>CM060381.1:17756787-19006787 GCA_030545235.1 Helianthus tuberosus
GTTTTGTGAGAAGACCCAGGAGATTGTGAGATGGTTTATGTGGAATTTCAGTGGAGATTGCCTTTTGAGAGGCTGTTTTCGATGATGATTTGGATGAGGGTTTTGAAGATGACTTCGATTTTGTCATTTTGAAGATGAATGATCGAAGAAATTTGTGAGAGATGAGAAGAAAAACTGCTTTGAGAAGAGAATTTTTAAGAATTCAATTCGACAGTAAAACCCTGTTTTGGTGGTGAATGGGGGATTTTATAGGGAAGAAAGTGAATGCTGAGGTGGCAGCCGTTACAAAAAGTCTGACCAATATGTACTGCCCACGTGACAACCCCTGGTGAAAGTGAAGGACAATACTTTTGTGAAAGTGACTGATGAAGGCAGTGGTAGTAGAGCAGTGGATGATTTTCACTATCAGTGGATAGTATATCAGTGCATAAGACACTGCTTTTGAACAACAGAGTTTATCAAAGGAATGAGAGAACAGGGGTTGACTTTCAGCAGTGGACAGACTTTTGAAGTAAAGCAGAATTTTGAACAATCAGTGGTTAATGGCAGACTTTTAAGGATTTTAATGAAAAATTTCATTTTAGCTATTTTTAAGGATGGAGTTTTGATTTTCTGAAAACATTTTGTTGCCTTTATTCATAGAAAACAAGATGTTGCTTGTTATTCCATGTTCAGCATCCCAATCCTAGAGACCAAACTTTCAAAAGTGGCTGTATCAAGTGCCTTTGTGAGCACATCAGCCAGCTGGTCTTTAGTTGGGACATGATGCAGAGAAATCAAACCTTTTTCATAGCAATCCCTCATAAAGTGATGTCTGATGTCGATGTGTTTGGTGGTTGAATGGGAAACTGGATTTTTGATGATATTTTCTGCTGCCTGACTGTCCAACATGAGTGGTGTCTTTAAGGCAGTGATACCAAAATCCAGTAACTGATTTTGAAGCCACAGGAGTTGGGCTGTACAGCTTGCAGCAGCAATGTATTCAGCTTCAGCAGTGGATGTTGAAACAGCTGCTTGCTTTTTGCTTTGCCATGAAACTAAACAATCACCTAGAAACTGGCACCCTCCTGATGTGGACTTCCTTGTTGTGTGACATCCAGCAAAGTCACTGTCTGAGAAACCTGAAAGCTTGATGTTCCCATTAGCTGGATACCAGATACCAAGTGTGGGAGCACCTTTTATGTATCTGAAGATCCTTTTTACAGCAATGAGATTTGATTTTCTGGGAGCTGATTGACTTCTTGCACAGACACATGTTGCAAACATGATGTCTGGTCTAGATGCAGTTAGGTACAATAAAGACCCAATCATGCTTCTATAAAGTGTTTGGTCAATCAGCTCATCCTTTTCATCAGACATGACTAGCTTATTTGTTGCCATGGGTGTGCTGCATGGTTTACAATCATTCATATCAAATTTGGTTAAAAGTTCTTTAGCATATTTGCTTTGATGAATGAAAGTTCCATTTTGCAATTGTTGTACTTGGAGACCAAGAAAGCATTGTAGCTCACCCATTGCACTCATTTCAAACTCAGCTGTCATGAGTTCTCTAAACTCTTCACACATTGAGTTACATGTGCTTCCAAAAATAATGTCATCCACATAAATCTGGACAATCATTAAATCCTTCCCTCTCCATTTTAAAAACAATGTTTTATCAATGGTACCTCTTTTGAAACCATTTGAGAGTAGGAAGTTGGAAAGAGTTTCATACCAGGCCCTTGGTGCTTGTTTCAGTCCATACAAGGCTTTGTTTAGCCTGTAGACATGATCTGGATAAAATGGATCCTCAAAACCTGGAGGTTGACAAACATACACCTCTTCTTGAATTGTACCATAGAGGAAAGCACTTTTGATATCCATTTGAAACACCTTCATATTGTGGTTGACAGCAAAGGCCAGGAACAGTCTAATGGCTTCCAATCTTGCAACAGGGGCAAATGTTTCATCATAATCAATCCCCTCTTCCTGTCTGTAACCTTGAACCACAAGCCTGGCTTTATTCTTGACAACAATACCCCTTTCATCAGTTTTGTTCTTGAAGACCCACTTTGTGCCAATGGGACTAACCTCTTCTGGCAGTGGTATAAGCTCCCATACTTGTTGTCTTTTAAACTGTTGGAGCTCCTCTTGCATGGCTTCTACCCAGCTGTTGTCTTTCAGTGCCTCTTGGTACTTGACTGGCTGATGGAGTGAGAGAAAACCAGCAAAAAGACAAATGTTTTGGGTTTGGCTTCTTGTGAGCACCCCTTCATTTATGTTGCCAATAATTTGATTAGGTGGATGAGATCGCAAGAAGATTAAATCTCCTTGGTATGGTATGATGGCATTGGTTGGTGAAGGCTGGAATCATCTGAGCTAACCACTGCTGGGGACTTTGATGATCCAGTAGTGGCTTCAAAAGGTGGTGGAATAGGAGGTAATGAAGTGGACACCTGCTGACTTTTATCCACTGTTTGAGGACTTTTGTCAGCAGTGTTTGAGGATGTGGAAGCAGTGGTTGATGGGCTACTTTGGTCAACAACTGTTGAGGTAGCAGTGGTTGAGCTTTGACAACTGTTTTGAACAGCTGGTGCTTTTCCCTTTGTGGCAGACCTTTGAGGGATGATGATTTCATACCCATAGTCTGGTGTTGTATCCTCTGATGGACCTGCACTGTTAGTCTTGACAGTAGTATTTTCAAAAGTAAAATTTTCAAGATCAAACAGATCTGCAGGGTTTGCTGGGATTTTCATTGATGAAAGTTCATTGAACTTAACATTCAAAGTCTCCTCCACTGCCTTGGTCCGTGTATTGAACACTTTGTAGGCCTTGGCAGTGGTTGAGTATCCCAGATGATAACCACAATCAATTTTGGCTGCAAATTTTGAAATGGAATCTTTTAAGTTCAAAATAAAGCATGGGCAGCCAAACACCTTGAAGTATGAAATCAGTGGTTTAATTTTATACAGAATTTCATAGGCAGTCTTTTTGTGCCTGGGGTTTATTAAAACTCTGTTCTGAACATAGCAAGCAATGTTTACTGCCTCTGCCCAGAAAGTTAATGGCAAACCTGAATCTGCAAGCATGGTTCTGGCAGCCTCAATCAAAGTTCTGTTCTTCCTTTCCACTACCCCATTCTGCTCTGGTGTTCTAGGGATGCTGTATTGCCTTACAATCCCTTTCTTCACACAGAAGGCATCCAACTCCCTATTTTTGAATTCTGTGCCATTGTCACTCCTGAAACTTTTCACTGGAAGGTCAAATTGCTTTTCAACCTGTGTTACAAAGTCTTGCAAAATGCCTGCAGTCTCATCTTTTGAGTGTAAAAAGAAAGTCCATGTAAACCTAGAAAAGTCATCAACAATAACCAAACAATATCTTTTCTTTTTGAGGCTCATGACTTGAACTGGGCCAAACAAATCCATGTGTAGCATTTGCAAACACTGGGTTGTTTTGGACTCTTCAATGGACTTGTAAGAACTTTTATGCTGTTTTCCTTTTAAACAGGAAATGCAATGTTCAGGACATGAAAACAATTTTTGTGGTAGGCCTCTCACCAAACCATTTTTTGAAATTTCTGTGATTGTCTTAAGATTTGTGTACCCCAGCCTTCTGTGCCAAAGTTCTGTCTCTTTGTTAGAGGCAGCTGAGAACAGACATGCATCAGCTCTGGGACACTCTTTTGACATGTCAACAACATAGACATTGCCACTTCTTTGAGCAACAAGTTTAGTTTGACCAGTTTTGATTATTGCTTCAATCTTTTTGACCATTTCTGGTCCAACAATCCTACAACAGTCTTTTGTGAAGAATGACCCAAATCCCTTGTCACTCATTTGGGACACACTCAGAAGGTTGAATTTTAGATTGTCTATTAGATTGACATTTTCAAATTTTACATTTCCAGATTGCACTGTACCAGACCCCAGAACTTTCCCTTTACTATTATTCCCAAAGGATATATCACCCCCTCCATGGATTTTAAAGTCTTTGAGGAGGGCTTTACATCCTGTCATGTGCCTGGAGCCTCCACTATCTACATACCAAAGACTATCAAAGCATGCAGAAGCTCCCTGCACATGAAGTAAAAGGGTTAGTTCATTAAGGTCTCCAAAGCCAACAAGGCTTTGGATGGGGTCTCAACAGTGTCTGGGATGGATGCAGAATGAAGGACAGTGGTTAGGTCAGAGGTTTGGACTGTTTTAGGACAGTGTTTCTCTAACCACTGTTGTGGGTCCTGACCAATCACCTGCTAGTAACCAAAAGGATGCCTGTTCACTTTGGGTTTAGAGGGCCTTTTGTAGGCCTCATAAACGTGTGGAATCTTTTGGTAAGACTGTTTTTCTTTGCCTTTTCTGAACTGATTGGTAGGGGGTGCATCAGTAACCTGAACATCTCTTTTGACAGATGTTTGGTTCAGCTGTTTTGTAACAGCTGTTTGAACTGGCACAAACAGTGGTTGTTTCTTGGTGAATTTGACAGATGTTGATGATGATGATGGACTCAAGGATGTTTTAGCAATGTACTCATTCTTTTTCACATCAAAGTTTTTGAGATACACACATGCTTGAGTTTTGTGGTTTGTTTTACCACAGACAATGCAACCTTCAGCTGAAACAATGACACTTGTTCTGTTTAAATCATAAGCTTTTAAGTGGAAACAATCTTTTGTTAGATGATTCCTTTTCTCACAGAATTCACAAAACAAGTTATCAATTTTTTCTTTCTTCTTTCTCTTTTCAGACTCCTTTGCAGCAGAGGTTTTAACCACTGCTGGGATGTCCTTGAGAGGTATGACTTTAGCTTTTGGAGCCTTGACACCATCAGTTGATGTAAAGTCCATTGGCTTGAAATTTTCAAGAATGTCACACTCATCAGACCATTTTGGTTTAAATTGGTACTCTTCAAGCTCCTCAAAAGTAGAGGATCCCATTGGTCTGTCAAGTGTGATTTTGTTACCAAGTTTGTCAGTGATTTTTACTTCTTGGCCATTCTTGTTTGTGGGGATGAACTCAGTGGTTACATCAGTGGTTTGAACAGATTTTCCAAAAGCAGTGTTTTCATCATCATGTTTTCTATAGCCAACCCCAAATTTCACATTGCTTTTTATCTGTTTTTCAAGCATAACCTCATATCCTCTGCAGGATCCCACCCATCTTTCACAAGTAATCTGGGTGGATTCCAACTCCTTTTTGCAAACTTGGTATTTTTCTACCATAGTTTGAAGTTGGGTTTTGGTTATGCTTTGCTCTTCTTTTAGACAGCTGATCTCTTTTTCTTTTTCAGTCAATTTGTTTTTAAGTTCTTTTAAAGACTTTTCAAATTTAACCTTATCAGTCAAGATTTTATCCCGAAGGTTTTCATTCACCTCTTTAATGTTAGCAAAAGCAATTATGCAATTGTCAGAACACATTTTTTCAAGAACTTAAGGAGATACCTTGGCAGCTGCCATCATTGCACAATCACATTGATGATCTTCTTCAACAACAGCTTTCACCTTCTTTTCACCAGCCTTTTCTTCTTTCTCTTCTTCTTTGTCATCTTTGGACCATGGGTCTGTCAATGGTTCAATCAGGGTACCTGAACTTTCTCCCAACAGTAGTTCACCAGCCACAGCAGTAACCACTGCTTCAGTCACCTCTTCCACTGTTTCAAAGCTCTGCTGTTCCTCCTCAGTTTCAACCCCCTCCTGTATTGACTCTAATGCCATCAAACAAAACTCATCATGAGAAGAATCATTAGAAGCATAGAGTGCAAAATTTTCATCACTAAGGTCTTCAGGCATACTGCTCCAGTCAACAAACCCTTGAGTGAAAAAACTTTGTTGATCTGGTTATGCTGCTGCTGGAGCAGTGGTTTGAGGTGCAGGTTGCACTTGTGCCTAGGGAACAGGGGTTTGAACATATTGGATCTGTGGAACAGTAGTTTGGACATAATGTACTGGCACAGGGGCAGCAGCATAGTGAGCAGTGTTCACTTGAGCTGCTGGGGTATACTGGGCATAGTGCACAGTGCTTTGGTTTTGAGGTCTAGGATTTGAGCTAGGATGAGTAATTATGGGACCAGTAGTTTGACTCCTACATTCCCTAGCGAAATGTCCCAACCTATTACACTTGTAGCACTTGATTTTCGATTTATCCAACCCAACCCTTAGATTCCCATGCAAACCTGGGAATTTTCGCCCTGTTCTTTTGTAAAATTTGCTAGTTCTAACACTTAGGAAAGCCAGTTGGTGCAGGATGTCCATTTCCTCTAAGTCAGTGGGATCGAAATGTTGTAAATCATTGAGTTCAAAGCTTAGATTATCTGACATCTGGTTTTCGTTTGCAGTGAATGCATAACTTGCAGAGTGAGGATCAGGGTTGTTGAAATTTGCACCAGCAGTTATGTCAATGAAGTGATCATAACCCTGATCCTTACCACTGCTCCCAGATTCTTCTTGACCCAGAAGAGAAGTATTACCAAAAGTGTAATCATCGGTAACTTTTCCTGACTCTTGTAACCTCCTTTTCTGGTTCAACTCCCTTTCGTAGGCCAGGAGTCGACCGTGGAGTTGGGTCAAGGTCAGATCCTTGAATTCAGGTGAATTTCGGGTGACAAAAGCTATGGTGTCCCATTTTTCTGGCAGTGACCTGAGGAACCTGCTATTTTGAGTTGAGTTTGTAAAAGTGGTGTTAATAAGCCTCAGTTCACTGATGAGACAACTGAAACGCTCAAATTGTTGCGTTAGTGATTCACCTTTAACGTAACAAAATGTTTCATACTGTTGGTTCAGGATTTCCCTGTTGTTTTCTATGACTTCTTCAGTCCCCCCAAACTGTTCCTTAAGTGCGTCCCATAATTCTTTGGCACTGTTACAGTGTAACAGTCCAGCATATATCTCATTGGGCAGCGCTGATGCTATGATGCTAAACGCTTTAGCATCTAGTTCGATCTTTTGAAAATCGGTTTCGGTATAATTTTCAACTGGTTTTGGAACGAACTTTTTAGCATCTTCAGCGCTTGGCACTGAAGGAACATAGGGACCATAAATGACAGACCTCCAACAACCTGTGCTTTGTTGAGCAAGGATGTGACCCATCCTTCTCTGCCAGATGTTGTACTCATTTCTTTTCAGCATAGGTGGTTTAAAAAGTGAGCCGATGTTGTTTTTATCATCCTGAGATTGTGACGTCATTCTTATTGTTTTACAGACACTGAGAAATCAACTTTAATGGTGATTAATCCTTGCTCTGTTTTTCAACGGACGAACAAACGATCAGTATCAACTGTTATGAGCTGAACTATTTACGTCAAAATGATTGTTAAATCAAATTTGACTGTCCTAGCTCTGATAGCAATTGTTGGATCTGAGTTTGTTTCTGATTGTATTTTCGTTTGAGATTAAGATGGAAATGAAAGAGTTGTGCAGCGGAATTAATATGAAAACAAACTTTGCATATAATCAAACGAGAGTATTGCTTTGATCAAGACATTTTTAACAAGGAACCGAATGATTGAATTATCTTTCAACAACGATTACAAGTAATGCTTGAATACAAACTCCCCCTCAGCCAGAGCTCAGCGTTTGTTCATGCAAAGAAGACAGTATTGCGAGAGCTAATAGAACAGTACAAAGTACTGAACTATTTATAGGCACTAGCAAACCACTGAGCATCTTTAGCTGACATCACCATGAAAGTGACATCTAACCTCCTAACAAACTCTAACCTCTGATCTATACAAACACTGATGTACTAAACTACTGCTATTACATTTCATTACATAAAAGACACTTAAACAGCTGCTGCATCCTTCCACTGCTGTGAACCCAGCAGTGCTTGTCCGGATCAGCAGTACTTGACTCAAGGCAGTAGATTGAATCAGCAGAGTTTTGGTCTTCCATCAGTCTTTGACTTTGGGCAGTAGATGCAAGGCAGGAGTTGTAGGTCAGCACTTAGTAAGATCAGCAGATAGGAGGTCAGCAGATATGTAGCCACTTTCAAGGGGAGAGATTTGTATGAACCAACTGTAATCGTCTGCTTATTCTGGATCCACTGCTCTGATCCAGTTTTGGCTTTAATTATCTGTTCCTCTGATAGGGTTCAATCCCAACAAGTCTGTTAGTGCATTTATGTCTATCGCCTTCGTCAATTCGAGCCGTAGCGAGAAACTGATTTAACTAGCCTTATATTGTAATATTAGATAGAAAAAGGCAAGATGACATTATTGTAAATAAGGGGGACTCTCCTTATAAGCTTTGCCTATAAATAGGACATTTAGAGTTAGAGTTAAAGACTTTTGTACATTTGGAGCTTTGGAGATCTAGATCTAGAGAGAGAAAGTCTAGAGAGAGAAAGTGCTCCAAGGTGATTCGTGGTGCTTTGTACGTTTTCAGATTATCAATAGAATCACGTTTATAGTACAGTCTCGTGTGTTCGGTCATGTTCGTGTACGGATTCCGCACGTCACACGTTCGGTTCGCAATCGTTTCGGAGTCAAAACTGGTCCTACAAGTGGTATCAGAGCTGGAGCTCGATTGCACGGATCTAACACACTGATTCGTACGGAAATTCATCAGATTCAGATTAGAAAACGGATCAGATTTGCAAAATTTCATCATTTTTCTATCTTCTACACTTTCTGTTTGAAAATTACAAAATTAACATGGTTTTTACGGTTAAAATCGGCTGATTTTTGGATATGATGTACGAAAACACCTGATCTAAAAGCCTACAAAGTTTCAAATCTTAACTCTAAGTAATTTGTGAGAAATCTGAATTTTTGTGTTCGAAAAACGTGAACATGCTAACTGTTGTTATTGCATTTGTTCTTGATGTTCACCGGCCGGGTAGCAGCCCGTTCGAGTGACCACTCGAGTCATTGATTCACATTAAAAAAAGGGCTGACTTTGTTTGACCTACTCGTTCAGATTACCACTCGCTCGAGCGGCAATCCGAGTCACAACATCTCACCCGAGCGAGTTATTTAGTCAACATATTCTACTTTAATCAGTCAACTTTATCAGCAGATCTCATTAATAATCAGTGTCACGTGATCCACTTAGCGGCCCAATTAAATCCAATATTAGTTGCATCTCTTACAGAATAATAATTGATATACATTGTCAGCATGTCAGCCCACTATATATCAAAGGCCCAATAGGATTAAAAAGTTGCTTCATCATTGTCGGCCATTACTTGATATCTCACATGATCATTAATTGAATAATGTCCATCGGCCCAATAGAGTTTGTCTTGTCAGCCATTTGATACAACCCATGTGATGTTATAAATTTAGGTCCAATTAAATTGTGATTAACATCATTGTTGTTGACCGTTGATTACATACATCCATAAATTGCATGTCATCAGTTAGTTCGGTCAAATAGGATCAAGATTTAAATTGGTGCTGTCGGCCATTGTTAAGTGCATGTGAGTTGTTAGATTGCATATGCTTTAATTGATAATCATATCACTTTGAGGTGTCACTCGGTCGAACAGCAACTCGCTCGAGTTGCCACCCGAGTCAAACAAAGGCTTATTTGTTTCATATTTCAATTGGTGTCATTTGGTCGAACAGAAACTCGCTCGAGTTGCCACCCGTTTCAACGAACAAAGATTTATTTGTATAAGTTGTCACTCGCTCGAATAGGCACCCGCTCGAATGGCAATACGATTCATTGCATCTAATCTGCTTTTGTTGAATTCAGATTCTGTGCTGTTGACGAAACTTCATTGTTGTCGTGTAGTGGCATATTCATCCAGTGGTGACTCGATCAAACCACCACCCGTATCATTACATCTCATTTAATAGTTTGACTTCTGTTGACCCACCCGATCGGGTCACAATCCGATTCAAGGATTTTGCATGTTCAAAAGTTTAAAGTGCAACGAATCGAGTGGCAATCCGAACGGATTACCACCCAATCCTAATCATTTTATTTTGTTTGTGATACAGGTGTTTGTCAAAGAATCGGATACTCACCCGATCGGGCAGCAATCCCACCTGATCGGACAACCACCCGATTCAAGATACATCGGACAACCACCCGATTCAAGATACAATCCCACCCGATCGGACAACATTGTCACCCGATTATTGTCACTGTTGATATTTGTTGACTTACTCGATCGGATACCCGTCCGATTCAGCTGTTTGATAGTGTTTAAACTGATTGTGTTTGTTTGTTTGTTTGCCAAGGTGATTCGAGGAGAGAACATTATGGCTGAAGAATTCTACAACACGTTCTACAAGGCGTTTACATCCGAATCGTCTGAAACGTTGACTGTCGCACCAAAAAGCATCTCAAAAGCAATAACAGAAAATATCAAACATAATAACTGTCACACCCCGATATTTCCATGTATTACCGGTGGGGAGTATCGTGACGTAGTTGATATCATTATAGTCAAACAACACAATTTAAATGCACAACGGAAGCAAAAGATTGATATATTACAAACCGAATAAAAGTAATATCAAAGTATTACAAAACGGTTGCAAAAGATCCACAGACGGATCAAAATAAAAGGAAACTTTGTTCAACAGACTTTCAGGCATCTAAGCTTGCGAGACTTTTAAGAAATTGATTTGAATGCACGTGGCACAAAAGATTTTATAACTTGGGATAATTATTTATATATAAACTTGTAAAAGATTTACATGTTCCTTATACGTTCAGTAGCCCGGGTTGAATACCGAGTTAAAGATTAATTGACACACCACATGATATAGTCCCACGGCGAGTTATTCTCGAAACCGGCGGTTATATCTTTTTATTTATAAATGCACTGGCGGGTGTACGCCTACACCCGCGTGCTAAGGTCGTGGCCATTTCTATGAATGATGCCATGGATATTCGGGACATGGTCATTAACCCCACAAAGGTTTTAAGCAAACAAAACAATTTAAACGGGTCATATCAATAAATCAACCTTCATACGAACAAAAATTCAATGCCCGACCAAGCGGTATTTTATATACCGTACCCCAAGCCCGTATAGGGAAAATAAGTTAAAAGTATTTACCTTTGCAAGTAATAATCACAAATAGCAAGTGCACGTAGCTTTTACCGGGTCTCCTATTCTGGAACGAAGGTTTATAATAACCTATTAGATTCCTAACGGGTCTTTAATTAAGCTTAAACTTAGACTGGTTAGTTTTAAAATAAGATACGGTTCAAACGCAGGAATAAGCGAAGACCGGAATAGAATGTGATTTAGACCCAACAAGTTTGAAGACTTGTATAATGTGGGTAAACTAAATACATTCTGGATTTTGAGACAAAAAATGATAAGGTTTGACCCGTTTCGGCTAATTTATGCAAACTTGTCACATAAACCGAACCGAACGCGAAATATGCGTAACGGGTAACCAAATGAGTCATATACAGGTTTCCTAAGTTAATATGCCTTAAATATGTTTTGACATCAGTAAGATATCTTCTATTATGCCCAAAACGAATTTAAACCCAAACTACGCCCCGTAGGCAATGTTGTAGAAGGCGCTAGGCGCTAGTCGGGCGGTGAGGTACAGCCTAGGGATTAATCGGGATTAACCGGGATTAATCGGGATTAATCGGAATGGGATTTTTATATGTATTTTTTCAAAATTATATATATATACCCAATAATATAAAAATAATACTTCAAAATTCACATAAATACTTCAAGTTTCAAATAGTATGGTTCGATTTTGACCGATTTTGACCAATTCTGACCGCCTAGGACCGCCTAGGACCGATTTTGTCCGATTTTGTCCGATTAATGTAGTCCGATTAATCCGATTAATTGACCGACTAGGACCGACTAGGACCGCCTACGACCGACTTTGACCGATTACCGATTAATTGACCGACTAGGTTATAATTAATCAGTTGGTGACCGCCTAGCGCCTAGGCGGCGATTAATCGGCCGCCTAGCCGATTTCTGCAACAGTGCCCGTAGGGGCATTTTGGTCATTTTAAAGGTTATAAAAGAGTTTAAATATCAAAATGAGTTTCAGATCTGATATAATCAGTAAAAATACTTATTTTTATAAGTTATAACAGTAGGGTATTATATATATGTGAAATTTATCATTTATGTTTAAAACAGTAGGCATCAAACCTTATATGTTTAAAACAGTTTTAATACATACTATGCGTTAAAAACGCTTAAAAAGGCGATTTTAAGCTATTTCCGGGTTTTATAAGAAAAGCTGATATTTTTATTATTACAGAAAGCTTAAAATACTTTATCTAACATTTAGAATCAGTAGCAAAAGGTTTGGGGTCAAAAGGTTTTGAAAAACTCATTTTATTGCCCAAAAAGGCAAAACCAACAATAACCGAATCAAGCTTAGAACTCTTTGTTATGCTCAGCCTAAAAATAAATAAAAATCTTCAAAAATCCCAAAATATTATATTACATCCGTGGGTAAAAAGTTTGATATCAAAAATTGGGTTTAGATAGGCTATTCGCTAATTATGCCGTTTAATTCATAAAAAGCTTTTCATTTACGCTAATGAGCATAACTCCTAATCTAGACCTCAAACTGATGTCAAATTTTAAGGACAATTCTATAAATCAGTAATGAAGGTTTCTATTCTTTTACTTTTTAAAAATCACATTTTAAGGTGAAAAGGGCATAATAGTCAACATTTAAGCATTTAACGGAAACATGCATATGAATCGGATAACTAATGAACCAAGTTGTATAATCACAGAGGGTTATACTAACATGAAAACTGGTCCTAATAAAGCTCTAAGGCATTTCTAAACTATGCTCTAACGGGTCAGAACTGAAAGTCAAAGTAAAAGTCCACTTATGCGACTTTCGGTTCCAAACCGAGCTTAAACTGAAAATTGTCGGGTTGAACATGTTTAGACATGTTCTTACATTAATTACCAAGTTATATTAATGATAAAACAGGTTGCATGGCTTCTACATTGCTAATTATGTGTTAATTTGAAAATAAGCTTTCTGTTGACTTTTTAAGATTAACTTTGACCCGACAATTGACCTACTTAGAGTGGGAATCAGAGAGTACCCTTTTAAGGGTTCATTGCCCACATAATTACCAACTCATAGGTACTTTCAATTCGAGATTTGACTGGATAAATTTAAATTAATCTCGAAGTCAAACCTTAATTACGACGGTTTGACTTTAAGCTAATTAACTAAGCAAATCTGAATTAAGGAAGGTTAAGGACACTTACAAAGGTCCTAAGCACGACTAGTGACTTGTGAGAAGTGTGCTTGAGCTCCAAAATCTCCAGAAGCGAAGTTTGTGAAAGTTTTCAGATGATGTGCTCAAGTGTTGCAACTAGTGGGTTCTTATATAGGAGTTTTTGATGCAACAAGATCATGAAAAATAACTCTACAGGTGTTTCCTGATCAAGACAAGTGCCCCTATTGCATGTTAAACCATTGGGTCAGCCCCTGGTATGTAAAACAACTATTTTAAGTCGGTTATCAGCTTTAACAGGTAGCTGCCTGTGTTTTCTGTCACTGTAGTGCTCACGCAGCCCGCGTAAGGATCCCCCAGGGGCTTACGCGGCCCGTGTGGATGATCAGAACAGGCCAAACAAGTTTCAACAATTACAATTTAGTCCCTGGTCCTTTTAAAACGTGGTTTTACCTTTATTTCTTGCACTTTTGGCCCTCTAACTTGACTTTTAAGGGCTTCATGACATAACCAAGAATTGTTAAGTCCTTGATTAACTTTATGATCACCCGAAAAGTCATGAATTTCAACGTTGACGTTTTTAACCCCTCATTTACGAATGTTGTCATAACTTTCTCATACTTTATCGAAACCTTGTGAAATTTTTATCACTTATTCCAGTGAGCATAATTAATCATTACAAAGCTTTGGGTTTGCTAAAAGGTCACTCAGAGGTATGCTTTAAACATGTTGACACATTTAACCCCTGTAGTTTGTAATTTCTCACTTTCTCTCACAATTAGCTTCGTATGATCCATGATTCATTCGTTTAAGGGTGTAAACATCGTGTAGGGTTATAGTAAAGTATATTTATCCATTGTTGACACTTTGAACCCTTATATTCACATACTTTCTTTGTTTGTCAATTTTAGTCCTTCACAAGTAATCTTTTACACGTTTAAAGCTCATGACACGTGTCAATATAATATTGGATATGAATTTTCGAGGTGTTACATCCTCACCCCCTTAAAAGAAATCTCGACCTTGAGATTTACTGAAATAAATGAGGGTACTTTTCTTTCATTGTGGACTCTACCTCCCACGTGTACTCGGGACCTCTACGGGCATCCCATTTAACTTTTACAATCGGTACATGCTTCATTCGAAGCTTCTTAACCTGTCGATCCTCGATCGACAAAGGTTTTTCAACAAATTTCAAGCTCTCATCTATGTGCACATCCGTATGTGGTATGACTAGCGATTCATCAGCTAGACATTTCTTCAGATTGCAGATGTGGAATACATTATGAATACCACTGAGCTCTTCAGGCAAGTTTAACTTATAAGCCACTGATCCGGCACATTCGATGATCTCGAATGGTCCTATATACCTTGGGCTTAACTTACATTTCTTACCAAATCGCATCACTCCCTTCCATGGTGATACTTTAAGCAACACTTTGTCACCTACCTCGAATTTCAGAGGTTTACGCCTTAAATCTGCGTAGCTTTTCTGCCTATCTCTGGCAGCTTTGAAACGATCTCTTATCTGCACAATCTTGTCTGTCATCTCCAGGACTATATCGGGTCCTGTTAGTTGGACATCTCCAACTTCTGCCCAACAAACGGGCGTTCTGCACTTTCTTCCATATAAGGCTTCAAATGGTGCAGCTTAGATACTGGAGTGATAACTATTATTATATGAAAACTCTATCAATGGAAGATGATCATCCCAACTTCCTCCTAAGTCAATTACACAAGCTCTTAACATATCTTCCAGAGTTTGAATGGTTCGCTCGCTTTGACCATCCGTTTGAGGATGGTATGCCGTGCTGAAATTTAATCGAGTGCCTAGGGATTGTTGAAAGCTTTTCCAGAAATGCGATGTATATCTCGTGTCCCTATCAGAGATGATAGATACTGGCACTCCGTGGAGAGATACAATCTCGTCCACGTATAGCTGAGCTAATTTATCTGAGCTATGTGTTTCCTTAATAGGTAAGAAGTGGGCTGACTTAGTCAATCTATCCACTATCACCCAAATAGTATCATTTCCTTGCTTTGTCTTTGGTAACTTGGAGATAAAATCCATAGTCACCATTTCCCACTTCCAGGTGGGAAGTTCATGTGACAACCCTCAAAATTACAGGTACTGTACAATTAATTAATTTTAATTACGTGCTTAATGACTGTGCTTGATTACAACTGACAATTTAAACTGCCTTATGATTTTTGTATCATACATACATATGCATCACATTTCATACTGTCACTCCATTTATTACACACCAACATTAGTGACATACTTGATGCACACAGCATAGTTAACACACTGAACGGTTGACTCAGAAATAATGCTGACAATGCCAGCACATAGGCAGACAATGTTATTATGGCCAGTATGAGCCAGGGACAGGGTACTACACTAGTTTGGAGTGTAGGGAAGTGAGGACCATAAGACTGTGTCACTAGGTGATAGTTTGAGTGCCGGAAAGTGCCTAAAACTCATTTTAAGTACAAAATTCTGCATTTTCAGCAACAATACAGCTTTTAACGTACTCGTATTACGCAAAGAATTGACTAAATGGTCCTGAACGCTTTCCTAGGTGTTGGAATTAATTTCGTTACAAAAAGATGCATAAAAGACACTATACGGTACAATTTAACACTTTAACGGAACGATACTTAACCGAACAACCGGACATTACCCGGGACACCAAAATGTGGTCAGAAACATCATTTTATTATTTTTAACTAATAATGGTTTCAAAAATCCCCACACACTATATAAATATGTCATACACTTACTACTTTAGAAAATACCCTTAACCTCCTAATTATTTACCCACTAATTATCAAATTTTACAAATTACCCCCCTAGCCTATTTCGGTCATCATCATCACAATATAATCTTGAATTTTATTTTTTCTTATTTCCTTAATTGTGGTTGGCCAAGAATCAATGTAATCATTTCTCTAGGATTGTTTAGGGTGGCCATGTGAGTTCCAAGAAACTCTATATCATCACCACCTTCACAAGTTCATTTCACCTCACTCAAACTCACTCACCCTCTTCTCTCTCGGCTGCCCACATCCGTCACCACCACCATCCCTTCAACATTCACTCCTTTGATCCATTTTCAAGTCCAAAACAAGTGATAGAAGGAACCTTGTGAAGCTTGGAGCTTAGAGCCTTGAAGAAACATCACCACTTGCATTCTCACGCCATTTTCATCATCATTTCTTGTTCACAAGTTCATCCCTAGCCCTTGTGCTAGTTGTAAGTCTTCGATTTAACTCTTGAATCATTCTACGTTGATTGTTCAAAACATTGTTGTTTGAAGTTTAAAATAAGGACACAAAGAGAAAATGAACAAGGAACCTAATTATGAACTTATGTAATGATAAAATCTGGTTGGATTATGTTGGTATAAGCATGCATGTTGTTTGATCATTGATTTCTCGATAAACCCGTTGTTAGAACAATTGTTGACGCGTTTTAGTAACATTTACACTCTAAAAAGCATGCTGATTAATATTTTCAGCCAACTTCAACAGGCTGTAACTGGATAATAATAAATCCAAAAATGGATTTTCTGAAGCCTAAATTATGTATTTTCGAAAAACTGATCAAATGGCACTGGAATCGTAATTTTTCGAGGTCGTTTACTATTTTAAAGAACTATTTTTGGACAGCAGCTCAAGCTGCGATTTTACTGCTGAAAAAGTGTGTTATATTCGGAGTCATAACTTAAAAACTAAGTAGAATTAGCTCATTGAATTTTTACTGTAGATGGTCACTATTGTCGCCGTAATTCTCCCACTGGAATTTCGTCAATCGGACCTACGATGAATTTTTAATGAATTATTTCGTAGGCTGCAGTCAGAAAGTGACAATTCTGATCGCAGTCCGGTAAATGAATTTCTATAAAATATTGTTAATGAACTGGACCCCGATATTTTTACACAATAAAATTTGGAACGTATATGACATTTTGTAAAAATTTGGGAATTTTTGGAGAAGGTTAACTATTTTATTAAAATGCTCGAAAACAGTCCAGTTTTGATTAATAAAGCTGAAATGACATAAGTGGTATATTGCATGTATGATTGTCGGGTTGGCCATGTGAGAACAATCTACGAGATATATGTAAAAGAAAATGATATGCTATTAAGCATGGACCCCTCTATTTACAAAGGAGACTATGACGAAATTTTTCGAAAATCCTAATACTTAGTAAATATTTTCTAGACTAGTGATTACTAGCATATTTTAGACTATGTTTTTCAAACATAAAACTCGCCAAAATTTTTATAAAGAAATGCAGAGTATAGGAGATTAGTTGTATACATGTATAAGTACCCCATCCTTGGGAAGGGAATGCGCACGTAAAAATATTTGAGAAGTGTAGATACGAAATAGTTGCCTAACTATTTTCCTAAAGACGATAGTTAAGTTAAAATAATTATTATTATTTTAACAAAAATAATACCAAAGTAACGCAACTCAAAACACTAAACTCTAATCCAAGGCACGGCCCGTTCGTCTAATAGACATTAGTACGTGTAGGTTGTCGTGTAGCAGACAGAGTTTGAGATACGGTACAAGACGCACTACAGTGAGTTCATGTCCCCCTTTTCTCTTAACTGTTTTCAATTTTATACTTCGGGGGTGAAATACATGTTACAATTACTACAGACATTTTATATATGGTATGGTTAGCTTAAGGAGGGTTTTTACTACGCGATCAAGTGAGTGGTGGGCATGACACTTAAGGCCATTAATCCTCATTGTAGGACCAAGGGACATGAGTGATAGATCTATTTGGGTGTAGCGAGCCCACACCCATGAGGCCGAGGCGGCCCATAGTGGTGGCTATGTCTTCATACCGGAGACAAATTTGCTAGGTTTGAGTCTTCCTGCATCATTTCACACAATCTATTGGCTTTGCAACCCAATGGTGATCAGTTTTTCCTTATTGCTACATACCAGGGACTTTTATTCAGACAAGACTTATTTTAAAGGCTTATACACACAAACTTACACATGAACTCGCTCAACTTTTGTTGACTTTTCAAACTACATGTATTTCAGGGAATGAATAGGATCTGGCGGACGATGCACATTAAGCTGCGTACTTAAATAAGGATGTCATCCAGGGTCGTAGGGCTTGGGAGGTGCAACTCCTTCCTGGACGGGTTGCATGTCTTAAATCCTCGTTTTGTTGGTAGTTTTTCGTTGAGTCCTATGAACTCATTTTAAACAAGTCATGGTTTGTAATATGTTTTGGGATTGATGTTTTAAGACACTATGTTGCACATTTTCTAAACTATTTTAATGGATGAACATCCCGTATTTTATCATATAGCATTGTTGTGATTGTTGCTATGGTATTATGAAGTCACACCAAATAAATCCACGCTTCCGCAAAAGCCAGGGTGTGACAGCTTGGTATCAGAGCCTCGATCATAGCGAACTAGGATTCATTCTCGAGTCTAGACTATGATCACTAGGGCTCTCACGAAAATGTTTTCAAACATTTTTACATTGCATACACTAAACGTCCAGATCCAGGGCACAAACATTTTATTACAAACAAAAAAGGGGCACAAATACACTTTTCAAAAATTTATATTTCAGTCTTAGAGACTGAGGGAGTTCAATCTTAGAGACTGAGGGGTTCAATCTTAGAGATTGGGGAGGTTTAGTCTTAGAGACTGGGAGCTTTGGTCTTAGAGACCAGGGAATTAGTCTTAGAGACTGGGAGGTTGGTCTTAGAGACCAGGGTAGTCTGAGAGGCTAGGGAGTTCAGTCTGAGAGGCTGGGTGGGATAGTCTGGGGAAGACTAGGATGATTACTTGCATATATTACTTGTGACTTACATGCTTACTTGACTATTATTGATGTATGTGCACACTTTGTGGTTGTGTTGTTACAGACGTCATGTCTTCATCGAGTGGGGTCTCTGACCCAGTGCCAGTGGATTCTGACGACCCGATGCACTCAGACCCGGAGGTCTACACATCGGACATGGATAACACAGACGATGACGGATTCCAGCCCTTCGCATTACCAGATTTCGGTGACGACTTACAGCTAGCTGATGGCATTCCAGCCGGTGATCTACCTCTTGCGGAGATCCCTGCTCCTGTTCCACTCGCTGCACTTCCTGTAGAGGAATTGCCACACGACGTTGAGTTCGATGACGACGTCGATCTATTCGAGGGTCCCCCTGAGGACTACCATGAGGGCGGGGCCCCGATTGCGGATGATGTCGCTCTTCCGTTGGTTGAGATTCCCGATATGGAGGTTCATTCAGATTCGTTAGCCCCAGATTCTTTTGAGTCGGTAGCTTCCTCTGTTCCACCGTTAGGATTCGGTTTCATCCCTGGTTATGGCGATGATGAGGATATAGAGATGGAGGACGAGTTTGACCCTGTTTTTCCGTTTGATCACGACTTAGACCAGGAGGACGAGTTGGTCCTCGAGGAGTAGCCTACTGAGGCTCCTATTCTCCCTGATGATCAGATTCCTGATATTCCTGCTGATCATCAGCCTGCTCCTGCCGATCCAGAGCCTGATATAGTTCCAGAGCCCGTTCTTGCTCTTGACCCCGTTCATGCGGATGCTCCCGTTTTTGTACCACTAGTGGTTGATGCTCCTGCCATACCACCACCAGACATTGAGATTCCAGTCACGGCACCTCTGCCTGAACCCATCTTCGCTGAGTTACCAGCCATTGCATCACTACCCGATCCCGTGCCGGTACTGTTCGACCATTCACCTTTTGCTACTCAGGTAGACCCACGTTACGCCGACATCCGTAATGGGTGGATCGACGATGACGATTATCCACCATACGTGGTGCCCGTCACACCCGTTTCTGTACCTTCTGATATTCCACTCCCCCACCCACACACGACCGATGGCCAGCATACCGATCTTCCGATTACTTTCCTTCAGGACATTCCTCCGCCACGCCCTGGGGAGGGTTCATCACGACAGCCTTTTGGTCACACACATTTCATGCCAGGAGGCGACCAGTTTATACCTCAGATTCCTCGTCCTACTTTTGTTCCATCTGTATCGACGTCTGACCCGGTCATGTCTCAGTTTTATTCTGGTGCACCACCTACTGCACCATCTTTCATACCGTCGAGCGAGCCATTTTTATGGACTACGCCCCCTATCATGCCACTGTCTGATCCGTACCACCCGTACCATGTTGGGTATTCTACGGAGGCCATCCTCACTTCCTTGATGATACAGCAGGATGCCTTGACACGTCGTATTCAGGATCTGGAGAGAGCTCCACGTCCATCCTGTCATTGCTAGACCCCGTTCGCAGCACCACACGCTCCTTTTCCATCACTCGCTGATTCGGATATCCGTTTCCTTCCTCTTGACCAGCAGGTTGCTTACCTGTTGTGCTTTGCCTATGCTCTGGAGGAGGACTTGGTGCAGATGCGCCGCTTACTTTTCTCTCACTTTCCTCCTCCGCCGTCGTCAGCCTAGCTACTTTTGGTCTATTGCAGGTAGTGAGCACTTTTGATGAGAATACAACGATTGGGTCAGTATTTACAGCATTTTGAAGACCACTTTTTGACATGATGACATTTGATGTTTGATATTTGGTTGTTGTATATGTTTAGACGATTCAGACATGGGCGTTATGACCCTTAGTCTCTTTTGGGTTGTATGATACATTGGAAAAACTTGTAAACATTGTATGGTGGTCTTGATTATATAAAAGCTCAATCGCAGTATTCTCATTACATGCTTTGTTAAAATTATTTGTTTTATGATTATAACATGAGATGTTATGTGGTTGATGAATGTTACTATATATGCATGTTTATTATACTGACTATGACCTGACCGACATGAAACATCTTCTAGAATATGCCTCCACGACGCGATGTGCGCATACCCACTAATGAGGCGGAACTCCAAGGAATAATTGCTGTGGCTATAGCCCAGTATGCTGCCTCCCAGGGAGGAACCAGTGGAAGTATCTCAAACAACCACGGCAACAACAATCCACCCCATGGGTGCACCTACAAACAATTCCTCGACTGCAAGCCCGTGAATTTCGACGGCACTGGAGGTGCTGTTGCGTTTGTTAGGTGGGCTGAAAAGACAGATTCCATTCTAAGAATGAGCAAATGCGCTCCCGAACAACAAGTCACTTACATTCAGGGCTGTTTCTGGATAGTGCCCTATCGTGGTGGAATTTGCAGGTGCAAACGTTAGGAGAAGTTGCTGCTTATGCGTTAACCTGGGCTGAGTTAAAAGAACTAATGAGGAAAAAGTACTGCTCGCATGCTGAAATACAGAGGCTAGAGACCGAGTTCTGGCACCTAAGAATGGACGGTCCCAAGATTGCAGAATACGTTCAAAGGTTTCACGATTTGTCTCATGTGGTACCGTATATGGTCACGCCCGAGTTTAAACGCGTCGAGAGATTCATCTGGGGATTGGCACCCCAAATCCTGAGTATGGTTACCACATCCAAGCCGGCAACGATTACGGAAGCGATCGACCTTAGTGTGGCACTTACTGAGGAGGCCGTAAGGTTGGGCAAGTTCTCAATTTCCGAACCAAAGAAGAAAGAGACTCATGCGGAGTCGGCTGGTGATAACAAACGAAAAATTTCCATCTTCAAACAAGGTACTAGCAATGTGAGCAAGAAGGGTGAGTCAAGCACACCGGCCAGAGCCGCAACCGGTGGTGAAAACAGAGGAAAGGGTTACATGGGCACTCTGCCCAAGTGTGGTACATGCCAGTTCCATCACCCCAGCCCATGCCGATTCAGAAAATGCGAATCTTGTGGGAAGACGGGCCATTCAAGGGAGACATGTTGGGTTGGATCAGGCCAGGGTGGACAAAGGGGTTACAATAACAACAACCGTGGTAATGGAAACCGGCCGCAAGGGAGCAATGGGGGAAATGGTAATCGTGGGAATGTCGCAAATCAAGCTAGTAACCGGGGAACAAATGAAAATCAAGGCGGGAATGGTAATGGGAATGGCCGAGGGCCAGGATGCTTCAACTGTGGGGACGTTGGGCACTTCAAAAGGGAATGCCCAAAGCTAAATCAGGCGCAAGTGTGACACCTGTGCCTCCACGGCCATGAAACAAATACTGTATCAATGAAATATTGTATTTCATACTTGGGAGTTGTATAAATATGTGTATTGTTGGCACATATCAATTCTAGTTCGATTTCGGGGTTTAAATCGCTTTCTGGAAGGTTATACGCGCATCGATGCGTAAATATAACCAGTTTAATGCAACAAACACTCCAGAACAGTGACATAGGGTTAACATACCTTAAATAACCTTTACATAACTTAGAAATAAGTTTTGGAGGCTTTGGTATGGCAAAATCAAGTTAATTCGCTTACAGGGACTAAATTTGACAAACTGCGAAAGTATGCCAATTTGAACTGTAACAGACACTCCGGAACATGACCATAAGTTAAACATACCATAAATATCCTTTACATAGATTAGAAATAGGCTTTGAGGGGTTCGGTGTACTAAAATAAACTTTTGAGTCATTCAGGGACTAAAAGCACCAAAAAGTGCACAAGTTTGCTCTTTCGCACATAACTTACGTTCTGAATACATCCGGACATCCAAAAATTTATGTAAGCACTAAAATATTTTATTTTAGTGTTTGGCATAAGAAAAATCCATTCGTCGCGCAATTTGGATCGTTTTTCGCGCTTATGCGCATTCCGTCGTAATTAAGCGAACATCGCGATTGTACGACCAAACGAACCGACATCCTAGATATTTTTGAGCACATTTTAAGTTCCCTATACTTTAACTTCATTTTAGAACTTTGAAATGGGGTTAACGGGCCTTAAACGTGTCGGAAATGGCTTTATGGCATAACAGGGACCAAAACTATCATTTTGCCAAAGTTGATGGCTTACGGACCGTAAGCCATCACCCTTACGGTCCGTAAGCAGTCCCCAGATCAGCAGAATGTAGAAACATTGAATCTGGCCTATTCCACCTTTGCACATGGTTTTGGGCAATACTATGGGCTCAAATGGTTTTGTAAAACCAGGGTCTTGAGGTGTAGGGTGGATTGAAGCACGGTTTTCGAGGAACGATCCTAACGGTGGTCCAAATCCTATAAATATCCTTTTGATTCACAACTCAAAACCCACTTGATTTCTGAAAACTTCTCTAAGTTGAGGTGTAAAATCGCTTCATACCTGAGAAATATTTGGAAATCAAAGCTTGCGAGGACCCGTTGTAAGTGTTCCTTCGTTCTTTTTATTCTTTTAGCGTTAAAGTCAAACTTTGTTTGACTTTCTACATTGACCAGTTTATGGTCAATGCAAAGTTCGTTTGAACTTCATAACGTGAGCGTAATCACGATGGTTATAGTCCCTAGTGACTATACCTACTGATTACCACGTTATCTAGGCTCAGTGACGAGTCGTAGTTTCGGCCAAAATGCGTGTTATTGCGTATTTTGTAACCAAACTACTTATAGGTATCAAAACCGTTTGTTTTGATACCAAACTTGTTTTCTAACTTAGTTAAGCATGTTTTAACATGCTTAGCTCGTCACTTTTAGTTGTGTGCTTGTCTAGGGTCGTAAAGGTAAGCGATCTAAACAATCGCTTATACTTTCGAACCCGACCCGTTTGGTCGATCATTAGGATCTGACCAAACACATTAGGTGACCATAGTATATAGGGAATAACCTCCCGAGGTTATACCTTATGGTCACGACGTTTAGTTAGTTGTATGATAGGTAGTTTATATGCCTTAGGTAAATTACCAAAATGCCCTTTTTACGCCAAAATTCATATTAAGCATATGTAACATAACTTTTGACATCTAAACTATTTTGGCAACAATATTAGACATGTTAAGGCATATTTTACTTATCATATGGCTAGTTAGGCGTTCCGAACGCGTTTTACGCGAATGACGCGTTAAAGTAGCATAAGCTACCTAAACGGGTCGTAAGCACTTAGGTTAGGTTTCATTTAGTATGTAGGCTTTGTTAAACCATACTACATGAGTTCCTATACTCATTTGGTTTACGAGCCCTCATTCTATCCGATCCTCCGATATAGGTCCGGTTTATTAACATAGTTACCTATATTAGGTGCCGTTTGATTCCGTGATCTCTAGCATTGCTTGGTGGTTATCTTAGGACTTCTGAGCAATCTCAAGTGAGTACATAGACCCCTCTTTTACTGTTTTCAAACTGTTTTGGGGTGGAACACATGTGCCTACTTGTTACTTTTATGCTTTCCATGTTTTCACATCATATACTTGCTATGTTCGTTAGTACATTGTTTTACAATACATTTCACATCACATGCTATGTATGTTCATTTGTTGCATACTTAGTACATTTGTTATTTATCACATGCTGTAACACCCAGAAAATGGGTTTGGTGATCAAACCACATTAGCACTAAAAGACGGGTAAAGTATCGTTAATGGTAAAATTTACCCGGTAAATATTAGGATTTAAATAATTAATCCTAATATTAAATAAAAAGTGAATAAAAGCTTTTAAGGTAATAAAATGGATAAAAGGCCCGAGTTAACGGGACCTAAAATAAACTTAGTCATAAATATTCCCGAACCCGCTAAGTTAACTAGGAATATTAAACCTAGTTAATAAGTGGGAATATTATTGAAAATAATTAGGTTGTGACCTAATTAATAACTAACCAAACACGAGGGACCAAAGCCGGGTAACTTGAAAAAGGAATTATAAACTTAAAAATAAAACACAACACACACACAAGAGTGTGTGTGCGTGCGTGAGAATGGTCAGGAGAAGCTCCTAGAGAGCTCAAACCCTAGAATCAACAAATTCACCAAATTGGAGCTCGAATCAAGATCCAAATCAATGCATGAACGCGTAGAAACGATCACCAAATCAAGGGGATCGTGAGGTATGTTGAATTTCTAACATTCGTGAAGTTGTAAAAATTTGATAATCATCCTAATCGCGAATTAGGCATGAATTAGAGAAGCTATGGCTAGATTAGTGATGTATACTTGCTTAGGAACGAAACCCTAAGTGAAAATCATGCATATGATGCTATGACTTGAATGATTTGGTGATTACCTATATGTGTGTTAAATGGGTTTATTGACAATATGAAGAACACTCGGATTAGAGTGTTAATTTGATGAATATTGATTGTTATGAAATAAGTTCTTGATGTAGTTCATGAACACTAGACATAGAGGTTTGATTTTGATGTAAATCTTGGTGAAAATAATTAGTTATGAACTAGTTAGTAAATATGTGAAATTATGCACATTAGGTGTTTGTTAAAATGCCTAAATGAGAACTAAAGTATTGAATTTTAGAGTGAAAACGCATATTTGAATGATATGGAAATTACGCGTGATATGAAGTGATGAGAGTTCTAAATACTATGTTGATTTAGACTTAATGTAGTAAACATGTGATTGAAAGTAGTTAACTTTAGATAAGTTAAGTTAACTAATCATGAAGCCGAATAGTAGCTTCGGCATAGAAAATAAGTGAGGTGGAATAGTCGTGATTGTTAATGACTAATTTAACCGCCTTGTAAATGTTTGACAATAGTTTGACGCGTAACAAGCTAGGTGAAAGCTTGGAAGAGGGAGCGGGTCAAACGGAGCAAGTACGGAAAGAAAAGCGTGGCGTGGATGCGAGGTAAGTGTAATTTACACACTTATGTAGAATACTCGTTTATTTGATACGTTGTAAACGTGATAATGATAATATTGGAAATATGGAAATTTGTCAAGTGTTGACTAATGTAAATCAAGGATAAAAGGATACCCATGGTGTAAGCCGAAATGGGTTGAAATTGTAAGAAAATAGTGTAAAAGAAAAAGGGTATGGTTATAAAATCCGGGATGGGATGGATGTATGAATTGGAATTCAAAAAACGATGTTTTTGATTAAATAAATAATGTTGGGCATATAGTCCAAACGGGTTGAATGGTGGTGATAACACCATTTGACAATATCGACTAATGTGGTTGTCAAGTCTTATGTTAACAGGACCGATTAGCAAATCGGATAATTGCGTCACCATTGATGGTGTGATAATGAAAACAAGGTATAAATCGGGTCTACTTGTTGATCCGGGCCAGGTACGTGTAATTATGTTGTAGTTAAAAGTGCTATTTTAGTCGAATAATTTGAGAGAGAGTCCTTAGTCGTAAAAGGACTAAAATCGACCAAAACGCCCTTGTAGGCTAAATGGAACAAACGATCCTTAAAGGTTGTTTGGAAACGAGTTTTACAATTAGATAATTACTTAGGAGTAGTATAGAAGTTGAAGGATGTAACACGTTAGTCAAATGGCTCTATTCGAGTCTTTGCCGTAAAATAACGATTTGAAGGGTAAATTTTGGTATATATAAATCACCACATTGAATCCACCACAAATATAGTTGTGGTGGAAGATCCTTTGATAAGAAATGTGGACATATGTATTTGGAAATGAATGAAAGCAATTGGTGCTTATAATATGCTTAAATACTTCAAACGGGTCAAAATAAGCATATGGGTGAAAATGGGTTAAAGAAGGTATATAATTCTATAATCGGAACCTAATATGTTAGACATCATTGAATTTAATAGGATTGTGAGAAATAAGGGTCAAACAAACTTGTATGTTTGATAAAATCACAAACGGGTCAAATTTTGGTAAAAGAGTAATAAGCCGAAGACTTAAAAGTCTTAAATTTTATCAAGCCGGATGTCGGGTTTTAACTCCATATGATGGAGAATCAAATTTCAAACATGTAGGAAGAAACGGTAGGTCAAACGGATAAGCGGTTTGAAAGATACGAAAGATTTCGTATCAAATTACGGCAAAATGGAAAAGCTGGATGCAGGGTCCACCGTAAATTACGGTGCCACCGTAATTTACGGTGGAGCTGATATGGTTACGGTGGTAACCTACTGTTGTACGGTAGAAGAATATGAACACAGGGGCAACCGTAACTTACGGTGCCACCGTAAGTTACGGTGGAGATCATTTTCAAGTTCTTGTTTTTCTTTTGAAAATCAATTGTTTCCTGGACTCGTTTGGACATGATTTAAACCCCGTAAGAGTAAAGCATTTCATGTTTATGAAATGTAGGTACACCTTGGGATGCCGGAAGACGATCAAGCTCATCGAAGAACCGAACACGATATAGATACATGCTTCCGCACTTTACCACGTTGTAAATTTTAAACAACGAATTCAACCACGTGATGTAGAATAACTTATGATTTGTAAAAGTTTTAATAAACCCGTATTTTTATAGTATGTGTAGTCCTAGCCACACATCAGATTGTGGTATTTTACATGTAAAATCGCTAAATCAAAATTAGGGTGTTACACATGCGTACATTTTGGTATGACATTTGGTTTGTTTAAATGGGACAATATACATTCATTAACATTGATCACGCCATTCGTTAGTAGGTAGTGGTACCATAGGAATTGACAACTCCCGTTCCTGACATCCTAGGTATGTTTGGATGGAAGGAATGACCGAATTCGATAAACATAACACAGATAGACCTTTAAATTCGTTTAGGGATTTATCGCCACAGTCACAAGGCTTGGATGTATGAATTTTCACAATTACCGCATAAATGTTTATATTCAGTATGGCATGCATTTCCACAAAACATAACGTTGATTTAAACCATGTTTTACTTCAATACATTGTTTTGTGCATTTTTTTTACCTATGGCTCAATGGATATATATATATAGTCCACTTGCCATACATTACATTTTGTTTACACATTATATGATAGACATTTGACATAGACATTTTGATATTGATATACACATTTCATGGACTATATTTGACATAAACATTTTGACATTGATATACACAATTCATGATTTACATTAGACATAAACATTTTGACATTGATATACACAATTCATGATTTACATTAGACATGGTTTTCACACAAACATTTTGACATTTGATTATACATAAACATTTTACTTTGGTGGTTTGGTTTGAGTAAGTGATTTAAGTAACGAGGCGTGTGTAATATGGTACAAGCATGGTGGATACGCCGCTGGTACTTCCTATATATAAGTGCTTGTATGGTATTACATATCGTAGCGTTATTTGAATTATTTCAGTTTAGACATATAACCTTTTTATACAAATAACATATTTTTCACAAGACATTGTTTTACAAACAACTTATCTTATACAAACTCATTTTACTTGGTTATTCATTTAGTCTTACATTATTCTTTTACATATCATCTACTTTATCATTGTTTTTTCAAATGATTTATAAAACAAAACATTTTATAAGGATCATGACTGACTATTGTTAAACAACCTTTTTCTAAACTTATAAGTCATGAATCCTATCTTCACAAAACCTATGTACTCGCCGGCATTTTTATGCTGACGTACCTATTTTCACATGTGTTTCAGGAAATGATGCATATGATTGATCAAGATACACTTAGGCGGACTTGGGCCTTAGTGACAATAAAAGATGGAAAACTAGTTAATTTTGTTATACTTCTTTGTATGTTAAGACATTGTAACTCTTTTAATCAATAAAACAATATTTCAATTTTCCATGTGTTATGAAACAATTATTCTGTTACAACACTCCCCGACGATTCCGCCACGTTTTGTTGTTTTACGTGGTCGGGGTGTGACAGAAAAATTGGTATCAGAGCTCATGGTTATAGGGAATTAGGTTATTAGTAATGCTTTGACCTAGTCTATAACCTTCCTAGGACCCTAACGCGAGTTTACTTGTGTTTAGTCATAAAACAATACCGTCACCTATTCTTAGGCGACAACCGCAACAAGAACACAAATTTCAAAACCGCTTTGAAAAGCAATCATCTGTTCTAGGATGATTGATTACTAGGTTTTGAACCCTCTAAGTTTTCAAAATCTCGTCAAAGTTTGGGTCTTATAATGTGAACACGTGCAAACTGGAAGAGTGAATGCCTGTACCCTGAGTTTTCTGTCAAAGGCTAGAGTGTTCGTATAAATCCGCAGTATCGGACCAGTCACTCTTACCTGGGAACTCTTGGGGTGAGTGTTCACTTATAGGCAAGCATGTCTTCAGTGATACATTAATATGATCTGCTTACTTTGATTTGTCACCATCTCATTTGTTTGCCTTAGGTAACAAACAAATGATCGCAAATTCTTATGCATTGCCATTCTGTTTTGTTTTATTTTCCGATAACATTTCATTTGTTTCCTCATATATCTTTCATTTCCTCCAGAATGTCTCTTCATCGCAACGATGCGCAGATATCCGAGCAGACTGCCAAATTTGCCCAGCGAATAGGCGAAGTAATCCTGAAAACTGTTGAATTAGGCATTGCCATGTCTCGTCTCAACAATGAAGCCACTCAAGAGCCACCAAAGGAAGCAGAAGTCAAGCCAGTACCACCAGCCAAGAAACCAATCGAGGAATCAAAGACCATGGATGAACAGACTGGATCCCCTAAGAAGTCAAAGAAGAGAAAGGCTTCTCAGAACTTCGCCGTGGTCGCTCACAATGGTCAAGCCGTCCCCAACCAACCAGCTCAACCACCTGCTAGGAAGCCATACAATGGAACTGCACCCTTGTGCAACCAATGTAACCTTCATCATCATACTAGTGTGAAGTGCCGCAAATGTCAAATTTGTGGACTTATAGGTCATACAGCAAGGGTTTGCCCAACTACAGCTGTACCAAATCAAGCAGGACCTAGCCAGGTGGCAACACTACCTGCTAAGAAGCAATACAAGGGAACAGAACCATTATGCAACAAATGTAAGGGGCATCACCAAGCTCACTTACAGTGTCTTCTGTGTGTATCATGTGGGCGAGTTAGTCACCTGGTAAGTGCTTGTCGAACTAAACCGAACCAAAGTGGTCCAAATCAACCACAAGCCAACCCTGCTCAAGCTCGCTTTCCACCTGGGTCCTGCTACAACTGTGGCGAGACGGGCCATTTCCGAAGAAATTGCCCAAAACTAGCTGTTGCAAATCTGACCCACAAATGAAACAGTTGACTGATTTGGAGATGTTGCTACTTTAATAGTTTGTATCTGTTGCTTTTGTATCTTTTGTTGAACCCTGAAACAATCTTTTTTGTTTATAAATAAATCGTTGTTCACAATTCTGATGTACAAGTGTAGTTATATGTGTGTATGACTTTTCCCTATGATACCTAATCAATGAACTATGTTTCTTACAAACTACTCTTGCGAAATTCCCATTCTTGTGTTTGCTCATGATTCCCTTGGAAAATTTTAAGTACTCGTTTCATTCTAAGAAACAAAGTACAGAAAATAAAGCGACATTATGAGTGATCGTGCTTTTTTTTACACATTTGTGCCTTTGAAATCCTTGGTTAGATAACTGAGGGTATGTTCAATCTCGTACCCATATCATCTCATTCTGGTTTCATAACAATATACACAGTACAAGTATTTCAAAAACAATCTTCATGATCTCAAAACATTTCATATAGTTTGATAACATTTTTTTTCAAATGCATTGTCTATGTTATTTCAAAAACATTGGCTATGTTTTCAAAAACAACCTTCATAATTTCAAAATGTTTCATATAGTCTGAAAACAATATTAACACAGTACATTTTCTTATCAAGTGCATGATTTCGAAAAGCATCATTCATGTTTTCAAAAACCTTATACATAATTTCAAAATTCATCTCGCATGATTTTAAAACAATTTTTTTATATATAAATATATACCTACCTAATACACCTACTTTATGATTTCAAAGGTATTATATATAAGGTTTCAAAAACATTGAACACATTTTTTTTAGAACTCCATGCATAATTTTCAAAAATATTTTTTTTCTCATACATTGACTTAACCTCCAAATATTGCTTCATATGTCGCCTTGACATATCTAGCATCTCAACTTCACAAGCATTTTTACTTCGTGTTTTGACCTAAGCACATCCAGTGCAAGGTTTCAAAACATCTTCAACTTCTAAAATCCATATGGAATCTTTTTATCTCCACAATTAGACCCTTGTGGATGATTATCATACAAATCAGAATCCTTAGTTGGATTCCTTGTGTACCTTAATTCGAACATCTCGGTTCCTTACAATCGAAATCGAATTTTCTCTTTAAAAATCTTTCTATCTTTATAGTTAGATTCTTGATAATGTTTAAAGTACCAAATGAAATCCACGGAATGGATTCCTAGTGTGCTTTAAATGCATGTGCACAATTAACAAAATGATAACAAATTAAAGATCAAGATAAACAATTTTGTGGTTATGTGTTTTTGTGTTATGTATTTCCTTTTGTGGTTTTATTTTCGTTATCCAAATCCTCGTAGAACCTTCCATATCTTCATATGAAGGATTCATAGTAGGATATCCAAAGGTACTACTTTAAATCCTTAATGGGATTCTATGCAATAGTTAAGACCCTTGGATTATATAGTACCATTCCATGATTCATAAGAGACCCTTTTAGTGGTCTAGTAAAAAAGATTGATTCAAAAATCTGGTTAAGAATGACATGTGATGATATAAGCTGAAAAGACTCCTTGGTTGTCTATTAAAATCATTTATTGATTTAATAAAAGGGACCCTATGGTGGTCTAGTCACAATCATCACAGGCTCGTTCATTTGTTTTCTTCCCCTACACATTTTTAAGATGCACTACGTGACTATGCAAAGAATTACGTAATTATGGATGCATACATAATTACGAAGTTCAGTGCACGGAAACCACAGTAAGATTATTATGTGTAAAAAAAAACGATAGTGGCAACAATAACGAAATGTGAACAATGTACAGGAGGTATGGTGGACGCACCAATAACGCTTAATAGACTTGTATATATGTGTCCCTCCTACATTGTAAGCATGATGTTATTTAAAGTTACTAGAAGTACAAGAACTCTAACCAGTGTTTTTCGATCTTTTCAACTTCATGTTTTAAACTCTCACAAGTTTCCTCTAAATAAAATTTCGGGACGAAATTTTCTAAAGTAGGGGAGACTGTGACACTTGTGCCTCCACGGCCATCAAACAAATACTGTATCAATGAAATATTGTATTTCATACTTGGGAGTTGTATAAATATGTGTATTGTTTGCACATATCAATTCTAGTTCGATTTCGGGCTTTAAATCGCTTTCTGGAAGGTTATACGCGCACCGATGCGTAAATATAACCAGTTTAATGCAACAAACACTCCAGAATAGTGACATAGGGTTAACATACCTTAAATAACCTTTACATAACTTAGAAATAAGTTTTGGAGGCTTTGGTATGGCAAAATCAAGTTAATTCGCTTACAGGGACTAAATTTGACAAACTGCGAAAGTATGCCAATTTGAACTGTAACAGACACTCCGGAACATGATCATAAGTTAAACATACCATAAATATCCTTTACATAGCTTAGAAATAGGCTTTGAGGGGTTCGGTGTGCTAAAATAAACTTTTGGGTCATTCAGGGACTAAAAGCGTCAAAAAATGCACAAGTTGGCTCTTTCGCACATAACTTACGTTCTGAATACATCCGGACATCCAAAAATTTATGTAAGCACTAAAATATTTTATTTTAGTGTTTGGCATAAGAAAAATCCATTCGTCGGGCAATTTGGATCGATTTTCGCGCTTATGCGCATTCCGTCGTAATTAAGCGAACATCGCGATTGTACGGCCAAACGAACCGACATCCTAGATATTTTTGAGCACATTTTAAGTTCCCTATACTTTAACTTCATTTTAGAGCTTTGAAATGGGGTTAACGGGCCTTAAACTTATCGGAAATGGCTTTATTGCATAACAGGGACCAAAAACTGTCATTTTGCCAAAGTTGATGGCTTACGGACCGTAAGCCATCACCCTTACGGTCCGTAAGCAGTCCCCAGATCAGCAGAATGCAGAAACATTGAATCTGGCCTATTCCATCTTTGCACATGGTTTTGGGCAATACTATGGGCTCAAATGGTTTTGTAAAACCAGGGTCTTGAGGTGTAGGGTGGAGATTGAAGCACGGTTTTCGAGGAACGATCCTTACGGTGGTCCAAATCCTATAAATACCCCTTTGATTCACAACTCAAAACCCACTTGATTTCTGAAAACTTCTCTAAGTTGAGGTGTAAAATCGCTTCATACCTGAGAAATATTTGGAAATCAAAGCTTGCGGGGACCCGTTGTAAGTGTTCCTTCGTTCTTTTTATCCTTTTAGCGTTAAAGTCAAACTTTGTTTGACTTTCTACATTGACCAGTTTATGGTCAATGCGAAGTTCGTTTGAACTTCATAACGTGAGCGTAATCACGATGGTTATAGTCCCTAGTGACTATACCTACTGATTACCACGTTATCTAGGCTCAGTGACGAGTCGTAGTTTCGGCCAAAATGCGTGTTATTGCGTATTTTGTAACCAAACTACTTATAGGTATCAAAACCATTTGTTTTGATACCAAACTTGTTTTCTAACTTAGTTAAGCATGTTTTAACATGCTTAGCTCGTCACTTTTAGTTGTGTGCTTGTCTAGGGTTATAAAGGTAAGCGATCTAAACAATCGCTTATACTTTCGAACCCGACCCGTTTGGTCGATCATTAGGATCCGACCAAACACATTAGGTGACCATAGTATATAGGGAATAACCTCCCGAGGTTATACCTTATGGTCACGACGTTTAGTTAGTTGTATGATAGGTAGTTTATATGCCTTAGGTAAATTACCAAAATGCCCTTTTTACGCCAAAATTCATATTAAGCATATGTAACATAACTTTTGACATCTAAACTATTTTGGCGACAATATTAGACATGTTAAGGCATATTTTACTTATCATATGGCTAGTTAGGCGTTCCAAACGCGTTTTACGCGAACTACGCGTTAAAGTAGCATAAGCTACCTAAACGGGTCGTAAGCACTTAGGTTAGGTTTCATTTAGTATGTAGGCTTTGTTAAACCATACTACATGAGTTCTTATACTCATTTGGTTTACGAGCCCTCATTCTATCCGATCCTCCGATATAGGTCCGGTTTATTAACATAGTTACCTATATTAGGTGTCGTTTGATTCCGTGATCTCTAGCATTGCTTGGTGGTTATCTTAGGACTTCTGAGCAATCTCAAGTGAGTATATAGACCCCTCTTTTACTGTTTTCAAACTGTTTTGGGGTGGAACACATGTGCCTACTTTTTTGTTACTTTCATGTTTTCCATGTTTTCACATCATATACTTGCTATGTTCGTTAGTACATTGTTTTACAATACATTTCACATCACATGTTATGTATGTTCATTTGTTGCATACTTAGTACATTTGTTATTTATCACATGCGTACATTTTGGTATGACATTTGGTTTGTTTAAATGGGACAATATACATTCATTAACATTGATCACGCCATTCGTTAGTAGGTAGTGGTACCATAGGAATTGACAACTCCCGTTCCTGACATCCTAGGTATGTTTGGATGGAAGGAATGACCGAATTCGATAAACATAACACAGATAGACCTTTAAATTCGTTTAGGGGTTTATCGCCACAGTCACAAGGCTTGGATGTATGCATTTTCACAATTACCGCATAAATGTTTATATTCAGTATGGCATGCATTTCCACAAGACATAACGTTGATTTAAACCATGTTTTACTTCAATACATTGTTTTGTGCATTTTTTTTACCTATGGCTCAATGGATATATATATATAGTCCACTTGCCATACATGACATTTTGTTTACACATTATATGATAGACATTTGACATAGACATTTTGATATTGATATACACATTTCATGGACTATATATAAGTGCTTGTATGGTATTATATATCGTAGTGTTATTTGAATTATTTCAGTTTAGACATATAACATTTTTATACAAATAACATATTTTTCACAAGACATTGTTTTACAAACAACTTATCTTATACAAACTCATTTTACTTGGTTATTCATTTAGTCTTACATTATTCTTTTACATATCATCTATTTTATCATTGTTTTGCAAATGATTTATAAAACAAAACATTTTACAAGGATCATGACTGACTTTTGTTAAACAACCTTTTTCTAAACTTATAAGTCATGAATTGTATCTTCACAAAACCTATGTACTCGTTGGCATTTTTATGCTGACGTACCTATTTTCACATGTGTTTCAGGAAATGATGCATAGGATTGATCAAGATACACTTAGGCGGACTTGGGCCTTTGTGACAATAAAAGATGGGAGACTAGTTAATTTTGTTATACTTCTTTGTATGTTAAGACATTGTAACTCTTTTAATCAATAAAACAATATTTCAATTTTCCATGTGTTATGAAACAATGATTCTGTTACAACACTCCCCGACGATTCCGCCACGTTTTGTTGTTTTACGTGGTCGGGGTGTGACAGCAAGGCCGAGTCTTTAACATTGGTGCGAGGGAAGCGCGCCAGGATCCAAACGTTGTCACCGGTAGGTTCCCTATAAACCAACGCTTTGCATCTGTTCTTTTTGATACTGGTGCCGATTATAGTTTCGTATCGTTAGAATTTAAGAATATACTTGGGTTGGCCACTAGTAAGTTAGACGTTCCATACTCGATCGAATTGGCGAATGGGAAACTAGTTGAAACGGGAGAAGTCATCAGAGGATGCATGATAGAACTGGGAGGACACGAATTTACGCTAGACCTACTGCCAGTCGAGTTGGGAAGCTTCGACGTGGTGGTAGGGATGGACTGGTTATCAAGCAACAAGGCCGAGATCGTTTGTCACGAAAAGACCATTCGCATCCCAATGACAGATGAAGAGACAATCATAGTACACGGAGAGAAGCGTGATACGCCGTTGAGAATCATTAGCTGTCTGAAAGCTAGAAAGTGTTTACGGAAGGGATGTGTTGCCTTTTTGGCACACATCATGGATAAAGAAGCTGCTGAGCCAAGGATTGAAGACATTTCGGTCGTAAGAGAATATCCTGAAGTCTTTCCAGAAGACTTGCCTGGATTGCCGTCACAGCGACAAGTCGAGTTCCACATTGACTTGGTTCCAGGTGCGGCGCCTGTAGCCAAGGCACCCTACCGACTTGCGCCTTCAGAGATGCAGGAGTTGTCAACGCAACTCCAGGAGCTGTTGGACAAAGGATTTATCAGACCAAGCTTCTCACCTTGGGGAGCTCCAGTTCTGTTCATTAAAAAGAAGGATGGTAGCTTTCGTATGTGTATAGACTACCGTGAGCTTAACAAGTTGACTATCAAGAACCGATATCCTTTGCCGAGAATTAATGACCTATTTGATCAGCTGCAAGGTTCAAGTTTCTATTCAAAGATCGATCTTCGCTCAGGATACCATCAACTAAGGATACAAGAGGAAAGTATCCCGAAGACGGCCTTTAGGACTCGTTATGGACATTATGAGTTCCTGGTTATGCCATTTGGATTGACAAACGCACCAGTAGTTTTCATGGACCTGATGAACCGAGTCTGCAAGCCGTACTTGGATAAGTTTGTGATCGTGTTTATTGATGACATTCTGATCTACTCGAAGACGAAGGACGAGCACGAACAACACTTAAGAGCTATTCTAGAGCTACTAAAGAAGGATAAGTTATACGCTAAGTTCTCAAAGTGTGAGTTTTAGCTACGCGAAGTCCAGTTTCTTGGTCATGTGGTAAATGGAAATGGAATTCATGTTGATCCCACAAAGATCGAGGCAATCAAGGATTGGGAGACTTCAAAGATGCCAACCGAGATCCGACAGTTCTTAGGTTTAGCTGGTTACTATCGAAGGTTCATTGAGAACTTCTCAAAAATAGCTCAACCCCTGACCGCACTCACACAGAAATACAAGAAGTTCGATTGGGGTAACAAACAAGAAGAAGCGTTTCAGTTGTTGAAGAACAAGCTTTGTGACACACCGATTCTATCTCTACCCGAAGGCACGGAAGACTTCGTGGTATATTGTGACGCCTTGCGTCAAGGTTTGGGTTGCGTGTTGATGCAACGCCAGAAAGTTATAGCCTATGCTTCACGCCAGTTGAAGATTCACGAGAAAAATTACACCACCCATGATTTGGAGTTGGGCGCGGTGGTGTTTGCATTAAAGATCTGGCGACATTATTTATATGGTACGCGATGTACAATCTTCACCGATCATAAGAGCCTGCAGCACATATTCAACCAGAAAGAGCTTAACATGAGGCAAAGATGCTGGGTAGAACTGTTGAATGATTATGATTGCGAGATCAAGTATCACCCAGGGAAGGCGAATGTGGTTGCCGATGCCCTGAGTCGAAAAGAAAGGATTAAGCCCATAAGGGTTAGGGCTTTGGAAATGATCGTCCAGACAGACCTCTCTTTGCGCATTCGTGCCACGCAGAGAGAAGCTCTCAAAGAAAGGAATATTGAGACTGAATATCTCCGTGGGATGGAGAAGCAGTTGACACCAAACGAGGAAGGAACTTTATGCTTTATGAAACGAATTTGGGTTCCTTTGTTTGGTGGTTTGAGAAAGGTTATTTTCGACGAGGCTCACAAATCACGGTACTCGATTCATCCAGGAGCGGACAAAATGTACCAAGACCTTAAGGATTTCTATTGGTGGCCAAGGATGAAAGGCGATGTTGCGGTATACGTTGGTAAATGTTTAACGTGCGCCAAGGTAAAGGCCGAATACCAAAAACCTTCAGGTCTCTTGCAGCAACCTGAAATACCCAAATGGAAATGGGAACAGATTTCCATGGACTTCATAACGAAATTGTCGAAAACGCCCAAGGGCCACGATACAATTTGGGTGATAGTAGACCGTCTAACAAAGTCTGCGCATTTTCTGCCAATCAAGGAAAAAGGCAACACGAGTAAACTTGCGGAAATTTACATGCGAGAGATCGTGGCACGTCATGGTGTGCCTCTCTCGATTATCTCTGATAGAGACGGACGCTTCGTGTCAAGGATTTGGCAATCCTTTCAAGAAGCTTTTGGTTCTCAGTTAAATCTGAGCACTGCATTTCACCCACAAACTGATGGCCAAAGTGAACGAACTATTCAGACATTGGAAGATATGCTGAGAGCATGTGTTATAGATCTAGGTGGTAGCTGGGATAATCATTTGCCATTGGTCGAATTTTCGTACAACAACAGCTACCACACAAGCATTGGAGCCGCGCCTGTTGGTGCACTACATCTGTCGACTTCGTCTTGTATCGAGTCTAGTAGAATTTAGGTTAGACAATGGCACAAAATCCAAGAAACATGTTTTAGAGGTGATTTCGCTTTTGTGTCAAGATCTGATTCCGCTTATATGTCATGTACATAAGAGTGGAATCAGTTACAGGTGATTCCGCTTTTGTGTCATGTCCGTATGAGCGGAATCATGACATCTATATATAGGTCTTAAAAGCGAAATCACATAGGAGGAAGGTTGAGGTCTTGTATGGTACGGCGAAGCCCTGCCAAATCGTCTCCAGAGCTTGTAAATTGTTAGAAGATCAATAAACAGAGACAAATTAGTGAAATCAAGCTAAACAAAGACTGAATCAATGAATTCCGCCTCTGATTCAGTCTGAGCACTCTTCTGATCGACTCGTTAGGTCGCATAACGTTCCTACAAGTGGTATCAGAGCTCAGGAGGAAGAGTTCTTACCGTTTAGCTCGTTTTTGCTCAAAAATTCTGATTTCTACACCTTCTTTCATCAATTCAGAAAATTTTAATGGTCAAAATTCGCTCAAAATTTCTCAGACTGTGTGTTATTGGACATAGACAAACCCTGGAAAGTTTGACACTGAAATTCGAAGTAAAAATGGACCAAAATGCATCCCGAAGTGATTCCGCTTTTATGGACATTTGGTGATTTCGCTTTTGTGTCAACCCTAAGCAAGTGATTTCGCTTTTGTGTCACCATAAGATTCTGATTTCGTTTTTGTGATCACCTGATTCCGCTCATACATCACTTTGTGATTCCGCTCATACGTCACTTTGTGATTCCACTCATACGTCACTTAGTGATTCCACTTATACGAACATCAGTGATTCCACTTATACGAACATCAGTGATTCCACTTATACGGACATAAGTGATTCCACTCTTGTGAACATCAGGGTTCCACTTTTGTGAACATTTGGGATTTCATTTTTGTGATATTTCAGAAAACTTATCGGGATTGTTCGAAAAATGGCAAAGGTCTTTGATGAAAAAGAAAACAATGATCTTAAAAGGTTAAATGATTGGTATCGAGGATATTTCAGTAGTTCCTATCAGAAATTGCCCAAAGAGGTTTGGAGTAAACGTTTCGAATGTTTTTTGAGTAAGGAAGATGAGAAATTGGATGATTTGGAAAAACGTTTTGATCGTTTGATTGACTATTTGAAAGAAAATCAAATAGTAATATCAGAAGCTGAAATGGTATCAAAGTTTGCTAATGGATTACCTGCTGAATGGGATGTTTTTTTGAAAAATCTGAGAGAAAATTCAAGTTTTTCAAAATTATCTCTGAATAAATTCATCAGTAAACTGAAAAATCATGATTATGAACTTTATCAAAAGAAGAGAGATGTGTTGGATAAGATAAAAATGAATTTAGAAGATTTGAATTTAGACGTGATATATGAAATAAACGAAAGAATCAATGTTTGTTGGGCAGCGAAAAGAAATTTGATGTATGATATGAAAAGGGGTTGTTATATTGATGATAATGGAAATTCTATTGATCTTGTTACAATCTTTGGTGCAGGTACATATAAGATAGAGAAAGAACAAGATCCAAAGAATGAAGAATCTGTGAAGAATGAATATTCAAATTCTGAATCAGTGTGCTCCAAATGTGACAACTTTAAGACTGACAATGACAAACTCTTGAAGGATGCGGAAAGTTTGGAATCGGATGTCGAGAAGTTGAAAAATGAGAAGCAAACTGATGTAAAAAGGATTCTGGATTTACAGGGAAATTGTGAAAAGCTGAAAGCTGAAAATGTTAAACTGTTAAATGACTTGAACAGTTTGACATCAGAAAAAAAAAATTTTGAAGAAAAAATTAAAAGTTTTGAAAATGAAAAATCAAAGATTGAGAAAGATTTTCAAAGTCAAATAAAATTTTTTGAAGATGAGAGAGATTTGTTTGGTAAAAACAATCTTGAAAAACAAATTGAAATCAATTCTCATCTTGAAAAGATTATTCGACTTGAAAAAGAGGCAGCATGTGCTCAAAAGAAAACCAATGAATGGGAAGAAAAGTTGAAGGTGTTTGTGAATACTTCAACTATTCCTTGCCCAAAACCTTTAAATTCTGTTCCAATAAGTGACAATGTCACAAACTTTGACAAAGTCATAGTTGAAGATTGCGATGAGAAATCTGATGTTGAAAATGAAAAATTGTCGAAAAAGAATTTATTTTTGAAGTTAAAAGAAAAGTTTCAAGAAACTGTTCCACAATCAACTGAAAAAGAAGAATGCTCTAAGCAAAAACCTTTGAAGAAGATAGTGGAACAAAAACAAAAAGAGAAAATTTTGAAAAATGTTCAAAAAGATAATAAAAGCTCATCAGATCGATCATTCAATCGCAATGAAAAATTACAAAAATTAAAAAATGAAAACTCTAAAATTGTTGGTAATAAGTGGTGCAGGTTTGACCACAGTGCTCAAAAGTCAAATCCAGCAAACAAGAGGAGCAAGGATTATCACCAAGCCAAACAGTGCTATGATTTGAATGTTTGGACTGAGAATGGTGATTGGTATGATAACAGAGTGTGTTACAGATGCGGCTATCAAGGACACATTGCTGTTAACTGCCAAAGCTGGAGGTTTGAATCAAGGAGATGTTTTAACTGCAACATAATTGGCCATATTGCTAGAGATTGCTCAATGAGATCAATGAGAAGATCGAGGGTTGAATCTCAGAAGCATGTAAAGATACCAGTCTCTGTCAAGCCCAAAGAACAGAAAGTTCAAGAACGTAAAGTTCAAGAACAGAAAGTTCAAGAACCGAAAGTAAAGCTTTCACAGGGGCAGAAAGACAGACTGAGGAAAAAGAGGAAGAAGGCGAGAGAATATCTGGAGAAGGTATTGTCCTCGGATACAACTGGTAAAACAGATAAAAGTTCTGATAAATCGTCTTGCTCACCAAAGAACAACAAATCAAGCAAAACGCATTCATCAGATACAAATCTGAGGACGAAAGAAGAGAAGAAGAAGAAGAAAGTTGTTGGTGATGAATTTGTTTCTCCAGAAACAAAGGAGCCAGTTGTAGGCGATGAATCTGACGTGTTGAAGTCAGACAAGCCATGTGCAGGCAATGATTCTGGTTCGTCAAAGCTAGAGGAGCCATTGGTTGAGGTAAAAATGGAGAATTCAGGTTTAACAATGGATGATGCAAATTTTCCACCATTGTTGAACAAGAATTCAAAATCACCCAAGGACTGTCAGGCTTGGGTGAATCTGTTTAAATGAAAAACCTGACTTGCCGCAGTTCCCAGGTTGGTAAGCGTGGAACATGAATCGGCACATTTCTTGAGAAATTCACGAAAGTGATTTCGACTTACAAGTGGTAAATCAGGGACATTAAGTTGTACTTGATTTTCTACAAGTTATGTTTGTGAATTGATCTTAAAAATGTTAGTTTTTACAAGTGATTGAAGAAAACAAAGTGATGAAAGATCCCCGAATTTGTGAAAAGACACACAAAACTTATTTTCCGGAAAAACCATTTTGATTAAAACAAACTTAAGTGTTTTGAAATCACTATGGGAAAATGTTTTGTTGTCAGGGGGAGTTCTGATTGTTCAAGCCAAGTGAATGGAGAATTGAAATAATTCTCATCATGTTGTCACATTTCTTGTACAGTTTGTTTCAAATTTTCCCAGAAAATCAAAATTGAGACATATTTTGATTTTAGGGGGAGTAAAATTTTAAAAAAAAATTAGAAAATTTGAAAATGTCAAAAACATTGAAAAAAGCAAAAAATGAGTTTTGTTGTCAAAAAGAGGAAATGATAGAAAATCAGTGAGACTGTCACAGCATGCTAAAGAAATGGAGAGATAAAATGTGATAAACGATCTTACTAACGATGTGACGATAGGCTCAGCTAGACTAGTAGATTTGCGAGAACGATACAAACTTAAATGAAAAAGCCTAGTTCTAGTGGGAAACACGGTTGAAAGCATAGTACTTGGTTTTGTCCTTCTTGATTGTGTGCCTACTCAGTAATCGCTGATTGTCGAAAGACATAAAACTGGTTAAGTTTGTGAACTTTCACAAATTTGCTAAAAAGTCGCTGTGATTGTGCATTTCATTTTGCAAAGATTTAAACTTGTTTTATTTCTTTATTTTGTTTAAGCATCGGACATTCTCTGCGTATACGTGAGTATCGACCTGGATGTTGTTTCCTAAACGTTCTGCTTTATTTTCTTTGGTGTTTCGTTTAAGCTTTGGATCACCTCTGCGTATACGGAAGTATCGACCTGGTGGTTAAAGCCTAAACAACTTCAACTTGTTTTATTTTTCTTATTTTGTTTAAACATTGGACTTTCTCTGCGTATACGGAAGTATCGACCTGATTGTTAATGTTTAAACATTCTGCTTTGTTTTCGCACAAATCACAGTTGATAAAGTTTAAAGGCATTACTTGAGTCAGTGTATTGCATGATGAGGGGATATGCTGAGATCGTGGGGTCCATAAGAATTTAGTGCTATCTAAATATACCTAAACGTATCGGTAAGCATTTCGAAAGTTTTTAGATTGAGTTTAAGAGGACAACTATATCGTCAATCAATGTGAATCGTTTAGAACTTAAAATGTCTAAAAGCTTAACGGTGCTTGTGATGTGTCTCAAAAACTGATATGATCCTCTTTTGCAAACTCACAAAAATATGTTTGTACATATTTCATTTCTGCATTTAATTTCTGTTATTGCATTTGTGTTTCATATTTGAAAAATCCAAAAATATTTTTGACAACTGATGATGAAAAGCTGATATTCAAAATCTCAAAGGCTAAACAAGATGAACAGTTGGGTTGGTTAAATGATTCTTAAATGTTTAGTTGAATCACAACATTGTTTGTTTGTAATAGAGTGTTTGAGTTGTGTAGGTTTCTGTTCCTGTTGCTACGGAAAGCCAGGAGATACATCAGAACCTGAGAAGAGCCTAATCTGATAAAGCCAGGATTTGATTTCAGTGGTGATAACAAATTCCAGACAGCGATCCTAGTTCGATGATAGGGGGAGTCTGACGAGAGTTAGAACCAGAGAAAGATCCAGGTACATGATTCCAGGAAGAGTTCCTGAAGAAGACCGATAGAGAGAGAAAAGCCCAGAGACTGATCAAGATTGAAGAAGTGAAGACATTGCATTGTCGTGACTCAATAGTCGACTCCGTCAACATCTGAGGGGGAGTCTGTTGGTGCACTACATCTGTCGACTTCGTCTTGTATCGAGTCTAGTAGAATTTAGGTTAGACAATGGCACAAAATCCAAGAAACATGTTTTAGAGGTGATTTCGCTTTTGTGTCAAGATCTGATTCCGCTTATATGTCATGTACATAAGAGTGGAATCAGTTACAGGTGATTCCGCTTTTGTGTCATGTCCGTATGAGCGGAATCATGACATCTATATATAGGTCTTAAAAGCGAAATCACATAGGAGGAAGGTTGAGGTCTTGTATGGTACGGCGAAGCCCTGCCAAATCGTCTCCAGAGCTTGTAAACTGTTAGAAGATCAATAAACAGAGACAAATTAGTGAAATCAAGCTAAACAAAGACTGAATCAATGAATTCCGCCTCTGATTCAGTCTGAGCACTCTTCTGATCGACTCGTTAGGTCGCATAACGTTCCTACAGCGCCGTTCGAAGCTCTCTATGGACGCAAATGTCGATCACCCTTATGCTGGGCTGATGCGGGTGATAGACAGCTCGTTGGTCCCGAAATTGTGCAAGAGACGACATACAAGATTGCACAGATTCGAAAGCGCATCGAGGCGGCTCGCGACAGACAGAAAGCCTATGCAAACCGAAGAAAGAAACCTTTAGAGTTTCAAGTTGGGGATATGGTTTTGTTAAAGGTTTCACCCTGGAAAGGTGTGGCACGCTTTGGGAAGCGTGGGAAGTTGAATCCGCGTTACATTGGCCCTTTTAGAATCCTGCAAAGGATTGGGCTTGTAGCATACAAGTTGGACTTACCTGCTAAGCTTAATGGCGTTCATGATACATTCCACGTATAGAACCTGAAAAAGAGTCCAACTCAAGAGACAGTTGTCATTCCTGCTGACGAAGTTCATATCGACGACACACTCCACTTTGTTGAAGAACCTGTTGAGCTCACTGATTGGAAAATTAACAACACACGCCGGAGTAGTGTCAAACTTGTCAAAGTTCGATGGAATGTACGACACGGCCCAGAATTCACGTGGGAACGTGAGGATCGTATGAAGGCCAAGTACCCACATTTATTCCCCAAGACCCCTGCAACTAGACGCAGAACCTAAAATTTCAGGACGAAATTTTCTTAACGGGGGGAGAATGTGACAACCCTAAAAATTACAGGTACTGTACAATTAATTAATTTTAATTACGTGCTTAATGACTGTGCTTGATTACAACTGACAATTTAAACTGCCTTATGATTTTTGTATCATACATACATATGCATCACATTTCATACTGTCACTCCATTTATTACACACCAACATTAGTGACATACTTGATGCACACAACACAGTTAACACACTGAACGGTTGATTCAGAAATAATGCTGACAATGCCAGCACATAGGCAGACAATGTTATTATGGCCAGTATGAGCCAGGGACAGGGTACTACACTAGTTTGGAGTGTAGGGAAGTGAGGACCATAAGACTGTGTCACTAGGTGATAGTTTGAGTGCTGGAAAGTGCCTAAAACTCATTTTAAGTACAAAATTCTGCATTTTTAGCAACAATACAGCTTTTAACGTACTCGTATTACGCAAAGAATTGACTAAATGGTCCTGAACGCTTTCCTAGGTGTTGGAATTAATTTCGTTACAAAAAGATGCATAAAAGACACTATACGGTACAATTTGACACTTTAACGGAACGATACTTAACCGAACAACCGGACATTACCCGGGACACCAAAATGTGGTCAGAAACATCATTTTATTATTTTTAACTAATAATGGTTTCAAAAATCCCCACACACTATATAAATATGTCATACACTTACTACTTTAGAAAATACCCTTAACCTCCTAATTATTTACCCACTAATTATCAAATTTTACAAATTACCCCCGTCCCTAGCCTATTTCAGTCATCATCATCACAATATAATCTTGGATTTTATTTTTTCTTATTTCCTTAATTGTGGTTGGCCAAGAATCAATGTAATCATTTCTCTAGGATTGTTTAGGGTGGCTATGTGAGTTCCAAGAAACTCTATATCATCACCACCTTCACAAGTTCATTTCACCTCACTCAAACTCACTCACCCTCTTCTCTCTCGGCTGCCCACATCCGCCACCACCACCATCCCTTCAACATTCACTCCTTTGATCCATTTTCAAGTCCAAAACAAGTGATAGAAGGAACCTTGTGAAGCTTGGAGCTTGGAGCCTTGAAGAAACATCACCACCTGCATTCTCACGCCATTTTCATCATCATTTCTTGTTCACAAGTTCATCCCTAGCCCTTGTGCTAGTTGTAAGTCTTCGATTTAACTCTTGAATCACTTCTACGTTGATTGTTCGAAACATTGTTGTTTGAAGTTTAAAATAAGGACACAAAGAGAAAATGAACAAGGAACCTAGTCATGAAGTTATGTAATGATAAAATCTGGTTGGATTATGTTGGTATAAGCATGCATGTTGTTTGATCATTGATTTCTCGATAAACCCGTTGTTAGAACAATTGTTGACGCGTTTTAGTAACATTTACACTCTAAAAAGCATGTTGATTAGTATTTTCAGCCAACTTCAACAGGCTGTAACTGGATCATAATTAATCGAAAAACGGATTTTCTGAAGCCTAAATTATGTATTTTCGAAAAACTGATCAAATGGCACTGGAATCATAATTTTTTGAGGTCGTTTACTATTTTAAAGAACTATTTTTGGACAGCAGCTCAAGCTGCGATTTTACTGCTGAAAAAGTGTGTTGTATTCGGAGTCATAACTTAAAAACTAAGTAGAATTAGCTCATGGAATTTTTACTGTAGATGATCACTGTTGTCTCCGTAATTCTCCCACTAGAATTTCGTCAATCAGACCTACGATGAATTTTTAATGAATTATTTCGTAGGCTGCAGTCAGAAAGTGACAATTCTAATCGCAGTCCGGTAAATGAATTTCTATAAAATATTGGTAATGAACTGGACCCCGATATTTTTACACAATAAAATTTGGAACGTATATGACATTCTGTAAAAATTTGGGAATACTATTTTATTAAAATGCTCGAAAACAGTCCAGTTTTGATTAATAAAGCTGAAATGACATAAGTGGTATATTGCATGTATGATTGTCAGGTTGGCCATGTGAGAACAATCTACGGGATATATGTAAAAGAAAATGATATGCTATTAAGCATGGACCCCTCTATTTACAAAGGAGACTATGGCGAAATTTTTCGAAAATCCTAATACTTAGTAAATATTTTCTAGACTAGTGATTACTAGCATATTTTAGACTATGTTTTTCAAACATAAAACTCGCCAAAATTTTTATAACGAAATGCAGAGTATAGGAGATTAGTTGTATACATGTATAAGTACCCCATCCTTGGGAAGGGAATGCGCACGTAAAAATATTTGAGAAGTGTAGATACGAAATAGTTGCCTAACTATTTTCCTAAAGACGATAGTTAAGTTAAAATAATTATTATTATTTTAACAAAAATAATACCAAAGTAACGCAACTCAAAACACTAAACTCTAAGCCAAGGCACGACCCGTTCGTCTAATAGACATTAGTACATGTAGGTTGTCGTGTAGCAGACAGAGTTTGAGATACGGTGCAAGACGCACTACAGTGAGTTCATGTCCCCCTTTTCTCTTAACTGTTTTCAGTTTTATACTTCAGGGGTGAAATACATGTTACAATTACTACAGACATTTTATATATGGTATGGTTAGCTTAAGGAGGGTTTTTACTACGCGATCAAGTGAGTGGTGGGCATGACACTTAAGGCCATTAATCCTCATTGTAGGACCAAGGGACATGAGTGATAGATCTATTTGGGTGTAGCGAGCCCACACCCATGAGGCCGGGGCGGCCCATAGTGGTGACTATGTCTTCATACCGGAGACAAATTTGCTAGGTTTGAGTCTTCCTGCATCATTTCACACAATCTATTGGCTTTGCAACCCAATGGTGATCAGTTTTTCCTTATTGCTACATACCAGGGACTTTTATTCAGACAAGACTTATTTTAAAGGCTTATACACACAAACTTACACATGAACTCGCTCAACTTTTGTTGACTTTTCAAACTACATGTATTTCAGGGAATGAATAGGATCTGGCGGACGATGCACATTAAGCTGCGTACTTAAATAAGGATGTCATCCAGGGTCGTAGGGCTTGGGAGGTGCAACTCCTTCCTGGACGGGTTGCATGTCTTAAATCCTCGTTTTGTTGGTAGTTTTTCGTTGAGTCCCATGAACTCATTTTAAACAAGTCATGGTTTGTAATATGTTTTGGGATTGATGTTTTAAGACAATATGTTGCACATTTTCTAAACTATGAACTCAGAATTCCGTTCTTGCCGTCGGATAACTGCTCTTCAGTTACTCCTAGGTTTTCATCAGGATAGTTAGCTTCCAGCACAGCTTCCTTCTGTGTAGCTAACAGCCTTTTCATTCAAACTATTCTTTAATTCAATGCTCTTGGCATTGATTCTTATGGGCTTTACCCTTTCCTTTCTACTTAAGGCATCGGCGACTACATTTGCCTTGCCGGGATGGTATCTTATCTCACAGTCATAATCATTCAAAGTTTCCATCCAACGTCGCTGCCTCATGTTTAAATCCTTCTGATTAAACAAGTGTTGAAGGCTCTTGTGATCAGAATAGATCACACACTTAGTACCATATAAATAATGCCTCCATAGCTTTAATGCAAATACAACGGCACCCAACTCCAAGTCGTGGGTGGTGTAATTCTTCTCGTGTACTTTTAACTGTCGAGAAGCAAAGGCAATGACTTTGCCTTTCTGCATGAGCACACATCCCATACCAATGTGGGATGCGTCACAATATACTACAAATTCTTATATTCCCTCAGGCAATGTTAACACTGGTGCATTGCTCAACTTTTGCTTAAGGATGTCAAATGATTCCTGCTGCTTAGGACCCCAGTCAAACTTAATATTCTTCCTAGTCAATGAAGTTAGGGGTGCAGCAATCCTTGAGAAATTTTCAGTAAAACGCCTATAATATCCTGCTAAACCTAGAAAGCTACGAATCTCTGTAGGCGTCTTTGGTTCTTGCCAATTCATGACAGCTTCAACCTTAGCGGGATCCACCTGGATACCACGCTCACTAACCATGTCCAAGGAATTGGACTTCGCGAAGCCAAAATTCACACTTTGAAAACTTGGCGTAGAGTTTCTCCTGCTGAAGCTGTTCCAAGATACATCGAAGATGCTTCTCATGGTCAGCTTGATTCTTTGAATAAATCAGAATGTCGTCAATGAAGACGATAACAAATTTGTCCAAGTAGGGTTTGCAGACGCGGTTCATGAGATCCATGAACGCGGCTGGTGCATTAGTTAGCCCAAATGGCATCACTAGGAACTCATAATGACCATAACGAGTCCTAAATGCAGTTTTGTGTACATCTTCATCTTTAACCTTCAGTTGATGGTAGCCTGACCTCAAGTCGATCTTGGAGAAGTAACTTGACCCTTGCAATTGATCGAACAGATCATCGATCCTGGGCAATGGATATCTATTCTTGATAGTGACCTTGTTAAGCTCGCGATAATCGATGCATAATCGCATTGATCCATCCTTCTTCTTTACAAATAGGATTGGTGCTCCCCAAGGAGACGAACTAGGTCTAATGAAACCTTTGGCTAACAAATCATCCAGTTGAGTCCTTAACTCTTTCATTTCAGTTGGTGCTAATCTGTAAGGCGCTCTCGCAACAGGTGCTACTCCAGGGATGATGTCAATTCTGAATTCTACTTGCCTATCTGGTGGCAAACCAGGTAGTTCTTCAGGGAAAACTTCTGGGTACTCAGAAATAACAGGGATATCTTCAACCTTGGGCTTCTGCTCATCAATAGTTACCTGTGCCATATATATGACACAACCCTACTTCAAGCACCTAGATGCCTTGAGCATAGACACTTGCTCAGGCAGTCCATACTGGGTATCTCCTTGGATAGTAAGTGGCTCTCCAGACGGAGTCTTCATCACCACTTGCTTCTTGTTGCAAACAATCTGGGCTTGGTTATGAGATAACCAATCCATGCCTATAACTATGTCGAAACCAGCTAACTTCAAAGGAAGCAAGGATAATGGAAAAGAGTGGTTCCTAATGGATATAAAGCATCCATCTAACACAGTTGAGGCTGTTTCTAAGGTACCATCAGCTAATTCTACCTCATATTTCACGCTTAGGTTTTAACAGGTAAATTCAGCAACTTACAAAACTTATCATCTACGAATGACTTATCAGCACCTGAATCAAATAACACCCTTGCATAAACATCATTTATAAGGAAGTTACCTGTTATCACATTATCGTCCTGAACAGCTTCTCGTGCATCCATTCGAAAGACCCTAATGTTGGTCTTTTTCCCATCCTCAGCCTTCTTTGCAAACTTTGGGCAGTTGGACTTGATATGCCCTTTCTCGTTGCAGTTATAGCACGTTGCATCCTTTATCTTCTTGCACTCTATCGTCTTGTGCTTAGAAGATTTACAAATCCCACAAGCTCTCGGCTGTAACTGGGATTTCAATTCATATCTGCACCTCCCGAAATGGTGCTTCTTACAGATTTTACACTTGGGCTTATCACTAGACTGTTGACCATCCTTTTTAGTTCCAAAACTCTTTTTGTGGTCGGAATTTCCCTTGTGTTTCTTATCTGAACGTCGTGAATTATCATCCTCACGCTTCCTCTTCTCAGCATCGGTGTTTCTAAGCGATCTCTGCCTGACCGCGTCCAGAGTAAGATACAATGATATTTCAGCTGCAGACCTAAAAGTAGCTGGTCGAGAGGCCTTCACACTCGCCTTGATCTCTGGGGCTAAACCCCCAATGAAGCGAGCTATTCGCTTGGGCTCCGGTGTTACCAAATATGGAACCAGTCGAGACATGGTATTAAAGCTGGTAAGGTAAGTCTGACAGTCTAGGTTTTTCATAACTAAAGACAAGAAATCAGACTTAATCTTTTCAACCTCATGCTGAGGGCAGTAGTTCTCCTTAATCAATGCCACAAATTGATCCCATGACAGATTGTACAATGGGATTTTTCCGGTTGCTTGAATCAAAGACCTCCACCATGCTAGTGCCTCGCCTTTGAATGACTGAGATACAAACTTTACCACATCCTTATCAGCGCAACAACTGATATCTACCACAGTGTCCATCTCGTCTAACCATGACATGCAATCAACTGCTCCTTTCTCCCCAGTGAAATCCCTGGGTTTGCAAGAAACAAAATACTTATAGGTGCAACCTTTAGCACGTGGTTCACGATCATATACAATCTTCCTTGATGGAACACTGTGCTGATTCGAGGAGTTTCGATCATCCTCTTTCTTTGGCTCATCATGTTTAGAAGGAGGCTTACTATGAGCCTCAGAGTGAGCTTTAGAGTGTGATTTTACACGCTGTACCGATAAGGTTTTGCTGCGGGTACTACTAGATTCATCATCTTGTCTTTCTAGAGCTCGAGTAACGACATTGTCTACCAATGCCTGCAGTTCTGCGCTCGTTATATTTATTCTGGTATTATCATGATTCTCCTTTGGGCGACTGTTGACTTCATCAGAGTCCGCCATGTAGCTTGTATTGCTACATAAAATATTAACAAGGATTTATTCATGAGTCTATTATTGAATTGTCTTTTATGGCAATTCATTAACCATGGTAACTATAAACCATATATGGTTAATTTGTTTAGACACATTTGTTTAGGATTTTTATTACAATTTACCCTAATTGTAAAATAATAAAGATATTATCGGTGGCACAAGAGGCCTAGTCACATGGACAGTTTTAAATTTTTATTTATGACCTTATAGGATCAAGGTATTGAGGTTTTAATCACAATTCATTACCTCTTCATAACAGGGGGTCGAAGACCACAACTGTCTTTTGTCTTATATGACAATGAGTATAGCTCGTAGGCACTTCATCATTAATGGATTATTATATAAATAAGAAGGGATTTTGGAATATCCCAATATAAGGATGACTTATGCGATTTTATCGAATCACATTTTGCCAAGAGTGTTAACATGTTTTCAGATGTTAACAAGGATTTGAATCTTTTAAATAGGTTTTACCATCTTGGCCATGTCTGAATGACATATAGGCTAGGTTTTACCTTTAAGATTCTTTTCAATATTTAACGCAGAACAATCCTAAATTGAGATGTTAATAAGGATCTGAATCTAATTGAGGAATTACCATCTTGACCCTGTCTTAAAATGACACATGGGCTAGGCCTTATCCCTTTTTAGATTTTGCCATTTTATTATAATGGTAGATCTTATAGAGGAATGTTATTTTTCATCTATTTCATATATATTATGTTTATGCATATAATTAACAAAAATGAAAATTTAAATCAAACAATTCCAATGAAACGAGTACGGGTTTGCCCTTAACGGGACTTCTACTTAAATAACTTGCCCACGCAGGGGCTAAACAAACATAACATACCCACGCGGGGGTCAAACAGAAAGACATGCCCACGCAGGGCGGAATACTAAAAGACATGCCCACGCAGGGGCTAAAAGGAAAAATACAACAATATAAATAGGGATTTTAATGGTCCCTCTTCTTCTTTCCTTTTATTAAGCTTGCCAGACCCTTGAGTAGTCCCTGGCGGCTCTTACGTTCTTCCCGAACTTCCTGTTCTACCTGGTGTAGTCTATGGAGGATTTCCTCCTGTTCTGGCGGGGAAAACCGTGGTGGCTGCGGCTGCATCGGAGGTTGAGGAGGTATTTGATACCCATAAGCTGGGTATCCAACTCCCCAGGGAGCTCCATATGGTCCTTCTGGATGGAGGGCATTGTAGTTTGCCGCTACAAGGTATGGGTCGGCTTCAGCATAGTTGTAGTTAGTGTTGGCCGGCTGCTCAAATGGATTATACGCCGCTGAACCGGCGTATGTAGGAATTGGGTTACCAAAACCCAACGGTGGTGGTGCTACAGGCGTAGAGTCTACCTCGGAGATGGGGTTTGAAGGTCCCCCCATCTGTGGGTCTTCGTGGAGTGGCGGATAGTGGCTGCCACTTGAAGGTTGAGGGGTGCTGATATGCACTCCTCCTCGCACGGACATCCGTGCGTTTGATCTCCTCTGCCTCGGTGGCTCCGGAGGCGGTTGCTGAACTGGTGGTGGTGGTGGCGGAGTGACTGCCACAAAACGCGAATCCTCGGAAGGATCCTGCTGCTGCGGCGATGACTGATAGGGAGGAGTAAAATACCACTCATATTGGGAGAATCTCGCCTGGTAGCTGTCTGGACCATGGTAAGGTGATCCATGAAAAGATGACCCATCAGAGATCTCGATGGGGTGGTTGGGGGTCCCGGTTGCAGGCTAGACGGGATCCGTGTCCTCGTCCATGTCCATTGCATGGTCTCCCGAGAAATGGTCTTCAGGTCCTAGTGGGTTAAAACCCACTGGTTCTTCAATATAGTTTGCCGGGTTGAACCGGCTCTGGAAGACAGGAGTGGGGTCGCCAAAGGAATGGTGCGAATTGGACCGCTGGAGAGGTATAAAGGAAGGTTGTAAGTTGTTGGGCTCATTTTCAGACTGAGGCCCAAAGGAGTGGTGGTAAGATGGTGATGAGCTTAGAGGGACGGATCGCCTCCCTGGTTCAATGTAAGTCCTCCAAGGTTCTTATGGACTTGTGCTCATTGTAATTGACGGAGTTCTTCTATGAGACGACCCGGCCTCGTGGTCATGCCCAGTGACGGGAGCCTTGCCTCTTCCTCTTCTAAACCTCGACGGCATGATTAAACCTGTCAACATAAACAAAGATAACAACAAGAATATATATAAAAGACAAAATAAAACAAATGTGCAATTGTGTAACTGAGATTAAACACAAAAGGCTAGTGTTTAATTCACTCAGTGTTGGCTCTGATACCAACCTGTCACACCCCGATATTTCCACGTATTACCGGTGGACCCGGTGGGGAGTATCGTGACGCAGTTGATATCATCATAGTTAAACAACACAATTTAAATGCACAGCGGAAGCAAAAGATAGATATATTACAAACCGAATAAAAGTAATATCAAAGTATTACAAAACGGTTGCAAAAGATCCATACGCGGATCAAAATAAAAGGAAACTTTGTTCAACAGACTTTCAGGCATCTAAGCTTGCGAGACTTTTATTTGATGTTAGGAGAGACCAGCCTATTCCGATTAGTACCTGCACTTAGCCTTTTTGGGAAAAATACGCCAGTTTGCACTGGTAAATACAATTTAACTGACTCATTTTGAAAATGTTTAAGAAATTGATTTGAATGCACGTGGCACAAAAGATTTTATAACTTGGGATAATTATTTATATATAACTTGTAAAAGATTTACATGTTCCTTATACGTTCAGTAGCCCGGGTTGAATACCGGGTTAAAGATTAATTGACACACCACATGATATAGTCCCGCGGCGAGTTATTCTCGAAACCGGCGGTTATATCTTTTTATTTATAAATGCACTGGCGGGTGTACGCCTACACCCGCGTGCTAAGGTCGTGGCCATTTCTATGAATGATGCCAAGGATATCTGGGACATGGTCATTAACCCCCCAAAGGTTTTAAGCAAACAAAACAATTTAAACAGGTCATATCAATAAATCAACCTTCATAGGATCAAAAATTCAATGCCCGACCAAGCGGTATTTTATATACCGTACCCCAAGCCCGTATAGGGAAAATAAGTTAAAAGTATTTACCTTTGCAAGTAATAATCACAAATAGCAAGTGCACGTAGCTTTTACCGGGTCTCCTATTCTGGAACGAATGTTTATAATAACCTATTAGATTACTAACGGGTCTTTAATTAAGCTTAAACTTAGACCGGTTAGTTTTAAAGGAAGATACGATTCAAACGCAGGAATAAGCGAAGACCGGAATAGAATGTGATTTAGACCCAACAAGTTTGAACTTGTATAATATGGGTAAACTAAATACATTCTGGATTTTGAGACAAAAAATGATAAGGTTTGACCCGTTTCGGCTAATTTATGCAAACTTGTCACATAAACCGAACCGAACGCGAAATATGCGTAACGAGTAACCAAATGAGTCATATACAGGTTTCCTAAGTTAATATGCCTTAAATATGTTGTGACATCAGTAAGATATCTTCTATTATGCCCAAAACGAATTTAAACCCAAACTACGCCCCGTAGGGGCATTTTGGTCATTTTAAAGGTTATAAAAGAGTTTAAATATCAAACTGAGTTTCAGATCTAATATAATCAATAAAAATACTTATTTTTATAAGTTATAACAGTAGGGTATTATATATATGTGAAATTTATCATTTATAACTAAACTGTGCACCTTAGGGGCATTTTGGTAATTTCACATAAGCCTAAAAGGTCAAAACTGGAAATCTGAGTTTAAAAATTTTGCTTACTGTTAAAATATAAAAATTTACTGAACATATCAGTAAGCATCAAACCTTATATGTTTAAAATAGTTTTCATACATACTATGCAATAAAAACGCTTAAAAATGCGATTTTAAGCTATTTCCGAGTTTTATAAGAAAAGCTGATATTTTTATTATTCCAGAAAGCTTAAAATACTTTATTTATCATTTAGAATCAGTAGCAAAAGGTTTGGGGTCAAAAGGTTTTGAAAAACTCATTTTATAGCCCAAAAGGGCAAAACCGACAATAACCGAATCAAGCTTAGAACTCTATGTTATGCTCAGAAAATTATAGATAAAATCATTGAAGCGTTACCACGAGCTGATCAGTGGCAAACGTCCGTGTTTATTCTAAAAAATGATGTGTTATATGATACAATTTCTCTTGATGTTTTGATAGAAAAAATTGAAAGTCATGAACTGGAGTTGCAGAAGCAAAACAAGATGAGCAGTTCTTCGCATCCCCAGAATGTCGGTCTTTACTATAAAGGTAATATACCTTCGGTGAAAGTTGGTGAATCACCAAAGACCGGATTCAGCACTGAAAAGTCAAAAGAACCACAGAAAAGCTCATCAAGCTACAATCCAGGATACCACTCATCCTCTTCAAAAGCAAGCCCTGAAGAATCTGAAGAAGTTCTCTGCAACATTGCTCTAAAATTGAAGAATTCTCCGGCTATGAGCATCAATGCAGCAAAACAACAAATGAGTTTTCTGGCATCTGTGTTAGAGTCATATGAAGGTTTAGTGTATGGGAAAATTGGAAACTCAGAACTGACAAAGGAAGACTACGACCAGATTGATCCAACAGAAATGGAACTCATTGACATACGCTGGTGTTTAGCAAGTTGCATTCGAAGAGCTCAGAGGTATATGGAGATAACTGGGAAACAATCAATTGGTGGTCCGTCAACAAAGCTGGGATTTGATAAATCCAAAGTGACCTGTTTCAAATGCAAACAAAAGGGTCATTTCAAAAGAGAATGCAAGAATTCTGAAGTTGACGAAACTGAGAAACCTTTCAATGATGATTATTACCAAAAGGCGATTTACCACCGTGGCAAAGAAGAGCCAAAACTGATTGAAAATAATCCCAAAGAGAAATCAAGAGCATGTGCAGTAATCCATGATGACAAAGGGTATGATTGGAGTGAGATTCTTCTAGAAGAAGATCTTGTTGGTGATCGATTCACAGCTCATGGCAGAACAATATCAAAGAGCAAACATCGTGCTTTTGTTGCTGAAATAAAGGAGAAAACAAGAGAAGAAATTCTGAAAGAGAAAACCTACAGAGAAAGATGCATTGTGGGATACAGAATCGAAGATATGGAAAAAGAGTATGGAGAAGCAATAGACAACAAAAGATGGGATAAGAAGAGAGAATGTTATGTGAACAGGGATGGTGAACCGGTTGTTCATCCAAGTGAAATAGTTTTTGATGAAGTTCTTGCAGTAATTCCTCTATCTGGCGAGTATTATTCTAATGTTGAAAAGGATAAACACTATAAGAAAAGGCTGGATAAAATCATCAGAGATGCCATGACATCAAGTCTAAGAAAGAGGGATGAAGAGAGAATGAAGAAGAATGTCGATGAGTTGGTGACTGATTTGAAGAAAGTTGCTGAAGAAGACAAAGCAGTTGAAGAAAAAGCTGTTACCAAAGAACAGCAGAATGAAGAAGTTCTGAAGAAGAAAGGAGAAGATGATGTGAAGATTGAAAGCTCGGTTGAAGTGAATGATGATGCTGGTGTTGGTGTTGGTGTTGGTGTTGGTGTTGGTGTTGGTGTTGGTGAGAAACAGCAAAAGAGAGATGCTGATCAAACGCAAACGGAAGCGAAAGCCGAAGTGCCAATCACTGAGGTAAAAACTGAATCTGAAATCTTAAAAACTGTTGAACAATGCAAGAAATGCATGGAAACGTGCAGTGCTTGTATTGAAAAAGATGAAAAATTCAGAATAAGAGATCTTGAATTCACCAAAATCGAAGAAATTTTCAAAAATAAATGCAAAGAAATGTTAGAAAATAAAAAGGTTTTAAAAGAAAATGATGAAAAACTAACACAAAAGTGCAAGAGTTTAGAAAAAGAAAATGAAATTTTGAAAGAAAAGGTTTCGAAAATGATAGAAGCGTGTTTACAAAAGGAAAATGCATGTCAGGAAATGAAAAAGGAGTATGATTCAATAAAATTGGCTTATCACATTACAAAAGAGTCATACGAAAACGTAAAGAGTCAAATGAAACATGTTCAATCTAAACTGAGATACTGTTCTGAAACAACTGATACGCTTAAGCGACAGTATGAAATAAAGCAACAAGTTGTAAATTCTTACATTGAGGATGTTGCTAAGCTAAAGCGTCAAATAGCTGATTTAGAACAAGATAACAAGTTAAAAAGCTATCATGCGTCATCATATGTGCTTGAAAGAATTTTCAACATAAAACCGGGTGATGATGATTCTGAGAAAAACAAGAAAGGTATTGGCTTAGAGTTTCATAAGTTCCTCCACCGGAAAAGTTTGCATTTTATGATGATGAGAAAGTCGAAAAAGCTTTCAACATGGTTGATCAATTGCTAGATAACATTGACGTAACACATTCCAAATCTGATGATTCAAGTGATTCAGATGTGGTAGGTAAGGTCGTTGAAAGTGTTTTGAAAGAAGAGTCGGTTGAAACAGGTAATTCTGAATCACAGGATGAAAATGAAGGAAGTTTTCATGAAGGTTATCTGAAAAACTCAAAATCTGAGAAAAATTTGAATGGTGATTCAAAAGGATTGGTTTATACCATGATTGGATCGGACAAATTATTCTTGGATATTGTATTCCCGATTCAAAATGTGATTTCAGAAAAGATTGATAAAGTTTTCAAAATGGTTGAGATTGAAAAAACTGAAATTCCAAAGTTCGCTGGAAAAGGTCACAAAACTTTTTATAGCAAACCTGGTTTCAAAAAGAAAAACATGAAGGCTGGTTTGGGTTATAGAAAGAAACAAAATTGGAAAAGAAATGAAACTCCAAATTATCAACAAAAGATGAACTTTGTCCACGGGACAAGTTCAGAAGAAGAGAAAGAACTCCAATTTAGACAACAGTCTAATGAAGAGTTCTATGCTCAGAAAAAGCAACAACAACAGGTCAAGGATGTGTCAAAGAGAACATGTTTCAAATGTGATCAAACTGGACATCTTGCACGCAAGTGTCCAAATCCGAAACCTGTTGATGTTGAGAAAAAGAAGTCTGATGTTGAAAAATCTGAGGATGTGAAACAAAGGTCAACCAGATTTGATTCAAAACAAACTTGGAGGTACAATACTAATAAGTTTGCTTCGAATCAAACTTGGAAATCAAACCCGAATAGGTTCGATTCAAGACAAACCTGGAATTCTCACACACCCAGATTAAAAACAACACAAAGTTGGAAAACAACTCTCGATGCTACGAAATCAAGTCAATTTTGGAAAACAAAAGTTGTTGAAAATCAAAATGCTCAAAAAGATTCACATTTTTACAAAAGAGGTACTCCAAAAGGTCAAACATGGTCTGTTAAGAAACAAATTGCTTCGGTAAATAATGAAAAACTTGAAGTCAAAATCGAAAAAGTTTTTGTACAAAATGACAAAGATTTTCCGAAGTTGAATGAAACATATTGTGTTGAAATGCCTAAGGTCAAGCAGACCTGGGCTAACTTGTTCAAGTAATTAAACACTTTGAATGTGCAGGTGCTCAAGAAAATTGAAGATTGTGAGAATGGAAATCGGAGCAGCCTGGTACAAGGAGATGAGAAGGCTGTTGGTCCCTGCGATGGTTAAACAGGGAGTTTGTTTGTTTTCTGTACATAAATAAACAATATTTCTCAAAACCCTAAAAATTGAAAATTTAAAAACCAAAAATATGTTTTTATTTTGTTAAAAATCAAAATTCAAAAATATGTTACTTGAATATGCCGAAACCCTCACGGCGGAACAAACATGATTAATTTCACAAGATTGAAAAACGGTTTTCAAACTGTCGAAAATCAATGGGTTGTAAATCATGGGGGTACGATATATTTTCTGCAAAAACAGTGCATGAGATGCAGAAAATGGATGGCGAGACAAAGCTATCTACATCGGGTTGTCAAATTTTCTTTAAATGGTTTTGCATTTTAGGGGGAGTAAGAAATTTTCAGAAAATCCAAAAACATTAGAAATTTTGAAAAAGCCAAAAACATGATAAAATTCAAAAATGAGTTTTTGTGTAAAAAGAGGAAATGATAGTAAATCAGTAGACAGTCAAAGTACGCTAAAGAAATGGAAAGTCAAATGTGATAACGGTCTCTCTGATGATATGCCAGTAGGTTTTTACACGCTTAGTAGATTGTTTTCGAGATATAAACCTAAATATCAATACTTACTTATCTCGTGGGGAACATCTCTCGGATATATGGGTAACCCCCGAAATCTTGTTTGAAAGATTTTCTATTTCTGACATACTAGGTCTTTGTGCGTGATGATATCTGGGGTATTATACTTGGACTTCTGATTTTGCGGAAGCAATAGCCTAGTCCTCGTATAATACTCTGCACTGCTTTAAATGATGAAACATTGAAAAATGCTAATCATGTGCTGTTGAAGAAAAGATCCCCAAATGGGACACACCGAAAGTCGAGCCATCATCTCTTTGTCTGAACGGAAGTTCTAACCTGAGCTCTCATGGCCTCGCATTACCCATTACAGATATCATTGTTGTACATTCACATGTAAGACTGAATATAGAAGTCTGGATACGGGAGTATATTCTGAGGTGGGACAAGCGAATAAGTTTAAGTCCTTAAAACACTAATCCGTATCTCGAATCAATTGAACTTTGTGTGAAAATTTAAGTGGATCAGTATACTGACAATCTAAGTGAATCATTTAGTGTAACACTCTACTCGTTTCCATAATATTTTATTATAAACAAAGCCATTTTAAACCAAAACCTTGATTTATATATCAAACATAAGGAAAGTTTGATCAAGTTAACATTCTAGATAAGTACTACTAGTTTAACAGCCCCAAAACAAGTATTTAAGTGTTAACTACATAGACATTGTTTTAAACATATATATATAAGTAATTGCAGAAGCTTCAAAAGTTCGTGTTCGGTTCTTCAAACATGCTTGATCGCCATCCGGAATGTCCCCAATATCACCTAAGATCAAAACCACATCAAATCTTAGTTTTGATAATGTTAGAATGGGTATAAACAAGTCCCATGGGTCAAAACAACAAAAATTAAACAATTTTCGTAATTAGGGGGGCTAGACGCTACACCTAGCCCCTTTTTTGACAGCAAGTTGCTTTAATTGCTGCTGCATTCGCCCAACTCAACATTTTATCAAATCCAAACTTAAATCCACCATAACTTTTGATTCGTAAGTCCGTTTTAAGCAATTCTTTTTCCTACGCGTCCGAAATTTAATTACGGACCCGTTTACCATCATTATTCGCGTTAAAACCTGGTTTATAAGCAATTTGCTATTAAATCCATTTTTCAATTATTCGACCCGTTTGTTTGTAAGTCATATCTAGCTTTCTTTTAGGCATTTCAACAAACACCTAAAAGACATAATTTTACTAAATCAACAATCAAGTTCATGACTACTTATTTAGCCAAGATTTTAACATCTTTTACAAGTAAATCATCAAATTTTATAGTTCAATATCAAGATTAACTTCATAGAGTTCAAATAACACTAGTTTACTAATCATGATTCTAGTGTTCATCATGTTTTTACAAAACCCACTAAACACACATAATGGATGATCATGAATTTCATAGTTTAAGCACTAATTCAACCAACTAATGTCTAGGGTTTACTCCTAGACATGATTTCATCCCAAATTCAACCAAACAACGATCATGCAAGCTCAAATTTTGATTCTCATGTGTTCATCTAGAATTCAAGATGGAATTAAACCATGAAATTTTACATACCTTATGATCCCTTCACTGAGGTGATCACTATTTCGTGCTTGGATTTCGATTTGGGCTTGATTTGTGTTGGATCAAGTTTGTGACCCTAAACAGTCAGTAAAGGCAGTTCATCTTCGTTTACAGAGGCAGAATCAAAGTAAACAAAGTCACAACAGCTTGTTTCCTCTTAATCTCTTTTCTATTACTGATTACGAGTCTTTTACAATGATTCTGATGAAATTTTGGCAGCACCTCGACTCTAATCACAAGACCTGGTCCGCTTCAAATGACAACACACATCAACTATTTATAGGCGTTGCTAGTTCGCTTGAGATGTCACAGTTCGGGTTCAAGCGAACTCACATATGTTGGTTTCGCTTGAATGCACACCATACATGTTCAAGCGAACTGACATGTTGTTGGTTTCGCTTGAACATGACATGTTGTCATTTCAAGCGAACTCACCTATATAAACACATACAAACCCTAATTCTAACCCATTGTGTGTTTGTTCATCCTATCTAGACATAAGACTTGATTAAGACGTAGTTAACAGACATTAAGTGCACCAACAATTTGCTCCTTCAATCTGGAGAATTTTTTAGTTTTAGGGTTGGAGCTTGAGAGCTCTTTTGGCTCTGGTAGAAATCGCAGGGACATACACACACGTATGTGTGTTTTATTTATTTATTTGTTTAATTAAAACTTCATTTCATTTATCCATGTTTAGTCCCTCCACTTTACGCAAGTTATTTAAAGGGTGTTTTAATCATGTTTGTTCTATTGTGTCAAGACACAAACTAACTAGGTTATTTATTCCTAGTTATATTTTCTTGACTATTACCGATATTTAGTTTACAATATGATACTTATATTTTCGGGGTGTTACAAGTCTACCCCCCTTAAAGAGGTTTCGTCCCCGAAACCTTCTTTAAATAGTTATTTGGTTTAGAACAAACTAACTTAGTTTTGTTTTTAAGGCATTCTTTCTTTTAGTCAAAAGTTATCTTTTGCCTCGACGCATGCGTCTTTTACGTGTAAGTCCCCATGGACCGTAACTTGTATCTTGCATTTCTTATCTTGCCGCCTATTTGTCCCGATTGCCACTTGACTACCCAATAGTATGAGTTCGTCAATGTGTTTATTCCATACTACCCTGTATTAACAAGTGTTTTATATAATTTACAACACTATTTTGACTTTGGGTGATCCTATCAGCTAGACTGACTAGTCACCGTCACCTCATGCCCTGTTAATTTGGGTCTAGCCATTTGCTATATTCGGACTTACGTGAGTTTATGATCTATTATCCCGTAACTCACGTTACGACATGATTATTTTCTGCATTTCTATATCACTCTTGTGACTATGATTACATCACATCACATTATGTTTAAGTTTTTTTTTTAACTTTTCATTATCACGAATCTTCTCTCGAACATAGCGTCTCACACTTATCGGCGTTGAGACCTATATTCTTTAACATTAACTATTTTCTAATCTCTCTATAATATTCATATTCGTTAAACGCCACTTCGTACTAAAACTGAATTTTAGTTTAACGTCTATCTCTTTAACTTATGTCAATTACTCATATCCGGGAATTGACAACAATAATTTATTATTTTCCGTTATTATATTGCACGGGGAATCGTAACCAGTCCCCATGCTTAACCCCAAGTGACCCGTAGATTCCTTCATTTTGCCTCTTAAGCTATTCTATTAGATCTTTACCTTTTTAAGGTGAGACCCTATAATTTGTTTCTTTGTATTTGTGACCCGAGGGTCATTTTGGTCCCGTAGACCTTTACATTGATTATAAACCGAAGGTTATAGTGATCCCGTGGATCACCTTCTACTTGTGTCTTTATTTAAATATATATATATATATATATATATACACATATGGCGTCAAGGCACCCCCTTTTATGTTTAGAATAATTTATTTTTGGCTTTTGAAATTCATTTGACCTTAACCGTAGTCTAAGGCTACACCTATTTTCTTTTGGCTTATCTTTCCGACTCTATGACTTCTTACTTCGTTTTCGCGTCGGTTTATCCCACTCGTTCCTTTATTTGGTTTATGCCCCTAATTCCTTTCAACTCGTTACCCGCGTTCTTTATCTTAATGTTTTTAACACTTCGGTTTCATTGGTTTTACATTTTCCTTCCCATATACTTTTACGACCTATCGGATAGATTCAGTAATATTTCGCACTCATATCGAATAAAATTTATGTTAAAATTGAATTCACAAGAAACATACCCGAAACGACATCAGGTTCTATCTTTACTTCGGTTGCGGTTAATTGGAAGGATCTGGCCCTTGCCTTTTGTGCCTCCATCTGCATATCCTTCTCGTTCCTTTTTCCGTCCAATTCCGGGCAGTCCGACTTTTTGTGGCCCGGCTGATAGCACTTATAGCACACCGAAACTTTCCCGGGACATAGCGCGGCCGTATGCCCTGTCTTTCCACATATGGGGCATGGTTTGTCTTTAAAGCGGCATTCGCCCTTGTGCCCCTTTCCACAAACTTTGCAACTCGGTGTTCTACCCTTCACATCTGTCTCCTTTACCGTCTCAGTTGTTCGAGCCTTCTTTATAGGGCTCGAGTTGACATCCATCGCCCTTCGTTCGCCTCGTTCAATTTGCTTCTTGAGTTCAATTTCTCTTTCCCGAGCCGTATTTATGATCTCGGTGAGCGTCTCATACTTGGAAGGAGTCATAAACTCCCGATATTCTGCACTTAACATATTATAATAATAATATATTTTCTGATCCTCGGTAGTTACTAGCTCATCGCAGAATCTCAGCTTATCCATGAAAATACCCGTGATTTTATCAATCGTTTCACCCTTTTGCCTTAACTGGATGAATTCCTCCTTGATTTTGTTGATGACCGCCTTGGGACTGTGGTGTTTAAGGAATGGTACCTTAAACTCGTCCCACTTCATAACCCTTGCCGCTTCGGCTCCAATCTCCTTCTTTTTGTTATCCTACCAATCCTTAGCTTGACCCCTTAATTGACCTGTTCCGTAAGCCACATAATCGCTTACGTCACAGTGGGTCCTTTCAAATACCCCTTCTACATCACTTAGCCATCTTTGGCGTATTATCGGGTCGACCTCCCCGTTGTAAATTGGCGGCTTACACGCCATAAACTCCTTATACGAACACCCTTTGCGTTCTCTGGATTTTTCTCTCGTAAGGTTGACATTATCTTCCAACCTTTTAACTCGTTCTTCAACTAATGATAACACTGTGTTTTGAATTTTGTCTATGAAACCGGATAGACTACCCTCAATTGCCTTCCCCACTTCTTCGGCAATTAACTCTTTCATTTGTTCGGTGCTTGTCGGCACCGGATCATCATCGTTTCTTTCTGTCATCTTGAAACTGAAATGTTTACATCAATTATTAAACATTTTCATTTATAACATAGCTTTATTTGCTTCGGTTTAGCCAAGTTCGTAACTTGCTTTAAACGTTCATATTTAGTGCACTTTCCGAGTTTGAGTGTGTTAACACACTCTTCCCATGCACGTTAATTCACATCTTGTTTCTTACATAAGATAAGATCTACTAAAATAATTAATTAATTCTTACCGGACGATCAATCAAGCTTGAACCGAACACTTTGCTGACAACCTTAAGCTCTGATTACCAACTTGTAACACTCTACTCGTTTCCATAATATTTTATTATAAACAAAGCCTTAGTAAACCAAAACCTTGATTTATATATCAAACATAAGGAAAGTTTGATCAAGTTAACATTCTAGATAAGTACTACTAGTTTAACAACCCCAAAACAAGTATTTAAGTGTTAACTACATAGACATTGTTTTAAACATATATATATAAGTAATTGCGTAAGCTTCAAAAGTTCGTGTTCAGTTCTTCAAACATGCTTGATCGCCATCCGGAATGTCCCCAATATCACCTAAGGTCAAAACCACATCAAATGTTAGTTTTGATAATGTTAGAATGGGTATAAACAAGTCCCATGGGTCAAAACAACAAAAATTAAACAATTTTCGGAATCAGGGGGGCTAGACGCTACATCTAGGGGCTAGACGCTACACCTAGCCCCTTTTTTGACAGCAAGTTGCTTTAATTGCTGCTGCATTCGCCCAGTTCAACATTTTATCAAATCTAAACTTAAATCCACCATAACTTTTGATTCGTAAGTCCGTTTTAAGCGATTCTTTTTCCTACGGGTCCGAAATTTAATTACGGACCCGTTTACCATCATTATTCGCGTTAAAACCTGGTTTATAAGCAATTTGCTATTAAATCCATTTTTCAATTATTCGACCCGTTTGTTTGTAAGTCATACAACTTGTTTTATTATCATCACATATTTCCAACGATTTTACCCATTCCCGGGTTTACCAAACACTAGCGTTTCGCTCCCATGTCATGGTTTGCGCGTGCATTATCATCATGCTGGTTTGTCAATTTTCCAAGCATACACATTTAAACCAATTTTACGATTTCATTATACTTAAGTTTTGACCCATATGCAAGGGCTCGTTTAAGACCGGTTAACGTGTCCGTTTCACGACATACGCATTACAAAATACTCAACCTTTATGTGACATTCAAGCCACTTTGATTTCAACCGCTTATGTGACATCGTTTGACCCGTTTGTTTGTCGAGTGAAAACCACCACTTCAAAGACAAGCCAAACTTAATTACGTCATTATTTTGACCCGTTTGATTGTCAAGCGAGCTTCGTCACTTCAATAACATATCAAACTTGTGTATCACACTACATTTCCATTAACATTTCTAAGAACAATGTTTATGCATAATGTAACGAAACTAAAAGTTACATACCTTTAGAGCGTTCCTTTCAAGCGCGTGTCCGCTCCGGCTTGTCCGCTTGAAGTCTTGGCTCCTTTGCCTATAGGGTTCAATCAACACTTCGTTTAGAAACCCATTCATGTCTTATAACGCATAATTCATCTTATCATTCAAATATGCGTTTCGTTCGAAATCACCATATCTAGCTTTCTTTTAGGCATTTCAACAAACACCTAAGAGGCATAATTTTACTAAATCAACAATCAAGTTCATGACTACTTATTTAGCCAAGATTTTAACATCTTTTACAAGTAAATCATCAAATTTTATAGTTCAATATCAAGATTAACTTCATAGAGTTCAAATAACACTAGTTTACTAATCATGATTCTAGTGTTTATCATGTTTTTACAAAACCCACTAAACACACATAATGGATGATCATGAATTTCATAGTTTAAGCACTAATTCAACCAACTAATATCTAGGGTTTACTCCTAGACATGATTTCATCCCAAATTCATCCAAACAACGATCATGCAAGCTCAAATTTTGATTCTCATGTGTTCATCTAGAATTCAAGATGGAATTAAACCATGAAATTTTACATACCTTATGATCCCTTCACTGAGGTGATCACTATTTCGTGCTTGGATTTCGATTTGGACTTGATTTGCCCCTTCAATCTGGAGAATTTTTTAGTTTTTGGGTTGGAGCTTGAGAGCTCTTTCTCTGGTAGAAATCGCAGGGACATACACACACGTATGTGTGTTTTATTTATTTATTTGTTTAATTAAAACTTCATTTCATTTATCCATGTTTAGTCCCTCCACTTTACGCAAGTTATTTAAAGGGTGTTTTAATCATGTTTGTTCTATTGTGTCAAGACACAAACTAACTAGGTTATTTATTCCTAGTTATATTTTCTTGACTATTACCGATATTTAGTTTACAATATGATACTTATATTTTCGGGGTGTTACATTTAGAACTTAAAGTGTTTTTAAAGCTCAACGGTACTTGTGATTTGTCAAAAAACTTATATGATCCTCTGACGCGAACTCAAACAAAAATATTGTCTGTAAATATGTCTGTAAATATTTCTTTGCTGCTTTACATTTCAGAAAATTACAAAAAGATTTTGATTTCACTTTATTTTCGACAACCGATGTCTGAGTGCTGAGTTTCAAAATCTAAGTATGCTGATCGTGTTTCTGAAAATAAACAAGTTCATTAGTTTGAAACTTGAAGTTTTAAAATCAAAAATCAAAAACAGTTTGTGAAGTCACCAAGGTCATTAATTTGGACTTGGATGATTAATTGTGAGGGATTTATATGCTAAGATTGTTAAAATCTGTTGTAATAGAGCCAGTGTTCGTTGTTGGATTCTTAATACTGCCAAATCTATAAAGATTGTTGATAGGGGAAAGAATCAAGTAATCCTGGATATATTCATATTATTATATCTTAGAGCCAGGTTCTTGATTAAAAGTGTTTGAGAGCCAGGTCACGATTCCTGGACAATTGAAAAACACTTTCATTGTTGAAATGCTTTCGCTTATGCTGATAGAACCAGGGTTTTCAATCCTGGATGATTCAAAACATTTTTACTTATAAATGTTTGAGAATTGCAGATGTTATTCCAGATTACGATCCTGATAACCGAGTCTAAGGGGGAGTCTGAAGACGAGCTCAACGCAAGGGGGGGGCTTGCATTCAAGGAGCCATGTAACTATCCTAAAGGAGCTTGTAACCGGAAAAGCCAGGTGTCGATCCCAAAAGCACGGAAGCTTGACGAAAGGGGGAGCCTGAAAAGTCTACTGAAAGGGGGAGCTGAAGCTGAAGACAGATCCACGGGGATTCTGTTCAAGAAAGAGGGAGTCTGTATTTCTAAAAATGTAATAAAGCATCAAGAAGACTCAAGAGAGAGAGAGAAAGACAAGATGCTACGAGATTGACTGCGGCAATATCCAAGGGGGAGTCTGTTAGTGCATTTATGTCTATCGCCTTCGTCAATTCGAGCCGTAGCGAGAAACTGATTTAACTAGCCTTATATTGTAATATTAGATAGAAAAAGGCAAGGTGGCATTATTGTAAATAAGGGGAACTCTCCTTATAAGCTTTGCCTATAAATAGGACATTTAGAGTTAGAGTTAAATACTTTTGCACATTTGGAGCTTTGGAGATCTAGATCTAGAGAGAGAAAGTCTAGAGAGGAAAGTGCTCCAAGGTGATTCGTGGTGCTTTGTACGTTTTCAGATTATCAATAGAATCACGTTTATAGTACGGTCTTGTGTGTTCGGTCATGTTCGTGTACGGATTCCGCACCTCACACATTCGGTTCGCAATCGTTTCGGAGTCAAAACCGGTCCTACACTAAACCCTAAATAACACTTATTTTTCAATTTTAAACATGTATATACATATATGTATATTTGACAATATACACATATGTACAAAGCCTACTTTTCCTACAAAGTGTAGGAAGCAATCTCCTTGTGACATGTGACGTCTAGTGTTATTTTACTAAAGGGCATTAAACTAATTGAATAATTAAAACAATTTATGAAATATTTTATATCATAACAATAAAATGTTATTTTTATGGAAACTTGTGTCTATTAATTATTCAAAACAGGCAGTTACATCATTGTATCCACAATTAATTCATCCGAAGTTCGAAACATAAAACAAATTCATCATTTCTTAACATTGTCTTTTATCAGTTTACGGTTTCATCACACCGTCTTATATCAACTTTCATCATTAAACACACCCCTCGTATATTTCAAAACATAAAACGCATTCATTATTTCTTGACGTTGTGTTTTATCCGTTCATGATTTCTTCAAATTGTGTTATACCAATTTTCACAATTAAACACAACCCTAACTCATAAAACACAATAGTGTCTGAAATGTACAATATAAAACATGCAGACACTATTTAAAATACACTATTGTCTGAATTACTTAAATCGTAATTTTTTAGATATGTAGCAATATGGTACTCATATTAAAGATAAAAACCGCTCATTATTATGGTATATTAAAAAAAACAGATTATGTATAAAAAAAGTTATTGACGTTTTAAATAGATGGGAGGAAGTTGCATGTGAGTTAGATGCGATTCCTAAATTTAAGGCATACAAAATTTACTTTTATACCCTTAATTCAATAAATCAATCAATTTAATTAAAAAAATATTACAATTTTGCCGCTTATTTAATATCATCCATCAATTACCTAATCTAATGGCCATAATCACTTCTTACACTTTTTAGACAAAACACACTTTCTAGAGGAACCCCACTATATATATATATATATATAAACGGGATCAGGAAAAAACGCTCAAAAGTGTGAGAACGGTGAGAACGCATCCTGGCCTAACACGTGTCCCGCGGCATAGAGAAGGGCGGAGGGGCTTTTTTGTCTTTTCATTCTTCTTTTTATTTCCCAACGCGGTATAATATTTTATGGCGTCTAAGTTTTTTTTGGCGTTAATATTTTTAAAACTTTTTGGCATTGAATTAATTTTTTTGTGTCACATATATAATTTTTTGGCGTTATAGCGTTTTCTGGTTAATTTTTTTGGCGTTATGGCGTTTTGTATAATAATTCACTACGAGTCAATATTATTTGCATAAGATTACAATAAGACCAATTTGTTTTGGCGTTTAATACCCTTTACAAGGTGTTTTGCCAGCAGCTGTTCTCCCAGTTTCCATACTTCTAGCGTTTTGGTGTTTGTAGTTTTTGGCGTTTTATATAATAATGTATTTTATTTATATAGAATTAGATAACAAATCAACATATAACTTGATATGAAAACAATATAAAATGAAAACAAAAATAATAAAAAATGGTAATCTAATTTCTCTTCCGAATCTTCAATGTCATCAGCCTCTATCTTCTTGAATTTGTTTTGGCGTTTTGAATACTTTAGCTAGATGCCAACTTTCCTACATAAACCCCGTCTTTTTCAGAAGAAGCTGCTTAGTGGCATCCTGTTTTTTTGTGTGATATTCTTGTTTGGTGGTATGTCACTGAAGATCAACTCTTACTTGATGCTATTTGTAATAATGGACTCCAAAATAGCATTTTACAGTTGTGTTGAACCCTTTCTTCCATGCCTATAATCATCAAGAACAAAGCTCACATGATGGCATATCACTGTCATCAGTATCTTTTTCTTGAATATTTGTCCATCTCATCCAGCAAAATATTATTGAGTTAACCTCCTCAGAAAAAGGATCCATTTCAGTGAAAGCTTTGACATCTGTGGCGTTTTAAACAGGGCCGGCCTTGGGCCTATGCGGGAGGTGCTACCGCACAGGGCCCAATAATTTTGGGGGCCTAAATTGTTTAAAAATATGTTTATATTTTATATATAAATTTACGGTAGAAAATGTTATACTAAATGATTCTTTGGCCCACTGATTCCCCGCTTGTCTATGTTACTAGTGGTCTCCTGTTCGATTCTCAATTGCAGTTTTGATTTCTGTTTTTTTTTTCCTTCGTGTATTGTTTGGGCCTAAGGGGCTGGTTCAGCTTACTCATTTAGCATGGAATAGGTGGAAATGCCCCATATGCTTTCTGAAAGCTTTATCTTTTAGTCTTTGAATATAATATAAATGCTTTACACATTTTCTTGTTTAAATTTGTAAGTATAATCTTTTTCAATTATTATTTCTCATTTAACCATTTCCAGTTTAAAGTATTAGAATCCAATTTCTAGTTTTATTTTTTTATTTGCATATGAAAATATTTGTGTCGTCAAACTAACTTGGATACGTTTACACATTAAAGTTATTTTTGCTGAAAGGATTTAAATGTTAGTTATTTTTGTTTGTATAGAGGGTGTTGAAATTGTTACACAAAAACTTGGATTTATTGTTTTTTAATTCATGCTAATTTGAGTTATCTATTCATTCTTTGAACATGGATAATTGTGTTAACTGATAAGTTTTTTTAACAATTTTGAAACTAATTGTGCTTAACTTCATACCGATTTTTTGGATAATACTCGAAACCTATAATTTGATTAAAGCATGTGATGTGCATACAGGGGCGTACCCACCCTAAGCCAAGGGTGGGCGGGTGTCACAACCCCCGATCCCTATTTCCTCGGGAACGGGCGACCGCGAGCCAGTTTCGGTGGTATCGCGTGTTTAGTCAATATTGGCAGCGGAATTTACATCAGGATCGTAGTTAGGAAATATTTAATCAGAGTAAAATACCATGCTTTTAATATATTAAACAAATGGGAAAAATCCCAAGTTTAAGTACACACATTTTCATAGGGAAAAACCCTATTTTATTTAATAAAAATATCTATTTATTTTTAGGTAACTTTATTGCCACTTTTCCAAGCCTTCAGCGCTGTCCAGCTGGCTTCTAATTGGCTTTCACATTTTGTTACCTGAAACGCGTTTTAAAAATATTTTGTCAGTGGAAAATACTGGTGAGTGAATCCCAGTTCAATCAAGTTTAAATAAAATAAACCATTGTACAATATTGAGGGCGATCTCGCAATTATATTTGTTTCCAAGTTTATACTAATTATCACCCGCGGTACTGTCAAAACCGATTTGTGGAAAAGTTACTCCTCGCAAGGCAATAACTAATATTGTATACAAAACCCCAACATACCAACGATAATTGTATCCTTACAAATACTCAATCATTGTTTAATATATAATTAATTGTGTGAGGTTTTGTAAAAACAGTTAACAAAAAGGAGATTACTCACAAAAAGGTTTACAAAAAGAAGGATTACTCACATTGCTGTCTTAGATTATCCTTTAGGGTTTCCTGGTAAAAATATATAATTTATACAAATGCACACGTGTTAGTATAATAACCCATTTTAACATTAGTAATACCCTCCCCGAGACGGCATTCCAACGACTACGTCGGGCAGAACCACGACAGCCGTTACGGAACCCTAGATCAATCGGGCAGCGTATCTAATACGTATCCAGGGGTTATAATACTTACAACGGAGCAGAATCTCGTTAATTAGGGGGGTATTATACCCGTGTATAATGCCTACACTTCAGTTTTGAGATTGAGAAAAGAAATCTGAGCGACGTAAACTGAAGGCCCAAGCTCCAGCTTTATAGGGGCTGAGTTTGGGTTTCTCGCGGCCCACGTAAAAGTAGGCTAAGGCCTACGCGGCCCGCGTCAACGCTGGTCAACAGCGTAGCTGACCCGGGTCAGCATATAGGGTTGACATGTGTTGGGCCACGTGGCTGCCCAGGGTTTCGCCAGGTTTTACCTTGTCGCGACCCGAGTAAGGGTTGAGGTGTCGCTTACACGGCCTGCCTCAAACCCAAAAATTAGATTTTTAATTATTTTTAATAATATTCAAGGTATTCGGGCTCCGTTTTCGTGTATGGGGTGTATTTTAGGACATATAGAAGTATTTTAAAATATATTAGGGTGTCGGAAAAATATTTAGGAGGGTTGTTATATCCTCCCCACCTTGTTTTAGAGCTCGTCCTCGAGATCTACTGGAACAAGTGTGGATATTTCCTTTGCATTTCTGATTCAAGCTCCCATGTGTACTCTGGTCCTCTTTTGGAGTCCCATTTCACTTTGACCAGAACTAATCTTTTATGCTTGAGGTTCTTAACTTTTCTGTCTTTAATATGTAGAGGTCTTTCTACAAACTTGAGTTGTTCATTTACCTCTATATCCTTAAGAGGTACTACAAGTGATTCATCGGTTAAGCATTTCTTGAGATTGGATACATGAAATACATCATGTATTCCTGCCATTTCCTCTGGCAGTTGTAGCTGATAGGCTACAGGTCCTATTCTTCTAATAATCTTGAAAGGTCCAACATACCTGGGACTCAGCTTTCCTCTTTTTATAAATCTTACCACTCCTTTCCAAGGAGAGACTTTTAATAATACTTTATCTCCTACTTGAAATTCCAACGGTTTGCGTCTGTTATCAGCGTAGCTTTTCTGTTGATCACGTGCTGCTTTCAGTCGTTCTTTGACTTAAATGATCTTGTCGGTTGTTTCCTGTACTATCTCAGGTCCAGATAGTTGCTTTTCCCCAATTTCTGCCCAACAGACTGGGGTTCTGCACTTTCGTCCATAAAGTGCTTCGAATGGTGCAGCATTGATACTTGTGTGATAACTATTATTGTAAGAAAATTCTATTAAAGGTAAGTGATCGTCCCAATTACCTCTGAAATCAATTACACAAGCTCTAAGCATGTCCTCCATTGTCTGAATTGTCCTTTTGCTTTGTCCGTCCGTTAAGCAGTGCTTAGATTTAACTTGGTTCCCCTGGCCTTTTGGAAACTTGTCCAAAAATGAGAGGTAAAACGACTATCCCTATCAGAAACAATTGATAAAGGAATTCCATGTAAAGAAACAATTTCATTTAGATACAATTTAGCTAGCTGTTCTATACTGAAAGTTTCCTTCATTGGTAGGAAATGAGCTGACTTGGTTAGTCTATCTATAATCACCCAGATTGTATCATTACCTTTCTTTGTTTTGGGTAATTTAGTAACAAAATCCATTGTTATCAATTCCCATTTCCATACTGGCATTTCTAACTGTTGTAACAAACCTGAGGGTTTCTGATGTTCAGCTTTAACTTGTGAGCAAGTTAAACATTTAGAAACATAGGCTGCTATGTCCTTTTTCATTCCTATCCACCAGAAATTTTTTCTTAAATCCTGATACATTTTATCACTTCTTGGATGCATCGTATATTTAGACTTATGGGCTTCTTCTAATATATGATGACGTAGGTTTCCTAATTTAGGTATCCACATTCTCTTTTCATGGAATCTCCAAATTCCATCTGTTCCCTGTTTTAGTTCCTTGATCATTCCTTTTAATTTTTCAGTATTCTCCTTGATTACTATTTCTTGTGCTTTTCTAACTTGTTCATTTAAATCTAATTGTAGATTTAATTTAAGAGAACGTACCCTTTTTGGCTTTTCGTGATACTTTCGGCTTAAAGCATCTGCCACAACATTTGCTTTTCCTGCGTGATACTGAATATCACAATCATAATCACTAAGTAATTCCATCCAACGTCTTTGTCTCATATTTAACTCTTTTTGCCCGAAAACATACCTTAAACTCTTATGATCAGTGAATATGGTAAACTTACTACCATAAAGGTAATGTCTCCAAATCTTAAGGGCAAAAATTATAGCTCCTAATTCCAAATCATGGGTTGAATAATTTCCTTCATGATTTTTAAGTTGTCTAGAGGCGTAAGCTATAACCTTTTGACGTTGCATTAACACACATCCATAACCTAATTTAGAAGCGTCACAATAGATTACAAAATCTTTAGTTCCTTATGGTAATGCTAGTATGGGTGCATGGGTTAATCTTTGCTCAAAAATTCTAAAGGCTTCTTCTTGCTTTGGTCCCCATTCAAACTTAATGGATTTACAGGTTAACTTGGTTAAAGGAATGGCTATTCTAGAAAAATCTCGAATAAATCTTCTACAATAACCGGCCAATCCAAAGAAACTTCTAACCTCGGTTGGTGACTCAGGGGTTTTCCATTTCGTAATTGCCTTGATTTTTGTGGGATCCACATGAATTCCTTCATGGTTGACTAAGTGTCCAAGAAATTGTACCTGTTCTAACCAAAACTCGCATTTTGAAAACTTAACATAAAGCTTTTCCTTTCTTAGTAGACTTAAAAGTACGTGCAAATGTTTTGCATGTTCCTCTTTACTTTTAGAGTAAATGAGAATATCATCTATAAAGACAATTATAAATTTATCCAAATATGGCTTACATATTCGGTTTATCATGTCCATAAATGCAGCTGGGGCATTGGTTAAACCAAATGGCATGACAGTAAATTCATAATGGCCATACCTTGTTCTGAAGGCAGTTTTAGGAATATCCTCTTCCTGTACCTTTAATTGATGATATCCTGATCTTAAATCGATTTAAAGAAAAATCGAGCTCCTTGCAGTTGATCGAACAGATCATCGATTCTTGGTAATGGATACCGATTCTTAATCGTGACCTTGTTCAGTTCACGGTAATCAATGCACATCCGCATGGATCCGTCTTTCTTTTTAACGAATAAAATTGGCGCTCCCCATGGAGATGAGCTTGGTTGTATGAATCCTTTTTCCAACAATTCGTCTAGCTGTTTCTTCAGTTCCTGCATTTCTGCGGGTGCCAATCGGTAAGGTGCTTTGGCTATCGGTGCCGTTTCTGGTAACAGGTGAATTCTAAATTCAACTTCTCTATCCGGCGGTAGTCCTGGTAATTCTTCTGGAAATACATCTGAAAACTGAGATACTACTGGAATATCTTTTAGTTCCTTTCCTTTAGTGTTAGTGATTATGGAAATCAAATACACTAATGATCCTTTTCTTATATAACTTGCAGTTTTCATCACAGAGATGAATTTAGTGGATTTAGATGGTTTATCTCCTTTAATTGTGATCTTTTCACCCTTTGGTGAATTTACTTGTATTGACTTTTGATCACATAAAATACTGGCTTTATTGGCTATTAACCAATCCATTCCTAAAACGACGTCGAATCCTGTCAGATTCATTGGGTAAAGGTTTGAAATAAACTTTTGATTTAAAATTTCTATTCTTGCTCCCTGCAAGATTTCAGAAATCCTAACAGTTTCTCCATTAGTTGTCTCTACTAGACATTCTTGTGAAAGTTTAGTTAGTGATTGATTAAGAAGTTTGCAAAACGAAGTATTAATAAAACTTTGGTTCGCACCAGAGTCAAATAATACTTTAGCAAAAACATCATTAACTAAAAACGTACCGGCTATAACGTCCGGAATCATCTTGGCCTCGTCTGCAGTCAGAACTAATGCTCTAGCATTTTTAGTGTTCTTGTTGTTCGTAGCTGGAGCCAATTTTGGACAGTTTGGCTTGATATGACCTTTTTCTCCACAGTTGAAACATAGTCCATTGCTAGATTCCCTCCTGCAATTTTCTTCCCTGTGTCCTGGTAACTTACAGAAATTGCAGTGAGTGGAGCATTTTCCCGAATGCTTCTTCTTGCAAGTCTTACAGTAAGGTGCAGAGGTAGAACCTATATTCCTACGGTTGGAATTTCCATAGCGGAATTCCTGGGTAAGCCTTTGAGCTAGGTTCCTTCTCTGGTCTTCTTCTCGTGTACGTACTAATTCATCAGTCAAGGTGTTTGCTAATTCTACAACTTCTTCTATGGTTTGAGGGCTAGCTGCCTTGACTACATGCCTAATCTCTCCAGTTAATCCCCAGATGTAACGGGAGATTAATACCGGCTCTGGTGATGCAAGGGTAGGTACTATTCTAGCATATTCAAAGAATAATTTAGTGTACCCTTTACTATCTACACCAGTCATCCTAAGGTTTAAGAACTTGTTTGCTATCTGCTCTTTTTCATTAGGAGGGTAGAATTTCCTTTCGACCATGTTTTTAAACTCCTCCCATTCCATGTTGTAAACTCTATCACTCCCTCTAGACTGGAGGATAGTGTTCCACCATTCTAAGGCTGAATTCTTAAACAGATTAGAAGCAAACATTATCTTGTCCTCTTCCGCATATTTGCTTATTTTAAGACTGCCTCAGTCTTTTCTATCCAACATAGAGCTGCAATGGGTTCTTCATTGCCCGATAATTCTATTGGTTTACAGGACCAGAATTCTTTTTAAGAACAACCATAAGGCATGGTTCTTCTTCTTTTGGGATGGGCGCTTGAAGTACGGGTCCATTGTTTACGCTGTTTTCTGGTTCAGTCGGTGCTACCGCACAGGGCCCAATAATTTTGGGGGCCCAAATTGTTTAAAAATATGTTTATATTTTATATATAAATTTACGGTAGAAAATGTTATACTAAATGATTCTTTGGCCCACTGATTCCCCGCTTGTCTATGTTACTAGTGGTCTCCTGTTCGATTCTCAATTGCAGTTTTGATTTCTGTTTTTTTTTCCTTCGTGTATTGTTTGGGCCTAAGGGGCTGGTTCAGCTTACTCATTTAGCATGGAATAGGTGGAAATGCCCCATATGCTTTCTGAAAGCTTTATCTTTTAGTCTTTGAATATAATATAAATGCTTTACACATTTTCTTGTTTAAATTTGTAAGTATAATCTTTTTCAATTATTATTTCTCATTTAACCATTTCCAGTTTAAAGTATTAGAATCCAATTTCTAGTTTTATTTTTTTATTTGCATATGAAAATATTTGTGTCGTCAAACTAACTTGGATACGTTTACACATTAAAGTTATTTTTGCTGAAAGGATTTAAATGTTAGTTATTTTTGTTTGTATAGAGGGTGTTGAAATTGTTACACAAAAACTTGGATTTATTGTTTTTTAATTCATGCTAATTTGAGTTATCTATTCATTTTTGAACATGGATAATTGTGTTAACTGATAAGTTTTTTTAACAATTTTGAAACTAATTGTGCTTAACTTCATACCGATTTTTTGGATAATACTCGAAACCTATAATTTGATTAAAGCATGTGATGTGCATACAGGGGCGTACCCACCCTAAGCCAAGGGTGGGCGGGTGTCACAACCCCCGATCCCTATTTCCTCGGGAACGGGCGACCGCGAGCCAGTTTCGGTGGTATCGCGTGTTTAGTCAATATTGGCAGCGGAATTTACATCAGGATCGTAGTTAGGAAATATTTAATCAGAGTAAAATACCATGCTTTTAATATATTAAACAAATGGGAAAAATCCCAAGTTTAAGTACACACATTTTCATAGGGAAAAACCCTATTTTATTTAATAAAAATATCTATTTATTTTTAGGTAACTTTATTGCCACTTTTCCAAGCCTTCAGCGCTGTCCAGCTGGCTTCTAATTGGCTTTCACATTTTGTTACCTGAAACGCGTTTTAAAAATATTTTGTCAGTGGAAAATACTGGTGAGTGAATCCCAGTTCAATCAAGTTTAAATAAAATAAACCATTGTACAATATTGAGGGCGATCTCACAATTATATTTGTTTCCAAGTTTATACTAATTATTAGGGCTGTAAACGAACCGAACGTTCAGCGAACAGTTCGTGAACCGTTCAGCGGGAAGTTCGTTTATGTTCGTTCGTTTATTAAACGAACGAACATGAACAAGAAATTTCGTTCGATTAGTTAAATGAACGAACATGAACAGAGGTCCCGTTCGTTCGATTGTGTTCGTGAACGTTCGGGAAGGTGTTCGTGAACATTCGTTGATTTGCATTTGTTTATATTAGTATGTTTGTGTTTTAATTGAAGATATTTGTACTTTCATATATTTTATTTGTATTTTTTATATTATTAAACTTTTATTTATTTTATTACCCTAATAATTAAACTAGGAAACCCACTTTCACCTTGTTTATGCATCATTTCCCTTTCATTTCTCATTATTTACATCGTCGAATACGATCGACCTCCGTTCCACAATATGGGATTCAAGTTCGAGTGCTACTCTCTGGGCCATCTATCTTTATCCTTCGCCGCGTTCGCCAAATTTATTTGTGTTCGTTTGTGTTCGTGAACCGTTCGTGAACACGCCAATTTCCTTAATGAACGAACACGAACATAAAATCTCGTTCGGTAAGGGTTCATGAACCGTTCGTGAACACATTTATTTCCTTAACGAACGAACACGAACAAGGCCTTGTTCGTGTTCGTTCGGTTCGTTTACAGCCCTACTAATTATCACACGCGGTACTGTCAAAACCGATTTGTGGAAAAGTTACTCCTCGCAAGGCAATAACTAATATTGTATACAAAACCCCAACATACCAACGATAATTGTATCCTTACAAATACTCAATCACTGTTTAATATATAATTAATTGTGTGAGGTTTTGTAAAAACAGTTAACAAAAAGGAGATTACTCACAAAAAGGTTTACAAAAAGAAGGATTACTCACATTGCTGTCTTAGATTATCCTTTAGGGTTTCCTGGTGAAAATATATAATTTATACAAATGCACACGTGTTAGTATAATAACCCATTTTAACATTAGTAATACCCTCCCCGAGACGGCATTCCAACGACTACGTCGGGCAGAACCACGACAGCCGTTACGGAACCCTAGATCAATCGGGCAGCGTATCTAATACGTATCCAGGGGTTATAATACTTACAACGGAGCAGAATCTCGTTAATTAGGGGGTATTATACCCGTGTATAATGCCTACACTTCAGTTTTGAGATTGAGAAAAGAAATCTGAGCGACGTAAACTGAAGGCCCAAGCTCCAGCTTTATAGGGGCTGAGTTTGGGTTTCTCGCGGCCCACGTAAATGTAGGCTAAGGCCTACGCGGCCCGCGTCAACGCTAGTCAACAGCGTAGCTGATCCAGGTCAGCATATAGGGTTGACATGTGTTGGGCCACGTGGCTGCCCAGGGTTTCGCCAGGTTTTACCTTGTCGCGACCCGAGTAAGGGTTGAGGTGTCGCTTACACGGCCTGCCTCAAACCCAAAAATTAGATTTTTAATTAGTTTTAATAATATTCAAGGTATTCGGGCTCCGTTTTCGCGTATGGGGTGTATTTTAGGACATATAGAAGTATTTTAAAATATATTAGGGTGTCGGAAAAATATTTAGGAGGGTTGTTATATCCTCCCCCACCTTGTTTTAGAGCTCGTCCTCGAGATCTACTGGAACAAGTGTGGATATTTCCTTTGCATTTCTGATTCAAGCTCCCATGTGTACTCTGGTCCTCTTTTGGAGTCCCATTTCACTTTGACCAGAACTAATCTTTTATGCTTGAGGTTCTTAACTTTTCTGTCTTTAATCTGTAGAGGTCTTTCTACAAACTTGAGTTGTTCATTTACCTCTATATCCTTAAGAGGTACTACAAGTGATTCATCGGTTAAGCATTTCTTGAGATTGGATACATGAAATACATCATGTATTCCTGCCATTTCCTCTGGCAGTTGTAGCTGATAGGCTACAGGTCCTATTCTTCTAATAATCTTGAAAGGTCCAACATACCTGGGACTCAGCTTTCCTCTTTTTATAAATCTTACCACTCCTTTCCAAGGAGAGACTTTTAATAATACTTTATCTCCTACTTGAAATTCCAACGGTTTGCGTCTGTTATCAGCGTAGCTTTTCTGTTGATCACGTGCTGCTTTCAGTCGTTCTTTGACTTAAATGATCTTGTCGGTTGTTTCCTGTACTATCTCAGGTCCAGATAGTTGCTTTTCCCCAATTTCTGCCCAACAGACTGGGGTTCTGCACTTTCGTCCATAAAGTGCTTCGAATGGTGCAGCATTGATACTTGTGTGATAACTATTATTGTAAGAAAATTCTATTAAAGGTAAGTGATCGTCCCAATTACCTCTGAAATCAATTACACAAGCTCTAAGCATGTCCTCCATTGTCTGAATTGTCCTTTTGCTTTGTCCGTCCGTTAAGCAGTGCTTAGATTTAACTTGGTTCCCCTGGCCTTTTGGAAACTTGTCCAAAAATGAGAGGTAAAACGACTATCCCTATCAGAAACAATTGATAAAGGAATTCCATGTAAAGAAACAATTTCATTTAGATACAATTTAGCTAGCTGTTCTATACTGAAAGTTTCCTTCATTGGTAGGAAATGAGCTGACTTGGTTAGTCTATCTATAATCACCCAGATTGTATCATTACCTTTCTTTGTTTTGGGTAATTTAGTAACAAAATCCATTGTTATCAATTCCCATTTCCATACTGGCATTTCTAACTGTTGTAACAAACCTGAGGGTTTCTGATGTTCAGCTTTAACTTGTGAGCAAGTTAAACATTTAGAAACATAGGCTGCTATGTCCTTTTTCATTCCTATCCACCAGAAATTTTTTCTTAAATCCTGATACATTTTATCACTTCTTGGATGCATCGTATATTTAGACTTATGGGCTTCTTCTAATATATGATGACGTAGGTTTCCTAATTTAGGTATCCACATTCTCTTTTCATGGAATCTCCAAATTCCATCTGTTCCCTGTTTTAGTTCCTTGATCATTCCTTTTAATTTTTCAGTATTCTCCTTGATTACTATTTCTTGTGCTTTTCTAACTTGTTCATTTAAATCTAATTGTAGATTTAATTTAAGAGAACGTACCCTTTTTGGCTTTTCGTGATACTTTCGGCTTAAAGCATCTGCCACAACATTTGCTTTTCCTGCGTGATACTGAATATCACAATCATAATCACTAAGTAATTCCATCCAACGTCTTTGTCTCATATTTAACTCTTTTTGCCCGAAAACATACCTTAAACTCTTATGATCAGTGAATATGGTAAACTTACTACCATAAAGGTAATGTCTCCAAATCTTAAGGGCAAAAATTATAGCTCCTAATTCCAAATCATGGGTTGAATAATTTCCTTCATGATTTTTAAGTTGTCTAGAGGCGTAAGCTATAACCTTTTGACGTTGCATTAACACACATCCATAACCTAATTTAGAAGCGTCACAATAGATTACAAAATCTTTAGTTCCTTATGGTAATGCTAGTATGGGTGCATGGGTTAATCTTTGCTCAAAAATTCTAAAGGCTTCTTCTTGCTTTGGTCCCCATTCAAACTTAATGGATTTACAGGTTAACTTGGTTAAAGGAATGGCTATTCTAGAAAAATCTCGAATAAATCTTCTACAATAACCGGCCAATCCAAAGAAACTTCTAACCTCGGTTGGTGACTCAGGGGTTTTCCATTTCGTAATTGCCTTGATTTTTGTGGGATCCACATGAATTCCTTTATGGTTGACTAAGTGTCCAAGAAATTGTACCTGTTCTAACCAAAACTCGCATTTTGAAAACTTAACATAAAGCTTTTCCTTTCTTAGTAGACTTAAAAGTACGTGCAAATGTTTTGCATGTTCCTCTTTACTTTTAGAGTAAATGAGAATATCATCTATAAAGACAATTATAAATTTATCCAAATATGGCTTACATATTCGGTTTATCATGTCCATAAATGCAGCTGGGGCATTGGTTAAACCAAACAGTAAATTCATAATGGCCATACCTTGTTCTGAAGGCAGTTTTAGGAATATCCTCTTCCTGTACCTTTAATTGATGATATCCTGATCTTAAATCGATTTAAAGAAAAATCGAGCTCCTTGCAGTTGATCGAACAGATCATCGATTCTTGGTAATGGATACCGATTCTTAATCGTGACCTTGTTCAGTTCACGGTAATCAATGCACATCCGCATGGATCCGTCTTTCTTTTTAACGAATAAAATTGGCGCTCCCCATGGAGATGAGCTTGGTTGTATGAATCCTTTTTCCAACAATTCGTCTAGCTGTTTCTTCAGTTCCTGCATTTCTGCGGGTGCCAATCGGTAAGGTGCTTTGGCTATCGGTGTCGTTTCTGGTAACAGGTGAATTCTGAATTCAACTTCTCTATCCGGCGGTAGTCCTGGTAATTCTTCTGGAAATACATCTGAAAACTGAGATACTACTGGAATATCTTTTAGTTCCTTTCCTTTAGTGTTAGTGATTATGGAAATCAAATACACTAATGATCCTTTTCTTATATAACTTGCAGTTTTCATCACAGAGATGAATTTAGTGGATTTAGATGGTTTATCTCCTTTAATTGTGATCTTTTTTCCCTTTGGTGAATTTACTTGTATTGACTTTTGATCACATAAAATACTGGCTTTATTGGCTATTAACCAATCCATTCCTAAAACGACGTCGAATCCTGTCAGATTCTTTGGGTAAAGGTTTGAAATAAACTTTTGATTTAAAATTTCTATTCTTGCTCCCTGCAAGATTTCAGAAATCCTAACAGTTTCTCCATTAGTTATCTCTACTAGACATTCTTGTGAAAGTTTAGTTAGTGATTGATTAAGAAGTTTGCAAAACGAAGTATTAATAAAACTTTGGTTCGCACCAGAGTCAAATAATACTTTAGCAAAAACATCATTAACTAAAAACGTACCGGCTATAACGTCCGGAATCATCTTGGCCTCGTCTGCAGTCAGAACTAATGCTCTAGCATTTTTAGTGTTCTTGTTGTTCGTAGCTGGAGCCAATTTTGGACAGTTTGGCTTGATATGACCTTTTTCTCCACAGTTGAAACATAGTCCATTGCTAGATTCCCTCCTGCAATTTTCTTCCCTGTGTCCTGGTAACTTACAGAAATTGCAGTGAGTGGAGCATTTTCCCGAATGCTTCTTCTTGCAAGTCTTACAGTAAGGTGCAGAGGTAGAACCTATATTCCTACGGTTGGAATTTCCATAGCGGAATTCCTGGGTAAGCCTTTGAGCTAGGTTCCTTCTCTGGTCTTCTTCTCGTGTACGTACTAATTCATCAGTCAAGGTGTTTGCTAATTCTACAACTTCTTCTATGGTTTGAGGGCTAGCTGCCTTGACTACATGCCTAATCTCTCTAGTTAATCCCCAGATGTAACGGGAGATTAATACCGGCTCTGGTGATGCAAGGGTAGGTACTATTCTAGCATATTCAAAGAATAATTTAGTGTACCCTTTACTATCTACACCAGTCATCCTAAGGTTTAAGAACTTGTTTGCTATCTGCTCTTTTTCATTAGGAGGGTAGAATTTCCTTTCGACCATGTTTTTAAACTCCTCCCATTCCATGTTGTAAACTCTATCACTCCCTCTAGACTGGAGGATAGTGTTCCACCATTCTAAGGCTGAATTCTTAAACAGATTAGAAGCAAACATTATCTTGTCCTCTTCCGCATATTTGCTTATTTTAAGACTGCCTCAGTCTTTTCTATCCAACATAGAGCTGCAATGGGTTCTTCATTGCCCGATAATTCTATTGGTTTACAGGACCAGAATTCTTTTTAAGAACAACCATAAGGCATGGTTCTTCTTCTTTTGGGATGGGCGCTTGAAGTACGGGTCCATTGTTTACGCTGTTTTCTGGTTCAGTCGGTGCTACCGCACAGGGCCCAATAATTTTGGGGGCCCAAATTGTTTAAAAATATGTTTATATTTTATATATAAATTTACGGTAGAAAATGTTATACTAAATGATTCTTTGGCCCACTGATTCCCCGCTTGTCTATGTTACTAGTGGTCTCCTGTTCGATTCTCAATTGCAGTTTTGATTTCTGTTTTTTTTTCCTTCGTGTATTGTTTGGGCCTAAGGGGCTGGTTCAGCTTACTCATTTAGCATGGAATAGGTGGAAATGCCCCATATGCTTTCTGAAAGCTTTATCTTTTAGTCTTTGAATATAATATAAATGCTTTACACATTTTCTTGTTTAAATTTGTAAGTATAATCTTTTTCAATTATTATTTCTCATTTAACCATTTCCAGTTTAAAGTATTAGAATCCAATTTCTAGTTTTATTTTTTTATTTGCATATGAAAATATTTGTGTCGTCAAACTAACTTGGATACGTTTACACATTAAAGTTATTTTTGCTGAAAGGATTTAAATGTTAGTTATTTTTGTTTGTATAGAGGGTGTTGAAATTGTTACACAAAAACTTGGATTTATTGTTTTTTAATTCATGCTAATTTGAGTTATCTATTCATTTTTTGAACATGGATAATTGTGTTAACTGATAAGTTTTTTTAACAATTTTGAAACTAATTGTGCTTAACTTCATACCGATTTTTTGGATAATACTCGAAACCTATAATTTGATTAAAGCATGTGATGTGCACACAGGGGCGTACCCACCCTAAGCCAAGGGTGGGCGGGTGTCACAACCCCCGATCCCTATTTCCTCGGGAACGGGCGACCGCGAGCCAGTTTCGGTGGTATCGCGTGTTTAGTCAATATTGGCAGCGGAATTTACATCAGGATCGTAACAAGGCAATAACTAATTTTGTATACCAAACCCTAACATACCAACGATAATTGTATCCTTACAAATACTCAATCACTGTTTAATATATAATTAATTGTGTGAGGTTTTGTAAAAACAGTTAACAAAAAGGAGATTACTCACAAAAAGGTTTACAAAAAGAAGGATTACTCACATTGCTGTCTTAGATTATCCTTTAGGGTTTCCTGGTGAAAATATATAATTTATACAAATGCACACGTGTTAGTATAATAACCCATTTTAACATTAGTAATACCCTCCCCGAGACGGCATTCCAACGACTACATCGGGCAGAACCACGACAGCCGTTACGGAACCCTAGATCAATCGGGCAGCGTATCTAATACGTATCCAGGGGTTATAATACTTACAACAGAGCAGAATCTCGTTAATTAAGGGGGTATTATACCCGTGTATAATGCCTACACTTCAGTTTTGAGATTGAGAAAAGAAATCTGAGCGACGTAAACTGAAGGCCCAAGCTCCAGCTTTATAGGGGCTGAGTTTGGGTTTCTCGCGGCCCGCGTAAAAGTAGGCTAAGGCCTACGCGGCCCGCGTCAATGCTGGTCAACAGCGTAGCTGATCCGGGTCAGCATATAGGGTTGACATGTGTTGGGCCACGTGGCGGCCCAGGGTTTCGCCAGGTTTTACCTTGTCGCGGCCCACGTAAGGGTTGAGGTGTGGCTTATGCGGCCCGCCTCAAACCCAAAAATTAGATTTTTAATTATTTTTAATAATATTCAAGGTATTCGGGCTCCGTTTTCGCGTATGGGTGTATTTTAGGACATATAGGAGTATTTTAAAATATATTAGGGAAACATATTTAGGAGGGTTGTTATAGCGGGCGCACCCCATGAAAAAAAATATTTTTTAGTGTTATTTTTCGCCGAAAATCCCGACCGCACCCCTTGGAATTTTTTACCCGCACCCCTTGAAAATTTTCAACCGGCCCACTTAGAAAAAAAATTTTATTAACCACTTATTCACTTAATTATTTAATCCAATCAAAGCCCAATCTGCAATCAATTTTTATTAACACAAGCCCAAACCAAACCTAAAGAAATTTGAACTAAATAAAATATCCCAAACCCATCCACCCATTTCATTTCCAAATCCCGCCCCAAAAAAACTCCCAGCGACTTGACGCCACTGCTCACGACCTGGTGGCTTTTTTTACCGGAAAAACCAAGATTCCGGTCCAACCGACCCATATTACGTCAGAATTCCAATATATAACTAGTGTGGTTTATTTATTTATTTATTTATTTATTTTCTTTTATGTTATGATTAGGAGAAAATATAGATGTGTAAGGGTTTAATCTTTTTATATTTTTTTTTGATTTTTTTTTATTTTTTTGTTGTTCTAGACTTGTAGTTAAGTGATTTTGTTGTTTTATTTATAGCTTTGTTTGTTTAAATGATTAGTTACAAGTAATCAACATTTAATATTAGGGCTTGAATGTTTAAAAATATAATTGAAAGTTATGGGCTATGGTTGAATATGATTGTTTATTTTGTCTAAGTGTTTAGCGTTGTTTTATAAACTTATGGAGCAAATTATATGTGTTCGGAACAATGAGTAAGAATCTAATGAACTTATGGCGTGTTTAGTATCTTTAGATGATATTTTGGATATATTTAAAAAAAAACCTGTAGGGTACAATTTTAAATACGTTTGTAATTTGTAATGACGTTTGACGTGTTTTTGATGATTTATAAATTATAGTTTGATGTTCTTTTGTCTTACATGATCCGACCCGACCCGCTATGAACCGATATTTTTACACAGATAGGGGCCTAAAATCTTTGAAAATATTTCGCACCCCCAGGAAAAAATTCATGGGTCCGCCACTGTGTGCATATTAAAATTTTGGTTGTTGATCATGGAATTTGAGATATAGAAAATGTGGTTGGATCCTGACAACTAAATCATTGGTCGAATACAAATGGAGAACCTAATGATTCGTTTAACTATTTAACACAGATCATTTTGCTACTACATTAAATTATTATTATTATTATTATTATTATTATTATGTGTTTATATTCAGGGACCCATTTTTTTCTAATCGCACAGGGCTCAAAAATTCTTAAGGATTTTCGGAGACGGCCCTGGTTTTAAAGGGAGTGGTTTCTAGAGGATATGGTGTTTTTGTGTTTTTCTGGGTGTGATTAATTTCATTGTGTATAGACCCATCTCTTATAGGAGTTTTTTGGCGCGTAGTTTAGGCGGGACTTTTTATTGTAATAAATGATAGTAATAAAGTAACTGTCTTTTCAGTTACTGTTTTTTCTATTTACTGTGTTGATCAGCTTTTATCAAATTTATAGGTTATAGACGTCCCATCTTCTAAGTTTGGCTTTTTTTAAATGGCCTTATGCAGACCAACATGACATAATACAATAACGAAGTAAATAAAATATTAAGCAGGAAAAATATTTTTTGTTATTTTTGGCGTTTTGTTAGGGTTAACCATTTTTAGTATTATTTTGGCGTTTTGCTAATAAAGATAGAAATATATCATTTAATTATCTTTAAAAAAAAGATTACATAGAAGAAAAAAAAAGAGGAAAAAAAATTAAAATCCTTCATCAGAAGGTACTTTATCTGAATAGTATCCATCACTTGTGTCATCTTCTTCCTCCTCGGAGCCTTCATCTTGATCTTCATCCATGTCATCACATTCACCTTCATCAGCTTCTTGTTCCTGAAGATTCTGAAGCCTCCACCTGAACATGTCTTGCATTAACTCCAATTTTGAGTCTATTTCTGTGTTGGTACAAGTGGCGTTATGCAATTCTTCTATGAAACCCAGTCGCTGCTTTGTCATGATGTTCTCTAGCCAGTAGACTTCCTCCTCTCCGCTGTCGTATGTAACTGTCACCATGTCCGTTTCATCATCAAAACGCCATGATGTCATGACAGGGTCTGGCTTCACATTTCCTTTGATTGGTCCAAATTTGCTGGTTAATGCTTTCATAAGCATATGTGTTTCATGGCATTCGTTGTCTAGAGCGATGTCAATGGATAAGATTTGCCTCTGTATCTCTTCTTCCATTTTCAGAATTGCCTTGACCGTCTTAACATACACCCTCTTTCTGTTGTCAAAATGGAGGAGGTATCGCCTGATTCCCAGAGTGTATCTCCACGAAACGATTGTTGCCATTTTTGGCGTTTTGTTTAAGTTGGCGTTTTTGGTTAAAGATGTTTTTTTTGAAAATGGATAGATTGAAGTGATTATGGAAGCTATGTTTTTACGTTTGTTTATATAATGATGTTTTTGGCGCGTAATTTAGGAGGGAATTTCTTGTAATAAATGTTAATAACTGAAATTCAGTTATTTGTGTTGTTTCATCTTCCTGTAATATTCAACGCGTTTTATTTTTAATTTTTGGCGTTTTGTTTTTAATGGCGTTTTATTTTTTGTATGACGTTTTATCATTTGATGGCGTTTTAAATCTGAGCGGTAAAAGACCCTTTTACCCTTAATGAAGCGCGTCCCACATAATAATATTGATGTTATTTACGAAAACGCCACCGCGCAATCTAGTCCATGGATTGTTTTGATCGGACGATCCATAAGCGTTCTCACCGTTCTCACACTTTTCACCGTTTTCTCTAAATATATATATATATATATATAGGGCCGTTAAAATGAAAACCACCCTCAGTTAAGAGAACCACAAGAACCACTTTACAACCATTGATCTTTGAAGATGGATGGATGAGATTAAAAGTTAAAAAAACAATATTAATTTTTTTTTGTCTTATTATATTTTTAGTATTTTAATGTCAAAATGGCAGTTTTGTAAATCTGCTTGTTTTGTCTTATTGTATATAATGTTTTTTATTACTTTTTTTGTCTTATTAAATTAATTTATTATTAAAATTAGATTTTTTAATTAAAAAACATTTTAAAATCTGATTTTTTTTTTTACAAAAAAAACAATTTTTGTCAGGATTTTTTTTTACAAAAAACGATTTTACGAGCCGTTTTTTACTCGTCGTTTTTACGCGCCGTTTTTTTTACGCCCGGTTTTACGTGCCGTTTTTTAAGCCACATTTTTACGCGTCGTTTTACGCCCCCGTATTTACGCGTCGTTTTATCACACGTTTTTTTTACGAGCCGTTTTTTACGCCCTGTTTTTACGCGTTGATTTTTACGCCCCGTTTTTGTAACAAACAAAATTTTACTTAGCGATTTTAGTGAATAATCACATACTACTGAGTATTTATATTTAAACATTCATGCTCAAATACGGGTTTATTAAAACTTTTCTAAACTTGAAAGCAAAACAACTTAATATAATTTAATTCATTGTTTTAGAATAACAACGAAACAACTTGCGGAAGCTTCATTTAACGCGTGTTCGGTTCTTGCTCGACGCTTGATCTTCATCCGGGGCTCTCGACAATCATCTGTGTTCAAAACCAACTTAAAAGTTAGTTTTGACAATTAAATATATATGGGTTGAATCTTAGAATTAAAGAAAAATCAGAAATCCCAATATTAATACTTTGATCCTAGAAGCAAGGATTCAAATCCAGCCTCCACCGTAACTTACGGTGGTCACCGTAAGTTACGGTGGCCCCTGATTTAATAAGTTCCCACCGTAACTCAGTAGAGAACTGGCGTAATGATATCAGCTCCACCGTAACTTACGGTGGACACCGTAAGTTACGGTGGCCCCTGTACCAGCCCATTCCAATTTTGTCGTTTTTGACACGAAAACTTTCGTATCTTTCAATCCGCTTGTCCGTTTGACCTACCGTTTCTTCCTACGTGATTGTAATTTGATTCTCCACATTATGGAGTCAAAATCCAACATCCGGTTTAACAAAATTTCAGACTTTTAAGTCTTCGGCTTATTACCCTTTTTCCAAATTTTGACCCGCTCGATTTTTATCAAACAAACGTGTTTATTTGATCCTTAAACTCATGAAATTCATAATTTCCATATCTCCTATCATATTAATTTCAAATCACGGGATTCTTACATAATAAAAACCCGTTTACGCTCAAGTTCTTATTTTGACCCGTTTAGAGCGAATTATGTGCATTCAAGCATCAAACTCTCTCTTCTCTTTCTACACTTCGTATTCCCACTTCTAAATAGCCTCTTATATTCCACCACAACTATTTTTTTTTTGTGGTGGAATTACAATAATGAACCACATTCCTAATTTTTACCCTTAGGATAGTCATTTTACGTGATTTACCCGTTCGTAGGCATTTAACCCCCAAAGTTGATGCTTACAACTCTTACATGTGTCTAAGAGTTACATGATGATAATGCTAGTATCTAAACGACCGATTTACCTATCAAGGGCATTTTCGTCAACTTATTTCCTCCTTTTACGACTTTGGTCCCTTTGCTAAGGTATTTGACTAACATTGCATTTTTAACCATAAATCTATATATATATATGCGTACCTGGCTCGAGTCAACATATAGACCCGTTTTATACCTCGCGTTAATTAACCAACATTCTATGGCGTCGCAATTATCCAAATTGCTAATCACTCCTGTTAACATACGACTTGACAAATCACATTAGTCGATATTGTCAAATGGTGTTTCATCACCATTTGATCTGTTTGGACTATAAGACCAAACATTTACATAAATTAGAATAAAAGCATGGTTTTAAATTTCCAAATTCACCCATTTGCCCCGTTTACCATAAACCATGGTTTTTATCATTTATACCTGTTCCAAATTGTATCGGTCGTGTCGGAACCCTTATTTTGGGTATTAGATCTTTCGCATTTATAGTTTATAAAATAAACACGTGTCCTACATAAGGGTGTAAGTTTTACTTACCTCGTATCCAAGCTACACTTTTCTTTTCCTTCTTGATTCGTTTAACCCGCTTTCTCCCCAAGCTTCACCTAGCTTGTTAAGCACCAACTATTATTCATCATTCACAAGGTGGTTAGTTTAATCATGACTTAATACGATTATTCCACCTTACGCATTTCTATATCTAATTATCATTCATCACATCGTAGGTCAGTTTGACTTTTTAAAAGTCAAATGCCCATTAGTATACTAAATGCATATTCGAGTTCATCAACTAGTTTTTGCATTCTTTAATTACCCGGTAGGTGTTATCTTTAGGCCACCGTTTTAACCAAAGTTCTAACCACGTTTATCACATTTCAATCACTTTAATTAGTTCAAGCGATTATCAAAACTAATCTATTCGTTCATTTCACAAGAACTAAGGATTCTCACCTATAAGTGAGACCCGTTCATCATATCTCTAGCATTCATCCCAACACCTTATATAATCAAGTTCTTCATATGAACTAATATACTACACGATTTCATACACCTATTTATATGAACGAAATTTCCAATTTCACCATAACATACAAAAACCCACTTCGATTCATGCATAAGCTTTCACTCAAACTTATAATTTGTTCAAGTATCTAACTTCAACTAACAATTATGACGATTTTTAGAACAAATATATCATCATCTTCACTACATGATCAAAACCCACTTGTCTAAAATGGTAAATCATCAAATTACTCAAATCATAGCATGTTATGTATGATTTTCACTTAGGGTTTCGTTCCTAAGCAAGTATACATCACTAATCTAGCCATAGCTTCTCTAATCCATGCCTAATTCGCGATTAGGATGATTATCAAATTCTTACAACTTCACCAAACATCAAGATTTTACATACCTTATGATCCCCACGACTTGGTGATCGTTTATTCGTGTTCATGCATTTGATTTGAGCTGGATTTGACCTTCACTTTGTTGATTCTTGTTGAAGTTAGGGTTTGGGGTCCAAAGAGCTCTTCCTGGTCGATCTCCACACACATCCTTAGTGTGTGTATTGTGTGTTATTACTTGTTTTAATTAAAACAAGTTTCCCACTTGGCAAGTATTAGTCCCTCATGTTTTATTTTGATCAATTGAAGCTACAACTTACCATTTATCACTTAGCCACATACTAGTAACTAGGTTAATTATCCCTAGTTAACTTAATAGGTTCGGGAAGTTATAACCCATGATATTTAAGTCCCGTTAACTCGGGCCTTTCATAACTTTATCTTTTCTCAAGCATTTATTTCCCCCTTTTAATTAATATTAGGTTTATTTATTTATTTAAGTCCTAATATTTACCGGGTTAAATTTTACCACTAACGGTATTTTACCCGTCCATCACTATTAACGAGGTTTAATTACTAAACCCGTTTTCGGGGTGTTACAAGTCTACCCCCTTAAAGAGGTTTCGTCCCCAAAACCTTTCTTACGTACTTTACTAGTTTAGATCATCCGAACCTTAGCTTTGGTGATCACTTGAGCCTTTCTCGCACATAATACTCCTACCAGGAAAGTATGATAATGTGCTTTTGGTTTCAAAGCGTATACGCCTTTTATGTGTATGGCCTCGCAGGCCGATGCTTTCATTTTGTATTTCTTATTCTTGTCATTTATTTGACCGAGTTGTCATCTGATCACTCGGTTATATTTATTTTCATTATGTTTACTTCAGGTTAGTCTTATTTCAACAGGCGCTTTATATAGGTGATAAGTCGTAACACTACTCCGACTTTGAAGGGTTTTACCAGCCAGACTGATTAGTCGCTGTCATCATACTTCCAGTCCTTAGGGTATATCTTATTGCCAACCCGACCTTTTATGATCTCTTCGCTTTTAACCCATTTCTTAACTTAGCGAAACCCATCGCTTTTATACAAACTTTATCTCCCGTTATTAATTTACGCCGGAAGTTACAACCAGTTTCCTCGTCTTTTACTATTGACCCGGAGGTTCTTTCACTTAGCCTCGTAGGTTATTTCTTTAGATTTTCACCTTTTTACCTTTTTAAGGTGAAACCCCGACAATTCGTTTCTTTCTATCGGTGACCCAAGGGTCTTCTTGGTCCCGTAGACCTTATCACTACGTTTAATCCTGTAGGTTATGATGATCCCGTAGATCATCTTTTATCCGTATTCATTTTCAAATGTATATATACCTACCTATATAGCTTCAAGGCATCCCTTGTTATGTTTGGAATCATTTGTTTTCGCTTTTTGAACTTTAGTTGGTCTTGACCGTAGTCTAAGACTTCATTTGTTTACTTTCGGACTGACCTTCCGACTTATGACTTCTGACGTTGCTTACGCGTCAGTTTGTCCTACGCTCACCGTTTCCCCGATTTATAAATTTATTTCTTTTAAACCCTTTACATAGGTTCATTAGTATTTCACACTTTTATTTATTCGATTCACGCTTACTTACATTAGCAATCGTCATCATTTATTTAATTCTTTTGACTTGTTCGTATGAAATTTCATTGCTTATGAATGAAAATTTTCATTCTTTATTCAACCCGTTCAACTTTAAAATAGTTGAACATAATTTATCAAAATTTCAATTTACAGCTTCTTATCATCTTTTAGTCATGACCCGAAACCCGAGTCTTTTGAGTTTCCATCCGCGTTCCCGTTTCTCAGTCTCCGCATGTGTTTAAATCCTTACCCATCAACCGGGTATTTTACCGAAGCTGTTATTATTGCAACCCTCCCGGTGTGCATTAAGACGTCGCTTCATTTTTATATTCCGACTTTGTTCTCAAGTTTGACGCCTTACAAAAACGGCCCGTTAAGAGGCATATTTGCATTTTCCGGGTTCGAGTGCAAGTACACTCCCTCCCAAAGCATATCCTAATCATTTTACATGTTTGCATTCTCCGGGTTCGAGTGTAAGTACACCCCCTCCCAGTGCGTACCTTAATCGTTTTACATGTTTGCATTCTCCGGGTTCGAGTGTAAGTACACCCCCTCCCAGTGCATATCTTAATCATTTTATATGTTTCTTTGTCCCTTCTCTCGGGCTCATTATCCTAATATAATACGCTTCTGTCGCTCGGCTGTGCGTTTACATTATGATCAGATATTTTGCTTATCTGATTCATTTGGGTACTTTTTAATTTGTCCCACTCACCCCGTCCTTACTACATCGGATGTAAATGTGTCCGCTATAAGAAGCTCATGGTATCATATGCCACTACTAACTTGGCCAGAGTAAGCGATTAACACATGACACACACAACCTTTTTATAGTTTTCACATCATGCCCTATGTAAGTAACGCCTCTATTTAGTTTTCTTGGAAATAATATCCTGGATATGTATTTCTATTCAGGTTTTCCCAAGTTTCTAATTTACATATGCAACAATCATTTTCTACGTATTTGTTTAGGATCGATTTGACCGATCAAATGAGTCAATTTGAGTTAATACACACCATTTAAGTGGCAGAAACACCTAAACAGTTTAGAATCAGATAGAAAGGAGTAGAAAACAGAAGAATATCACTTTAATACTCGTTTCTCATTAAAACATTCACTTGACAAACCGGCAGCAATTCGGTACAACTTTTCGGAATGCATACCAAATGAGAAAACAACACACCTATATATAACCGTCAGATTTCGCTTGAACATGTCTCAAGCGAAACCTTAACATGTGATTTCGCTTGAGATTAACATATTATGCTTTCAAGCGAAATCTCTAACATATAAGCTTAAACTTTCATCTAGACCCCTGTACTATACAAACTTGACATATTTAGACCCCTAGACTAAGACGTAGGCTTTAGACATCGTGTACCAACAAACTCCCCCTTGGATACAGCCGGAGTCTTCAGTCTTGGTCTTCAAACATTACAGGGACTTGAACTTCTCTTCATGAGGCTTAGGCTTCTTCAGTAACAATTTTCTAAGCTTCTCATTCTCGTCTACTCTCTTCTTTTCTTCAGCAGCTTGTCTTTGAGCAAACGTCTCACGCAAATATCTATCTTTTTCTTCTTGAGCTTTACGAGCCTTCTCAGCTTTCAATTTGACTTTCTCTTCCAGCTTCCACCATTTAGAATTCCATTTGTTATCTGCATTTATACCTTTCTGAACACAAATAGAAACAACTCTTTGAAACTGCATCGCCTGCTCTCTGTCTTCAGCTTCACAACGAATCTTGTGAATGAATAGACATTCTATATCTTTTGCAGAGCAATTTACGAGCCACATCGGATCAAATACATGGATTTCTCTAATTTCACTTCCAGCCCGATAAGTAATCACCGCTTCAGCTGATCTACAACTATACACCCAATCTATGAATCCTTTATAAAAATCTTGTTCCATTTGTGGCATTGGTATAGTCTTCATGGTTCGCGGCTTCTTGATATGTAAAATTGTTTCTTCAAGCCCAGTATCAGGATTCACTCTTCTATCTTTCTTGGGATAATGTGGTTGCCAGTGCTTGAAATTCTTTACAGCTTCAAACTTTATACACCGCCACATTTTACGATCGTTCTTTCTTATTGGATAATCTAACATTTTGACTTGAGCCAATTCATCAACATCCCACCAAGGCAATGACATAATATCATGTAACTTCTCAAAATATTGCGCGCCGCATTCTCTTCTTATCACATAAGCATTCACTTGAGGTAGAAAACCCCAGCTTATGATATCACCCATTGAAACACTTCTATCTTTCTGGTAAAACTTCAACGGCCTCTTGAACTTTCTTTCATTTGACTGTCTGAACCATTTCTTATGATCTTCTTTCTGAGTATCCTTTTTCATGCCATCAATATTTACTTCTTTGCGAATTTCTTCAACTTTACGCCTCAATTCTTCTCTATTCTCCTTAGAAAAGAATTCCATCATAGTTGGCAAACCCGAAGTATCAACATTAGCATCATCTTCATCCGTGCAATCTTCTATTTCAACTCGATCATAAAGATCTGCATCTTCCACATATTTATACTTATATTCAACCTTTTGATTCATATCAAACGCATTTAGCTCTTCTACAACATCGGACTGAACTTCATTTTCTTTTGCATTCAACATCTTTAAAACTTCATCCAATGTGTAAGTGTGTCTAAACTCTCCTTCTTCTACTTCAGGTTCGATACTTAAAATCAACTTTTCAGTAGCTTCAACACTTTGATTTCCAGCAGACTCCCCCTTTCCTGTTACATCCTCTGACTCTTCATTTACTGCATCATTCAATAAATCATCTGCATTTTGTTCTTTCGATCTTTCAGAAATCATAAAACCGGATGCATCTTGATCATCATCATCATCATCATCATTTGAACTACTAGCAGAAAATATTTTCTCATTATCATCATCTGCTTCATCATCATCCTCTTCTTCATCTTCCTCTTCAATAACTTCTTCAACTATACTATTTTTATCACAAATGACTCGAACTGATGAAATCGGTTCAGGTTGTTCAATTATCACTAAAGCAGTTCCTGATGTATCCTCAGGTTCTTTACCCTTTCTTCTCATTTCTGCATCAATAACCGCTTTCTTCTGAGCCTTATCTTCTTGACGCATAATTTCATCATATTTCTGCTCCAGAGACATTCCAACCACACTTTCTAAAATCCTCTTCAACACATAATTTTCATGTTCATTTTTAGCTTTGATATCTTTCAATTCTTTGTTTTTCAACTTGAAATAATCAAATTGTTGATCTTTGCGTGTCTTCTCTTCTAACAACTCTGCTATCTGAACTTTCATAAAATCCATCTCTGTTTCATTAGTTTCAATCTTCTTCATCAACTCTTTGTTATCAGTCTCCAACTTCTTTACTCTCAATTCAAGAATTTTTTCATGATCATCTACTCTCTTATTTTCAGCTGCCAATCTTTTGTTTTCAGCAATCACATCATCCACTTTCATTTCAACATTTTTTAACTGAAAAACATTCACAAAGTCTAAATCTACATTTTCTTCAAACCCCATACTTATGTTTGGAGGAACAGATGGAAAACTTTTAGATCCAGAAGAACCAGGTGTGGTATGGATGATAGGTTGAGAAGGTGGTGGTGTTTGGAAAATATGTTTTGAAATAATAGCAGGTTGTTCTTGATGTGGTGATGAGAGATGTATTGGTGATGGTTGTCTTGGTGGTGTAGATTGTTGTGGAAGTGTTTGATGTGGTGGTGATGGTTCATGTGATGGTGTTGGTGGTTTTCTGGTTTCTTTGGATGGTTTCTTTTTCAATACAATCTTTGGTATTCTGATCTTTGGTGTAACTTTCTGAACTTTTGGCGATACAATTTTCTTTCTCTTACCAGCTTTCTTTCTGCCACCTTTGGGAGATTGTGATTGAGAGACATGCTCTGAAGAAGGACTGTAAACATCATCAGCATCCTTTTCCTGTCTCTTTTTCTTTCTTAACAGCTTTTCGTTTTCTATCTCCTCTTGAATTCTTTTTCGACGTTCATTTTCATCTACAACCTCTTCATCTGAAGAACTTGAGGAACTTTTTGTATCTTTATCTACATCGTCACCCTCAATATCATCAATTACCTTTCCTTTGTCTTTCTGAGCTTCAACATTTGCTACCTGCTCAGCTTCCACCTCAACAGAAGGTCCTGTTTCTAGGACATCTGTATCAAACATCATATCATCATTAAAAGAGTCATCTTCAGCAATTACAACTTGTTCTTTTTCAACAGCAACCACAGGAGTATCTTCTTCAGGTTCATCTATTAACAATGTTTGAGGAGTTTTTTTCTTTTGCTTTTTCTTCGGTTGTGAAGACGAACCCTCTTCAGCTTGCACTTTTGGAGTTGTTTTTCTACTCCTCTTCTTTTGTTCTTTCACAAACCATTCATTTCTTGTTGTTTTGAACTCTTTAAGAATCTCTAACTCATCAGCATATCCAGCCTCCTTTCTTTCTGCTTCATTTCTCCAGTGTTCATGATTTATCGGATCTGGATCTTGATAATTTTGATCACTAATAAAACCAAAAAAATCAACAGACTTCTTCGGTTCAGGATGATTCGAATGATATCTTGCTAACTGCACTACGGAATTATTATCCATGTGAAATAGAGCTAACAAGTCATTATTCACATCTCGGACAATTCCTGGATAAGCATGATCAATCATCATTTGAATAAACCTTGGATATAACCAACTCTTCCTGTTTGATGTCACTTCATCCACTAGATAGTGAAACACAATATGAGAAAAATTGTATTTCTTGTTCAGAACAAGAGCAACCACCATGTTCATGTGGTAATCACGCATAGCATCGTAACTCCCTTTTTGATGACTCATAGCTATCAACACTGAATGAATTAAGAACTTGAAAGGCCTTGTAAATTTTGACTTCAAGACGTTTGCAGCATTTAAAGCTCCAATATAACCCATCCTCAACAAGCAACCTTTAACCATTCTTTCCGGAAACCTTGTTGGAGAATCTTCTGTATCAGGAAATTCCAGAATTTCACGAACATATGCTTCCGTGATAAGAATTTGTTTCTTTTCTTCATTTATCTTGACAAGTGAAGTGATTATCTTGCTCTTTTCATCATACACTGCATGCTTCCAAAAACGTTTGATGTGAGTTCTGAAAACCAAACGCCTGTCTGTCAAGGCTTTCTGTATTGGCAATCTCCTCATGAACTCTAGAATACTACTGAATTCTGACAATTTTGAACTTCTTGTCTCATCAAGATCACAGCAGCTATTGTGAAGTGGCTTAAACACAGCACTCGAAGGCTACACACAACAATACACAACAAATTAAACACTTTAAAAATTTTCAAGTTTACTCATCATTTCAAGCGAAAACTTCAATTCTGCTTGACAGTCATCTGATCAACAAACATTTAATTTCAAGCGAAATTAAATCTTAAAATTTCGCTTGAACTTGTCATAAAAACAACTCAAAAAATTTCAAGAACGTATGATCAAATTGATCACATAATCTTGTTCTTCGTTCAAAACCGAGAAACCTGATATCATTTTCATTCATTTTGACCCACAAATCTGTTCTAGATCTAAGACTGAAGATCTGTTCAAACGTCAAAATTGTAAACACTTAGATCTGAAACAATCAAGCACTCAGACACTGTTTTAAACATGATTCCGACTACACTCATACCTAAATCGTTCATTTTGGACATTATAACAACCCTAAATCTACCTGTTCTATCATGGATATCACCGACAATCATAAACAGATGAAAGATAGATTAAAACAATGAAATCACTTACATTCACCATGTTTATAGTTGAACTTGCCAACTAGAAACACAAGATTTTAGGTAAATCGGACAGAGTAACAGCAAGAAATCAAGGATCTGAAGAATTCGCTTGAAATCGCCTTCAGCTGGTTTGAAGTGAAAAGTGTAACAAAAGAGGTTCAAGCGAAATCTTTACTCCTATTTATATACCGAAAGATTTCGCTTGAATTTCAAGCTAAATCTCAAACAAGCAAAATGTTATCTATGAAGCGAAATCTCATTCTTTTTCAAGTGAAATTGTCATCTTAAATTTTCAACTTTTTCAATTTTACAACTTTTACCAACACACCCAGTCAACCAAGTCCAAGTTAATAACCTTGGTCAACTGACTAGCCTGCCAAGTCCAAATCAATGACCCTGGCTGACCAAATTTATGAAGATGCTGAATTTCTGAAAAAAAAAATCAAGTTCAAATTAATGAACGTTTGAACATTTTGATCTTTCAAACACATTTTAACAGTCAAACACGTACCAATCATCGTTCTGCATCACCAGCTTACCCAGCCCTCATTATATACTGACATGATCTGCACAAAGCTTTGATCTTCTGATTCCCAACATCGGTTGTCGAAAAATAAAATGAGAAAAGAAATCTTTTTGGATTTTAACAGGATAAACTGAAACTATGTACACACAATCTTTTTGTGAGCGTGTTAAGGGATCATATCAGCTGCCGACGAGATACAAGTACCGTTAAGCTGGATTACATTACCAATATTAAACAATTTGCATTGATTGCCGATATACTGATCCACTTTAAATTCTTACACATTTCTCAGTCTGTTCAGGATACGGATTTAATGTTTTAAGACTTAAACTTTTATATGTGTCCCACCTCAGAATATACTCCCGTATCCAGATCCCAATATTCAGTCTTACAGGTGAGTTTAAACACAAATGATATCTGTAAGGGGTTAATAAATTATGAAGAATCATGAGAGCTCAGGTCAGAACTACCGTTCAGCAGAGAGATCATGACTTGACTTTTTGGTGTGTCCCCTTTAGAGGATATTTTTTACAACAGCATTGCTAAGCAATTTTATTGTCTTATCATATATGCTGAGGGTGATGCTATATTTCAAGCATTTGCGAAAAGTATTATTCGAGGACTAGGTCAGAACCACCGTTCAGCAGAAGTCCCGGAATAATACCCCAGATATCACTGAGTAAACAAACCTAGTATATCAGAATACAAGACCTTTCAAACGAGATTTCAGGGGTTACCTATATATCCAAGAGATGTTCCCCACATAAAAGCAAGTAAATTTTCTCATGACCATCACGGATAAAGTGGTGACGGATTTCAATGTGTTTTGTTTTCGAATGGTGAACCGGATTTTTTGTTATGTTAATGGCTGCTTCATTGTCCACGTAGATCGGAGTATCTAAGAATTGCAAACCATAGTCGCGCATCTGCTGTTGGATCCAAAGGATCTGCGAGCAACAGCTGGAGGCTGAAACGTATTCAGCCTCGCAAGTAGAGAGCGCTACTGCGGTTTGTTTCTTACACTGCCAAGTGATGAGTCGAGTTCCGAAGAACTGACACCCAGCAGTGGTGGACTTTGCGTTTTGCTTGCAGCTACCAAAATCAGAATCAGCAAAACCAGATAAAGTAAAGTCACCCGATCGAGGATACCACAAGCCGATGCTTGGGCAGCCTTTCAAATACCGTAAAATACGTTTCACAATGGTCAGGTGTGACTGCTTTGGATTTGACTGATATCTGGCACAGAGACACGTCGGGTACATGATATCTGGACGGGAAGCCGTGAGATACATCAGAGAACCAATGATAGATCGGTACACTGTCTCGTCCATCTTCACACCATTCTCGTCTGGACATATCCCATAATTCTGTGCAAGAGGGTTGATGCAGGACTGCAATCTGTCATGTCGAACTTGTCGAGCACGTCCTTCACATACTTTGATTGGTGAATGAAGATTCCGTCGGGCATTTGTTCCACCTGCAGCCCGAGGAAGAACTTCATCTCCCCCATCGAACTCATCTCGAACTTCTTTTTCATTATCCTCTCAAATTCTTTGCAAAGATCATCGTTGGTAGATCCAAAAATGATATCGTCTACATAAATCTGCACGATCAACAAGTGGCCTGCCTCTTCCTTTGTGAACAAGGTGCTGTCTACTGTCCCTCTTGTGAACCCGTTGTCCAGCAAGTATGTCGAAAGCGTCTCGTACCAGGCTCTCGGGGCCTGGTGAAGTCCGTACAGCGCTTTATCCAATAGATACACCTTGTTTTTGTGTAGTGGATCTGTGAACCCTGGTGGTTGCCCCACATACACTTCTTCTCTGATAGTTCCATAAAGGAAGGTTGATTTGATGTCAAGTTGATATACTTTGAAATCTTTCCATGACGCGAAGGCTAGAAAAATCCGGATTGCTTCAAGTCTGGCAACCGGTGCGTAAACTTCATCATAATCTATTCCTTCCTGTTGACTAAAACCTTGAACCACAAGTCGCGCTTTGTTTCTCACCACGACACCTCTGTCATCACGCTTGCACTTAAAAACCCATTTTGTCTTGATTAACTTCTGATTTTGTGGTAGATCGACAAGTCTACAGACGCCCAGATTTTCGAACTGTTACAGCTCCTCCTGCATTGCATTCACCCAGCTATCCTCAGTCAATGCCTCTTTGTAGGTTCTGGGCTCTATCTGCGAAATAAAACATTTTAATGAGACTTCTTTCTGCATATCAGCAATAGATGAATAGAAACATGTAAGAGCTTGGTCTATTTGATGTCGGGTTTTGACACCACTTTGTAGGTCGCCAATAATCTGTTCTGAGGGATGATAAGACAACGTTCGTGGCATAACATTTTCAAGCACATTCACTTCCGATTCCAAGCTCGATATGTCAAGATCAACGGTTTGATCCTCAGCTTCCGTTGGATCCTCGTCAAAAGTCGGAGCGGGTTCCGCTTCTGAGTCGTCAGATTCGTCAAACGATGGAGCTGGTTCCTCTGGTGATTCGTGAGTTGTTCCACTTGGTCCTGCTTCATCATCGTGAGTACCCACGGTGGGTTGAGAAAATTCTAGCGGTCTAGATACTTGCTCCTGTGACACATTTTGCTGATACAAATACATAAGAGCTAGTTCCTCCTCACTCGGCTCGACAGGCAGATGAAACGACTCCCAGAGCTTATCATAGTCGAACAGGAATCTTTGTCCGGGAAGTTGGGATGACGGAGTGTGCTTCTGACAATCCACGTGTTGGACTTGAATCACCTTACCCAGACATGGTACAAACACCCTCTTGAGTGGGCTAGCGTAACCTACAAAGAAACCCTCATTAGCTTTAGCGCCAAATTTACCATTTTCATCAATAAAAGTGCATGGAGACCCAAATGGCTCCAAAAACTCAAGATTCGGCTTAAAACGGTGCAACAGCTCAAAGCAAGTCTTTTTGTACTTCTTGACAGTAAGAACTCTATTCAATGTGTAACAAGCTGTTGATACTGCTTCACTCCAGAAAAAGATTGGTAGCTTGGAATCGGCTAACATTGTACGGGCTGTCTCAATCAGGGTCCGATTCTTTCTTTCAGCTACGCCATTTTGCTGTGGTGTATACGGCGCACTGAATTCATGAAGAATTCCCTTCTCGTTACAAAACTCGTACATCTTGTTGTTCTTGAATTCCGTTCCGTTGTCGCTCCAAACCCTCCGGATTGGCAGTTTATACACTGTTTCCATTTTCTTGAAAAGCACCATCAAAGACTCAAAAGTTTGATCTTTTCGTTCCAAGCATACTACCCAAGAAAATCTCGTAAAGTCATCAGTCACCACCAAGCAATATAAGTCTCCGCTGATGCTCTTCACGTTGACAGGCCCAAAGAGATCCATGTGCAATCTCTCAAGAGGTAACCTGATTGTATTCATCATCTTCAAAGGGTGTGACTTCCGAGTTTGCTTTCCTTTCTTACACGCTACACAATCATCATTTAAGTGAAAATTCTTCAAATTAACACCATCAACCAAATCATTATGTACTAGAAAATTCATTTTGCGAACATGAATGTGGCCCATCTTACGATGCCACATTATTGAATCTTTTTCCGTCGCTTTAGTCTTTGACACAAAACACTGTTTCTGATGAGTTGTTGGTGTTGCGATGTTCATATCAAGATAATAAAGATCATACTCCCGTGGAGCACGCAACAGCACCATCTCATCAGGGATTTTAAACCCTGGTTTCAAAACCACACATTCAGTTTTTGTAAAATGTACACTAAAATCTTTATCACAAATTTGTGAAATACTGAGTAAATTGTTTGTTAACTCTATTATGTAGTTCACTTTGTCGAATGAAATCACGCCATTTGACAGCGTTCCTTGACCAACGATTCTTCCCCCTTGATTCCCGGCAAATCCAACATAGCTTCCATTTACAGATTTGACATCATATAACAAAGCAAGCGTCCCAGTCATATGCATTGAAGCGCCACTATCCATAATCCACTTTAACAGAATAGACTTGGGCAGCCCCTGCAAACATCATAGCAAATTTATTCAAACAATGAACTCCATGACTGCTTAACTGTTGAAACACTCCCAAACACTACATCACACTTCTCATCAACTTTTGGAATACTGAAGATCACATTTGGGACAACAGGTTCAACTTTTGATTTTAACATGTTTTCTTTAATTGGTGGAAACTCTGCAAGAAACTTATCAAGCTCAGATTCAAATTTTTTATTATCATTTGCAACCACTTTTGATTCATAAAATTCCTTTACCCCTTTGACTTTTCTGTCAACCATTTTTCCAAAAATATTTTGAATAGTGGGATTAAAGGCTTTTGAATCAAACTTTAACTCATTCTCCATTTTCTTCACCTCAACAGATTGTTTTGGTTTAACCACCCATGATTGATTTTCAAAAATCTTCATTTTAGGATAAATCTTTGAAGGCTTTTGAGACTTTGAAGATTCACCAATCTCGAATGTCGATTTTGACTTATCTTCTGTCTTCAAATATTCACCCCTTTTCAAGATGCGGATTGGTGAAACCATTTGTTTTTTACCCTTTTTGTCAACTGGTGAATTAGGTTGAGGTTTTTGAACAACAGGTTTAATGACAGGTTTTTCGAAAACTTTCTTGCATTGTTTTGCCATGTGACCGATTTCATTGCAGCGATAACAAACTCTTTTGTCATATTCGACAAAAGTTGACTTGAACGACTCTTCCTTCATTTTCTTAGCCGCATTGAAATCGTCATTGGCCTTTTGACTAAAAATGTAATTCTTCTCATCATCCACACTTGGTCCAACAATAAAAACATCATTCATATTATCTTTTGGTTTGACAACCTTCTTAGCCATCTTTTTCTCAAAACCAATACCTTTGTTTTTAAAGTTGTTACCATTTTTCTTGTTACCATTACCTTCCCATTCCTTTTTCCCCGAATTGTTGACACGTGTTGTAACAAATGACCTTTTAGATTTTGAAAAGAATTCTTCGTTATTAATCTCATCAATGTTAATTTCAACCAATTTGAAAATTTTCTCAACATTCTCAATTTTCACATTCTGAAGAGGATACTCGAAATCGGAGTAAAGTTTGTCTGTTCCAATCATAGTGTATACTACCATAATCGGATCATCATTCGCACTATTATCCGATTTTGGTATGAACCGTTCCAAGAAATTACCCTCATCTTCACATTCAGAACTGGAACTTTCCAACTGTGTTTTTACAGTTTCAAAATCTGAGTTATCACTCTCTTCATCTAACACTTTGTCAACAACGGTCTTTATAACCTGTGACTCATTGTCAGTGTCAGTCGGAGAGAATGTAACATCAATGCTCTCCGGCAATTCATCCTCAATTGTTTTCAACTTGAGATTCAATGCAGATTCCACCCCATCTGGATACTTCTGAGTGTAATGATTCCACATTGGGGGTGGAACACTGTTAAAGACCGGTTCAGCATTGGGCTGTTGTGGAACAATTTGTTCAAGAACATAGGACGATGCAACATAACTCATCAATTTCTTATCAATTCGCTCATTTTCAATTTTAGTCAATTCCAATTCTTTCTTTAATGATGCGATTGTGTCAATATGAAAATTAACTTCCACTTGTTTATCAAAAAGTGTTGCTTTTGCAAGTTTTGTGGCTTTATCATTTTCGAAACTTTCATCTTTAATCATTTTAACTGATCTGGCAAGTGTATCATATGCTTCTTTGACTTGTCCTAGATCAAATTTTAACATATCAGCCTGTTCCTTCAATTCCTGAAACTTAGTGTCTTTTTCAAGACACTCCATGCATGGTTGTAAACACTTTTGGCATGGTGTTTCAGATATTGAATCCACTTTCTCAACAACTTCTATTTCATGAGCATTTTTCACTTCCTGTTTACTGACATCATTGGACTCTGACTCAAACACTTTCTCAGTTTTGACCTCCTCAATTCCTGACTTCTGATCCGACTCCTTTTGAACTGACTCGATACCGACAGACTCGGACTTCACAAGTTCTGTGTCTACCTCTTTCAGTTTCGCCATAAGAGCCTTGTCAGCAATTTCTTTCAAAGTGTCTTCGGTCATTTCCTTTGTCACATCGATCATTTCTTCAACAAATTCTTTCTTCTCCTCATATCTTGGACACATTCCAGTCGTCGGTTCTTCAAAGAAACCTGCAAAAGATTCAAAAATTTTAGGAGGTATGATAGATCTCAAAGAACTGGCTAATACCTCCTGCTCAGATTGAGAGTAATGATCTTCTGCATCTAACTCCTTGATGTCAACCTCATTATTTACAGAAACATCTTCAACAATTACAGAAACATCTTCATTAACTGTTTCCGATTCAGACACCATCTCATAAATTTCAACAACTTCAGCCATCATTGCCTGTCCATCGCTACCGGGGATATATTTATCCCAGCTGAACCCTGCAGCTACTTTCTCATCGTCTTGATTTACTATCATCGCTTTTTCAGGTTTATTCTCAATTTATGGCCGTTGAACAATTTGTTGTTGATTTGGTCGGTGATAAATCGCTTGCTTGTAATAGTCTTTGGTGAACGGATTTTGATGATTGTTCACTTCACGGTTCGGGCATTCTCTCTTGAAATGACCACGTTCTTTACACTTGAAGCATGTAACTTTCGATTTATCGAACCCTAACTTCTGATCAGGACCTGAGAGACTGTTTCTTCCTGTGATCTCCATAAAACGTTGTGCTCTTCTAACCAAACTTGCCATGCCCCATTTTATATCGATCAACTCGAGCTCTTCCGGGTCGATCTGGTCGTAATCCTCTTTGGTCATATCAGGATTACCAATCCTACCCGCCACTAATCCTTCATAAGCCTCTAGAACTGAAGCAAGTAATGCAATGTGTTGTTTCGCAGCTGTTTCAGTAATTTCATTTCCATTCTTAATATTCACCGCGATGTTGCAATGCACCCCGGAAACATATACCTGATTATTTGAACTTGTAGAGTTTTCAGGTGAAGATTGCTCTTGAGCTTTGAAGTTTGGATCATAGTTCGAGAATGGTGAAAAATTGCTGGATTGAGGAGTATTTGAAGAAACACTTGAGGTGTTATCATCAATGAACCCCGTCTGTATTTTTGGACTTTGAATGGTTGAAACTGAAGGGTTGCCTTTGTAATACAGAGACACATCTTGCTGCACACTTGCTGAGTTCATTTTCCTGATTTTCAGCAATTCCAGCTCATGAGCTTCAATTTTTTCTATGAAACCACTAAGATTCAAATTTTCAAAGCCTGCACTGTTTTTCAACATCATCAGATAAGTACCCCACTCATCATATGGCAATGCATCTGCCAATTTGTCGATCAATTCTTCATTTGTCTTGGTAATTTCCAATCTCTTCAACTCCAATACTAAATGACAATACCTATCAATCAAACTTTTTGTGGTTTCACCTTTCATGTAAGTAAAAATGTCGAATTCTTTCTTTAACAATGCCTTTTTGTTCTTGAGCATGGAATCACTCCCTTTAAATTTTGCTTTCAATGCCTTCCAAATAGATAAGCATTATCCTCGTGTTGTAACAAAACTAAAATATCCTCCTTGATTGCTTGCTCAAGAATGCCAATCATCTTTTTCTCTGCTTTGAAATCATTCTGCTCTGTTTGCGTCAAACTTCCAATTCCTTTTGGTTGTTCACGAGCATCTAGAGGTGGAGCATATGGTGCTTCAACTTTTAACCAACTTTCAAAGTGATTAGCCTGAACCCAGTTCTTAAATCTCCCAGACCATCCAGAAAACTCATCTAAACTCATCAGCTTGGGTGGTTTTTGCATTGTTCCCAATTCATTTTCCATATTAACGTTTTGAATAATACTACCCGAGGTTTGTCCTGCTGTCAAACCACTGCCGGCGAAGAAGTTATAAAAGTCTTGGTTTTCCATTTTTTAGGTTTACCGAATAGTTTTTAAAATTTTCAAACACACACTTTTCACAAAATCAGACTATCGAACAATATCACGAACACTATGGACTTTTATGAGATCAGCTATACTCAAGAAAAAAAAACAATTTTCAAGATGAAAACAATTTTTAAATGAAATGTATGATTCAAGCGTAATCAAAAAATTCAAGCGAAATCACTGATGCTCTTCAAGCGAAAACATCATTTCAAGCGAAATCCTCAAGCGAAATCCTCAATTTCGCTTCAAGACACCACTACTTTCAAGCGAAAACCAAACTTGTCCGTTCAAGCGAAATGTAGTTTTTATACCATTTTTATCTGATTTGGTCCAAATTTTAAGCTGATACTCTCAAGGATTTGTTAAAACTCACTTTTACACATACTGTAAAAAACTCAATCCATTTTGTCCGTGTCAAAGTCCAGAAATCAAATTTTGTGTTGAAAAACCAACTGATTCAGGTGTATTTACTCATAACTGGCTCTGATACCAATTGTAGGATCGATTTGACTGATCAAATGAGTCAATTTGAGTTAATACACACCATTTAAGTGGCGGAAACACCTAAACAGTTTAGAATCAGATAGAAAGGAGTAGAAAACAGAAGAATATCACTTTAATACTCGTTTCTCATTAAAACATTCACATGACAAACCGGCAGCAATTCGGTACAACTTTTCGGAATGCATACCAAATGAGAAAACAACACACCTATATATAACCTTCAGATTTCGCTTGAACATGTCTCAAGCGAAACCTTAACATGTGATTTCGCTTGAGATTAACATATTATGCTTTCAAGCGAAATCTCTAACATATAAGCTTAAACTTTCATCTAGACCCCTGTACTATACAAACTTGACATATTTAGACCCCTAGACAAAGACGTAGGCTTTAGACATCGTGTACCAACAGTATTTGTTGCATATTTCTATTCATGCAAAAATTTAAACATGCACCTGGTAAATGCTTGCCCTAACGGGCTTTCTTGCCATTACTTATTTGCGATCGTTGCGCGATTTAGGTCCTTGATGAGTATGCTCTTCTTATCCTATCTCGGACCGTTCCATCATCATATCTACAATTCGTTCCACTCTCGGCATCTTCAGATGCGAGTGTCCTTCAATTAAAACATTCACAAGAGTTAGTAATGTCAACTTCAATAATCACCCGTATTATAATACAAGGCTTTTTTTCTACCATACGCGTCAACGCGCGTATTTTCATCAACCATACCAATCCTTTTAATTGGGGTAACGTGTATCACACGATAGCCCTATGTGTTGTTTACAACACTTTAGCATACTAAACTATTAACATACATGTACTTACCGGATTTGCGATCAAGCCTCGAACCGAACACCAATCTTTATTAAGAGCATAAGGTTTAAGTCCAAGCATAGTTTTCCCACCACACTTGAATCTCTTAAACCAAGGCTCTGATACCAACTTGTAACAACCAAAATTTTACTTAGCGATTTTAGTGAATAATCACAGACTACTGAGTATTTATATTTAAACATTCATGCTCAAATACGGGTTTATTAAAACTTTTCTAAACTTGAAAGCAAAACAACTTAATATAATTTAATTCATCGTTTTAGAATAACAACGAAACAACTTGCGGAAGCTTCATTTAACGCGTGTTCGGTTCTTGCTCGATGCTTGATCTTCATCCGGGGCTCTCAACAATCATCTGTGTTCAAAACCAACTTAAAAGTTAGTTTTGATAATTAAATATATATGGGTTGAATCTTAGAATTAAAGAAAAATCAGAAATCCCAATATTAATCCTTTGATCCTAGAAGCAAGGATTCAAATCCAGTCTCCACCGTAACTTACGGTGGTCACCGTAAGTTACAGTGGCCCCTGATTTAATAAGTTCCCACCGTAACTCAGTAGAGAACTGGCGTAATGATATCAGCTCCACCGTAACTTACGGTGGACACCGTAAGTTACGGTGGCCCCTGTACCAGCCCATTCCAATTTTGTCGTTTTTGACACGAAAACTTTCGTATCTTTCAATCCGCTTGTCCGTTTGACCTACCGTTTCTTCCTACGTGATTGTAATTTGATTCTCCACATTATGGAGTCAAAATCCAACATCCGGTTTAACAAAATTTCAGACTTTTAAGTCTTCGGCTTATTACCCTTTTTACCAAATTTTGACCCGCTCGATTTTTATCAAACAAACGTGTTTATTTGATACTTAAACTCATGAAATTCATAATTTCCATATCTCCTATCATATTAATTTCAAATCATGGGATTCTTACATAATAAAAACCCGTTTACGCTCAAGTTCTTATTTTGACCCGTTTAGAGCGAATTATGTACATTCAAGCATCAAACTCTCTCTTCTCTTTCTACACTTCGTATTCCCACTTCTAAATAGCCTCTTATATTCCACCACAACTATTTTTTTTTTGTGGTGGAATTAACATAATGAACCACATTCCTTATTTTTACCCTTAGGATAGTCATTTTACGTGATTTACCCGTTCGTAGGCATTTAACCCCCAAAGTTGATGCTTACAACTCTTACATGTGTCTAAGAGTTACATGATGATAATGCTAGTATCTAAACGACCTCTAAGGGTCGTTTGCCCGATTTACCTATCAAGGGCATTTTCGTCAACTTATTTCCTCCTTTTACGACTTTGGTCCCTTTGCTAAGGTATTTGACCAACATTGCATTTTTAACCATAAATCTATATATATATGCGTACCTGGCTCGAGTCAACATATAGACCCGTTTTATACCTCGCGTTAATTAACCAACATTCTATGGCGTCGTAATTATCCAAATTGCTAATCACTCCTGTTAACATACGACTTGACAAATCACATTAGTCGATATTGTCAAATGGTGTTTCATCACCATTTGATCCGTTTGGACTATAAGACCAAACATTTACATAAATTAGAATAAAAGCATGGTTTTAAATTTCCAAATTCACCCATTTGCCCCGTTTACCATAAACCATGGTTTTTATCATTTATACTTGTTCCGAATTGTATCGGTCGTGTCGGAACCCTTATTTTGGGTATTAGATCTTTCGCATTTATAGTTTATAAAATAAACACGTGTCCTACATAAGGGTGTAAGTTTTACTTACCTCGTATCCAAGATACACTTTTCTTTTCCTTCTTGATTCGTTTAACCCGCTTTCTCCCCAAGTTTCACCTAGCTTGTTAAGCGCCAACTATTATTCATCATTCACAAGGTGGTTAGTTTAATCATGACTTAATACGATTATTCCACCTTACGCATTTCTATATCTAATTATCATTCATCACATCGTAGGTCAGTTTGACTTTTTAAAAGTCAAATGCCCATTAGTATACTAAATGCATATTCGAGTTCATCAACTAGTTTTTGCATTCTTTAATTACCCGGTAGGCGTTATCTTTAGGCCACCGTTTTAACCAAAGTTCTAACCACGTTTATCACATTTCAATCACTTTAATTAGTTCAAGCGATTATCAAAACTAATCTATTCATTCATTTCACAAGAACTAAGGATTCTCACCTATAAGTGAGACCCGTTCATCATGTCTCTAGCATTCATCCCAACACCTTATATAATCAAGTTCTTCATATGAACTAATATACTACACGATTTCATACACCTATTTATATGAACGAAATTACCAATTTCACCATAACATACAAAAACCCACTTCGATTCATGCATAAGCTTTCACTCAAACTTATAATTTGTTCAAGTATCTAACTTTAACTATCAATTATTATGATTTTTAGAACAAATATATCATCATCTTCACTACATAATCAAAACCCACTTGTCTAAAAGTGGTAAATCATCAAATCACTCAAATCATAGCATGTTATGTATGATTTTCACTTAGGGTTTCGTTCCTAAGCAAGTATACATCACTAATCTAGCCATAGCTTCTCTAATCCATGCCTAATTCGCGATTAGGATGATTATCTATTCTTACAACTTCACCAAACATCAAGATTTTACATACCTTATGATCCCCACGACTTGGTGATCGTTTATTCGTGTTCATGCATTTGATTTGAGATGGATTTGACCTTCAGTTTGTTGATTCTTGTTGAAGTTAGGGTTTGGGCTCCAAAGAGCTCTTCCTGGTCGATCTCCACACACATCCTTAGTGTGTGTATTGTGTGTTATTACTTGTTTTAATTAAAACAAGTTTCCCACTTGGCAAGTATTAGTCCCTCATGTTTTATTTTGATCAATTGAAGCTACAACTTACCATTTATCACTTAGCCACATACTAGTAACTAGGTTAATTATCCCTAGTTAACTTAATAGGTTCGGGAAGTTATAACCCGTGATATTTTAAGTCCCGTTAACTCGGGCCTTTCATAACTTTATCTTTTCTCAAGCATTTATTTCCCCCTTTTAATTAATATTAGGTTTATTTATTTATTTATTTAAGTCCTAATATTTACCGGGTTAAATTTTACCACTAACGGTATTTTACCCGTCCATCACTATTAACGAGGTTTAATTACTAAACCCGTTTTTGGGGTGTTACAAGTCTACCCCCCTTAAAGAGGTTTCGTCCCCGAAACCTTTCTTACGTACTTTACTAGTTTAGATCATCCGAACCTTAGCTTTGGTGATCACTTGAGCCTTGCTCGCACATAATACTCCTACCAGGAAAGTATGATAATGTGCTTTTGGTTTCAAAGCGTATACGCCTTTTATGTGTATGGCCTCGCAGGCCGATGCTTTCATTTTGTATTTCTTATTCTTGTCATTTATTTGACCGAGTTGTCATCTGATCACTCGGTTATATTTATTTTCATTATGTTTACTTCAGGTTAGTCTTATTTCAACAGGCGCTTTATATAGGTGATAAGTCGTAACACTACTCCGACTTTGAAGGGTTTTACCGGCCAAACTGATTAGTCGCCGTCATCATACTTCCAGTCCTTAGGGTATATCTTATTGCCAACCCGGCCTTTTATGATCTCTTCGCTTTTAACCCTTTTACTTAACTTAGCAAAACCCATCGCTTTTATACAAACTTTATCTCCCGTTATTAATTTACGCCGGAAGTTACAACCAGTTTCCTCGTCTTTTACTATTGACCCAGAGGTTCTTTCACTTAGCCTCGTAGGTTATTTCTTTAGATTTTCACCTTTTTACCTTTTTAAGGTGAAACCCCGACAATTCGTTTCTTTCTATCGGTGACCCAAGGGTCTTCTTGGTCCCGTAGACCTTATCACTACGTTTAATCCTGTAGGTTATGATGATCCCGTAGATCATCTTTTATTCGTATTCATTTTCAAATGTATATATACCTATATAGCTTCAAGGCATCCCTTGTTATGTTTGGAATTATTTGTTTTCGCTTTTTGAACTTTAGTTGGTCTTGACCGTAGTCTAAGACTTCATTTGTTTACTTTCGGACTGACCTTCCGACTTATGACTTCTGACGTTGCTTACGCGTCAGTTTGTCCTACGCTCACCGTTTCCCCGATTTATAAATTTATTTCTTTTAAACCCTTTACATAGGTTCATTAGTATTTCGCACTTTTATTTATTCGATTCACGCTTACTTACATTAGCAATCGTCATCATTTATTTAATTCTTTTGACTTGTTCGTATGAAATTTCATTGCTTATGAATGAAAATTTTCATTCTTTATTCAACCCATTCAACTTTAAAATAGTTGAACATAATTTATCAAAATTTCAATTTACAGCTTCTTATCATCTTTTAGTCATGACCCGAAACCCGAGTCTTTTGAGTTTCCATCCACGTTCCCGTTTCTCAGTCTCCGCATGTGTTTAAATCCTTACCCATCAACCGGGTATTTTACCGAAGCTGTTATTATTGCAACCCTCCCGGTGTGCATTAAGACCTCGCTTCATTTTTATATTCCGACTTTGTTCTCAAGTTTGACGCCTTACAAAAAGGCCCATTAAGAGGCATATTTGCATTTTCCGGGTTCGAGTGCAAGTACACTCCCTCCCAAAGCATATCCTAATCATTTTACATGTTTGCACTCTCCGGGTTCGAGTGTAAGTACACCCCCTCCCAGTGCGTACCTTAATCGTTTTACATGTTTGCATTCTCCGGGTTCGAGTGTAAGTACACCCCCTCCCAGTGCATATCTTAATCATTTTATATGTTTCTTTGTCCCTTCTCTCGGGCTCATTATCCTAATATAATACGCTTCCGTCGCTCGGCTGTGCGTTTACATTATGATCAGATATTTTGCTTATCTGATTCATTTGGGTACTTTTTAATTTGTCCCACTCACCCCGTCCTTACTACATCGGATGTAAATGTGTCCGCTATAAGAAGCTCATGGTATCATATGCCACTACTTACTTGGCTAGAGTAAGCGATTAACACATGACACACACGACCTTTTTATAGTTTTCACATCACGCCCTATGTAAGTAACGCCTCTATTTAGTTTTCTTGGAAATAATATCCTGGATATGTATTTCTATTCAGGTTTTCCCAAGTTTCTAATTTACATATGCAACAATCATTTTCTACGTATTTGTTGCATATTTCTATTCATGCAAAAATTTAAACATGCACCTGGTAAATGCTTGCCCTAGCGGGTTTTCTTGCCATTACTTATTTGCGATCGTTGCGCGATTTAGGTCCTTGATGAGTATGCTCTTCTTATCCTATCTCGGACCGTTCCATCATCATATCTACAATTCGTTCCACTCTCGTCATCTTCAGATGCGAGTGTCCTTCAATTAAAACATTCACAAGAGTTAGTAATGTCAACTTCAATAATCACCCGTATTATAATACAAGGCTTTTTTTCTACCATACGCGTCAACGCGCGTATTTTCATCAACCATACCAATCCTTTTAATTGGGGTAACGTGTATCACACGATAGCCCTATGTGTTGTTTACAACACTTTAGCATACTAAACTATTAACATACATGTACTTACCGGATTTGCGATCAAGCCTCGAACCGAACACCAATCTTTATTAAGAGCATAAGGTTTAAGTCCAAGCATAGTTTTCCCACCACACTTGAATCTCTTAAACCAAGGCTCTGATACCAACTTGTAACAACCAAAATTTTACTTAGCGATTTTAGTGAATAATCACAGACTACTGAGTATTTATATTTAAACATTCATGCTCAAATACGGGTTTATTAAAACTTTTCTAAACTTGAAAGCAAAAAACTTAATATAATTTAATTCATCGTTTTAGAATAACAACGAAACAACTTGCGGAAGCTTCATTTAACGCGTGTTCGGTTCTTGCTCGATGCTTGATCTTCATCCGGGGCTCTCGACAATCATCTGTGTTCAAAACCAACTTAAAAGTTAGTTTTGATAATTAAATATATATGGGTTGAATCTTAGAATTAAAGAAAAATCAGAAATCCCAATATTAATCCTTTGATCCTAGAAGCAAGGATTCAAATCCAGCCTCCACCGTAACTTACGGTGGTGGTCACCGTAAGTTACAGTGGCCCCTGATTTAATAAGTTCCCACCGTAACTCAGTAGAGAACTGGCGTAATGATATCAGCTCCACCGTAACTTACGGTGGACACCGTAAGTTACGGTGGCCCCTGTACCAGCCCATTCCAATTTTGTCGTTTTTGACACGAAAACTTTCGTATCTTTCAATCCGCTTGTCCGTTTGACCTACCGTTTCTTCCTACGTGATTGTAATTTGATTCTCCACATTATGGAGTCAAAATCCAACATCCGGTTTAACAAAATTTCAGACTTTTAAGTCTTCGGCTTATTACCCTTTTTACCAAATTTTGACCCGCTCGATTTTTATCAAACAAACGTGTTTATTTGATCCTTAAACTCATGAAATTCATAATTTCCATATCTCCTATCATATTAATTTCAAATCACGGGATTCTTACATAATAAAAACCCGTTTACGCTCAAGTTCTTATTTTGACCCGTTTAGAGCGAATTATGTACATTCAAGCATCAAACTCTCTCTTCTCTTTCTACACTTCGTATTCCCACTTCTAAATAGCCTCTTATATTCCACCACAACTTTTTTTTTGTGGTGGAATTAACATAATGAACCACATTCCTAATTTTTACCCTTAGGATAGTCATTTTACGTGATTTACCCGTTCGTAGGCATTTAACCCCCAAAGTTGACGCTTACAACTCTTACATGTGTCTAAGAGTTACATGATGATAATGCTAGTATCTAAACGACCTCTAAGGGTCGTTTTCCCGATTTACCTATCAAGGGCATTTTCGTCAACTTATTTCCTCGTTTTACGACTTTGGTCCCTTTGCTAAGGTATTTGACCAACATTGCATTTTTAACCATAAATCTATATATATATGCGTACCTGGCTCGAGTCAACATATAGACCCGTTTTATACCTCGCGTTAATTAACCAACATTCTATGGCGTCGCAATTATCCAAATTCCTAATCACTCCTGTTAACATACGACTTGACAAATCACATTAGTCGATATTGTCAAATGGTGTTTCATCACCATTTGATCCGTTTGGACTATAAGACCAAACATTTACATAAATTAGAATAAAAACATGGTTTTAAATTTCCAAATTCACCCATTTGCCCCGTTTACCATAAACCATGGTTTTTATCATTTATACTTGTTCCGAATTGTATCGGTCGTGTCGGAACCCTTATTTTGGGTATTAGATCTTTCGCATTTATAGTTTATAAAATAAACACGTGTCCTACATAAGGGTGTAAGTTTTACTTACCTCGTATCCAAGCTACACTTTTCTTTTCCTTCTTGATTCGTTTAACCCGCTTTCTCCCCAAGCTTCACCTAGCTTGTTAAGCGCCAACTATTATTCATCATTCACAAGGTGGTTAGTTTAATCATGACTTAATACGATTATTCCACCTTACGCATTTCTATATCTAATTATCATTCATCACATCGTAGGTCAGTTTGACTTTTTAAAAGTCAAATGCCCATTAGTATACTAAATGCATATTCGAGTTCATCAACTAGTTTTTGCATTCTTTAATTACCCGGTAGGCGTTATCTTTAGGCCACCGTTTTAACCAAAGTTCTAACCACGTTTATCACATTTCAATCACTTTAATTAGTTCAAGCGATTATCAAAACTAATCTATTCATTCATTTCACAAGAACTAAGGATTCTCACCTATAAGTGAGACCCGTTCATCATGTCTCTAGCATTCATCCCAACACCTTATATAATCAAGTTATTCATATGAACTAATATACTACACGATTTCATACACCTATTTATATGAACGAAATTACCAATTTCACCATAACATACAAAAACCCACTTCGATTCATGCATAAGCTTTCAATTGAAGCTACAACTTACCATTTATCACTTAGCCACATACTAGTAACTAGGTTAATTATCCCTAGTTAACTTAATAGGTTCGGGAAGTTATAACCCGTGATATTTTAAGTCCCGTTAACTCGGGCCCTTCATAACTTTATCTTTTCTCAAGCATTTATTTCCCCCTTTTAATTAATATTAGGTTTATTTATTTATTTAAGTCCTAATATTTACCGGGTTAAATTTTACCACTAACGGTATTTTACCCGTCCATCACTATTAACGAGGTTTAATTACTAAACCCGTTTTCGGGGTGTTACAGTTTTTTACTTGCTGTTTTTTTACGAGTCGTTTTTTCGCCCCGTATTTACGCACCGTTTTTTTACACACGTTTTTTAACTTTTTTTACGGTTTTAAACTTTTTTTTACAAAAACTTTTTTTACAAAAACTTTTTTTACGGAACTTTTTTACAAAAATTTTTTTACAAAAACTTTTTAACAAAGAACAAAAATTTATACGAAACTTTTTTACGGTTTTAACCTTGTTTTTACAAAAAACTTTTTTTACACACGTTTTTTAAACTTTTTTACGTTTTTTTACGAATTTTTTTTTTATGGTTTTAAACTTTTTTTTTATAAAAACTTATTTACCAAATTTTTTTACAAATTTTTTAATAAAAACTTTTTTTACAAAAGACAAAAGAGGAGAGAGATGATTTGATGGTTTTGACTTTAAAAAGGAGAGAGAGATAATTTAATGGTTCTGATTTAATGACTATATTACCCTTTTGGGTGTCATTATCTGTTTGTGGAGAGTGGTTCTCGTGGTTCTCGCAACTAGTGGTGGTTTTCATTATATATATATATATAAAGCGTTCTGCTGTTAAAAAAAAGCTGATGGTGGACCCAGGTAAGCTTAAGACTAGTTCTTTTTTGTTTTTCTTTTTTAATTTCTCTTTTTCACTGTAATATTAAATTGTGCATTATTAGGGTGATCGGAATGGGGCGGTAAACACCATGGGTAAGCGGTTAACCAATCGCCGCCGATGGTGTTTACCGATCAGTGAAAGGGGCTGAGCGGTGAAGCGTTACCGAGCGGTGAAAGGGGTTGGTTTTGACCGTTGGAGACTTCAACGGCTATAATGCCGTTTAAAACAAAAAAAATTAAAAATTTAACTATAAATACCAAACATTTAAATTCATACCCAAGGTCCTAAACCAAACCAAAAAATACCAAACATTTACTCAATCATTCCAAAACAAAATGGCGGATGAAATCTCGTTGTTTTTTCCACTCGATAGTAGCGACGAATCACCCGGTATTAGCATTCTTTTTTTCCAAAATCTCATCGAAGAAGCCGAACTTCAAGACACGGGCACATCTAACCGAAGGAGATATATTGAACGTCAACGTGAGCTTGGGCATGAGCAATAGGTAAACTAATTATTATGTTAAAATACATGGTTAAATATTAAATATACTTTTTTTTTAACGGACAACAGAATCAATCACGAGCACTCTCGGGGCATCCACTGGACAAACGGAGTACTCCGAGAGTAACTCGAGTCCACCACCAATTCCGAGGAAAACCCGGTAACCCACCCGTCCATAGGCACGATAGTGAAATTACCGGTAAAACCCGTTTGGCTCAAGGATCTAACCCAGGTTTCCCTGGGTTTCCTATCATTGTCCACCAATTACTCACTCTGCACCAAGTGGGAGTCGAATCTGCATCTCTCAAGAGAAATGCAAGCCCTCCACCACTTGATCTAGAGATCATTAAATATACTAGTTTAAAAAATAAAAAATAAAAAATAAAAAAATAGTTTGCCTAATCCAAGATAAGTAAACCACCGCCAATATTTTTAAGCAATAGGTAAACTAATTAGGTGAATTGACGTGACACTATTTGATCGGTTGATTGGAAAATTTACCTATTTGGAATAGGTAACCACTTCCTTCACCCTTATATATTTAACAACTCATACTTCACATTTACTCCTAGATTTACATTAGTTTAAAATATTAATTAATACAATCTATTAATTTATGTAATCTTATTTATATATGATAAAAATTAAACCGAATGAATAGTGATTTTGAATGGTGATTTATTATTATTAAATTAAAATTAGAATTAGAATTATTTAAAATTAGAATGGAATGAATAGTAATATTATTAAGAGATGAGCAAATGGTATCGGGTATAGGTACCTGTCTCAAATTTACCTAACCGGTGTATTTTCGGTACCGGTTCTGCACAGGTATTCACCGGTTTTTACCCTCAAATAACGGTGCCGTACCAGTACCGACCGGTACCGAACCGTACCATACTAGGTATATTCGGTACCGGTACCCACTTTTGGGGATTTCGGTAACGGTATTTTCGGTACCGGTTGGTACTGAGCTCATCAAATCATGTAGCAACGCATCAATGCAAGTAATTGCACCGTTTAGATTACTTTTCATACACACAGTAAGTAAACTGTATTTCGTTTGAATGAGGTTTTATATACACAACAACTTATTTTGCTTTCTTTTTTTGTCTTTTTCTGTAATAAATGAATTGTAGCATGTAATATTAACTTGGATATTTAGAATATTGATGAGCAAATCGTATCAAATCCTGTAAACGAACCGGTATCGTATCGGTACCAAATTTACTATACCAAATCATTTTCGGTACCAATTTGGTACCCACCTTTTGGCGTTTTCAGAATCGTTACTTTCGGTTCGACACCAGTCTAGCACCATACCTGTATTTATTGATTTTTACCTTCAAATACCATACCGTATTGTACCGAGCATTTTCGGTGCCGGTACCTAATTTCGATGATTTTCCGGATCGGTACTTTCGCTGCCGTTACCGGTACCGAGCTCATCCATATTTTAACGTATTAGCACCGTAATAACTGAACTGAAAACAACCGAATTTCCAACGTGTAGGACGTGTGGGTCCTATTATTATAAATTAGGTTATTTAAAATCGTTTTTTTATGACGGATTACCACGTCATTTTATTTATGTTTTGATATTCGGTATCTGTTTGCCGTTGCTGACACGCCTTTCGTAGTCATTGGGTCCCGCCGTAACGCGCGGGCGGAAAACAACTAGTTAACTTAACAATGTAACTTTTTGATAGGTTAACTAATTTAAGTGGTGTACAAGTATTAATGCACATTGTAAAGTTATTATGGCTGTTTAAAAAAAATATTTTTGAAATTTAAATATAAGAAGAATTTGATTATAAAAAATAAATGTAAATTAAATATAAGAAGAATTTGATTATAAAAAGAAATGTAAAAAAATGGAGATGAGTTGGAAATGTAAGTGTTGATAAGGGTGTTTGTAGGGTTGGAGAGGAAATGCGTGTTTTTTGTGTATTTCTAAAATGCTGATGTGCAGCTGACTTGACGTGTTTATAGGTGCATTTAGCATATTGCATCGGTGATGGTCTTAGGTAGTATAGATAACAACTAAAAGAAAATCCTATAAGAATAAATAGGGTTGTAAACGAAACGTACTAACACAAACAAGGCCTTGTTCGTGTTCGTTCGCTAAAGAAATAATGTGTTCACAAACGGTTCATGAACACCTACCAAACGAGATTATCTAATCTCATCAATGTTGTTTAATTTTTGAATTAAGATTCGATGTACGAAAGCTAGTAACGTAGGAGGTGGTGTCTCAAAAAAAATTATGATTTTAGTTTCACATTATAAACATAATATTTATGCATTCGTACATTTAAAAATTAAAACGGTTTCACATACAATTTATTTATAAAAAAGAAAAAGAAAAATCTTAATTTGATAACTTAAAATCGTGTAGTCTAACTCGAGTAACTCGTGGGTTTAAACGAGTTAAATGGAGTAACGAGTAATTTTATTCTCATTGTTGATGTTGGTCAATCTCGATGCATTCCCTTCCATAAATCTACATCTCATCAATGTTGTTGCCTTACCGCTGATTCACCATCGTCATCCATATAAAGCTAGAAAAATGGTGTGTTAAAGCGACACGACACGTTTAACATGGTTATTGAACTTGCACACGACACATTTAATACGACTATTGAACCTGAACACGACGCATTTAGTTAAAAGTTTACTTCAATACTAACATCAACACGTGTTGAAGATAAAAAAAAAAAAAAAAAACAGAATTCAACCAATGATTCACTCACAATCTTATTAAACTCACGAATTGAACAAAATAATTCAAGAAATTACAGACTCTCAATTGATTGTGTTGTCTAACCCTAATCCCCAATTCACTATTTAAACCCAATTAGCAACTAACAGACTCTTAACAAATATCTTTCAATACTGACACAACAGACCCCTGTACTTCCAATACATTCTAAGAAAGAACTAACCTGTGCTAAAGTTACATAACTGGTCCCTGCACTTATCCTGCACTTATTAATTCAGTCTAAAGTGTTAGACTTTATTCCAACTAACTCTAACAATCTCCACATTTGGATAAAGTCTATCCAATGTTCAGTAAATCACAACAAAAATCAAACTTAGGACCAGGTAGAACTTTAGTGAACATATCTGTTGCATTCTCTAAAGTATCCACCTCTTGAATCAACACTTGCCTTGACTTAACTACATCTCTTATAAAATGTAGTTTAGCATTAATATGCTTGGTTCTTTCATGGTAAACCTGGTGCTTTGTTAGTTGAACTGCACTTTGATTGTCACATTGAACCACTGCTCTATCCACTGTTATGCCCAAATCACTGACAAATCCTTTTAACCATAAGGCTTCTTTCACAGCTTCAGTAAGTGCAACATACTCAGCTTTTGTTGTTGATTAAGTGACAATATGTTGAAGTGCAGCCTTCCAACTAACAAGGGAACCCAATACTTTGAATGCATACCCAGTCATTGACTTTCCATGATCTCCATCCTTTGCAAAGTCTGAATCTGAATAGCCAATTACCATCTCTTCAAAGTTACTTTTACCAAACACTAAACCCACATCTTGTGTACCTTTAAGATACCTGAAGATCCACTTAACTGCTTCCCAGTGAACCTTTCCAGGGTTTGATACATACTTGCTGACCAAACTCACAGCATACCCTAGATCGGGCCTTGTACAGGCCATGAGATACATTAAACTTCCAACACCACTTGCATAAGGATACTTTTCCATTATACTTTTTTCTTCATCTGTCTAAGGTGAATCCTCAGCTGAAAGTTTAAAATGTTGTGCCAGAGGAGTTGAAACTGCTTTACTGTTCTCCATAGCAAAATTCTTCAACACCTTTTTGATATAAGAACCTTGCTTTAAGTACAACAGCCCCTGATCTCTGTCTCTTTGTATTTCCATACCCAAAATTCTTTTTGCTGGCCCAAGTTCCTTCATATCAAACTCCTACTTTAACAGCTCTTTGGTATCTTTGATCACCTGTTGGTCTTCACAAGCCACCAACATATCATCCACATACAATAACAAGTACACAAATCTCCCCTGCTCATACTCTCTAAAATATACACAACTGTCATATTTACTCCTTTGAAAATTATGAGAGGTCATATATTCATCAAACCTAAGGTACGACTGCCTAGGTGATTGTTTTAAACCATACAATGACCTCAACAGTAAACATACCTTATCCTCTTGACCCTCAACTTCAAAACCTTGTGGCTGATTCATGTAGATCTTTTCTTCAAGATTACCATGAAGAAAAGCTGTCTTCACATCTAATTGTTCCAGCTCAAAATTCTTGTAAACTGTTAATGACAGAATTACCCTTATTGAAGTATGCTTAACCACATGTGAGAAAATTTCATTATAATCCACACCAGCTCTTTATGTGAACCCTTTGGCCACTAATCTGGCCTTGTACCTTGGCAACTCTCCTGGCAGCCCTTCTTTAACCTTGAATATCCACTTACATGACACAAGTTTATGGTCCTTTGGCTTATCAACCAGCTCCCAGGTTCCATTTTTATACAAAGATTCAATCTCCTCTTCCATTGCTCTTTGCCACTTGTCTTTCTCCACTGAATTGATAGCATCATGATAGGTGATTGGCTCATAAATGCTATCATGTTCAGCAACACTGAAAACAAATGCAGAGATGTCTTCTTGTGTTCTGAACCTTACAGGCTTTAAAACCTGTCTTCTTGGTCTATCCCTGGCAATGCAATGATCTGGTGACTGACCACTTTAATGCTCTGATGAAGACGGATCTTGACTTGTACTAGACTGCTGCACAGAACCAGCATCTTTAACCTGTTCACTTGCCACAGGCTCCACCTCAATTTGAACTCCCTTTACCCTCTTATCAGAACCATCTAAGCCAGCCATCACATCTTTGTATAAGACTTCTTCAATTACTTTAACATTTATGCTGTTTATTACCCTGGGACTACCTTCATCTAATATCCATAACCTGTAGCCTTTTACCCCATCAGTGTATCCAATCATCACACATTTCTGAGCTCTATTCTCTAACTTCCCATTATTTACATATGAGTAAGCTAATGACCCAAATACCTTCAAATCTTCATAATCAGTCACAGGTAGACCTGACCACTTCTCCATAGGCACCATCATCTCAATTGCTGAAGATGGTGACCTGTTTATCACATGAGAAGCAGTCTTTAGTGCTTCAGCCCAAAAACTCTTTGGTAAACCAGACTGATGAAGCATGCATCTTACTCTTTCAAGAAGAGTCCTATTCATTCTCTCCACTAAGCCATTTTGTTGTGGAGTACCAGGAATAGTTAGATGCCTTGAAATTCCTTTGGTTTTACAAAAACTGTGAAATTCATTACTACATAATTCAAGGCCATTGTCTGTTCTCAACTTTTTAATCTTCCTTTCAGATTGTGTTTCAACAAGAATTATCCACTCCTTGAATTTATCAAATGCCTCATGCTTGTGTTTTAATGGATAAACCCATACCCTTCTTGAGTAGTCATCTATTAATGAAAGAAAATACAGAGCCCCTCCAAGTGACATGGTTCTAGCTGGCCCCCACTGTCACACCCCAACCGATGGCGGAATCATCGAGGCATGGCACTGAGCGAAACAGATTGTCCAGAAGTTTCCATAACAACTATCATTACCATTCAATTTAAATTAACATGTCCCATACCATGTCTCAAATAGTAAACAAATTATTACAGATAAACATCAAGACAAATATTCTGTTCCGACAACTCAGATTCAAACATAAATAGTTTATTTATTGGTTTCTAGGACCCCTTTTCCTAGCTTGGATTTCATCACAGCGCAGAGAGCATCCTAGACCTTTCCTAGCCTCAAGTTCACAGCGTGCTAAGCATGTAAACTTCCTAAGCACCTGTCACATACGTTAAAATAAAGTCAATACATAAAATGTAAAGGTGAGCATACAAGTTTGATATTAGCATATAGAGTTCGAATTCGTTTACGCATAACCAGCACGTACACATAGTGAAATGAAGCACGTTAGTTATCGACATAGGTCCATCGATACCAATGACTGCGGGTTGACTGCCCGAGGCAGTTCGCAATACATGATTACCACCGTAATCCATGCAAGTAAAAGATCCTTAACAACCCCCGAGTGAACGGGTGCTGAGTCCAAACTATAGTACTATCGTTGCTAAGGCAGGTAGACAGCATTCCATGTGTAAACATAACAAACAAGCATTCATAAGCCACGTATAACATGCATTAACGGTTAGCGTTCAAATAGCTTGAGTAGTGTGCTAGTTGTAGTTTGAATATTCGTAACGTATGTAACACCCAAAAGTGCTTAAAGCAAAAAGGGATCGAGTATACTCACAGCGATTAATGGATTGAAGGGAGCGCTTTCAGCGAGTACGGTGAGCCTGAATAGATTCGGTAACGTAGCGATAAGTGGCGCGTAAAACAGTACAGGGTGAGAGTGGGTAGGATAGCTGGTCGTTCGGATGGTCATCCGTGCAGACAGCAATCCGTGTGAGTGGTAACCCGTCCGGTTAGTCATCCGTGCGGACAGTTTGTCCGGGCGGGTGACTATTCGAGTGGATTGTTTCTTCCTATGGGTGAGATGTGTTTGTGTATGGTGGCTTGACTTTTGAAGTTTTTGTTGTAGCATTTGAAAACCTTGAAGTTCTCTTACCCTTCAAGTCGGTCGAGCGGACGACAATCCGTCCGGATGGTAGTCCGTGCGGACAACGACTTTAATGGTGAGTCACTTGGTGAAATTGGTGAAATCCGTCCGGATGGTAGTCCGTGCGGACAACGACAATCCGTCCGGATGGTAGTCCGGTCGGATGAACATGTTGGAAATTGTTTAAGGTCTTAGTATCTCATGATCCGAAGAGTAATCCATTCAGAGGGTCGTCCGTGCGGATTAGTCATTCGTCGATACTCAAACCTTGTTTGAATATGGGTCCCAAGTGTAGTCCGTCCGGATGGCAACTCGTCCGGATAGCCTGTCCGTGCGGACATCAGTCCGTCCGGACAGCATCTCGTTCGGGTCGTTCCGTTCGTCTACCCTTGGTCGCTTTTGTCGTTCTATCGAGATGTTTTGATTACGTGTCGACCAATCGGAATTGCATTCTTACCTGCATGACTAAGCCGGCCAGGAATCACCCCAGCTTGGCCGGTCGGCGGCTCAGAACGGTCATTCTGGTCTAACCCGAAATCAGGTGTCTCGCGGGTAGAATCCGGATTTAGGACTAGTGCATCACTAACATTGAGTAGAAGACTAGAACTGATCCGATTCTTATCGTTTTTGAGTGTAAAAGAAGGAGAAAACTTGTGTTTATTTCTTTCAACTCTTTTATCCTTTGAAAAAGTTCAGGTTTATGCGAAGTTGTTTGTGAATCTTGTGGAAACCGTTCAGATCCGAGTTATTCTTGGTGGAATGAGGTCAGACTTGAAGTTCATGGGAACTTCATGATGACGTCATCCTAGAATACCTCAAATCTTGATGATTTCACGGTTAAAAGTTAATATTTAAAAGGTAGAAAGGTGTAGAAGTGCGTATAGATCAAGAAAGTACAAGATTTAGGGCGAGATTTTACCTGGATTGAGAGAAATCGAAGGAAAGGTGAAGAGAGCGTGCTAGTCGGACGTCACTTGCCAAAAGTGGAAAGTTTGGAGGGTGACCCGTGTATTTAAAGGATGCCAAAAGAGGAAAGTGTCATCCGTCCGGATTGCACATCACCCGGATGGTCATCCGTGTGGATAGCAATCCTGGTCGGATGCACTTAACACTTCCCCAGGCGGCTACCCGTGCGGATGGCATGTCCGTGCGGACATCAGTCCGTTCGGATTGGCGCCTGGGTGGTGTGTTTGGTGCGACGATCTTTTGACGTTTCGGTTCCGATTGCGAGCGATTCGATAGGGTTTCCTAGTCGAATTACTTTTAGTCCCAACTACTTCGTACCTTGCGTAATCTATTTTCCACTATCTATCCTAGTTCGATCGTGATTCGAGTTTGAGTTCGATTACATTCGAGTTAGATTTCGAGTTTCGATTGAGTTCGCTTGATTATCACATCACAACATAAATAAACATGCACAGGTAACACGTAAGGCACACACACGTATAATCAATAAGTAAAACCACGTAGTTCGAGTTGCGAATTGATGTCAATTCGATTAACATAGCTTGATTATTAGTTGATTAACTTTATCGCATTGTTACTTCCTATAGATCACAGTCGTAGGTCGCTTGAATAACGATTATCACACATCGATTATAGCAATGAACGACACTTACTCCACATAATACAAATAAAATAAAGAAATTTCTACAAATCAAGTTGCGCGAAATCGGTCGTTGACTCAGGCCTTGACTTTGACTTGTGAAAACACGGGGTGTTACACCCACAGATCTGCATGAACATAATCAAGGACCCCTTTTGACCTATGAATACCTTTTGAGAATTTTACCTTATGTGTCTTCCCCATAATACAGTTCTCACAAAGACCATATTCACAGTCCACTAAACCATCTATTACACCCTGCTTCTTCAACTCCCTTAGCCCTTGACAACTCATATGGCCTAATCTCTTGTGCCATAACGTTGCAGAATTAATGTTCTTCTCTGCAACTGAAACTTCACCACACATAGCATGACCATCTAGCACATAGATGTTATTTGCTCTTCTTGTACCAGTCAACACAACCATAGACCCCTTTACAACCCTGGCCTTTCCATTCTTGAGACTGACAGTATAACCACTGCTTTCAAAGGTTCCCAATGAAATCAGGTTCTTAGTCAAGTTAGGAATATACCTGACATTAGACAACTCCACTTCTGTGCCATTGTCCAATCTTAAAACAACAGTACCATGGCCTTTTATTACACAAGCTCTGTTATCTCCTAACTTGACTGCACCAAGATTCTCTTCTTTAAACTCCTTAAACAAACTTCTACTTGGAGTCATATGATAGGAGCAACCTGAATCCATGATCCAGTCATCTTTAGGACCCTGATCTGTAACAACCAGCACATCAGCACTCTCATAACCATCTAAAGATTCTTCAGAAGATTGATGGCTTTGATTCTTTGAAGAGCTTGCAGATTGATCATACTTCTTCTGTTTCTTGTTTCTTTCTGGACATTCTCTTTTCAGGTGTTTCTCAGAATTGCATATGAAACACTTTCTTTTAAATCTTGATTTGGATCTACTTTGCCCTTTTGATTTAAATGACCTCTGCTCAGTTCTTCCCCTTACAACCAGGCCTTCACCACCATCTTCTTGTTCATAAGACTTCTTCTTCAATTCTTTAGAATTTAGGGCAGCTAGCACATCTTCCATTGAAAGTGAATCTCTCCCATACATGAGAGTATCCACAAAATGTTCATAAGAACTTGGCAATGAAGTCAAGAATATGATTGCTTGATCTTCATCGTCAATTGCTACCTCAATATTCTCCAAATCAATAATGAGTTTATTAAACTCATCGGTATGATCTTCAAGAGACTTACCAGGCATCAAATTGAAAGTATACAACCTTTTCTTTAGATACAGCCGATTTGCCAGCGATTTTGTCATATACAGACTTTCCAACTTGGACCAGATTCCGGCAGCTGTTGTCTCCTTCGAAACCTCCCTGAGAACTCTGTCTCCAAGACTCAACACAATCTCACTGTGAGCCTTCTCCATAATTTCCTTCTTTTCTTTGTCTGTGAGATCCTCCGTAAGTTTGTCTTCCCCTTTTAAGGCATCGACCACTCCATTATGAACTAACAGAGCCCTCATCTTCATTCTCCACAGACTAAAATCATTCTTCCCGTCAAACTTATCAAGAATGAACTTCGTAGTTGATCCCATTGTGAATAATCAAACTCTCCGATCAATTTCCGGTTAAATTCTCGAGCCAACCAGGCTCTGATATCAATTGTGGAAGATAAAAAAACAGAATTCAACCAATGATTCACTCACAATCTTATTAAACTCACGAATTGAACAAAATGATTCAAGAAATTACAGACTCTCAATTGATTGTGTTGTCTAACCCTAATCCCCAATTCACTATTTAAACCCAATTAGCAACTGCTAATAACAGACTCTTAACAAATAACTTTCAATACTGACACAACAGACCCTGTACTTCCAATACATTCTAAGAAAGAACTAAACTGTGCTAAAGTTACATAACTGGTCCTTGCACTTGTCCTGCACTTATTAATTCAGTCTAAAGTGTTAGACTTTATTCCAACTAACTCTAACAACACGTTTAACAAGCGGGTTACATGACACGTTTAACACGGTATATACAATTTCGTGAATGACAATACCCAACCGTTAGGCACAATTAAATATAAGCAAGTCAATAACACAAATGACATCACATGTTTAACACGCTTATTGGCACGAGTCTCTCAACACGGTTAACAAATAATAACAAAAATTAATACAAAAAAAAAAAAAATGTCGCCGAAATTACAATCGATAAATCCTTAAAAACAGCTAAAAGAAAATCAATGACTAGCTTTTATATATGCATATATAGATAATTCTGCTGTTGTCATCTTCACAAAGTGCCTGCATTTATCCTAGTGGTTCCATGGCTTCATTGATGTTGCTACTGACAGCTCTTTTAAGGGGACGATTGCCCCGACAAATCTGGAAAAACCAAGTTTTCAAGTCACATTGCCTCCACCAGTGTGTTTGTCTGGAAAAATATGGATCTTAACTGTGTCTGTCTGGCCTGCATAGCAGTTCATTCCACAAGTGTATTCATTGAATGAAGCGATATCTACAATCATCCTCTATAGGCGCCATACAGTTATATCGATTAGCATAACAAGCAGGTTGGAAGGAACGCCTTACAACTCCCATATTGTGAGCTGTGAATGCACTTCACAACAATTTGATTTATTTAATCTCGATGTCTTAGCTCGGTTAAATTATTATAGGCTTGACCACTGGGATAATATAAGAATTATCATTTATTTAACAAGCATGTGTTCATACAATGTGTACTTGCTTTATTATGATTATGGATGCCAATTTCCAACATTAATCAACCTTTTTATATAAATAAAACCAGAAAACTTGTTAAGTTACATCAAAACAGAAGGTAGACGGGCAACAAGCTGCGCTGCCAACCCTTTCTGAATTGCAAACCCCAACCTCCCAAACACAAACCCCTGCCCCCTTGGGGTCGAACAATTGCTGTGGATAACCCGTTGAACCCTCGTCAAGAAGTTGATGGCTTCTGGCGCTAGGGAGCCAAAAGTATCAAAGGCAAAAGGGATAAAGACATGTTGGTTCTCTGCGCAAGCTTTAGCGTGCTTATCCACTTTCTTTGATTCTGCCTTTCTTGCTGCTAGTCCAGCTACAAACCCGTTTTCCCTTAAACCAACCAAAGAGGAAACCCCCGTGAGGTCCACACAAGCATGTTTCCCCCCAGCCCAGCCAAAGACGAGCAGATCCGCTGGTCGTAGAGTAGATCTCCCTTCCATAGGGTCCGTGAGGAAATTCACAGGGGCCTCTTTCTTAGCAGAAATCCCAGCTCTTCTTAAGATGTCTCCCAAAACATCCCGCACCCAGTCATGCCGATATTTAAACCCAGGGAGCTCTTTACAGTGAACTGCGTGCTCCCCATATTTATCCATACAAGCTTTACGACATATCGGGCATTTTTCATCTTCTGGGTAAATAGGGATCATTAGCCGGTATTTAAGAATGGTTCTATATTCTACTGCCGACATGCATTGTCCTAACCCCTCAATCGGGATAACGGTCAAAAATTCCTGAGCATGGGGACCCTTCAGACACTCAAACACCGCCTTCTGGCGGGATGTCAAATCAAAAGCTTCTCCCAGGCTTTGAGCGATTTTATAATATCTTGACTTTAATTAACACACAAACATCCACTTGTACTTTCCTATTACACTTATATCAACCAGATCCAAAACTGGTGCTCATCACATGTTCTTCTCATTGTTCACACACCTTGTGCCTTCTTTAAAAAGAATACCAACTTTTGTTTATAATTCCTACGATTATGGTTAGACCTGGCAAAACAAGCCCATTCATTTTATTTTGGGTTGATATGGGTATTTTAAATTTTAAGATGGGTTAAGATGGGCCAAACAAAATTAGTCACTAGGTTATGATGGGTTATGAAGTGGTGGATAAAAAAAAAGAGTAGGTCAGAATGGGTATGAGATAAAACCCAAGCGGGTCAGAATGGGTATGAGATAAAATCACTAAACTAATGACTACTCGTAGATATCTATTCACAACTGCGACTTCAACAATCGTCATAGTACTCTCCCGTCGTTATTCGTTTAAAAATAATAAAAAAATAAAAATAAAAAAATTATGTAAAATCAAAAAAATTGTAAAAAATCAGAAAAATTCAAAAAAACGAAAACATTCTAAAAAATCAAAAAATTATAAAAAATAAAAAAAATCTAAAAAATTATAAAAAATCCAAAAAATTCTTAAAAATCCAAAAAAAAACTCTAAAAAATCAAAAAAATTCTAAAAAATTAAAAATAAAAAAATCTAAAAAATCCAAAAAATTCTAAAAACTAAAAAAAAATCCTAAAAAAAATTCTAAAAAAAATCAAAAAAATAAAAAAGCAAAAAAATCTAGAAACTAAAAAAAAACTCTAAAAAATAAAAAATATCTAAAAAATAAAAAATTCTAAAAAATCATAAAAATTTTAAAAAATCAAAAAAATTCTAAAAAAAATTCAAAAATTCTAAAAAATAAAAAAAAATATTTTTTAGGATTTTTTTATTTTTAGTGTTTTTTAATATTTTAGAATTGTTAAGATTTTTTTTTATTTTTTTGATTTTTTAGATTTTTTTTGGATTTTTTATAATTTTTATGATTTTTTAGAATTTTTTTGATTTTTTAGAATTTTTTGAATTTTCTGAATTTTTTATAAATTTTTTATTTGTTTTATTTTTTTTAGATTTTTTAATATTTTTAGAATTTTTTGGATTTTTTAGAATTTTTATGATTTTTTAGAATTTTTTTTTTGATTTTTTAGGATTTTTTTGACTTTTTAGATTTTTTGAATTTTTATATTTTTTAAGATTTTTTTTAATTTCAATATTTTTTAGAATTTTTTTCATCTTTTAGAAATTTTATTGTTTTTTTTAGAAATTTTATATTTTTTATTAATTTTTTTGTATTTTATGTTTTTTTATCTCATCTTTACCCAAACTTATATTAACCTAAACTTATCCTAACCCAAACCCATCTTGACCCATTACCCATCAAAACGTTTTTTTTTTTTTAAATAACAATCCAGACCTATACCCATTCTAACCCAAACCCATCTTAACCCGTTACACAAACCCATCCAACTTGCCCAATCTACCACCACTAATTATGGTCACTCCACATGTTCTTTTTCATGTTCACAAACCTTTAAATATATATAAGACATAGTAGATAGATAAAGTGAATGATTAGAAACTAATAGATATGAAAAGGGTAATTCTGTTATTATCATGGGTTTGGATGCTTGTTGGTATCTCAGCATCCAGACCTCTAATTATTAACTTCGGTGATTCAAATTCCGACACAGGAGGTGTGCTGGCCGGTGCAGGTCTTCCCATTGGCCTTCCACATGGCATTACATTCTTTCACAGAGGCACGGGCCGCTTTGGCGATGGCAGACTCATCATTGACTTTTTCTGTTAGTCAACTCTCTCTTCCCTCCATTTCTTGTTGTTTTTTCACATATTTCAACCTGTTAACTTTGGTCAATGTTTGAAACAGGTGAACATTTGAATCTGAGTTATTTGAGCCCATATTTGGAATCACTAGCACCAAATTTCACAAGTGGAGTAAATTTTGCGGTAGCTGGAGCCATGACTCTACCGCAGTTTGTTCCTTTTCAGCTTGATGTTCAAGTTCGCCAATTCGTCCATTTTAAGAATCGTTCACTTGAACTACTCTCCCTCGGTATGTTCATATTCGCTTACCTGCAAAATTATCATTTTTTCAGCTTATTAGACTAGTTATGTAACCTGCATATAACCAGTGGCGGAGTCAGAAATTTTTTCTTATGGTGTCATTTTTTATGGATACCCCGGTTTATAGTAACCCGGAGTCGAACTTTTTTGGATCGGTTCGGATCTATTCGGGTCAAATCACATGATAAAAGCAAATATCACAGTAAAAGTAAAATGTCATTGAATTAAAACACATAATAAAATTACAAAGTCATTTGAAATATATAATAAAATGCATTTAATAGTTGCTCTGTACTCATTTTCATGTTTTGAAAACGATTCATAATGTTTTCAATGACAACTTGAAAAAAAAAGAACCTCTTTTTCATTAAAACAAGTGCACACATCATTCAAGTGATCATCAAACATCCTGTTAGGTTAAACAATTGAAACAAAACTAATTAGACATGCGGCTATAATGCTTATTGGATTAGAAAAAATAAAAATTAAGCATGGACCTTTAATGATTTAAAGTATACTAATTAAATTCAAGTAACTGGGCTTAATTTTTGAAATATAAATTTGTTTATTATATAATTGTTTTAGAAGAAAACAAAACAATGGAATCGTTTGTAAAAACACAATGGTGTCGCTCGTAAAAAAACAATGGTGTCGCTTGAATTTTCCCAATTATACGTTGTATTTGCTACACAAAATTCAATGGTGTCGGACGACACCGTTGTTCAAAGTGTGGCTCCGCCACTGCATATAACCGTATTATACACATATTAAATGTACAACCTTGTTACTGGTTTAACTATATCAATAGTTGAGTAAAGTACACTGATGGTCCCTGTGGTTGACCAAAATTTTGGATTTGGTCCCTAGCTTTCCAAAAGTGTACGGATGGTCCCTGTGGTTTGCACTTTGTAACACATTTAACCCCTAACTTGGACATGTTAAAACCTTTAGATTTGTTAGCTGGGGACTAAATCCGTTACAAAATGAAAACCACAGGGACCATCCGTGTACTTTTGTAAAGCTAGGGACCAAATCCAAAATTTTGGTTAAACACAGGGCCTCCATGTACCAACAGTTATGAGAACTTAAACAATGTTTAAATAAACTGCAGGTTCTGGGAACTTCATCAATGAAAATGGATTTCGTAGCGCGCTTTACATGATAGATATCGGACAAAATGATCTGCTGGTTGCATTGTATGCAGCAAATCTTACTTATGCACCAGTTGCAGCCAAAATTCCATCTTTTATAACAGAAATTAAACTAGCTGTTCAAGTAAGCATCTATCTCTCGGTTTCATCCCGTCTTTTTTTCTGTTTTAGATGCATGCTAAAGTTTTATTTGGTGAAAATGTAGAATTTATATTTGTATGGTGGGAGAAAGTTTTGGATACACAACACGGGCCCGTTAGGATGCGCTCCAAAAGAGCTTGCTTTACATGCACACAATGATACCGATCTTGACAAAATTGGATGCTTTCGCGTCCATAACGATCTAGCCAAACTTTTCAACAAAGGGTTACGTAGAATGTGCAAAGAACTGAAACATGAGCTAAAAGGCGCGGTTATTGTGTATGTGGATGTGTACAGCATCAAATATAATCTCTTCGCCAAACCGTCAAAATATGGTAACAACAGATTTAAATTCACTTAATTTTTAGTTTTAAATAATGAAACTAATGATTTGATTTTTACAGGATTTGTAGAGCCATTTAAGGCGTGTTGTGGGTACGGAGGGCCTCCAAACAACTACAATGTGAAAGCCACATGTGGGCAACCCGGTTACAACATATGCGATAATGTAACATCGGCTATAGTGTGGGATGGTGTTCATTACACGGAAGCTGCAAATAAGGCGGTCGCCGCTACAATTCTTTCGACGCCATCATTAAAACTAGAGCGGTTTTGGTTGGATTGACACCGTTATGTACAAGTAGTCTGACATTCTAATAATAAATACTTACAAAATTTGAATACAAATGGGTGGAACACTAGTTACATTTGTGTATTTGAAAACGAAAAAGGATTAAGAGTGGAGACTTATAGTATAACAGTATACTCTTATAGAGTGAAGCTATAAAGAAAACTCGTATAGTATCCGTATTTACTCTTGCGAAATAATATAACATCAAATATACATATTTTCAAACAAAATTTCATTTCAACAAAGATGTTGGTATCAATTTTAATTTTTATCACTATAGAGTATAGACTGATTCTTTAATATAATGATGGTTTGTTATCCAGAAAGTATATAATGCTTTCATTTCATATAAGTATCTAGTCAACTTTAAAGTCTTATATTTATATATAAAAACAGATATACAATTGATTATCAAAACAACTTGATATTTAAAATTACTAAACAAGTCTTATATTTATATATCAAGTTACAATTGTACTATTTAAAAACAGATATACAGTTGATTATCAAAACAACTTGATATTTAAAATTACTAAACAAGTCTTTATTCATATGTCCTTTTGTGGTTTCCTTAATATAGAAACATAGATTCCTGCAACTTGATGGTATAATTCAATCATTCACATGTTGGTTTTCTTAGTGGCTGTATTTTAGCTTAGAAAATTTCAATTAGGGCCGGATTTACCGCTCTATATTTTTATTAAATATACCAAGGCCTCTAGGGACTCAAAAAATTCAAAATAACTAATAGTTATAAAAATAAAAATTCTGATAAACTTGAAACTATAAAAATATAAAAATATCCTCTAAGACTTATAAATTTTTTATAGAGTTTCAATATTTTTTGGTTTCTATTTAGTATGAAAACAATTTAAATAGGTGATAAAAGTTAAAAAATTATATTAACCTTTTCAATTCAATGAAACATACCAATAGGTCATTAATAGTTTAAATAGTTATAATTTAAATTTATTTCAAAAATTAAAAAGTAATACTCTTATTTATATAAAAATATATTTCCTCTAAATGTATTGTATTGCTTCTATGCTCATGCAATTTGTTTTGCACAAAGTTTTTTCCAATCAAAAACTGAAAATATTAGCCAAGATCCACAATATCATATAACTATGGAACCAAGTAAGCTTTAAAAAATTTATTAATGATATTGTATTTAAATAAACTTAGATGGACATTTATTATTAAATTACAAAAGTTGAAAATATAGGTTGACCTTGGTTTCTCATGCAGTCTCATCCCTCAATATAAGAACCAAATGAAGGTAGAGTAGACTACATCAAGTGATCTAAAATATGAAGATTGTAAATGCATTTTGGGGGCTTCTATGGTTCTGTATGCTCTTTGGTATCTCAGTGTCTAGACCTATGATTATCAACTTTGGTGATGCAAATTCTGACACTGGAGGCGTGCTAGCCGGTGCTGGACTCCCCATCGGCCTACCACATGGCATTACATTCTTCCACAAAGGCACTGGCCGATTCGGTGATGGTCGACTCATCCTTGACTTTATCTGTGAGTCCACTCTCTCTTTGTTTTATGGAGTCTGGTAACTGAAAACTCACGGGTCCTACCAATATCATGTTTGCAGAAATGTAAAAAAATATGCATTCGAACGTGAGACCTTTCATAGTTATAGGGAGGGACTCGAACGTTTACCACTTTGTCATGAAGTCTGCTTACTTTTCAATCAGTTTTGCATTAATTTTCAACATGCTAATTTTGTTCAATGTTATTTTTGGGAACAGGTGAGCATCTGAAGCTGGGCTATCTGAGCCCATATATGGAATCACTGGCACCAAATTTCACTAGTGGCGTAAACTTTGCAGTAGCCGGAGGCATGATTCTACCACCCTTTATTCCTTTTCACCTCGGTGCTCAAGTTCGCCAGTTCATCCATTTCAAGAATCGCTCGCTTGAACTCCTCTCACAAGGTATGTTCATTTCTAACGGGTCAACCTAAAGGGTTGACCCATTATAAATTCTTTTTAAAAAAATTGTTTTATGTATGTCTTTGAATAGACACATAAACTATATTATAACAAAAGTTAAAAAAGAGAAGTTAGCATCCTGTTTTATAGTTTCCGCTCGATTGCTTTGTGTTTTTGATTGTGACCTGTTAATAATTTGTAGTTTGGGAGTATTAGTTTGTGAAAATAAAATAAAATAAATTTCGGGGTTAAGCAGCCCTCGTTTGTGTCAACCCAAGACTATAAGTGGAGTGTTGGGGTTCAACCCGCAAACCCACAAACACGACCCGTTTAGCACCCCTAACATCCTTTGAACTTCACTTACACCTTCGTTGTGGGCCTTGTGGCGTTTGCGTTCTTCTGGAAATAAATACTTTTTTTTTTTGATAAACAGGTTCTGGGAACTTTATAAATGAAGATGGATTCCGTAACGCACTTTACATGATAGATATGGGACAAAATGATATTTTGGAAGCACTTTATGCATCAAATCTTACTTATGCACCAGTTGCAGCCCAAATACCATCGTTTGTTGCAGACACTAAACTTGCCATTCAAGTAACATATTTTCATGTGATTTCATCTTTTATACCGTAAACTACATGTTGACAAGTCAAATTTATACGTAAAATGTAGAATCTATACCAGTACGGTGCTAGAAAGTTCTGGATATTCAGCACCGGGCCACAAGGTTGTGCTCCTAAAGAACTCGCGTTACATGCACACAAAGATACCGATCTTGACAGCATTGGTTGCTATCGCGTCCACAACGATTTATCAAAACTTTTCAACAAAGGGTTGAGTAGAATGTGTGATGAGTTGAGACTTGTGTTAAAAGATGCAGTTATTGTGTATGTGGATGTATACACCATCAAATATGATCTGTTTGCCAACCCTTCAAAATATGGTAACTATGTATTAAAGTTTACTTCGAGTTTAGTTGTGAATCGAGAGACTTAACGGTTTGAGTTGACTGTTGACAGGATTTGTAAAACCGCATAAGGCATGCTGCGGGTATGGAGGGGATCCAAATAATTACAATGTGAAAGCTACATGCGGGCAGCCTGGATACAACATGTGTAGTAACGTATTATCGGCTATTATATGGGATGGTGTTCATTACACAGAAGCTGCAAATAAGATAGTTGCTTCCGAAATCCTCTCCATGTCGTCGCTAAAACTAGATGAGTTCTGGTAGATCTGAAATTGGAAGAATAAATTGCTGAATGAATAAGATGGATGAATGAATGTTATTTTTGGATTTGATAAACAGTTAAGTTTTATGTATTTGACACTGTTTCCAGCATTTATACTGAACAGAAAATGCAGATCTAACTTCAAATTTGATTTAGATTATTAAATTCGATGCTCGGGTATACGACGTTTTTACTTTTATTCAATGATCATTTGGAAGAAGCGTTCGTTTCATGGATTGTAATGGAATTGGAATTCGAATTTGCGCAGGAATTGAAATTTGATTTGGAATTTAGGTGCGTTTGTTCGATTTCAATTCATTTTTTGTTGAAACCAACAAAATAAGAAATGAAATCAACATTCCAATTCCATCAAGATTCCATTCCATTACGTGAAACGAACATTACTGAAAAAATATAATCAACCCGAACCATTTCCACACACACAAAGCATGACCTTTTTTGATCCGCCGACTCATCTCATTTTGCCACATTTTCGATGTTTTGTCCGTCCAATTAAGGACGTCAATGGGTTGGATATGAGACGGGTTTATAGCCTATAGGTCCCCCACAGTTATTGCCACATTTACGATCTTATGTGGTTAAAAAGTTTCCCTTGAGATCCAATACCTGAAAGCGGATCTTAAGCTCACCTCGAAAATGGATTTAAAACATCAAATACTCAGTTACACTTCAAAATACTATTTGTTATATTCCTAGGATCATATGTTATATTGTATTTAACACTTTTATTGGCAAATCCCTATGCTAAAATCTTCTGAAATTAAATAACCCATAATTAACTTCAAATACAACCATATATATTACAATGCACGTGGCTGGATTCTTTATACAACATCAAAACTGAAATTATATGGTTTCTATGACTAGTGAACACAAGGATACAAAGCTGAAGATGTCACTAATTAGTAACTATGGTATCTTGTTTCTATTACAAGAAAACACTGCATACAAGAATGCTTGTGTTGCACTGAATATAATACAAGGTTACATTTACGTATTGTATTTCACAAGGGGCGAGCGTATTCGTATTCGTATTCATATGGGGTTGACATTTCTTCCAGGCACTAGGCACACAACTACAAGAAACAAACGAGCTAACGGAAGTCCTTATCTCCTTACTTTTACAAACCAAGAAATGCACACTGCTTTCTTGCATGCTCGGGGACCAACTTCGTAAGCATCTCGACAGGCACCCCTTTAAGTTCTATAACAAAATAAAAAAAATACATCCTTTTTAGTATAGTTAAGAAAAACAAAATGGTATGCACAAGACCAATATTTGATTTTCGTTACCATGAGGTTTGAAATTAAAAAGTGGTGGAACAAACCGCCCATTTGGCAGCCTGATAGCAGGATCACGCAACTCATCAAAGAATGGATGAACCATTGCCTCCAACTGTACATTATAAATCACAAACCAAAATCACCATGTATGAAAATGTATCGTAGTTTATAAGAAAGAATAAAATATAGGGCTCTAAATTTCATCTTTTATACTTACAGCAGTGCTTCGAAGATTTGGGGAGTACTGAAGGAGCCTTGAAACAAGATCAACAGCTTCCGGGGGCGTCCGCTTATGAAGTATCTGAAAACGCATTGTTTAGGTAGTGAATTAATGAATTTACATGTTATGAAATTTGTGATTAAATCTTAATAACTTACCTTATGCCATGGGTGAGCTTTAATCTGCGGAAACTTGTATTCTGTGTAGTTTCGGTTCATGCACTTGATCTCTTCCCTTGTTGGGGTGCCCAAAACCTATGAACAAATAACTCGCTGCTTTAAATCACTTGTAGGCTTGTTCGTGTTCGTTTGTTAAGGAAATACATGTGTTCACGAACGAGATTTTTTGTTCGTGTTCGTTCATTAAGGAATTGAACGTGTTCTTGTTCGTTTGTGTTCGTTCGTTAATTTTTTGCGTTCGTTCGTTAATTTTAGGTACTGAACACAAACGAACTTTCGTGAACATAAATGAACACAAACAAGCGCTCATGAACAAAAACGAACACAAACGAACGTTCATGAATACAAATGAATACAAACAAGCGTTCATGAACAGAAACAAACACAAACGACCATATACTAAATTTTGTATAAAATCGGCATCTTTCATCATATACATTAAGTAGAACCACTCAAAATATACCAACCTAATTATCCAAACATACTTGAGTACTTAACATAATCTTGATAGACATTATTAAGATAAAATTGTGTCTTAAAAAACAAACGAACATAACCTAATTTTAGGTACCAAACACATATGAACATAAACGAACACCTTATCGAACGGTCGCAGGCATAAATGAACAAACGCTGTCTCTGTTCATGTTCGTTCATTTAACTAAACGAACAAAGTTTCTTGTTCGTGTCTGTTCATTTATTAAACAAATGAACACAAACGAACTTGCTGCCGAACGGTTCATGAACAGTTCACTGAAAGTTCAGTTCGTTTGCCGCGCTAATCATTTGCAGGTAGCAAATTCACAAACCAAGTTACTTGACACGCGTTTCAGATGATATATTAATATTAATATATTATATGCAAAATCAAATTACCTTTATGATCTCAACTAGCTGGTCAACTCCACTCTCACCAGGGAAAAGAGGCTGAAATTACATAAGATATTTGTCAGTTCATAATTCATATAAACATTCTGTATAAATTAAAAAGGAAAAACAAATTGTGCATTTGTGCTTACCTGTCCAAGCAGCAGTTCAGCCAAAACACATCCGGCAGACCAGACATCGATTGCTGTGGTGTACTCGGTAGCCCCGAATATTAGTTCAGGTGCTCGATAGTATCTTGAACAAATATAAGAAATGTTTGACTCTCCTTTGACCTTTCAAACGAATTACAAACATTAAGTAAGACAGTGCAACACAGTATCAAACACAAAAACTGAAAAACAAGCAGCTACCAAACAAAGATTGATACTAACCAAAACTTTAGCACTTCCGAAATCACATAGCTTGACTTGATGTGTATGCGGGTTTACCTGTTAAAGAGAAATTATCTTTACTCGTTAACATCAAACTAAACATTATTTAAAAATGGTGCGCGTACTAATTACTAATATATATATCATGTATAAACCCATGATAAAACACATGTTTTTAACTTTTATCAGTTTTATGCATACGACCAATTTGCTATCGGGGAACATTAATCAGTATATACAAATTACAAAATGCGCATACATGTCGAAAAGCCTACCAGTAAATTTTGAGGCTTGATATCCCTGTGACACACTCCGATACTACCATGAATGTACGCCAAAGCTCGGAAAATCTGCAGCGTAATCAAACCAAATGGCTTAAAAAAGAGAAACTTGGACAATATATTATCCACTAATTTTCAAACAAATTAGAACTGCAGATATTATTACCTGGTAACTGTATAGCTTCACATAGATCATTGGCATCCTCTGATTATTCTTGTTATAGTGTCTAATCATTCGATGAACAGTCTCAGGAACATACTCTAACACAAGGTTAAGATAAAGCTCCTCCTTTTCCGTAGTCGAAAAGAAACAATGCTTCAAAGCAACAACATTCGGGTGATCCAATACACGCATTGTTTGTAGCTCCCGGTTTTTGTACCTCTTGTCCTGAAGAACCTTCTTAATGGCCACTGATTCTCCGGTTTCTAAGCATTTGGCCTGGAACACGACTCCAAATGACCCATGCCCAACAACGCGCTCTGCCATGTAACTAATCGTCTGAAGCAAATAAAAAACAATTTCATCACCAACAATGAATAGCTACTAATACAAGATTCCGAAAAAAAGAATCTGCGTAAACAAAGGTACCTGTTTTGGCTGGCCGTTTTTACCACCAATAGTTGTCACGATTATATGTCCGGTCTCTGCCCCGTTTCCATCAACTATTGCAGGCTCCATTTCCTAATGGTAATAAATGGAAATTTGTGTTAAAAAAGGAGGTAAACTATAATCTACCAAAGGTAATATACTAATACAGGGTTACGGTAAAATGAAATCTCCTACGAGTTGTGAGAAGAACTCGGCCTTACGAAAGGTTTTTTCAAAAATCTTTTTTACCAAAAATTAAAAAAAAAATCAACTTTTCCAAAAAAAATTTTTTTGTTGATTTACACCATCCGTAAAAAACGCTTACAGCTGCTGTAAATGCTGAATCATGCCGATGTCAGCAGCTTTTTACAGCATCTGTAAAGGCTGAAAACGCCACTTCAAAAAATAATTACAGCTGAGTTTGTAACATTTTAATCTAGGTGTGTGCAAAAAATGGGGGCAAGACTCGCACGGGAAAGGCGGAGTTCTCTAAGTTCTCACAACTCGTAGGAGTTTTCTCTTGATCCTAATCCTGCTAATATATATAGGATGATGTAACTAACCCTATCATCCCTAATTTTCATGCCATTCATCTCATCAGGCAACCTTTCAGCAGCAACTCTAGGTTCTCTTACTTCAGATGCAGGTACCACACTTACCGAAGCCATCGGTGTCGTAATCAAAGTTAATCAACTATATCTTGAGCTTTATGGTCTTGTCTACAAATATGCAAATCTGAACACAAAAACAAGTGATTCAAGGCTATATATATATATATATATATCACATATAAGTATATAACTATGCATATAAATGTTCTCTATCCAATTATATTGCCCTAAACATCTCAAACAAATCTTACAGATAAACAATTAATAACATATGAATTTCAAAATATGTGGAATTAATTTCCTAATAATATATGGTTATATGGAAAGATAAACAGAACAATTTAACAACAAACATCTAGGTATGCTTGCAATTGAGATTAAATAATGAAAATTATTGACTGTGTAGTAAAGTAAAGAAGATGAGTGTTAAGAAGGTACCTATGATGATATGGTGAAGAATTGAGAGCAGGTTTTGTGTGGATGATGATGATGAAATTTATAAAATTGAAAAGGTAAAATGGTGATGGTGGTTGAACTTTAAAGAGGATTATTGGGATGAAGAAGACTTTCTTTCTCTCTCTTTTGACTGGTCAAGAATTTATTTTTTATAAAAATTATAATTTTGTTATCCAAGTGAGTATTTATTATTGGTCAAGAATGATGGTTCACATGCTATTCACCTCTTACCATGTCTGAATCGCACAATTTAACGTGGAGTAAGGGTGAAGGGAGTGGTTATTTGTTTGGAATAGGTAAACTCTCCATTCATTCAATCAGACACTATAACGTCAATTCATCTAAATTGTTTACATAATGATTAAAAACGTTAGTTGTGGTTTACTTAATGGGGTTTAGGTGAACTATTAAAAAAAAGAAAAATTGTGTGATTGGTTGATCGGTAAACTATGTTGTCGGTGAATGTGGGTGCGGTACCGAGTGGGTTTACCGCCCCACTCCGCTCACCCTAAGGGTTGTAAATAATTATTTTTAAAATTTTTAATCAAATGTTTTATTAATGAAATAAAATAAAACATGAAATTTTCTCTCGGGATTTGAAAATAATTAAAAATGTTTTTTTTTTTTGGTTTTATATACCGGTTAGTACTTTATTAACCAGTTAAAAGGTAAAAATTTTGATTAACTGGTCTTCAAAGGAGGCGTTTGGTTTGCGAAATGATTTGTAATTGGAATTTGTATATGATTTAGAATTTGAAGGAATTAGATTTGGAATTTAAACATTCCACTTGGAATTTGAAATTGTTGGAATTTGAATCTCAGTTTCATTTTTGTTGTGTTTGGTTGTCAAATGAATTGGAATCAATTACCCCGGCATCCACAAACACCAGTTCGGGTCGAAACGGTTCACGCGGAAACGGTTTGGGTCGAAGCGGTTCGATTCGAAACGGTTCGCGTCGAAACAGTTTGGGTCGAAACGGTACGGGTCGAAACGGTACACGTCAAAACGGTTCGCGTCGAAACGGTTCACGTCGAAACGGTATGGGTGGAAACGGTACGTAGGGATGTCAATCGAACCCGAACCCGATGGGTAAACCCAAAACCCGACACATCTGGGACGGGTTTGGGGTCGGTTAATAGGGTTTGGGACTAGTTTTTATTTTTTTCGCGGGTTTGGGATGGGTTTGGTATTTTGGGATATACCCGTTACCCGACCCAATTACCCGATAAAGTAAACCCGTTTACCCGATTGTATATCCGATATAATTTCTTTTATATTTTTAAATATGTAAATATATAATACATCCTTTTTTTTTCTATACACATAGGTATTTTATCTCGTATACATTATCAAGGGCGTACCCACCCCAAGCCGAGGGTGGGCGGGTGCACCTCTTGAAAAAAATACATTTTAGTGTTATTTTTCACTGGAAATTTCGACCGCACCCCTTGGAAATTTTCGTCCGCACCCTTGAAAATTTTCAACCGCCTCACTTAGAAAAAAATATTATAAAATTAAAAAAAATCAAACACTGATTATTATTTTATATATAAGTATATAACACAATTTATATAATAAATTTTTAACCACTTATTAACTTAATTACTTAACTTAATCAAAGCCCAATCTACAATCTATTTTTATTAACGAAAGCGCAAACCCAACCCAAAGAAATTTGAACTAAATAAAATAACCAAAACCCATCCACCCATTTCAATCCCAACTCCAAATCCCGCCCCAAAAAAGACTCCCAACGACTTGACGCCACTGCTCACTGCCGGACGGCTTTTTTTTGCTGGAAAAACCAAAATTTCGGCGAGACCGACCCATATTACGCCATAATTCCGATATAGAACTAGTATGGTTTATTTATTGATTTTTTTTTTGTTTTATGTGATGATTAGGAGAAAATATAGACGTATAAGAGTTTGATCTTTTTATGTTTTTTTGATATTTTTTCGGTTGTTCTAGACTTGTAGTTAAATGATTTTGTTGTTTTATTTATAGCATTGTTTGTTTAAGTGATTAGTTACAAGTAATCAATATTTAATACTAGGGCCTGAATATCTGAAAATAAAATTGAAAATTATGGACTATGGTTGATCATGATTGTTTATTTTTTTAAGTGTTTAGTGTTATTTTATGAACTTATGGAGCGACTTATATGTGATAGCAACCATGAATCAGAATGTAATGAACTTATAGAGTGTTTAATATCTCTAGATTATGTTTTGGATATATTTCAAAAATAGAAAACATGTAGGACACAATTTTAAATACGTTTGTAATAACGTTTGACGTGATTTTGATAATTTTATAAATTTTTGTTTAATGTTCCTTTGTCTTCATGACCCGACCCGACTCGCTATGAACCGATTTTTTTTATATAGCTAGGGGCTTAAAATCTTTAAAAATATTCCGCACCCCCAGCAAAAAAATCCTATGTCCGTCATTGTACATTATAGTTATTTGATATATTTCTACTAAATGTAACTGATTAGTAGTTACCCGATGGGTTTTGGGTCGGGTATACCCAACGGGTAAACTTTTTAAAATTAATGGGTTACCCGAAACCCACGGGTATACCCGATACCCGATGGGTATTTACCTGCTAGAATCCCGATTGGTTTGGGACAAACATATCTAATCGGGTTTGGGGTTGGGATTACCCAAACCTGTCCAAAACCCGACCAATTGCCATCCCTAACGGTACGAGTCGAAACTGTATGCGTCGAAGCGGTTCGCGTCGAAGCGGTGCGGGTCGAAACCATCGCGTCGAAGCGGTACGGGTCAAAACCGTTCGCGTCGAAACGTTACGGGTCAAAATTGTTCGCGTTGAAACGGTACAGGTCAAAACCAGTATGGGTCGAAACGGTTCGGATCGAAACGGTACAGGTTGAAACAGTGCGAGTCGAGACGGTCGAAGATTCCAATGAATTTACTTTAATTCCTTCACATATAGGAAGGATTTTGAATTCCTTTAGTTAAAGGAATTTGAAGGAATTCATGCCTAATTCCAATTTCAATTCCTTTGTCAACCAAACACATGAAGATTGAAATTGGGATTCCAATTCCATCAAATTCTGTGAACCAAATATCTTAAGAGATGAAATTCAAATTCTAATTCTCTTAAATTCCATTGAATTCCTGCGAACAAAACGCCCAAGTATCTAATAGTAAAAATCATGAAAGGAAGACTATTATTTTTTTATATATTTTATCTCTCACATGTAGTGTAAGATGTGATAATAAGAATGATAATAGTCATAAGTCAATGTTGAACAACAGCACAGGAAAAATAAGCAGTCCATGGTTTTAGTCAGGTGGCACATGATTCACGACACAAATGAATTACGATTAAATTTAACACATGGAAAACGTTTTTGTTAAACAATAATATTTTTGCTAGTCAAATATAAACGAACATGACCGAATGAGAAATTGGATGATTGCGTACTTTTATAATTATAAAAGTTCAAAATCCTGTTAGATGAAATAAAAAATAGATACAGTCATACAGGATTTCGTCAACGAGAGGAAAACAGGAAATGTTATAAAGGCTCACGTTAAAACGCGTCAGGTAAAAAAACTCCTCGTTGCAAAATTTTCGAACGAAAAATATGAAATTTTACACTTCTAACCGAAACATTGGTGGGGCGGGTGCACCCCCCACTTCACACTAAGCTACGCCACTAGACATGTTAATTAATTATCTGTAACTTAGCATGTATCAATGTCAATTATTGTATCGCGGTCTAGTAACAGAATTTGTTATTACTTTGTAATGTGTTTCATATACATGTGCATACGCGTCTTCAACTTTGTAAATTGTAAATACAAGCCCGATCCATGGCGAAATTTACAAAATAAAGAATATGGTCTTATTAAACTTAAATAGAGTGAGTATAAGAACTCTCAGGCTGAATCCGGTTGGTATGTCTTTGCATAAATCGCAAACCTTTCCAAGCCTCGTCTCATCAAGTTTTCATTGAAAGGTTGTAACATCTGATTGTAGTCGGAATTAAAGAGAACTTTGTTAGATCAAGTCGAGCATATGACGAAATTGTTTATAAAAAAATAATTAAAATAAAACATCTATACGCAACGATTTCAAGTACTTACAGATGCCACAGGGGACAAGAATTGAGGTACTTCATATGAACAAGTAAGCTGTAAAAAACAAGAATTTTATTATAAGCTTTGTATAAAAATTTAAAAAACAATATGTAACTGAAATGCTTTTTGGTCAATCAAAAGACTTACTTCAACCAAACATGATGAAGAACCTACAGGGAAAAAACGTACCGCTCCTCTGTGACAAAAAGACGAGCATTTTAAAATTCTTATACAGAGAATTATGATTTTAGCACGTTAATGAATTTACCGGTTGGGAAGACCTTCCAAGGATCTCCAGTGGATTTTCTGATTTGGGATCGGCTGCAAGATTCAACAACGTGGCATCAAAACTATATAAAGAGAATACATGGGTCATGGGGTACCCTTTCGCTTAATTTACCTGCAGATTACGAGAAAGCCAAGAGAAATCAAGATCATGCCCAAATGCTTCAAACTTGTATGACCATCGTGATAACTCAGGCTTGTCTTTTAACACCTGAAACCAGTACACTACATCGTCTCAAGAATTCACCGTAACATCAACTGAAAACAATGGCCTAACTTACATATGTATCAGGCTAAAAGTTATGTCTCATTTCATTCTGCATGTGTTAACAAGTTAAAAAAAATAATAAAAAAAAATAATAAATAAAAAAAACTCTTAGACTGAGGAAATGCAGAGAAACACTCTTAAGCTTTAAGAAAAATTCAGAAAATCAAAAAAAAATCTACCATGCTAAGAATATCAAGATAAACATTATGTCAAGAATGTCGAAATAAACGTTATGTCAAGAATGGCACTCCCAAAATACTTTTAGAATGTAATGGTCTAAACTCTAATGGTTATGCTAGCTTTTATGTTTAATACTTGAGTTAGAAAGTATTACAGGCTCACCAAATTATAATCATAACTTATACCTCTTGTAAGTGATGTCTAAGCCACTACTCGAATAGGCTCAACGTGTGTTAGTGACTTTTGAAGCATGCATAATTGCATAGGACCGAAGACCAGAGGCGTATTTAGCGTATAGCGATAGGATTATAATGCTAATTTCTCTTAAAATTTAAGGCTAAAATGGAGAATTACAGACACAAATATTACACTGGGGGCTATTAAGGCACTTCTCCAGGTAGATTTTTTTTTTTTTTTTTTTTTTTTTTGAATTTAAGAGTTATTTACTCCTTCAAATTTTCCCCTGTAAATTCCAACTACACACATTTAACATTTTCACAATACTTTTAGTATATTTCTCTTTAACTTTATATTAAATTGCATATTTATGTGAAATTGCTTGTTTATATTAAACTGTGGTTAATTTTTTTTGTTTGTTTATGTTACATTATGTGTCTATATTCAACATTTTAATATAATTATATACCATTATCTGTTATTTTTTTTACCCAACTAATTGTAAACGACCCATATTTTGCCCCGTACTCAAAATTTTTGTATTCGCCACTGCTAAACACTATCATACTTAATCTTAAAGATTCAGATATTATACAAGACTTGTATAGACGAACATCTTGCACGATTGCAATTTAGCATAATATAAATTGCATAGACAACTAAAATCTTTTAAACCATCTTATAAGCAATGTTTTAAAAAACCGGTTTCTAAATCATGCCGGGTTGAGCTCTGAAATGGTTAAACCAGTTGTTCAACCGGTTACTAGATAACCCTATAATTTCACAAAATACAAATTCATCTAAAAAAACAATCCAATCTCAATTAGGATTTATGTAATGGATCATGGTTTTACCTAAAAAACAACTAATTTATTGTAAAATATTAAGCATTTTTTATTACTTATAAATAATATTACATTGGACAAAGTGAGTAACAATTTCAACAGCGATGAAATATCACCTTAATATCGTTTTTTATTAAAAAAAATAAATTCAAAGATAATGCAAATCGGTTCAACAGTTTGAACCGGTAGAACCAAATTTACTGCTAGTATATAGGACATACAGTATTCAAGTTACCAGGTCGTGTCTGGTATCTGGTTTAACCGGTATAACTGGCCGGTTCATAACGGTATTTAAAAGATTGCTTATAAGTTATAACAAACCAATAATAATAATAATCAGTACCAGAAACAAAATAAAAACATTTACCTTAACAGAAGAAATGAAGGGCATCCATTGAGGTATGGCTTCTCTATCAAGATAACAATTATAAGCTACAGATATTGGCACATCTATTTCCAATTTAACCCTGCATAATAAATAAACCAACAATCAGAATCAGAAGAATATTGAAACATTAAAATGTAAGCATGAGGGGGTTAAATAAGTACGTGCACTCCTGCCATTCCATAAAAACAACATTAGATCTTCTTCGAGGTTGTTTAAAAGTCTTACGCCCATGATTCGTTGACCGAATCGGCTGTCGTACGATGAATGGCAAAGATGGTAGTGTGAGTCTGTGTGTGATGAGGACACCGGTTTTGGTTGTTCTGCGGGGTTTGGCACTGGATGTGGTGGTGGTGGAGATGCAGACGACGGTGGCGGTTGACATTTGAACCGGAAGCGACCACCGGGAGACACTGTGAATGGTTGTTTGGTTGTTGTTTGTTGACTTTATGACTTCTGTTGTGCCCGGGCCCCACGAAGTACTTCACGGCCCCACCCGACCCGACAATAGCAATAGCATGATGAGATGCCTAACTTCTTGAAGTAGAGGTGTAACAAACTATTCGATTATTTTTCGACATCTACTAGTTAAAATCTTGAATCGAGCTGAGATTAAATGAGTTTAAAAAAAAATGAACTCGAGCCTATAAGAGCATTCACATCCTAACAATCAAATTATGTGAGGAGGGGTTTTTATATTATAAAGGGTATAAAAAGTGGTTGTGAGTAGAGGAGAGAGAAAATGTTACTGTTCATCTGTATATTTGGGGGGACACTGTTCACCCGTTATAATTTTTTAATATATTTTGAAAGTGGTTGTGAGTGGAAGTGAGAGAAAAATATAATGATAATATTACTTAATTGAAAGGAGAGATAAAAAGTATTTGTTTTTAGTGGAAATATATTGATATATGAGTTGTTTTTTAGTGGAATGTATGTATAATTTGATGGATTGGATGTGAATGCTCTAACAACTGTGTTTAAAGTATATGAATAATGAATATAAGCAGTATAGTATATTATGTGTACCTATATTAGTAAAAAGGAAATGTGAGTGAAAATTACTATTAGACTATGTGTGGTGAGCGTTACCCACTTGTCACATCATTCAATAACTAAATCAAATGCGCTATTACGTGGACGTTACCCACAAGCGCCAATGGTGAGGGGGTTGGTGCGGTTACAAGCGTGAAGCATGGGAGAATTCCTTTTTTTAGTCAACCAAATAATTATACATCACACTCACTTTTTCACTCCCTAACCATTACCGATACAAATCGTATGTGGGTAAGTTGGTAAAAGCCCCACTTTTTATGTGTCGTTAATGAAACAATCGCTGTTTTTTTAGATGCCATTATCTATGGATAAGGTCTATCATGGAAGCTTAGCCGCTGAAAGAGGATTCTTGAGTATTGTAATTGAAGACCCCAACCTGAAACAGGTTGGCGTGTCACTCATACAGATATCAAAACTAAAACCAATCCATAAAAGAATCCTAATTACATTTTCTTACATTACTGAAATGAAACAAAACTTGATCTTCAAGTCGCTCCTCACTTATTTCCCCAAGTTTCCCATACTACCTGTCAAACAAATAAGACAAACACAAAAAAGAAACTACGGCTGGGCCAAAAAGTTGCTCAGTAACGGAGAAATCAACAGTAAAAGCAAGGCAGGCATACGGAAGCAAAATGGATCGGTACTGACACTAACAAATCCAAAAGATGGCACTGAAACAAATACTTTTATAACTTGAATCCCAAAACTTATACTGAACAGATAACAGATACTGAACATAATCAGATGCATATAATCATATCAAACATATCATAACAGAGACAAGACATACGTGACAACATATAACAATAAAACAAGTCACGTAATATAGAAGCACCCACGAGCCTAAACGGAGTCATACATGGCTTTAGTCCATGCACCGAGATGGTGCGTGTAGGCGTACAAACATTATTCCATCTCAACAGGAGTCAGGAGTCAGAGCTAAGATCGATCTATTCGCCTCTGGGGGCCAGGTGCTACACAAGCACAAACTAGAGACGCCGTGAACTTTAGTTACGCACCGTCACGATGAGTGTCATGTCGTTGACGCCCCAACGACAAGTCTAAACATATAATTGCTCGGGTGACAGAGTACAAAGCCATATCAGAAATAAATGTATCATAGGGGAACATACAATAACGAGTACAATATCTAAAATCCATTGCATGCTACTATATATTCTAGTCATATAACGATACGAAACAGAAAAATCTAACGAAAACATCCGTACTACAAAGTAACGGATTGAATAAAATACTATGATATAAATGAAACAGAATCCATACCTAACGAATAGCAAATAATACAATGATGTGAAGACCAATGAATCCGTACCTTATTAGCAAGCAAAGCCAATTAATCAAGTCGTCCTCAAACAATCAAAAACCTTAAAAGTCGAACGGAACTAACCGGACACCAACGAATAGGACTTCGGATGATCAAACGAACCGAGTTAAGCAACAACAATTGATGCGGCCTGAACGATGTGGCGATGGTCACGACGGAGTAGCCCGGCGACGGAGCTAGACGGACGATCAAGTGCGACAGGTATGACGGTCTCAAATCCGCAACGTCTAGTTCGCGAGGGATGTATGCGGCGGCGGTTGTGCGGAGGTTGAGTTATCTTAAACGGAATAAGAATCAGATCTGGAAGTGTTTATGTCGCAACCCCCGTCCCCTATCTGTCTCGGGAACGGGCGGCCGCGGCCAGTTTCGGTGGTATCCAGGTGTTTATCATTTTGGCAGCAAAAATTACATCAGGACCGTAGTTAGGAAATATTTTATCAGAGTAAATACCACACTTTATATAAATATATTAGGATAAAACCCAAGTTTTCATTACAAACTGTTTTATAGGGATAAACCCCATTTTATTAAAATAAAACATCTTCTTTTATTTAGGTAACTTTTATAGCCACTTTTTCCAAGCCTTCAGTGCTGTCCAGTTGGCTTCTAGTTGGCTTTCACATTTTGTTACCTGAAACGTGTTTAAAAATATTTTGTCAGTGTGAAATACTGGTGAGTGAATCCCAGTTTAATCAAGAAGAGTTTTATCTCTTAACAGTATTGAGAGCGATTACAATGTTTACATCTACACAATTACTCATTCAGTACTGTCAATCCTGACTGGTGGGTCATATTACACATTGGCTAACTCTTTGTCCAATGGTAACGTGTTCTACCTTTTGTATACAAAACCCCAACATACCGGCAGTAATTGAAGAATTACAAAGACTCAATCACTGCTAATTATAATTTAAAATAAATAAATAAAGGTTTTGCAAAAACAATTAGTAAAAAGGTTTACAAAAAGGAGATTACTCACATTGCTGTCTTAGGGTTTCCTTAAGGATTTCCTGGTGATTATCTATTAAATACATAAATGCACACGCGTTAGTATAATAACCCAATATTTACATTAGTAATACCCTCCTCGAGACGGCATTCCAACGACTACGTCGGGCAGAACCACGACAGCCGTTACGGAACCCTAGATCAATCAGGCAGCGTATCTAATACGTAACCGGGTTTATGATACTTACAACGGGGCAGAACTTCGTTATTTGGGGGGGGTATTATACCCAAGAATAGTGCCTACACTAGAGAATTTCGAGAGAGAAAAGTTTTGGTGCGAGTTGGGACTGAAGGCCTGAGCTCCCAATTTATAGGAGTTGATATCGAGTCCCTCGCGGCCCGCGTAAGAGGTAGTTAAGGGCTACGCGGCCCGCGACATAGGGGGTCTACGGCGTAGCCTTGTCCGGTCAACAATCTAGGTTCGACAAGTGGCTGCCACGTGGCAGCACCGGGTTTCTCTTGGTGGCTCATCTGTCGTGGGCCGCGTAAGACCAAGGGGTGGTCTTCGCGGCCCGCCAAGGACAATTAAATTTTTTTTTAATTAATTTTAATAAAAATAAGGGTATTCGGGCCTATTTTCGTATACGGGGTGTATTTTAGGACATATTAGAATATTTTAAAATATATTAGGGTGTCGGTAACATTTTGAGGGTTGTTATATCCTCCCCACCTTGTTTTAGAGCTCGTCCTCGAGGTCTACTGGAATAAGTGTGGATATTTCCTTTGCATTTATGATTCAAGTTCCCATGTGTACTCTGGTCCTCTTTTGGAGTCCCATTTTACTTTGACCAGAACTAATCTCTTGTGCTTGAGGTTCTTAACTTTCCTGTCTTCAACCTGTAGAGGCTTTTCTACAAATTTAAGTTGTTCATTTACCTCTATATCCTTAAGAGGTACTACGAGTGATTCATCAGCTAAGCATTTCTTGAGATTGCATACATGAAATACATCATGTATTCCTTCCATTTCCTCTGGTAGTTGTAGCTGATAGGCTACATGTCCTATTCTTCTAATAATCTCAAAAGGTCCAACATACCTGGGGCTTAGCTTTCCCCTTTTGATGAATCTTACCACTCCTTTCCAAGGAAAGACTTTCAATAACACTTTATCTCCTACCTGAAATTCCAACGGCTTTCGTCTGTTATCTGCATAACTCTTTTGTCGATCACGTGCTGCTTTCAGTCGTTCCTTGACTTAAATGAACTTGTCTGCTGTTTCTTGTACTATCTCAGGTCCAGATAGTTGCTTTTCTCCAATTTCTGCCCAACAGACTGGCGTTCGGCACTTTCGTCCATAAAGTGCTTCGAATGGTGCAACATTTATACTTGTGTGATAACTGTTATTATAAGAAAATTCTATCATTGGTAAGTGATCGTCCCAATTACCTCCGAAATCAATTACACAAGCTCTAAGCATGTCTTCCATTGTCTGAATTGTCCTTTCGCTTTGTCCGTCCGTTTGAGGATGATAAGCGGTGCTTAGATTTAACTTGGTTCCCATTGCTTTTTGGAAACTTGTCCAAAAATGAGAGGTAAAACGACTATCTCTGTCAGAAACAATTGATAAAGGAATTTCATGTAATGAAACTATTTCATTTACATATAGTTTAGCTAATTGTTCCATACTGAAGGTTTCCTTCATTGGTAGGAAATGAGCTGACTTGGTTAGCCTGTCTGCAATCACCCAGATTGTATCATTACCTTTTCTTGTTTTGGGTAATTTGGTAACAAAATACATTGTTATCAATTCCCATTTCCAAACTGGCATTTCTAACTGTTGTAACAATCCTGAGGGTTTCTGATGTTCAACTTTGACTTGTGAACAGGTTAAACACTTAGAAACATAGGCTGCTATATCCTTTTTCATTCCTATCCAGCAGAAATTTTTCCTTAAATCCTGATACATTTTATCATTTCCAGGATGCATCGTATATTTAGACTTATGGGCTTCTTCTAATATACGGTGACGTAGGTTTCCTAATTTAGGTATCCACATTCTTTTCTTAAGGAATCTCCAAATTCCATCTGTTCCTTGTTCTAGTTCCTTAATGTAACGCCCTAAAACGTAATACCTTAAAAATGACGCAGCGGAAATTTGAGCCCAGTTCAGCCATCTAACTTGTTACTAAAATCCTCATAACTTGTTCGTTTTGCATCCGAATCACTTAGAACTTGTTCCTAAATATCCGTGAAACAATTCCTTACCTATTAGACTAAGAATCCTCACCTCGGGTCCTTAATCATTACGAATTTCATTACCGTTACCTTACTTATTCTTATTTATTCGACCCGTTTAATCCCATCAAATTACCTTCTACTTAGATAACTACTTTCGTCTAACTAGATTAATACTTATCTTAATACCTTCATTCATTACATAACCATATATGATTTCCCCACATTCATAAACATGAAAAATTCTATATGTATATTAAGAAGTGAGTCGGAAGTCACTTACTACATAATTTCGACACCATCTCTTTACTTCAATTCTTACTTACATTAAATGTAACGTTCCGAACTCAACATTATCCAGTTCTACTCATTCGACCCATAACCTTAATACGATCTTTACATGAGATTCATGATATGAACGAAATATGAAACTAGAGAATTAAATATCATACACATTACATGCTACTAAATTCGTAAGCGTGAAAACTTACCTTTGTCGCTATTTGCTTGCGATCCGGAATGATTTGAACCTTCTCCTTTTATTCCTACAATTCTCAAAATCAACTTACTTTAAACCTTATGTCACAATTACCTTCGTTTTCTTGGTTTAAAAGCACTATTATCCAAAGTTTCTAAACTCTAACATGGTGGTGTTGTCTAACATGAGTTTCACTTCATTCAAGCATTTTAACAAACACTTGGCATGCGTACAACTAATTAAGCATAATGTACAAGCATCATAATGTAATATAACCATTACATATCAACACCATCATAAACACCAAATTTCATAAATTCACTTTCATTTTAAATTTGTTTCTAACTAACAATCCCTTGTCATGAACACTATCATACTTAATCATTAAACTAATTAACATAGAACTTCTACATAATTCTTCTCATCGTCACACTTTCAAGTGGGTTTTGATATTCACTATCAATTTAGTCAAATTCAAGCATCAATCATGTTCTATTGGTGTTTTCTAATCCTTATTCATACTAATTTCACAAAAGTTTATGGATTTATGAACACCCATCACATTCAAAGTCATCAAACACCAAAATTCTACTTACCTTGTGTTTAAGAATGCATAGATGATCCAAAATCAAGACATGCATGAACTCAAAATCACATCTAGGGCTTTAATTTGCTGAATTTATGTTGATTAGGGGTTTTCCCCCTTTTCTCCTTCCTGATCCACGCGACACACACACCTACCGGTGTGTGTGTGTGTGTTTGTGTTTTAATTCCATTTAACCATTCAAGTTGCATTTTTGTCATGTTTGCCCCCTAAGGATTCAATCCTTTATTATTTTTTGCTAGTTCCTTTCCTTTTTAATTTAAACCTTACTTATATATATTAGCCAAGATAGAAATTTTTATTTATCTTTCTAATATTAGTTAATCCTACACAAATTCTTACTATTAACATGAACACACATGAACACATATATAAGGATTATATGTGTTACAACTTTCTTGTAATGGATTTTATGTTAAACTAACGTTGAAATCCTAACCTAACGTCTACCCATAACCTCACAGGTTTAGTTTTTAAGGTTTAAGTTTTCTACAGGAAAGAGCCTTGGCTCTGATACCATAAATGTAACACCCCAACCTGAAACAGGTTGGCGTGTCACTCATACAGATATCAAAACTAAAACCAATCCATAAAAGAATCCTAATTACATTTTCTTACATTACTGAAATGAAACAAAACTTGATCTTCAAGTCACTCCTCACTTATTTCCCCAAGTTTCCCATACTACCTGTCAAACAAATAAGACAAACACAAAAAAGAAACTACGGCTGAGCCAAAAAGTTGCTCAGTAAAGGAGAAATCAACAGTAAAAGCAAGGCAGACATATGGAAGCAAAACGGATCGGTACTGACACTAACAAATCCAAAAGATGGCACTGAAACAAATACTTTTATAACTTGAATCCCAAAACTTATACTGAACAGATAACAGATACTGAACATAATCAGATGCATATTATCATATCAAACATATCATAACATAGACAAGACATACGTGACAACATATAACAATAAAACAAGTCACGTAATATAGAAGCACCCACGAGCATAAACGGAGGCATACATGGCTATAGTCCATGCGCCGAGATGGTGCGTATAGGCGTACAAACATTATTCCATCTCAACAGGAGTCAGGAGTCAGAGCTAAGATCGATCTATTCGCCTCTAGGGGCCAGGTGTTACACAAGCACAAACTAGAGACGCCGTGAACTTTAGTTACGCACCGTCACGATGAGTGCCATGTCGTTGACGCCCCAACGACAAGTCTAAACATATAATTGCTCGGGTGACATAGTACAAAGCCGTATCAGAAATAAATGTATCATAGGGGAACATACAATAACGAGTACAAGATCTAAAATCCATTGCATGCTACTATATATTCTACTCATATAACTATACGAAACAGAAAAATCTAACGAAAACATCCGTACTACAAAGTAACGGATTGAATAAAATACTATGATATAAACGAAACAGAATCCGTACCTAACGAATAGCAAATAATACTATGATGTGAAGACCAATGAATCCGTACCTTATTAGCAAGCAAAGCCAATTAATCAACTCGTCCTCAAACAATCAAAAACCTTAAAAGTCGAACGGAACTAACCGGACACCAACGACTAGGACTTCGGATGATCAAACAAACCGAGTCAAGCAACAACAATTGATGCGGCCTGAACGATGTGGCGATGGTCAAGACGGAGTAGCCCGGCGACGGAGCTAGGCGGACGATCAAGTGCGACAGGTATGACGGTCTCAAATCCGCAACGTCTAGTTCGCGAGGGATGTATGCGGCGGCGGTTGTGCGGAGGTTGAGTTATCTTAAACGAAATAAGAATCAGATCTGGAAGTGTTTACAAGAAAGGTTTATAAAGAAAGGCTATCTAAAAATCGCATACCATACTCTTCGGCAAGTCTGTTTGGTTTTGAACGTGTGTTGGTGGCGAATGTGATAAGCGGATAAACTGACAGGCAATTTGAAAACTTCCATTATAATATGCACTCAAAAAATATAAGCTTTTACTTCATTCATTTTTTTTCTTTTCTTTTTATTATTATTATTTTTTTTCATAAACGATTTAGAAAAATGTAAGACCTTATATTTTTGTCAAGATTAAACATGTATCCCCATAACTAATTTACCCTATTTAAATTGTACAATTCTCATAAATAATTAGACTTTTATATGATTATATGGTTTTAAAGTTTATGAATATTACAGGTATGGTCCCAAATCTTGCATCAGGTTTGGGCGCGAGTGACCATCACCCGGTTCGTCGCCCCTACCGACAGGATTTGCCATTAGACTTAAGACGTACGTTTTTTTTTCATGTCTCAGTCAAGAAGATATAAGACGTCTGTTTTTTTTTCATGTCTCAGTTAAGATGATATGGAATAGTGTTCAAGAATCAAGAAAAAAACTTTTCTAACAAAAAACGTAATACATTAGATTTTGTATTTGCTATTAAGTTGTAAACAATTGTAACGTTTAAACAATTATAAAATTATATTTGTGACACAATTTTTGTAATAAGAATTACACCTAAAATTTTATAAGTTAGGCTCAACTCGTTAATTCTTCTAACTAATTTTATTTATATGTGTTATAACTTATATGTTAATGCTTAAATTATATTTGCAACATAGTATATAATGAAATGAATTCAATAATATTTAAATAAAACTGGTAAATAATAGAATGTTGAACAAAACTAGGGAATATTTATAAAAGCTAACTATTAAAAAATGATAAGCTAATGGAATGAATTTCGGGATAGGAAATGAAATTTATATTAATGGATTAAAGTTTTATGTTTAATGATATGATATGTTATGTATTTATGAAGTTGTGTGATATAGATATTATGTTTGAGAGTTGAATTGTATAGATAGAATGTAGAGCAAACCACAAACAATAGCAAAATTGATTTTTATTAAAACAACAAATTACACAGCTACAATAAACATTTTATTACATTTGTTTTTTAATAAAAAAAATCGAAAGGACCCACCAAACACATCCTGACGTGTCCTTGAACAAGGATTTTATTCTTGACATACCCGAGCAATGCTTACCGATGCCACGTCATATGCCAACTCATCCTTATGGGCCCCATTATGCTCTCACATTCAAAATCTAATTGGTTACAATAACTTATAACCCAAGATTAGCTGGCACACCATATTGTGGCAACCAACTTCCACCATTCAAAAACGAGCCAAGTGTATAGTCAAGTGCATCTCTCTCATTTGTGATGGGCCTATAACCCGCCCATGTGACCCGACCCGCTTGGTTTGATCCGGGTCCAGTGTTTCCATACTCTCTAAACATGCATGTCAAATGGTTGTTTGCACCCTCTGGCGACTGCCATGTCATCCATCCTTCCGGCTTGATCACATCACCAATATCACATTTCAAGATCACCGACGTCGCGGACGGCTTCCACGGTCGTCCGAGGTAGCTCGGGAAGCTCGCTTGCACCGGGGCCAACTCCGGGGCCGCTTGGATTCGGCAGTTATGTAGTACCACCCCTCCCGCTTCTTCCATTTTCATCCTTCCATCAGCTGTACACATGTTGCCTTGTGAGGCATCCGGTTTTCGGACAATTATATCCGAGTCTTGGATATAAGCCCGGCCCGTACCGAATATGAAGTCCACGGTTCCGTAGATGGCACAGTTTTTGTAAAACTGGTCGTGTGTATGGTAGTACAATGTGTCTTGGTAACCTTCAAAGCCGCAGTCTACCATAACCGTGTGCGGGGATTGAGAGCGGAAGGCGACCGCTTGGTGTCCTGCTGGGCCGATAGAGTTTCGGAACGTGATTCCCCTAGCCATGAAGCGTTCTCCGATAGCAATAACCGTTGCGGTTTGTGAAGTTCCAATGTTCATAATGGCATAGTTTAAGTTACCAGTAATGATGGTCTTGTCCTTACCATCACCGTACATGAACACGTTGTCTTGGCCGCGGTCTACGGTGATTTGTCCTTCGTTGTATGTCCCGGCTTTGATGTAGATTATGTATCTTCCTGATGGGCCGGGTGCGTAAGCGGCTACCGCTTGTTTGATGCTGTTAAATTTCCCGCTTCCGTCTTGAGCTACAACCGCGTCAGGTGTCGGATTTGCTGGAACTGGTGGTGGGGTTCGGGTTTTGAACAACGCTTCATTATCAGGCGTGGCTTGTAGAAGCTTTCGGTCGTTTTTCGGTACCCATGATGGGAAACCATTGCGGTCAATCTCGTCCAGCTCCGCAAGAAGCTTACGGTTTCCAATAGGAGGGAGTTTAAAAGCATCCAAACTGACTCCAGCATCCTTAAGAACGTTATGCACGTTGTACACAATCTTTTGTGCGTTATAAGTTAACTCATTGGATGTTTGCAACGCTTCTTGCATATCAGCTTTCACTTTCTTGTCTTGGATCTCGTCCACACATGTTGTCTGGTACGAACGAACCGCAGTTAGCCAGACTAGCAGCGGGTCTACTTGTTGTGATAGCGTGGTTGCTTTCGTCTGGGCAATAACTTTAAGCACCTGTTTGAGCTCATCGGTCGCATAACCGATCATTTTCTCACACGTTTGGAGCTCAGCCTGGGTTTGCTTCGTGCAATCTTTCTTGGCCGCAGTGGCCTTCTCAAGAGACTTATTAAGTTCATCCGCCGTAGCGCGAATGATCGCAATGATGTAATCTTGAGGGGTAGCTGAGGAGTTTTTCGCCACCTCATCAACCGCGTTGAAGCAACTATCTTTGAACTCGGTTTGTTTGCATATCATCTCGGCTGTTTTGCTGTTAGAGCTAACCTTATGATCATCGGAACCACGCGATTTATTGCTGTTTGAGAGTAGCAGACAGATCCCGACCACAACACCAAGCACGATGATCACCGATGCAACCGACACAACTACCTTGTTAGCCATGATGCTTATGTTTGTTTGTTGTTCAAGTGAGAGATGAATATGTTTGGAGTGAGTATGAATGTATTTATAGTGTATGTAAGTAACATCAATGGATGATGATCCTATAGTTTTGCATCACTTAATGGTTGTGAATTAAACCAATGATGATCCGAATTTTAGTTATTACTGTCACCTTCGTTAAAGGAGAGAGGTATAATCTGTATTCCTATAATTTGGGATTCATTTGGGATCATTCATTTTTTTTTTATAAGTAAGTTTGCATTGACCTATAATAACTAGTTTAATTTAATCATTAATGGGTCTCTTATCTTTGACTGTTGACGTTTAATAACTTCTTTGTGAAAAACATATCTTAGACTTTTGACGTTTAATAGCTTCTTTGTGAAAAACTTGACCCTCTTGACTTTGATTTTTTTAATAGCTAAATATATAAAAGGCTAGCCAAAAGTAACATATAATTAACGAAACAAATTATACAAATAGGCAATGTTTTAAAAATAGGTTTTTAACTCATACCGGGTTGTGCTTTAAAATGGTTTAACCGGTTATATCGGGTTGTATCGAACGATTAAACCGGGTTACTAGTTAACCCTATAAATTCCATAAAATACAAATTCATCTGAAAAAACAATCCAATCTCAACTAGGTTTTATGTAACTAGTTATAGTTTTATCTAAAAACAACTATTTTATTGTAAACTATTTAACATTTTAAGAATATTCTATTCGTTATAAGCAATATTGCATTGTACGAGGGGAGTAACAATTTCAACGACGACAAAATATTGGAATAGAAGACACTAGGTTAATTACCAGAAATATGGAAGATCAGTGTTACCTTAATATTGTATTTTTTTTAAAATTAAGAAATCAAATCTTAAGATAATGCAAACCGGTTCAATGGTTTGAACCGGTAGAACCGAATTTACTGCCGGTACATAGGACAGACCGTATTCGGGTTTTACCGGCCTTTATCGTACCGGACTCGTGTCTGATATCCGGTTTAACCGGTATAACTGGCCGGTTCATACCGGTTTTTAAAACATTGCAAATAAGAGTGGATTTTGTAACCAACTCGTTCAACTAATGTTAATTTTTCTATTTCTATATATTTACACTCAACTTAAAAGAAAACAATAAAAATTGCTTTCTTTCGCCGATCCTTATTGCCAAAAAACGTGTAATTACGAGACCAACAAATGACCCATAAAATTGTCAGATTGATTCTATGCAGTGGCGAAGTTTTAGATTTCCGACGGGGGTCGAAAACGTATATATTCAAAAATTTCTATACGAAAGTCACATACATAACACTACTGAACGAAAAGTTCGAAAGGTCCCCCCCCCACCTGCGGCCCCTTCTAACCTTCGCCCCTGATTCCATGCACCAACAAGCCAGGAACTTCATCTACTTAGAAAAACCCTAAGGAATCCAACCAAGAAATAAGATCCACGCTTAACTGAGGACGGGGAAGGAATCTGAACTCTAAAGCCAACTAAAATCAACGCCCACATTCGTGTCACATTGAAATAAAAGATCTACAGTCTCCTCCGTCGAATCAAAAACCAACAAAGCACACTTGAGATATCAATACCTCGATCCATCATCATACGCCAACACACAATATTTAGTATTATTTACCTTAGACACCGTAGTATTCCACCTTGTCCCAACTATCTGAATCTTTACAATAACACAATCTTTAACACAAAGAGTGTATTTTTACAATAGCAACAAAATCTTTTTGCACTAAAAATATACCTTGATGACATTTTACCTATTAAATACGTTCAACATATTTCCTTTTTAATTAAAACTTTCTATTCGCGCTCTTGCTACGGTTAAACGATCTTCTTCGGATAATTCGTCTAATCTACGAGTAGCTACAGAGGATCTTATTTTTGGTAGATCATCTGAAGGTCTTGTAAAGACACAATTATTGGCAGTAAGGTCACCCGGGGTGGTAGCGTTTTGGTCCGTGATAAACATACATCAAGCGTGCTCTTGTACAAAACATCACCCACTTAAATGGATCACGGGTCAAACATAAAACGCGTTATATTTTTAATGCGTGATTGTTTTGATTGTTGTGAGGGAAATTGTTGGTGGGGGGGATTGTTGGGTGTGGTGGTGACAATTTCCACTAAAAAAATTGTGAGTGATGAAATAATGGTTGATGACATGGCGGAAATTGATTGGATGTTGTGAGTGATGAGTGATCACCACCCTACTCCTAAGGATCGATAAAAACGGAAGCATTTTTAATCTATTCTTATGTTTAAATTTGTTTAGTCATGTGTTAGCTTTTGTATATCCGTTTGTAATATTTCGCTGTTTAAAAAGATCTAAAGTCACGAGGGTCAACATATGTTTGATTTTGTTTACTATTGCTTAAAAGAGACCCGTTAACCTAATTAGATTACAATTCAATTCTTTGCAAACTTATTTATAAAAACAGAAGAAAAAAAAAACAAATGATGCTTAATGAATCCGAAATTATAGCGGAAAATCATTGGTTTAAATCAAAACCATTAAGTGATGCAAAACTATAGGATCATCATTCATTGATATTACTTACGTTCACTATAAATACATGCATACTCACTCCAAACATATTCATCTCTCACTTGAACAACAAACAAACATAAGCATCATGGCTAACAAGGTAGTCATGTCCGTTGCATCGGCGATCATCGTGATCGGTGTTGTGGTCGGGATCTGTCTAGTACTCGCAAACACCAATAAATCCCATGATGATTCCGATGATCATAAGGTTAGCTCTAACAGCAAAACAGCCGAGACGATATGCAAACAAACCGAGTACAAAGATACTTGCTTGAACGCGGTAGATGAGGTTGCGAAAAACTCCTCCGCCACCCCTCAAGATTACATCATTGCGGTCATTCGCGCTACGGCGGATGAACTGAATAAGTCTCTTGAGAAGGCCACTGCGGCCAAGAAAGATTGCTCGAACCATACCCAGGCTCAGCTTGAAACGTGTGAGAAAATGATCGGTTATGCGACCGATGAGCTCAAACAGGTGCTTAAAGTCATTGCTGAGACGAAAGCAACCACGCTAGCGCAACAAGCAGACCCGCTGCTAGACTGGCTGACTGCGGTTCGTTCGTACCAGACAACATGTGTGGACGAGATCCAAGACAAGAAAATGAAAGCTGATATGCAAGAAGCGTTGCAAACATCCAATGAGTTAACTTATAATGCACAAAAGATTGTGTACAACGTGCACAACGTTCTTAAGGATGCCGGAGTCAGTTTGGATGCGTTTAAACTCCCTCCTATCGGAAACCGTAAGCTTCTTGCGGAGCTGGATGAGATTGACCGCAATGGTTTCCCATCATGGGTACCGAAAACCGACCGGAAGCTTCTACAATTCACGCCTGATAACGAAGCCCTGTTCAAAACCCGAACCCCACCACCAGTTCCAGCAAACCCGACACCAGATGCAGTTGTAGCTCAAGACGGAAGCGGGAAGTTTAACAGCATTAAACAAGCGGTAGCCGCTTACACACCCGGCCCATCAGGAAGATACATAATCTACATCAAAGCCGGGACATACAACGAAGGACAAATCACCGTAGACCGTGGCCAAGACAACGTGTTCATGTACGGTGATGGTAAGGACAAGACCATCATTACTGGTAACTTAAACTTTGCCATTATGAACATTGGAACTTCACAAACCGCAACGGTTATTGCTATCGGAGAACGCTTCATGGCTAGGGGAATCACGTTCCGAAACTCTATCGGCCCAGCAGGACACCAAGCGGTCGCGTTCCGCTCTCAATCCCCGCACACGGTTATGGTAGACTGCGGCTTTGAAGGTTACCAAGACACATTGTACTACCATACACACGACCAGTTTTACAAAAACTGTGCCATCTACGGAACCGTTGACTTCATATTCGGAACAGGCCGGGCTTATATCCAAGACTCGGATATAATTGTCCGAAAACCGGATGCCTCACAAGGCAACATGTGTACAGCTGATGGAAGGATGAAAATGGAAGAAGCGGGAGGGGTGGTACTACATAACTGCCGAATCCAAGCAGCCCCGGAGTTGGCCCCGGTGCAAGCGAACTTCCCGAGCTACCTTGGACGACCGTGGAAGGCGTCCGCGACGTCGGTGATCTTGAAATGTGATATTGGTGATGTGATCAAGCCGGAAGGATGGATGACATGGCAGTCGCCAGAGGGTGCAAACAACCATTTGACATGCATGTTTAGAGAGTATGGAAACACTGGACCCGGGTCAAACCAAGCGGGTCGGGTGACATGGGCGGGTTATAGGCCAATCACAAATGAGAGAGATGCACTTGACTATACACTTGGCTCGTTTTTGAATGGTGGAAGTTGGCTGCCTCAATATGGTGTGCCAGCTAATCTTGGTTTATAAGTTATTATAACCAATTAGATTTCGTATATGAAAGCATAATGGTCCCATAAGGATGAGTTGGCATAATGACATGGCATCAGCAAGCATTGCTCGGCTATGCCAAGAATAAGATCCTTGTTCAAGGACACTTCAGCTTGAGTGACGAAGAAACTAGACAACATATGCTTTGACACAATTTAGTCAAGCACATTTGGTCGCTTAAAGAGCAAGAGTAAATGTAGGTCACGTGTATTCATTTATCAAATGTTGCATGCTTTTTAATTTTTATTTTCTATGTGTTTGTTAAATGTTGTATGTTTTTAAATTTATGAGTAAATTACATAAAGAGTCCTTTATGTTTATATAAGTTTTCAAAGTGTGTTTTTACCTTAAAAAATTACAAGAAACGTACTTTATGTTTGGAAACCTTTGCATGTCTTGTCCTTTGTCCGAAACCTCGTTTATTTTTAAAGTTAAGCTAGGTTACGTGGATCCACATGAAGGCATAATCGTCCTTTTCCCTCTCCTTTTAAGTTCCTTAGTTAAATAAGCTTGCACAACTATGGGAAACTAAAAGGGGAGGGAAAAGAATGATTATGCCCTCATGTGGGTCCACGTAACCTAGTTTAATGTAAACGCCGTTTAGGTCAAAGGACAAGACATGCAAGGGTTTCTAAACATAAAGTATTTTTCTGTAATTTTTTAAGGTAAAGAATACACTAGTGGAGACGCAAGCTCGATTCCCGCTTGAGCCATTTTTGAGAGACATCTGGGTGAAGGGACGAATCGAGGCTTTAATCCCGGGTTCGAACTTGACAGGGGCGAGGGTTTAAGGATTCCATGTGATTCACGTACATCAGGGGGTTTGGTCTCATGGCGGTTGAGGAGTCGACCTTGGACATAGCCCCAAGCAGTGTGGGTTTATATGTGAGATTCTTTGTCATTAAAAAAAATAAGCTTACACACCACCGCCTGCCATCACCACCACCTGCCACCACCACAACTAGGAATCTATCATCGTCCCACAAGGATTAAAAAGTAACCCCTAACATTTCTATTTTTAGAAAGTTTGTATTCGTATTTCGTTTCAATCTTTGTAATCTCGAGACTTTGATCATAATGGAAATACATTGTTGTTTAATTTATACATACATACATGATACATGCTCATTCACAAATACGCATTTTACATACAAAACCGAATCATACCGGATGTTTATTTTATGTTCGGGGTAATATTCATACGCATTCATACAATACACAAACTCATACATGCCTTAAAACACTTAACATGTTGAAGAAATTTCATATTTGGACAAACAAGCAAACATTAAGGGCCAAAAATGAAAAGTTTTCACTTTTGATATATCTTACGGACCACAAGACATAGGGTCTTACAGTCCGCAAGAGCTTCTGACGGGCAAAAAATTGTTGCCAGCTCGCAAATTAACTCTAAAATCCACCTTTTAAACCACATTTTCCCACATCCCTTCTCTTCCAATCATCTTCAAACTCAATTATGACTTAACCCTAATCCTCCCCTATAAATCCAAGCCTTCTCTAACATATTTCTACTTTCCACAACCTCATTTCACTCTCAAACACTCCAAGAATTTCAAGAAAACCTAAACTTTTGGCAGATTACTACAAGTTAAAACTTGTGAGTTTTAACTTGTTTCTTCAACCCTTTCTTCTCATTTATTGCTTTATAACTCCTTGGATAACATGTAAGGATGTTAACCAATGTTCACCAAGTTGTAACAAGGTGGTACATCACTTATATGAGGCTCCAAAGTGGGTTCAAAATTTTGTTTTGGATTAAACTTTACAACTTGTTCTTGTTTACATTCATCTTGTGGGAATCTTGTGTCAAGCCTTGTCCCCAACTAAACTCATGTTGTGGGGCTTATATTATAACAAATTTCCAGAAGTTATGAGGTCTATAACCTCCAAAACTTTATGCCCTAAAGGTCCCAAGTGACCTACAACGTGTTGGAACCATCCAAGCTTTCAACCTTCAATGTTGAAAGCATAGTCACATAATTCGCCAGATCACCCACGATCTCCGATCTAGTTCGATCGATCCCAAATCCGGTACGTTCGCGATCCCGGATCACGATTTCAAAGCTATAATTTGCGTTCCCAACTCATAGATTCAATCGTATTTTTTGCTATTGGGATCGTGAATTCAGAACGTGTATACAAATAACATGGAACGTCGAACCAAAAAGAAGATGGAAAGTTAGACAGAATTTGGAAAGTCTCTATTTTTAAAAAAATCCCCCCAATCTTGATTCTGGATTCACATGCTACCAATTACGCCTAAATATTGGCTACCCTCAATCCTATATATAGGCTACCCTCAATCAATACTCTCCTCAAATCCATTCTAGAATCCAATTTCTTTTCTCTACTTTTATATTCAATCATGGTGTTCGGAAAAAAACGAAGTGTTAGAGATGATATTGGACAGCAATCAGAGGCATTGCATGGTGATTTTATTGATCTTGGGGAGGAGGAAGACAACAACCAGAACCAGAATGCTACTGAGTCACGAGGTATTCTGTTTATACTTTATAAGTTTATATAAGTTTTACTATGTTGGGGATGAGTTTTATTAGTTTTATATTAGTTCAGAGTCTGATGTATGTTGGGGATGAGTTTTATTAGTTTTATATTAGTTGTTAATTGATAAAGTGATAAGATTACAATTTATTAGTTTTATATTACGTATGTGTTTTAGATCAGAAAGTTATTAGTTTCAGCTTTTTGTGACATTCTATAGTCTGAATTAGGTACACAGCCCTTTTTGTGACATTCTATAGTCTGAATTAGGTACACGGCAACAACAAGATGCTGTAAATGATACGCCTCTGTTGGATGAAGTTAGGTTTATAGGTTCTGGTGGTGGTAAAAATCCAGGCGGTGCTAAAACGTGGGTGTGTAAACATTGTGGTGGACAGTTTACAAGTTCTTACCCTATATAATTCGGTTATGTATCGGTTATCTATGTATACAAATTTCGGTTTCGGGTCGGGTTCGGTCCAAACCCGAGACTTTTACATGAAACCCGAATCGGCCCGATTTGTTGCATAAACAGAATAAAAACCCATATGATGTTGCTCAGCCATCCATATCAGTTAAAGAGTTGTTTAGAGTTGGAGATGTGCTGAGACGTAGAAATAACGGGAAATGGACGAAGAGCCGGTGACGAAGTAAAGAAGACGTCGATAACTATGCTTGTTGGCCGGAGATAGAAAATGAAATAGAACTGTTAAAACTTTGAATATAAGATAAAAGATAAACCTAATTCACAATGGAATACAACTTTTATAAGGTGGAGAGAGATGTGAAACAAAAGTATTATTTTTATTTATTCTTCAAATGAGATTTTAGAAAATTTAATATTTGTAGTTTTCAAGAATTTTGGGGCCCGAGATTGTAAGGCACAGTTGCTTTATCAACAACTTTCTGATATTTTTATTTTTCCAATATAAACTTTATGATATATTTATTTTTAAAATATACTTCAACTTTTTTTGAGGCACAAAATGCACCATTACTTGAGAGAGAGAGAGAGAGTTCATCGGTTTCCATAGTGAGCTTCAATTCTTCAAATTTAATCAATCAAAATAACCACCCAATGAGATCATCAATTTTAAATTAAAGTTGGTGGGTTTTCTTATCTTTTAGAGGGTAAAAGAGTTAACGGAAGAGTTCAGTTGATGAAGAAATGAAGTTGGTTTCACAAAAGAATGTGAGCTTACGAAACAACTTTGAAGAGGTTATGTGAATAACAGTTGAAGGATTGAATTGAAGGTTTGAAGATGGTCAAATAAAACTTGTCAAACGGTTCTTTGACCAAAGTGGAATCTAACCCGAGAGAAAAAACCGAACCGAGGCCGAACCGACCACCTGCTTGTAGGTCCTATCTTCGGTCTTTATTTTACTATCATCTCGGTTTTCGGTCCGGGTCGGGTTTTTGAAAATGCTCACCCCTACCGGAAATCGCTTAAAACGGCTTTTTAACGCGTATTAAACACCTAGTATGGGTTTAAAACTATTCTGGCATACAAGAGTTATTACCAACTGATATAACATGTTAAAATAAGATATTTTACTGATGTATTCAGACCCGAATCTCAGAAACTTAAATAATCTCTTTTATAATCTTTAAAATGACCAAAATACCCCTACGGGGCTTAAATTGTGATTAAACTCGTTTTGGGCATAATGGAAGGTATCCTACTGATATCACAACATATTTAAGGCATATTAACTTAGGAAACCTGTAGATGACTCTTTTGGTTACTCGTTACGCACTTGTCGCGTTCGGATCGGCTTATGTGACTAGTTTGCATATATTAGCTGAAACGGGTCAAACCATATCGTTTCTATCTCAAAATCCAGAGTGTGATTAAGTTACCCATATTAAACAAGCATACAAGATTGTCGGGTCAAAACCACATTCTAAACCGGTCTTCGCCTTAATATGCGTTGAACCGAGTCTTCCTTTTAAAAACTAACCGGTCTAAGCTTAAGCTTAATTAAAGACCCGTTAGAAATCTAATAGGTTATTATAGACCTTCGTTCCAGATTAGGAGACCAGTAAAAGTACTTGCATTTGCTGTATTTGATTGATACTTTGCTCAGGTAAATACTCTTAACTTATTTTCCCTATACGGGCTTGGGATACGGTACTATAAAAGTCCGCATGGTCGGGTATGTAGTCATTTAAATCGGATTGTGATTAATGTATTTACATAACTCGCTTTATTCTGTATTATTTGGTGTATGGCCCTTGGGGGTTAAATGACCATGTCCCGGATATCCTTGGCATCATTTTACGAAATGGCCACGACCTAAGCACGGGGTGTAGGCGTACACCTGACAGTTGCATATGTAAAAACTGGTAATCCACTTAAAGGAATCAACCTTGTGGGTATTATACCTGTGGCGTGTCGCTTAACTTAAGTAGGCTCTTCTAACCGGTACTAATAGACGACAAATGAGTAAAACTGTATACAAGATTATTTTAATAATTGTCCCAAGTTATAAAGATATTTTGCCGAAGTGCATTCAAATCAATTTTTAAACTCTTTTCAAAATGAGTCAGTTAAGTTGTATTTACCAGTGTAAACTGACGTATTTTCCAAAAGGCTAAGTGCAGGTACTAGGCGAAATAGGCTGGCTACTCCAGGCATCATTACTCAAGTCTCGCAAGCTCTAGATGTCAAAATCTGTTGAACAATGTTTCATGTTATTTTCGATCCGCCTGTGGATCCTTTACTTTCCGTTGTAATACTCAATATTACTTTATATTCGGATTGTAATATATTAATCTTTTGCTTCCGCTGTGCATTTATATATTGTGTTGTTTGACTATGATGTTGCCAACCACGTCACGATACTCCCCTACCGGGCCCATCGGTCAAGTGTGGAAAGTCGGGGTGTGACACCGATAGAGCAATCGTTTTCTATATTGGAGAGAAGTGTGGTTGATTTAAAAATTGTGAGGGCATTATGTGCAAACGGAATTCCGTTTAATGTTTTACGAAATCCACTGTTTCAAGAAATGATAAGCGCAATAAAAAAGGCACCGGAAAGTTATAAAGCGCCATCTAGTGAGAAAGCAAGAACTGTTCTACTAGACGAATGTGTTAGAGATGTGGAGAAGGATCTAACACCATTTAAAGATACATGGTTCTCGCGAGGTCTTTCTATCGTATCAGATGGGTGGACAAACGTCAAGCATAAACCGCTTATCAATGTTCTTGCCGTTAACAGCCGTGGATCTATGTTCATGTATGCCGAAGACTTTTCGGGGGAGGAGAAAAGTGGACTGGCAATTGCAGAATTTCTGACCAAAGCGATTGAATCTGTCGGGTCAAGTAATGTTCTTAGCGTCGTGACAGACAATGCAGCCAATTGTAAAGCAGCGGGAAAAGAGATCGAAAAGGTATACTAGCATATTTTTGGCCACTGTGTTGTGTGCATACATTAAATCTCATTTTTAAAGACTTTGCAAATGAGTTTTTTTGGCTAAATGGCACATACAAAAAACGAAAAATGATTGTGAAGTATTTTTTGAACCATGGGCAAGCTTTAGCCATGTTTAGAGAGAATTCAAAGTTGGAGCTTTTAAAGGTTGCAAAAACCCGATTTGCCTTTCATTACATTTTGTTGAAGAGGTTAACCCTTTGTAGAGAGGCCCTTTCTACAACAATTGCTCTAAATTCGTGGAGAGATTGGGCAAAACAAGGCGATGAACACACTCGAGCGATCGCACAACTTGTTGTTGACACTATTAGGGATGATGACTTTTGGGATGAAGTTGAAAACATCTTAAAAATCACCAAGCCTATTTTCTTGTTGATAAAATTTTGCGATGGTGAAGGCACAAAAATGGGGGAAATATACGAGAAGATGGATAACATGTTGGGAGAAATTAAAGATGTGATGAAGGAGAGTATATATGCCTCGTATTTCCCTCAAGTGGAGCAAATTCTATTGAGACGATGGGAGAAAATGAGCATACCTCTACATTGTTTGGGATTCGCTTTAACTCCTCGATTTTATGACACGCGTTACCTTGAAACATTAGCACCACGTGGCATGCAAAGAAAAGCACCTAACAAAGACAAAGAAGTTGTAGCAGGCATAGTGGAAGCTTTTAATCGCATTGCTGAAAACAAAGTGGAGCAGCAGATGTTACGACAACAATTTGCTACCTTTACCATGAAGAAAGGTCTTTTTTCATTACCTGCTGCTCATTTGGACGTGGTAACAATGGAAGCAATTGAGAGGTGGTCTACTTATGGTGCAGAAACTCCAGAATTAGCTGAAGTGGCGAAGAAGATCTTGTCGCAACCTATAAGTAGTTCTTCAGCTGAAAGAAATTGGAGCACCTATTCTTATATCCATAGTGTGAAGAGGAACCGGCTTGGTTGTAAAAGGGCGGACAAGCTAGTTTATGTCCATTCTAACATCCGCCTAAGTTCAAGGTTTTCTGAATCGTATAAAGAAGGATCACACAAGAAGTGGGATATGGATCCCGAATCAACTAACTTGGAATGCTCAACGCTTGAAGACATGGAACTGTGGGAAGATTTGGAGAAGGATGAAGATAAAAACAACGACAAAGGAAAAAAAACCAAGGCTGGACTAATTTCTTAGTTTTATTTAGTCATGTCTTTTTTAGAACTTCTGTGTGACTTTATCGTTTATCGCTTTTAAGGTTTCAAGTTATGTAATCTGTTTTGAAATTTGAAGTTTGAAGTTACTTACGAAATATGATCCAAAATAATAGCACTTAGTTTAATTGGTACATCGTACCGCATGATATGGTACATCGTACCGAAACGATCCGAAATGAGCCTACCCCCCTTCGTACTGGATTTTAGGGACCTAGCGAATTGCGATCCAGTACCAAGTTCCCGTACCGGAGCGTACCGCGAACCATGTGACTATGGTTGAAAGTCTTGAGTTTTGGTTAAGTGTGAATAATGGAGGCCTTGGTTTTCCAACTATGATTCCACTACTTCACTTAGTTAGTTAATCCAACTTCTTAACCTAAGTCATCAAGTGAACTTTCTAGTAACAAAGTGTCCAAACTACACCAAGTCTCCAAACATTTTCCATGATTGGAATGCACTAGTCTAGTTTAAGTTTCACTTGGTTACTACTTGATGATTTAGATGATTATTTATTTGTACATTCTTTAGTTATTCATGACCAACCGAAATCATCAACTAAGTTGATGATTTTGTGCTGTAGTGAATCCATAGAATGAGGTTAAATGGATGTAATTCATCCTACCTCCATGCATGACATTATATGACTTAGACTAAATACTTGTAAATATATATGGAATTATAGTCTAGAACCGAATCATAACACCAATCAAGCTCATGGTTGAATGTTATGTATTAGGGTCATTTCCGTCTTGGTCAAAGTTCCTCAAACTATGGATTCTAATGGGTTAATAGGTACCCATGAAAACACAAGCAAAATAGTGTCCATAATGAGTGTTTCTAGACAAGATGTATTTTCTTGCAATATACATACTTTCATACTATCTTGAAACCCTAATCTAACTCAATACCGAACTCCATAACTCATACGCCTCGTTCACCCTTGTAGGATAACCTCGGCGTTTTCCCTAAACTCACAAGACTCTCCGCTCACGTTTTTGGACGCTTTTGCAAACCGTGAGTACACATGACCCTCTTTTCATTTTCACACTTTTGAGTGCAATATAAATTACCATATTTAAACTCACACAAACACACGTACGCAAATACATTATTAATACAAACGAATCCAATATACATGTTTTATACGTTTATACTTTAGGAATACATGCATGCTAGAAGCCATTCTTGCACTATACTTGTCATTAACTTCATACAGGCCTACCTTAACATATATAGCGCTATAGGAGTAGCACACCGCCCGTTGATGGGTCTATGTTAAGTAATACCTTAACATGTATAGCGCTATAGGAGTAACACACGCTTAGTGCTAGTAAGATAAGTTGCAAACAAATCAATTCAATAATATTTTGTACAACTTAGGATAGTAGTATTGGGTTGGGTTGGGTTTGTGTTTGTGTTTTAATAATAATAAGGGCTTTGTTAGCCCATGAGTCTGTTCTGGGCCTGGTAGCTTATAAATCGGTAGCCCAAAGTTGTTTGAGTCTCTGTTTTACTTGATCTTTTTGAACGTTAGGGTTGTTAGCGAGTTTTATTCTAGGTCGCCGGAGGATTAGGTCTCCCTAAAGTTCAGGTGACCGTTGTTCTTGTTTAGCTATTTAAGGCCGGTTAGTCATTGAATAAAGTATCGATTGAAATTTGTATACTCACTTGTCACTACAAGTGCTATCAGAGCTTTGTGAGATCCTTAAGAGTGTTGAGAGCAAGAGGAAGAAGTCGCTGCAATGGCTGATGAAACAGGACAGTTTCATAACACGAACATACCAAAGTTTGACGGAGATTACGACCATTGGAGTATGGTCATGGAAAATCTCTTCCGATCCAAAGAGTTCTGGAGTGTGGTGGATCAAGGGTATGCTGAAATCAAAGAAGGAGAGCAGGCGATGCCGATTCAAAGAAAGAACTATGAAGAGAACAAATTGAAGGACTTAAAGGTTAGAAATTATTTGTTCCAGTCAATTGATAAGGCAATTTTGAAGACAATTTCGCAGAAGGAAACGGCGAAACAAATTTGGGACGCCATGAAGATTAAGTATCAAGGCAGTGCTTGTGTCAAGCAGGCCCAATTACAATGCCTAAGAAGAGAATTTGAAATGCTAGAGATGAAGACCGGGGAAACTGTTACTAGCTTCCTTGAAAGGGTCATGGTGACGGCAAACGACATGAGAAATTGTGGAGAGGATATGCCTGATATTAAGATTGTTGAAAAGGTACTACGCACCATGACTACTAATTTCAATTTTGTTGTTTGCACTATTGAAGAATCCAAAGATCTGGATTCCCTCGCTGTGGATGAACTGCAAAGTTCTTTGCTCGTTCATGAGCAAAAACTTGTTCGAAATTCCATAGAGGAGCAAGTCCTAAAAGTCGAACAGGAACAATCTTATGGTCGTGGCCGTGGTAGAGGAAGGTCCACTAACCATAGAGGAAGGGGACGTGGTCGTGGGCGTGGCTCATTTGACAAATCCACTGTTGAATGTTACAAATGCCACAAATTGGGGCATTTCCAATATGAATGGCCCAATGATGAAATGGCTGTAAACTATGCTGAATTTGACGAGAGTGAGGAATTGCTCTTGATGGCAACTGTGGAATTGGAAAGGTACAAGAATGAAGGAAATGTGTTAATGGCAACCACTGAAGGCGTGAAAGTAGGAAGAGAAAGCTTGTGGTTTATCGACTCTGCATGTTCTAATCACATGACAGGAAGCACGCGTTGGTTCACACGTCTCAACAGAGATTTCACTCACACTGTCAAGTTGGGTAATGACAAGAGATTAGAGATTAAAGGAATGGGAGACATCAGAATGACAGTGGATGGTCTCACTCAGGTAATAACTAATGTATACTATGTTCCTAAATTGACATCCAACTTGATAAGTGTAGTTCAATTGCAAGATAAGAGTATTACATTCATTATTAAAGAAGGTGTTTGCAAAGCGTATCATCCTGAAGGTGGACTAATATTCACCTCTACTATGACCAAGAACCGAATGTTCCCCATTTATAGCACACCAAATCTAATTCCAGCCGCATACCCTCGTGTGAAAGATGAATGCTTACAAGTGAAAGATGACCAAGACACTCAAATATGGCATAGAAGGTTTGCTCATGTGAACTACAGAGCCCTTAGGTCAATGCAATATAAGAAGATGGTAGAAGGGCTACCTAAGGTGGTGGAAAGAACTAGAGTGTGTGAAGTTTGTGCCATAGGTAAACAACAAAGAGATGCCATACCTAAGAGCAGTAGGTGGCATGCAACAGACAAGTTGCAGCTTGTACACACTGACATCTGTGGTCCCATCAGACCTGCTTCAAAGAGTAACAAACGGTACGTCTTGGTTTTTATAGATGACTTTACAAGGAAAACCTGGATCTATATGTTATCGAACAAGGGGGAGGCATTTGAGCGTTTTAAACGGTTCAAAGTTCTGGTACAAAATGAAGCAGGTAAAAAGATCAAATGCCTAAGAAGTGATAGAGGAGGTGAGTTTACCTCACAAGAATTCAAAGACTATTGTGAACAGGTTGGAATCAAGCGTCAATTAACAGCATCCTACACTCCTCAGCAAAACGGAGTGGCCGAGAGAAGGAATAGAACACTAATGAACATGGTAAGATGCCTACTTGCAGACAAGGGTATGCCAAAATATTTCTGGCCTGAAGCAGCAAACTGGGCGTGTCATGTGTTGAATAGGTGCATTAGTAGAAGTCTAGACAACAAAGTCCCTGAAGAATATTGGTCTGGTGTTAAGCCGAAGGTGGATCACTTCCGTGTCTTTGGTTCCATTGGTTATGCCCACATACCAGTGCAGCTAAGGACCAAACTTGATGATAGAAGTCACAAGTGTATTTTCCTTGGGGTTAGTATGGAGTCTAAGGCGTATTGACTATACGATCCTGTTGCTGGAAAGATAGTTATCAGCAGGGATGTGACGTTTGATGAAGAAGGGAAGTGGGACTGGAATACAGTGGAGGTTGAGGAACTGATAATTGAAGATGATGAGCTTACGGGCCCAAGAATCAGCAATGAGGTCTTAGAAGCAGGGAACACTCCAGTAACAAATGAAGGAGCTGAAACAGGGGCAGAAACAAGTGCAGGGGCAGATCAGTCCACACCAGCAGCATCAAACCCTAGTGTACCTATCACACCACCCAGTGCAGCTCAATCTGGTTCTTAGGTAACACAGGAACAACAACCTGTGGAACTCAGAGCTCAAACAAGACTACGAAGACCCCCTGGGTGGATGGTAGACTATTGTACCGGGGACACTGAAGTAGAAGATGAGGCAGGGTTTGCGATGTTCAGTTCACTGGATGATCCATCAACATACGAAGAGGCAAGGAAGGAAGATAAGTGGGTCAAAGCAATGGAGTCTGAAATGACTGCCATTAAGTACAACAATACATGGGAGTTGATGGAGGCACCCGCAGGAGTTAAGCCTATTAGAGTTAAATGGTTGTTCAAGACTAAGTTAAATGAAAAGGGAGAAATGGAGAAGTACAAGGCTAGACTGGTGGTAAAAGGTTATGCTCAGAAAAAGGGTGTGGATTACAACGAGGTATTTGCTCCAGTAGCTCGTTGGGATACGATTAGAACACTTCTTGCAGTGGCAGCCAAGAGAAACTGGACGGTGTTTCAACTCGATGTAAAAAGTGCATTCTTAAATGGAGAACTCAAAGAAACTGTGTTTGTGGAACAGCCCCAGGGATTCATTAAATCAGGAGAAGAGACCAAAGTGTACCGGCTAAAGAAAGCACTCTATGGGTTAAAACAAGCCCCTAGGGCCAAGTTCAACCGCATAGAGATGTATTTAAAGAGGGAAGGATTCAAAAGAAGTGAATACGATCACACCTTGTTCATCAAAAGAATATGGAATAAGATACTAATTGTAAGTTTATATGTAGATGACCTTATTTATGCCGGAAGTGACAAGATGCTGTGTGAAGGCTTCAAGAATTCAATGAAAAAGGAGTTCGATATGACTGACTTAGGCCAGATGAAGTACTTCTTGGGTGTAGAAATTTGTCAGAACAGTGAATCCATAACAATGTGCCAAAGTTAGTATGCAAAAAGTGTCTTGGAGCGATTTCACATGTGGGAGTCCAATCCAGTCAAAGTGCCAATTGTACCTAGAGTTGTTCTAACCAAAGCAGGAGTAGGGGAGGAGGTGGACAGTTTGTTATACAAGAGTCTTGTTGGCAGTCTAATGTACTTGACTGTCACAAGACCGGACCTGCTGTATGCTGTTAGCTTAATCTCCAGATTCATGAAAAATCCAAAGGAGGATCACTTGCTTGCTGCAAAAAGAGTACTCAGGTATGTTAAAGGAAGATACAATTATGGCTTGAAGTTTGTAAAGGGAACAGAAGGTGAGCTCAAGGTATACACAGACAGTAACTATGCACGGGACAGAGAAGATCGCAGGTGTACCTCTGGTTATGTGTGCTTGTTGAGCAGTGCAGCTATTTGCTGGTGTTCGAGGAAACAAGACATTGTGACACTTTCATCCACGGAGGCAGAATATGTCGCAGCTGCAGCGTGTGCGTGTCATTGTGTATGGGTCAAAGGCTTACTGGAAGACATGGAAGAAAAACTGACAGCAGCTGTAACAATATTCTGTGACAACACATCAGCAATCAAGTTGTCGAAGAACCCAGTCATGCACCGCAGATCCAAACACATCGATGTAAGGTACCATTACCTAAGAGAATTGGTCAACAAAGAAACTATCAACATGGTATTTTGCGGTACAAATGAGCAACTGGCAGATGGCATGACGAAACCTCTGAAAGAAGAAAGCTTTGTGAACATCCGTGAAGCTATTGGAGTTGCTGAAGTTAAACAAGAAACTTCAGGTGTTCTTGTTTAAGGGGAGGAATTATTGGGCTGGGTTTGTGTTTTAATAATAATAAGGGCTTTGTTAGCCCATGAGTCTGTTCTGGGCCTGGTAGCTTATAAATCGGTAGCCCAAAATTGTTTGAGCCTCTGTTTTACTTGGTCTTTTTGAACGTTAGGGTTGTTAGCGAGTTTTATTCTAGGTCGCCGGAGGATTAGGTCTCCCTAAAGTTCAGGTGACCGTTGTTCTTGTTTGGCTATTTAAGGCCGGTTAGTCATTGAATAAAGTATCAATTGAAATTTGTATACTCACTTGTCACTACAAGTAGATTACGCAATATGACTGAAACAAACACTTACTTTCGTCTAAAATGATATGTATTAAACTAATACCCATTGCATCGCGGTGTAGGGATGAGCATGTGGTACCGGATACCGATACCATACCGATACCATCCCGATACGTACCGTACCGATACCATACCGCTTGTATTCGGTATCGGTATTACGTTTTACCATTTATCGGGATCGGGATTTTGCGGGATCGGTACCGGTATTTTTCGGTAATACCGAATTAATACCGATTGTGAGGTTAGCATATTTAAAAGGGAATATATACCATTTAGTAAATGGCAGTACCGACTACCGAATTAAATCAGGTGAGGTGATCCTCTCGTTAATATATATAATGTTGGGATCCAGTTCATGCCTTCATGGTAAAGTCAAAATCAACATTAAAATCGTATAAACATTATTATTTTTCCCATGCTTCTAAAATCGTATAAACATTAAAAGTCAAAATAAACATTATTATTTTTCCCATGTTGGGATCCAGTTCATACTTTGTGCTTCTAAAATTGAATTATACAGTGAACAAGAGTTAATATGTAGAATTACTCACTTGAAAGAGAACTTAGATTAGGTACTTTGTGCTAGTTCTTGGTCATACTGGCTGTTAAATGACAGGTGTATATCTTAATGTCTTTCGATTGTGTTTACATACCTTATGATTGTGTTTTTCTTCAGCGGAGTCTAATAGCAAGAATCCAAATGGCATCTTTGAATGGACCACCTTCTAGTCAAGTAAGTTACTTGAAATGAATTTTTTTACATGGGCTTTCTACTGTAACTTGGTTAAGTAAGAGCTCTAAAAAACAACCCACTATTTATTACTGATTTGTATTTTCTTTCAATAGAGAGTCAATACAATTTCTGCTCAAGCTATCGATGTGGGATAAAAAACCAAACAAATTCAAAATGAACGGCAATAAAAGAAATGCAGTAACCAAAACTTGATTACATTCATCAAGTTTAACATTTAATGGACATAAATCAATTATTTTATGGTTCGACACTTAAATGAACAAGCACTACTAAGAATTCGGTATTTTTCGGTATCATACCGGAAAACCGGTACCGATACCGGTACCATACCGATACCATACCGCTTGTATTCGGGATCGGGATCGGGATCAATTTTTGAGGAAAATCAGGATCGGGATTGTCGGGATCGGTATCGGTTCGGTACCGTGCTCATCCCTATCGCGGCGTGTGGTAATTCTGGTATTATTGTTTTTATTTTATAACTCTTAGCACAAACTTATATAACCTAGTTAGGCATACGAATACTTAAATCTATATTGAAGTAAATCTCAAACCCACTTAGACGGTGTTTGGCTTTCCTTTTTTTGAAGGTAGAAGTCCTTTTTTAGGCCAAAAGGACTTTTGAAAAGTATTTGCCTTTCCTTTTTTTAGGGTAAAAGTCCTTTTTCTAAGGCAAAAGTGGGGTTTTGCTGACTTTTTTTGCCAAAAGTCCTTTTGCAAAAGGAGCAAATAAGTTAAGCCAAACATGCCCTTATTGGGCCAACATATACTACCACAACGGCCCACAGCCCGCCCCAAATTTTGCTTAACGTCCCTAGTGTTCAAACAAGTGAACAACCATCTCACCGCCGGTCGCCGCCGTCGTCCGTCGTCATCTCCGTCGCCGCTGCCGCTGCTTTCAGCAACCTCTCACCGTTCAAATAAAAATGGAAACCGGACAGTACCTCGGTGAAATCTCAGCTCTCTGTTTTCTCCACCTCTCTCCACCGTCTCCTTCACTTCCATATCTCTTTGCAGGTTATCTTCACTTTACTTCATCTTCAAATTATCATTATTACCAGAATATTAATAGTAACACTTGCTTTTTATTGTCAATCAGGAACTGGTTCGCAGCTTCTGTTCTATGACCTAGCTACTTCCAATATGATTGCTTCATATCAAGTGTTTGATGGAATTAGGGTTCACGGAATATGTTGTATGACGTCACCGGATACTGAAAGTACTTTCAGAGTGGCTGTGTTTGGTGAACGCAGACTCAAATTGTTTGTATTCAACATTCAGTTGCCGGATCATGATGATAAAACGCTTGTTAATCTGGTTTCTGGTCAGTGTTTGCCTAATTTAGGTCACTGGATTTTGGATGTCTGCTTCATACAGGTGTAATTATTTTCGTCAGTTTCTCTATTGTTTGTTTCATGCTTAGTTGTGAGAATGTAAACAAACCGAACCGAAAGGAGTGTTGTTGTTCATGTTCGTTCGTTTCGCGTTGAACTTGTTTACGGAGCAGTTCACTAACACATATGGAACAGAAATGCCTGTTCGTGTTCGTTCATTAAGGAATTGAACTTGTTCACAAACACAAACGAACATATAACAATTTAAAGAAAAACAACTTTCTTAATCCCAAAAGTTAGACTTAAGCACTTGATATATCATAATCATAAACATAATTATCCCAAAACAAAGGCACAAGTAAGCATAAAAATAATTATCCCAATAAGTGTTTTAAGGATCTAAGTTTCTAATGACTGAACATAAACTAAACAAAAGTTACAAAACAAACGACCATGAATGCACATAAACGAACATGTTACTGAACGTTCACAAACGCAATTGAATGAACGCTACCTTTGTTCGTGTTCGTTCATTTATTAGTTGAACGAAATTCCCTGTTCATGTTAGTTTATTTATTAAACGAGCGAACGCCGATTGGTCACAAATATTTTGGTGAATGTTCGGTTCGTTTATAGCCTATTTAGTTGTGTTACTTACTTTGTTAATCGGTAGTAGGATTCTGTAGATGAAGGGAGGCAGTTTATTGCTATTGGATGCACTGATAACTCTGTTTATTTTTGGGACATGTTGACATCTACAGTCAGCTATCAGGTTAGCTCTCCAGGTATGGTTTACGGTTTACCTAACTGAAGTGTATAACAGAAACTAGCTATAGCTATACAAGTAACTACATCAGTACTCAAATAACTGCTCTAATACGGTTATCGTTCGTTCACAGACAGATGTCTTCTATATACGATGCGAATGTGGGGTGACAAAATTGATTCTATCCGTGTAGCGTCTGGTACGATTTTTAACGAGGTACTTAAGTTTCTCATTCTGAATGCGCTTTTGTGATTTCTCACGTCTTTTTGAAGTCAGTATTGCTTAACGTTTGAAGCTGATTTATGTTCTAAATGTGTTCTCGCAGATTATAGTTTGGAAAGTCGTTTGTGGGTGTTATACTCCTTGTTTAGACAACAGTCCTTCAAAGGAAAGTGATAACCATGTTTGCAATCGCAAGTACAAAGCTGTTCCGGTCTGTAGACTGGCTGGGCATAAAGGTTCCATATTCCGTATTACATGGTCTTTAGATGGATCAAAACTAGTGTCGGTCTCTGATGATCGCAGGTCAATTCTGATATGGATTTTGTTGACTATTTTATTCTTGAAGCAGCAAAAATATATGTATATATAATGTGTTTAACTGTTTATTTGATTTATTTTTAGTGCAGTGCTCGTATATGGGAAGTTCATGATGCTAAAAAAGACTCCAATGATTCTGCAGAGGTGACCGTCTCTTCTTCCAGTGGACCTGTGCTATTTGGCCACAGTGCTAGGGTTTGGGATTGCTGTATGTCTGACTCTGTAAGCCCGCCATAAACGCGCTCATCTCTTACGTTTCGTCATAAATTATGATCAGAGTAACCAACTTTGTTAGCCTGCTAACTGTTTTTATTGTATGGGGAATGATGGTGATCTCAGTTAATCGTCACTGTGGGCGAGGACTGTACATGTCGTGTATGGGGACTAGATGGAACTCAACTTAGAATAATCAAGGAGCACATGTAAGTAATTTGCCCAAAATGAAAAATTAATCCACAAAACTAAATTTTCAAAAGAATTTTGAAAAATGAAAATTGTGCATGTTTGTTGTACAGAGGGAGGGGAGTATGGCGATGCTTGTACGACCCAAGTTCGTCTCTTCTTGTTACTGCTGGATTTGATTCTGCCATAAAAGTGCATCAGCTGCATTCTTCTTTACCCATGGGTTTAACAAGATGCAACGGTGTGGAAGATCATGAAAGAAAGCAAATCTTTACGATACAAATTCCAAACACAAATCGTACTGGACGAATGGACAGGTACGTCCAGTGCCAAAAATATTATAATTTGTCTTATTCTTTTTATAATACCGAGTAAAATGCCATTTTCGTCCCTGAAGTTTGGCCAGTTTTGAGGCTTTGTCCATAGGTTTGTTTTTCTGCATCTGGATCCAAAAGGTTTGAAATCTTGCTATTTTCATCTGGCTGGTTAACTCCATCCATTTTTCTCCGTTAAGTCAGGGGTATTTCCGTCTTTTTTGTCAACTCCAAGGGCAATTCGGTTTTGTTTTCACTTTATGTACAAGCATTTAGCATAATGTACAAGTATTCAAAGTACCCTTAATAAAAAAACAAAAATAAGATGGTAAAAAGACGAAAATACCTCTGACTTAATGGAGAAAAATGGATGGAGTTAATGGCAAGATTTCAGACCTTTTGGATCCGGATGCGGAAAAACAAACCTTTGGACGAAAGTTGCAAAACTGGTTAAACCTCAGGGACAAACATGGCTTTATACTCTATTATACCTATTATCTTCACAATTGGATTGTTTTCTTGCACGTGCAGCAAAAGTGAATACGTACGTTGCATGCATTTTGCAAGTGAAAATGCACTTTATGTTGCCACAAACAATGGTGTCTTGTACCTCGCTAATATATCCGAAACTGGTGACGTGGCATGGACTCAGCTTTTCCGTGCTAGCGAGGATATCGCAATAGTTTGTATAAGTGTATTCCCAGGTGCCGCTTCTTGTGCAGACAACTGGATCGCTCTGGGAGACGGTAAGGGGAGATTAACCATTGTGAGAGTTGTAGGTCTCCCAACACCAGAAGTCAACGTTTCCTTAACTTGGTCTGTTGAAGCCGAAAGACAACTTTTGGAAACATTTTGGTGTGAGTCTCTGGGGCCCAGTTTTATCTTCACAGCTGATCCTAGAGGAAAGCTGAAGCTATGGCGTATCGAGTCATTTTCTGAGTGTTTAGTAGCAGAGTTCACATCATGCTTTCCTATAAGGATAATATGTTTGGATGCATCGTTTCATGAGGAAGTGTTAGTGTGTGGAGATCTTCGTGGTAATCTTGTTTTATTTCCTTTATTACGAGACTTGTCGCTCAGTACACCTGCTTCTTCGGTTGCACAAATTTCGCCTTTAAATTACTTTAAAGGAGCTCATGGCATATCAAGTGTGACCAGTGTATCTATTCATGGTTCAAGTTCAAGTAACATTGAATTACGCTCGGTACGTTACTACGTTCATATGTTTTTGTTTTTGCATAAATCAATGAAAAACTTTGATATGAAATTAATTTAACCCATTGGTTATTTCTTCAGACCGGAGGTGATGGGTGCATATGTTATCTGGAATATGATAAATTTGAACAAAAAATGGACTTCATTGGAATGAAACAAGTTAAAGAGCTGAGTTTAGTCAAATCTCTCTTTCCGAATGACAATCCTGACTGTGCTATTGGCTTTGCGTCAGCTGATTTTATAATCTGGAATTTGTCAACTGAGACTAAGGTTCTCTCTTCCTCTTCTAGTCTTCTTCCCAATGTTTTCAGAATGGACCGGACGTCGAACCGGTCTCCTTACCAGTTCACTTGTCGGGGCGGTCGAACCAGTTGGATCAGATGTAAGAACCGCGTTATGCCATAAATATTATAAAAATAAACAGGGTGAAACTGAAAATAATATAATCAAAATCCGGTTCGACCACTCGGTTTTCTGGTCCGAGCGGCCGGTTCGACTTAAACCCGGTATAAAAATAAACAGTGTGAAACTGAAAAAAATTAATCAAAATCCGGTTCGACCACTCGGTTTTCTGGTCCGAGCGGCTGGTTCAACTTAAACCCGGTCTGATAGGGTGAACCGTACCAATCAGACCCCCGGTTCCCGGTCTTACTATTTTCCAAAACATTGCTTCTTCCTCTGTCTGTTGACTATTTTAGCCTACTATACGGTTTTTATAATGCTTGCCCATTTTTTTTATTGCTATAGGTAGCTGAAATTTCATGCGGTGGATGGCGGCGTCCTCATACTTTTCTTCTTGGTGATATACCCGAAATGAAGAATTGCTTTGCGTTTGTGAAGGTTTGTGGCTAAATTTTAAGCAATTTGTCCACAACATAGTTTATCTAATCTAAAAGAGTAAAATGCCATTTTCGACCCTATGGTTTGGCCACTTTTGCGACTTTAGTCCAAAGGTTTGTTTTTCCACATCTGGATCCAAAAGGTTTGAAATCTTGCCATTTTCATCTCACTCATTAAGTCCATCCATTTTTAACGTTAAGTCATGGGTATTTTCGTCTTTTTAGATATGTCTAAAAAGACGGAAATGCCACTCATTAACGGAGAAAAATGGATGGAGTAAATGAGTTGGATGAAAATGGCAAGATTTCAAACCTTTTGGATCTATGTGGAAAAACGAACCTTTGGACGAAAGTCGCAAAACTGGCCAAACCTTAGGGACAAAAATGGCATTTTACTCAATCTAAAGTTTGGGTTTTTTATTTATTATTTTCTCATAGGATGAAGTGATTTATATGCACAAGCACTGGGTAGTTGCAAGTGACAAAATATATCCCCAGAATCTCAATCTGCAGTTTCATGGCAGAGAGATGCACTCATTATGTTTCATTGTCGATCATACAAATAATTTTCAACTAAGTTTCATAGCAACAGGCTGTGAAGATGGAACTGTGAGGTTAACAAGGTACAACTGTACAACTAATTAAAACAAACTAATCTTACTATCCTTAGTTAAATTATGTTTAACTAATGATGTAAATATACACTCAGGTACTCTGCAGGTGTTGACAACTGGTCTGCTTCAAAATTGCTTGGAGAGCATGTTGGTGGTTCAGCTGTAAGATCACTTTGCTACGTGCAGAAGGTGCATACTTTTACAGATCATACGATGAGTACAGCTGGCACAGTTATTAAGCAAGGAACAGATTTAGACGATCAGGAAGATCAGTTTCTGTTAATTTCAGTTGGTGCAAAAAGGGTTGTAACGGCTTGGAAACGCAAGAGTACATCAACACCTAAAAGTGAAATGTTGTTCCAATGGCTTTCCAGTGATTTGCCAAACAGAAAAGGTGGTACAAATTTGAGCGGGTCAAAAAAGGTGGAAACCAATGGAAACGTCAATAATGTTTCAATTGATAAACCCCTTCCAGAAAATACGGAAGTTTGCTGCAACGATGGTAATGAAAATGATTGGCGGTACCTGGCGGTGACTGCTTTTCTTGTGAAGATTTCGGGTTCAAGGTGGTCTAAGATCCAAGAAGTGACTTTCTTTATTTTAATATTCCTTGCTACATTCTATTAGGGATGAGATTTTTTTCCCAAATACCCGTACCCGTACCGATGTTGGGTATTCGGTACATGTAACGTTACCCAGTTTTATTGATTTTGGTATTCTGTACTTTTGGTACGGGTACGGGTAAAAATGGTACTGGTACCGAATTTGATATTATGTTTTATTTTCGTATTATGGTATTATGGTACTCGTATCGATTTTACCTATATACTACCCGTAGTGCTTAAAAGATAGAAAAAAAGAAAATAGTACCAAATCAGGCACTGTACCAAAATACCCCCAGGTACCCGTACCATAATATTTGGTACGGTATTCGGTACCCAGTTTTATTCAGATTCGGTACCGGTATTTTTGGTACAGATACGGGTACTGTACCGCTCCCATCCCTAATGGATACAAGTTAATGACGATTCTTGTTGTGTCTAATTGCAGGACATCTGTGTGTTTCATTGTTGTTTCTTGCTCAGATGCCACAGTTACATTAAGGGCTCTAGTATTACCACATCGCCTTTGGTAAACATTTAGCCACTTAACAATATCATATGGGCCGCCAGCTGTACTTCTATTTCTGTTTAAAATATATTAAATAACATAAGGTAATTTGCTCTTAAAACAAGACGTTATTCTCATTCTCTTTTAACCATTGCAGGTTTGACGTTGCACTATTGATTCCTTCAGCTTCACCGGTTCTATCACTGCAACATGTCATTATTCCTGAACTTCCAAGTTGTAAAGGTTTTTAATTCCTTTTTTATGATATTATTTTATAATAATTGTTTTGTATATATCTTGCCTCCCTACTATCTCTATTGATATATTACTGATACCGAAAACCCTTGTTTCTTTTCAGATAAAAGTCAAACAAAAAGTGTGTTTACGGTTATTAGCGGGTCAACAGATGGAAGTATCGCCCTTTGGGATGTCACTGAAACAGTTCAAACTTTTTTGCAAAAAGTATCAAACCTAAAGAAGGAAGATTGCAGAAACTTTCAAAGAAGACCACGCACTGGAAGAGGAAGCCAAGGTGGACGACAATGGCGGTCACTCGACAACTCAGACAAAAAACCATCTACCACATCACCAAAACCCTCACAGAACAAGAACGCTGAGGATGATATGCAAGACCAAACATCATTAAATACGATACAGCCGTTGCATGTTTTGAAAAATGTTCACCAATCTGGGGTGAATTGTATTCACGTTTCAGATGTTAAAGATTCCGAATCTTGTTTTTCTTGTAATGTTGTAAGCGGTGGTGATGATCAAGCACTCCACTCTTTTTGTTTCAATGTTACGGGTTCTGATAGACGCACTTCAGAAATGCACTTTCCTCATCAAGTCGAAACATCTGGAAACTACCAGATTATGTTTTCACATCCCTACAAAATAGCCTCAGCTCATAGCTCTGCGGTAAAAGGTGAAACTCTCACTTTCTGTAAATCTATTCTAATTATTAAAAAGTTTCTTTAATTGTGGTGTTGACCATCTAAATCCAATCATTTTGACTAAAACTAAGTGTGATATGTTATGTGTATAGGTGTATGGACAGATGGGCGTTGGTTTTTTTCTACTGGGCTTGATCAACGTTTGCGTTGTTGGGGCGTGTCAACGGATGGTAAATTAAGTGAGTATGGCCATTTGATTGTTAGTGTACCAGAACCAGAAGCACTTGATGTTAGAAAATACGGAATAAACCGTTATCAAATAGCAGTTGCTGGAAGAGGGATGCAGATGATGGAGTTTATAGCTCCTGCGGAAGCTTAGTTTGTTTAGTTAAAAACTAAGAGTAGTTCGATTGGTATTTTTTGTTTAGATCCGCTTTTGTTCTGGTGTTTTGAGTGTACAATAGTTATCCAAAGTACAATCATATGATTATTAATTATACAATATTCAGTTCTATCTGCACAACTTGGTCTAAATGTTTATTCTGTTATCTAAATGATGAAATACTATCGAGGAATAATAGTTGTATGTAAACACATTTTTTTTATAAAAAATCTCAAAATGCAAAACTTTCCTGAGATTACATACATGCATTCCATTGGAAGTCAGGCTCCATGCCGTCATTTACCTCACATATAATGCATGTTCCAAGTGTTTGAAGGGAAACTAAAACCTATTGTCACGACACTACAGCCAGTGGCGAAGCTTGGATTTTTCGGGCGGGGGGTGAAAACATATATACCCAAAAATTTCTATAGAACCGGGGGGGGGGGGGGGGGGGGGGAACGTATATACCCACAAATTTCTATACGAAAACTACATATATAACACTACTGAGTGAAAAATCCCGGGGGGCGGACGTCCCCCCCATTAAGCTTCGCCCCTGACTACAGCTACTATTAAATAGTTGGGCACCTATTGTCAATAATGTTGGGCCTAAATATTTGTTTAAATAGTTTCTTTTTTCAATATTGGGCCTAAATATTTGTTAAAATAGTTTTTTTTTTCATGTATTTTGTTTCTTTTGCTTGGCACATTTAGGTTGTACAAGGCGCACTTGACTCATGGTCAATTCTCCAAGTGTTCATTTCCCCTACCATTCTATATCAATGTCAAGTATACATTAATTGAACTTTAAAATAATAGGGCTCATATATCTTCTTCTAAACTCTTAAAAAATTACAAATTTCGTAATTAACTCTATAACATTTGTGAACTTGCATTAACAGTTTCAGTTTCCAGGTTTCATTCACCTACATCTGCCGGTCTTTCTTTTGTATTCTTTCCTGTCTCACAATTTACAGAGATTCGGCTTCCGAACCACACAACAACCGCTTGAGGAAAACGTGTTACTCCAACCGACACAGTCCTTGCTGTCGCCGGCTACTGTGGTAGAAATTTGTGGACTATTTGCGGTAAACAACCACTAATCCGGCGGAATCAACTGACGATGGTGGTTCCAAGGCTGGATCGGGTCTTCTAGCGGTGAGTTAGGGCATAAATCAGAAACCGATGATGATGAAGCGAGCGACAGGGGACTGCATGTAGATGTCGACGGTATCGTTTGACAGCCGCATTTGCCGATCTCCGGCTGAAACTGGTGGATAAGGGAGGTCTGAGAGGGTTGTCGGGGTTGTTACCGGTGATGGAGACAGTGGTTTAAAAATGAGATGATGACGTCGGTGGTGGTTTTATGTTGAACCGGCAGGTGGCGGTTACATCTTTCTGGTGGAAGACTGGAAGGGCAGTCGTCCGATGCGATTCGTTTGGGCCGTGGCCCGTGGTAGGTGGTGGTGTTGTGGTGGAGGCGATTAGATGCTACTGTATGGTGGCGTTGTTGCTTTTGTGGTGGTGGATGAAAAGTGGAGTGGTAGTTGCGGAGTGTTGCGGAGTGTGGCGGTGATTTGGCCGGAGGTAGGTATAGTGGTGATGACAAAAGTTTGAGAGAGAGAAGATACAAAATTGTTATTCAGTTTTCAAAATTGTCATTCAGCTTTCTCGAGAAAGGAGTAAAAAGGAAAACTTAAATCTGGTAAAACTTAAAAAATGGAATATAAAAATGAAAACAACTATAGGTAAGCCTTTTATTATTATTTCTTCTAAAAAAGTTTGATACAATATGTCTTATTAATTTTATAACCTGTGTTTTTAATAAATCGTTTTTACTTGACAAAATAAATGATTCAATCTCTTTATATCCTTCAATTCTATTAAATGTTATTTTCAAATTTGCTTATAGTTATCGATAATTGCTTAATGTACTCGACTGGGACTCCCCAATTGCCCTAACCAATTTATGGTTTTATCCCCGCTTTAAAATTACGATTTTGCAAACATTTCAAAATTACGTTTTTACCACCAGTTCAAAATAAAATTATGCTTTTGCCCTCAACTAAAAATTACCGTTTTTCTCTTGGTTCAAAATTACGATTTTAACCCATTTAAACTTACAGTTTTGCCATTAGTTTTCTTTTTCCCCACTCAGCCAAATTACGATGTTGCCCTCACTTTAGATTTACATTTTTGGCATCGTTTTCATTTGCTTTCCCAGTTAAATTATGATTTTACTCCCAGTGTAAAATTACAATTATTCTATTGTTTTATTTTTTTTCCAAAACTATAGTAGTCTTTGTTTTAATTGTTTGACTAGATGTAATTTTTTATTCGTTTAAGGCGTCTGGCACACGCTCATTTATCCTGAAAAATTACAATTTTGTCCCCAATTTAAAATTTTTGTTTTTCTATCTGTTTTTGTTTTTCATAAGCAAAAGTATGATAGTGTTTTAATTTAATTGGTTAACTCAATTTAATTTTTTTGAGATTGTGTTATAAGTAGTATGTATAAATAACTGAAACACAGACATACATGTTATGAGAGGGAAATATTCGGTTTAGTGCCCCGCAACGCGGGCGGGGCAAAATCTAGTTCATACTTAAATAACATTATACATAATGCATTAAAAAGTTACGCTTTAAGAAAATATATAATTTTGCAACACATACGAAATCCCCCACAGATAATATAACTCAAATCTTTTAGGGTTTCAATTAAGACATCATCATTATACTCAGTAAATTTAATCAATAGCAAAGCTAAGGTAGGGTATGAGGAGAGTAAGATGTAAAATAGAGAGGCTGTTTCCGGTTAGACCCCCGACTCGATAGCAGTTTTGCATCAAGATTTGGACATTTTTTTTGGAAGGTGACTTTCTCTGTACAGGACCGAATTGGTCACCGGGGTCATGTCGAAGACATTCCCCCGTCAGCCCCGCTCTTACGGACGCGATGTTCGATCGGGCCCCGGCCGGTGCGCAAGCTGACTTCCGCCCGGAAACCATACTGCCCCCACACGAGAGACTCGCTGGGGTAACAGCTGGGTAAAACCGGGTTGCCCTCAGGACCACACCATGCCTCGGTAGGAACGATCCATCATTGGGACGTCCCACCCCCCGTATGCCGCAGCCGGGAGTCGAACCGACGACCTCCAAGGAGGAAGCCGACCCAACTTAACCAACATGGGGATACCCGGTTGAGCTAGGGAGTGGGATAAAGAGATTTGGACATAAGACACATAATACTCAACAATCGGGACAAATGCCGATTACTGCATGTACCTTTTTGTCTTTCGACTATCAACGCCACCACATGATGCATGATTAACAGTCCGCTGTTTTTAACGTTATTTTCACAAAATCAGTAAAATAACGTTAAAGTTAGTACAATTTCACTTTTGCCCCCTCCTCCGAAGCCCACACATATATACATATAATGTGCACCGCAAGCGGGGCGTGAAAATAATATAACTAAAATCTTTTAGGGTTTCAATTTTGATAGCACGTGCAACGCACATGACCCTGTCAATCTGTATTTTATGCCCGGGTTTCGTTGAGAAATGTCACTAGGGAACCAAAATCCATTATTTGTTTCCAATTCCAAATCAAAGTAACTGAATTCCACTTCCTTAAATCAAAGAGACTCTTGTAAAACCCTATTTTTTTTTTCAAGAATATGAGAGTTGGAGGGTTTAGGGTTTTATGCAAGAATTTGGTTCGAACACTCTCAGCAAATGGAAACCATCATCTTCGCACAAAGACCCATCCTTTCTCTCTACCCTTATACTCAACTGGTCTCTTCTTCATCTCTCTTTTCATATTTATCTTCTTTTCTTTTATTATGCATTGATTTTTTTTTCTTTTTTTTTTTTTGAGGGTATGTTTGCTAACAAATCAGTTATTAGTTAGATAAAATTATAACAGAAAAAGTAGTCATCTTTATGGGATTTCAGTAATTGGGTCAAATCTGTTGGCTGATATGATTATTGTTATGTTAATCCACTAATATATCTCTTCTTTTCTTTTATCATGCATTGATTTTTTTTTTTTTTTTTTTTTTTTTTTTTTGTGGGTATGTTTGCTAACAAATCAGTTATTAGTTAGATGAAACTAAAACAGAAAAAGTAGTCATCTTTATGGGATTTCAGTAATTGGGTCAAATCTGTTGGCTGATATAATTATTGTTAGGTTAATCCACTAATATATCTCTTAATTTTATTTTATTTTTGTTTTTAAAGTGGCTGAGATGCAGCCTCAATCATCAGCTGAACTGATCAAGATGATGGAGCACAGACTGTCTGCTATTGAGCACAGGAATGCTTATCTTCAAGGCATTATTAATCAGGTAAGACTCATCAAGTCTCATGTATGCATGTTTGAGTTTATATACTGATATTATATATCTGTTTCTAATTTTTTATATTGAATAAAGACAGCCAGAAACCTCACCAACTGAATATTCAAGAGCAAACAAGGAGCTTCAAAGTCTGAGTGATAAAATGGATCTCATATGTAAGTTGAGGGCAATAGAAAAGGTGAGTTTTTATGCCTTTGAATAATTATTACTTTAAGTTGATGTTCAACAACCTGTTAGATTGATAGAATCAATAATATGGTTTAATATAGGTTGTTATTGTTATGTATGTACATATAGTTTATGGGCCCGTCCCACATAAGTATCCTATATACTGTTAGTTTCTCCAACGATGCAGTTGATATCGCGACGGTTATCGGTCCCCATGTAAAATATGGGTGTCAACTGTCAAATATCCGTACTGATATTTAGGGGTGTGCATGGGTCGGTTTGGGTTGGTTTTGGCCTAAAATCATAACCATAACCATGATGTCGGTTATTGGATAATCATAACCATAACCAATCGGTTATGGCGGTTTTGGTTAATTGGTTTTGAAGGTTATAGCGGGTCGGTTATGGGTGGTTAACCATGAATTTAGGCCTAGCTAAAAATAGTTCACTTTTTTTTTTAAAACATGGAATAAATTGTTATTACATTTACATATAATCTATAATATTAATACCGAATATTAAACCAAAGTGATATGATATATTCTACACATTCAAATAAACATTTAACCAACATGATATGAAACAACTCATAACTACTAAAAACGTTCAACCAAAAACATCAAATATTAAAAAAAAGGTGAAAATCCTAAATCCGACAAAGAGTTTAGTATATGTCGGTTCGGTTCGGTTATGGTGGATATGAAAACATTGATAACCATAACGGACCCACTACTTTCGGTTTTCAAAAGAACAATTAACCGACCCACTGGTTTTTGGTATGGTTCGTTTTTTCGGTTAATTTGGTTGTGGGTCGGTTAATTCGGTTTTTTGCACACCTCTATTATTGGCGATATTGACCAATATATCACCGATTTTTTCTGATATCAGTACTTTTCTTCTTAGTTCTACCATTTGTCTTTCTTCTTATTGCTGCTATTAGTGTTTTAAGTCTTAGTTGTTAATTGTTAGTGTTTTATGATATGTACCAATCGGATTTTGATAAGTAATAACCCGTTGAGTGGGTCAAACTCCTAAGAAATTAGCAAGAAGCAAGAAAAACTTTAGAGAGAGACTTAGACTTAATTCATATCTTCATTCATGAAAAATAAAGGGAATTGCATATTTCCCCTTAAAAAAACTGTTTAATTGCGTATTTACCCAACTTAAAATTAAAATTGCATATATCCCCTTCCTTAACTATTAAAATTGCATATATCCTCTTCCTTAACTATTAAAATTGCATATATCCTCTTCCTTAACTAATATAATTGCAAATTTACCCATTTTGATTTATTTTATTAAAAACAAGTTATATAATGACTTTTTTACCCTTATTTTTACTAACACTTAAAAAAATACAAATTTATTCATTTTTACTAGTCTTTGTGGATTTTTCACAATTTATTTAAAAGAAGGGACAATTGCATATTTCTCCTTAAAAAACTGCTTAATTGCGTATTTACCCAACTTAAAATTAAAATTGCATATATCCCCTTTCTTAACTATTAAAATTGCATATATCCCCTTCATTAACTAATAAAATTGTAAATTTACCCATTTTGATTTATTTCATTAAAAACAAGTTATATAATGACTTTTTTTACCCTTATTTTTACTAAAACTTAAAAAAATACATATTTATTCATTTTTACTAGTTTTTGTAAATTTTTATTAGTTTAGCGGTTTATTTTCAGTGTTTAAGTTTTAGTAAAAATGAATAAATACGTATTTTTTAAAGAATTGTGAAAAATCCACAAAGACTAGTAAAAATGAAAAATTTGTATTTTTTTTTAAGTTTAGAAAAAATAAGGATAAAAAACTAAAGCCATTATATAACTTGTTTTTAATAAAACAAATCAAAATGGGTAAATTTGCAAGTATATTAGTTAAGGAAGGGGATATATGCAATTTTAATAATTAAGGAAGGGGATATGCAATTTTAATTTTAAGTTGGGTAAATACGCAATTAAGCAGTTTTTTAAGGGGAAATATGCAATTGTCCCAAAATTAAACACGTACAACCTGAATATATATAGCATGAAAATGCAAAGAACTAACCTATTGAAACTACCCACTACTACATGACTTAATTAACTAAAAGAAACTAACTAGAAGTAAACCCACTTTCTACATGGACTCATGGAGGTTTTACGAGTGTTGCACACAACATTTTAAGTCTTAGTTGTTAATTGTTGCTTTAAGTCTTAATCAGTTCCAACTTGCTACAATTGTTAGTATTTTGCAAGTTGTACAAGATTAATTTGTAATGGTAAGAGAGTATACTGAATTGTTAGTGTTGAATTGCCATGTATATAAATTCTGTATGAAATTAAATTTACCGATATCCCACCGCGATAACCTATATCTCAAATATCAGTCCTTGACCGATATCCGATTTTTTACCGCATTAACTGCTTAGTTCTCTAAAAATCAAGTCATGACGTCATGTGTAGCATCTGACGCTGATGCTGTGTGTCGTAGGAAATTGAAAGTTTAAAATCACTAATGGGCGATTGTGAAGAAGATAAAGACATGCAAGCCATGGCATACGAAGAACTGGAGCAAGCCCTAAAAGAAGAACAAAAACTGCATAATCTGCTGCTTAAGTCTTTACTGCCTAAGGATGATGCAGATGTAAGAGATTGCATTTTAGAAGTTCGAGCAGGTAACACAATCATTGAAGATTACAGTGTTCTTGAACGTAACACCAAATCTTGCTTATTAAATTCAATAGTTTTGATTTTGCATCAGGGACGGGAGGCGAAGAGGCTTCACTGTTTGCAATGGACATCTTTAAAATGTGAATTTGGATTTTCACTGAATTATTATTATTATTATTATTATTATTATTATTATTATTATTAGAGTAAACTGCCATTTTCGTCCCTGAGGTTTGGCCTTTCGTCCAAAGGTTTGTTTTTTTGCATCTAGATCCAAAAAGTTTGAAATCTTGCCATTTTTCTCCGTTAAGTCAGGGGTATTTTTGTCGTTTTTTGTTAACTTAAAGGGCAATGCGGTCTTTTTCACTTTATGTACAAGCATTTAGTATAATGTACAAATATTCAAAATACCCTTAATAAATAAAAATTTAACAAAGAAAAATGATGGAGTTAACATCTTAACGAGCTGGATAAAACTAGCAGTATTTCAAACCTTTTGGATCCGGATGCGGAAAAACAAACTTTTGGACGAAAGTCACAATCGGGGACGAAAATGCCATTTTTCTCTCTCTCTTTTTTTGATTCCTGACCTGTGATACGTGATTCACACCAGGTATGAGAGATACTCACAGAAAAAGGGTTGGAGATTTGAGGTGGTGGAAGTCACAGATTCAAATATGAAAGGATTCAAGGTCAATTTTCTTTTTCTTATTATTTTATTTTGGCTAATGGGAGGATTTTATTTGATCATTTAACAAAGAGTCATGCATGACGAGCGTATTTTATTTGGCAGGAAGCGAGTGCTGCAATATCCGGGGCAGATGTCTACGGAAAACTAAAATTCGAGAGCGGAGTTCATAGAGTGCAGGTTTTTTTCACCATTTCACTTGGTGAATTTGGCTGCTAACGTAAAAGACATTTGTCTTAGCATTTTTATTTTGCAATTTGCAGCGAGTTCCCATCACGGAGAAATCAGGACGTGTTCATACAAGTGCTGTGTCTGTTGCTATCCTTCCCCAAGCAGATGAGGTGATTGGTGACTTTACTATAATTGTTGCCATTTTATATTCTTTTAATTTGTTAAATATACGAGGCGCACACTTTTTAAAGGTGTGATCACTCACATAAGTCATAACAAAGTGGCATTTTGCAGGTAGATGTTCAACTAAGAAATGAGGACTTAAGAATCGACACATACAGGTCTGGAGGATCTGGTGGTCAGCATGCAAATACTACTAATAGTGCCGTTAGGATTACACATATTCCATCAGGCCTCACAGTTTCTATACAAGATGAACGCTCACAACATATGGTAAATCATTTTAATAAAAACGTACTGCAACATACAACATGCATACTGATTTTTGTTTCCCTTTTGTTTGTTAGAACAAAGCTAAAGCACTAAAAGTATTGTGCGCGCGACTGTATGAGATGGAGAGATGCAGACTACAAAACAGCAGATCAAAGCTAAGATCAGACCAGGTACTATTAGTGTATTTAGACAAACATTTTAGCTTTTTGTACAGATATTCGAATAGAAATTCGATTTGTGTGTTTATTAACAACATTTGGCATGAAACCAGATCGGCAGCGGGGATAGATCTGAACGTATACGCACCTACAACTTTCCACAAGGGCGCGTTACGGATCACAGGATAGGTTTCACTCATCATTCCATCAGTGATGTGATGCAGGGAGAGAGTTTGGATTACTTCATTGATGCCCTTCTTCTGATATTCGAATAGAAATTCGATTTGTGTGTTTATTAACAACATTTGGCATGAAACCAGATCGGCAGCGGGGATAGATCTGAACGTATACGCACCTACAACTTTCCACAAGGGCGCGTTACGGATCACAGGATAGGTTTCACTCATCATTCCATCAGTGATGTGATGCAGGGAGAGAGTTTGGATTACTTCATTGATGCCCTTCTTCTGCAGCAGGAAATGGATGCAATTGCTGACTTCACTGCCACCTCAGCTCATTGAATATGTTTTTTATACCAACAAAATGTTTTTTTTTTCAGACATGTAACTGATATTTTATCTATAAGCTTTTGCAAACATTTAAAATAAATTGGTAATCATAAATTAGTGAATGATGATATTTGTGTTGAATATTACCATTTCATGAAATAGTGTACAAAATTTATCTAAGCAAAAACCAAAGTCATTTGGGATGAAGTCAAAATGCTAGAAACAAACATCTAATCATCATCACTTTCGTCGCTATATGAAACAAGTCCACCGGTAACAACATTGGTGACAGGATCTGAAGGTTTAGATTCTTCAGGTGTGCTGATCTTTGCCTTTTTTGGTTGAGGTTTAACTTTTATAACTCTCCCAGTGGGCGAGCGCGTGTTTTTCTCTCCGGATGGTTGTTGCTCCTACAAGCCAAATATGTATAAGATTATCCAATGAAACATTTTAATAAAAAATGATCGAGTTAATTACTGTTTTTGTTCTTGCGGTTTGTCAAAAATCACTATTTTAGTCCATTAGTTAAAAAATTGCAATTTCAGTCCCTGTGGTTTCACTTTCGTAACCATTTCAGTCCACCTCGTAACCATTTCAGTCTCCGTACTTAACAGAATAAATGGATTGAAATGGTTACGGAAGTGAAACCACAGATACTGAAATGGTTACGAAAGTGAAACCACAGGGACCGAAATCACAATTTTTAAACTAATAGATTGAAATAGTGATTTTTGACAAACCACAGGAACAAAAACAGTAATTAACTCAAAATGATCATTAACAACATACAACACTAGAGTCTAAGGGGCTGTTTGGCAACTTCTGAATGGTTAAGTGTCGAACTAGTAAGATGTCTGAACCATTAAGTACTGAACCAGTAAGAGGTCTGAACCACTAAGAGCTAGTATAATACTTAATCGTTCAGAGGCAAATGTCTGACCAATTCAGATTAGAGGTCTTAACCATTCAGACTCTCAGTATAATCCTTAACCATTCAGAGGCAAATGTCTTAACCATTCAGACATATGCTCGCGAAACAAACAGTCTAAACCACTAAATGCTGAACCACTAAGACCCTCACTAAGAGGTAAACAAACAACCCCTAACCTGAAGTTTAGGAGGGGCCACAGGTGATTCCTTTAGCTCGTGTAGAATGGCGGATTGTGCAGCCACTTGTTCCTGCATAATATGTAAGAAAATAAATTTTATAAAATCATACTGAATTTATGTTTGACCAAAAAAAAATGTGGGTAGCAAGATGACGACAGACATAATTCACTTGTTAATTCTTAAAGACGGTTCAAATGTTCAATATCAAGGGTGTCGTATTTTAAGATCTAACACATGCTCGTATGAAACATATAAAACGAACCTGAAAACTCCGTAGCTGTTTGGCTTCCTCATCTGCTATGTGCTGCTCATATTCTCTCCTTGACTAGACCAACAAATGAATTGATAATGATAATACAAATGGACGATGTGTGCTATTGAAATGAAGCAAGCAAGCAAGCAATATTGAAAAAGATAATTAATTACCAACTCCAAGTTATCAAGAAACTCAGTCTCATCTTCATCCAATGCTTTTGGAGGTCCTGCATAACAAATTAGTGGCAGGCACGTGAGAGAGAGAGAGCACTGAAGAAAGATGTAATGAGAAATTGAGAATTAGTGGCACTGACTATGCTTGAAGCGTTCGTTGAACTCTGCATCTTTCTTGTCCTTATTCTCCTTTAAAATCTGCACGAATTAACAAGCCAAATCAACTATATCATGTGTATTGAAAAAGCAAGCATGCTTGAAAAAGTTAACAAACTAATGCAAACATTATGTCCCAAAGTAAGTAACTGAATGATGTGATGTATAACATGACATGAAGAACCAAATGCCTAAACAGGCAGCTTGTGCAAACATTCCTGTTTCTTATTATCTAATGCCTTGCAATTAAAAGAAAGATAATATTTTTGGCTGGTGAATGAATGGAAGTAATAAAAGCAAGACAAAGAAGAAGAAGAAGAAGAATTATGATACCTCAAAAAGGGGGCGATCTCGTTGGGCAGTTCCGTCTTCAACTCTAGGTCCTCGAGTCTTCTTGGCTTCATCCAACTGTTTGTTTGTTGGTTAAATAAATCAATCACAAAGGTTTCCAATTGAATGAATGAATGAATAAACAAACAACGGAGGATTGTGTTGTGACCTGTTCCTGCGATACAAAATTCATCAGCCTGGTTACCGGAGGAGGGTAACCCTCGTCCGCCATCACTCCTTCTTTTCTTCCTTCCAAGAGTATTACTAATACTATCAACCTTCTTCTTGCTTGCTTGCTTGCTTGCTTTCTCTCTCTCACAAATCCAATTTACCATGGATGGATCATTCAAAATTAAGGCTCTGTCTATCTATGATCTCGATTTACAACACACCCAAACCTAATAACAAATGGCTTCACCAAAATAACCCTTTTCCTTATTTTCAATTTATTATTTTTATTTTGGTTTCATCTTTTTAACACCATTCGTTTCTTTTTTTTTTTTTTTGTGTTAATTTTTTCTAATTCACAATCACACCCCTAAAACTAAAGGGATATTAAATTTAAATAACCCTAACTTTTATCAACTAGGATTAAGACCCGCTCGCGTTGCGATGCGGGTACATCGTAAACATTGAATGGATTAGTTCAAACGTTGCGACGGGTCTGTCAAATATGAAAAAATAGAGCAAAAAACGTTGAACCTCACATGCACGCTACGACATGTTAACTCGCAAAATTTAGAATGAAACGTAAAACGAAAAACTTGCGAAAGATAAAAAGTATGAGGGACCAAAGTTGTAAATAATAAAGTGTTGTATAAAATTATAAAAGATGGAAAAGTTTGGGTTAAAAGTTAAAAAATTACAAGGGTTAAAATACAAAATATGAAAATATTTGGATTAAAAGTGAAAAATCAAAATTTTTTTTGAAACACTCCCCAAGCATGGGGTACTACACACAGTGCAACAAGAAGTTGCTAATTTATAATATATATAATTGGTCGATAGAATTCTTAACTTTCAATTTGTATCATAACACTCCCAAATTTCCACTTACATTCCCAAACTAACTAAACACTCACCCACTTAGTTTTTGCTTATGTGACATCTGACGTGGCATCTGATATGGCAATTCTTGCTTATGTGGCTTTTTTGCTGACATGCCATCTAACGTGACACTTGATTAGTGACGTAACATCTGATGTCAGCTAACTAGTATAATTCTAGCCTTCTTGGTGACTTATGAGCATGAGTTGTTACATAAGTACGTATTTACATACGTTCTCATGTGAAGTCAATTTAAACGGTTACTATTTAAATTATTGAGGTTGCCGTTGTGTTTTTTCTTTTCTTTTTTTTTCTTTATTATTATTACTTTAATTTGTGATCCTTTTTCTTATCTTGTTAAGGTATTCTGTAATACTGCGATTATCTGTATGGTTAAGTTAACCGTTGTATTAAACATTCGGGTCTCCAATCACTTCCGGACGGAGGTAGAAGCTTGTTTAGCAGTTGGTGTATTAGAAGTTTGCTCGAGTGGTGGCCAGCGCTCATACATTTGATTGACCGAGCATAGGCAAGACGATAGAACATGTTCCTTTTTGCTGCAAAAGCGTCCCCATACTTAAGTTTAGATCACAAGAGTTTTGCCTTATTATCACACTACAGTTTTAATAGACAATCCCAAACACTCTTTAACAACTCATTAAAGCTAAACACTATCCGCGTTTTACATCGAGGGCATTTTTTTTTTTTTTTTTTTTTGCAAGTATAATTGCAGTACATGTAAGTTGTACAAATGGAGGATAATCATCAATCATCAGGAAGGTGCAAGCTCAAGAACCTTTGATAAATTTGACACTTCTGTTGGTTCCTTTACGGTCACGTCATTATCTGCAAGCTTAAGAGCCGAGAGGGTGTTACTCAGCGATTCAGCTGTTCCCGAGGTGGTTTCATGTTCCCTTGCGGCACCATCTGCTGATGTGTTTCTACTTTCTTCCATGAGTTTATCCAACTCGTCTTCAATATCTTCATCAAAGTCTTCGTAATATGGTGGAACTGAACCTGAAAGCCATGTTGGTTAGAACATACTAAGACCATCATGATTTTGTTATTCTTAATATAGAAACAAATATGGGATTACCTAAGACTTTTTCTACTTGCTTTTGTGAAGTGATTGTTTCATCAAGATCATCTAAACACTGCTGCACTTCTTCTATGGTAATCATCTTATCCTTCATTGCCTTTGTACCGCTTTTAATAGCTTCAAAAACCTGCCAATAAAAAGTAACGAATGCGTGGAGGTAGCAACAATGTGTGTGACGTTTTTTTCTAGATTAGACAAACCTCTTTTGAATCTTCAGCGTCTGCTATGGCTCTGAGGACTTCCTCTACTCGCCTTAAAAGCACATCGCATTTTTCTCTACGTTCAGATGACAACTTTAGTTCTCTTGCGTGCCTCCGCGCACTGACTTTGTTCCCTGATTTTAAAGAAGCCAAAGCCGATGTTTTGGACCTACACGATAGCACATGTCATCTTGAAGAGTCAAAACAGAGAGATAGGGCAAGGATAATATCTAGACTCACACCATTGTAAAACAGTATGAAAGGTGGCCATCAGAATTTAAATTACTTGTAATCAATTATGATGATTAAAGTTACAAGATTGTCAAATAAATTAATCAACATAATAAACCACTTGCCATTGTGGTGTTTAAAGCTTATTATAGAAAGCGCTTGATATCGAACAATGTTTTTATTACTTCTTTGCATGGTGCATAAATGACCAGACGAGAACAAACATGAAACATCATATAAGTTAATTGTCGGAATCTGTATCACGCAATAATTTTAGTCACATTGAGAATATGTGAATAGAATATGCTTACTTGTTACAAAGTTGATCGATCATATCAATTTGTAGCTGGAGCTTCTCTGCAGTCCAAGTCAAGTGCAAAATATCATAATCTGAACTTGTAGCACCAGAGATAGTTTTGGAAGAAAGAGACACTTTCACACCCTGTAGCAGAAAATGACACACTACAAGTAATCCCTGCTTCAAGCACTATTTTGGTAATAGCAATGGTTGTAAAAAAAAACTAACAATAATGATATTATAAAAAAAATATAAAAGAAACTGAATTTAACCTAGAGTGAAAAACAGTACCTCTATAAGATCATTCCGCCTAATCGCAACGTACTTCGCCCTCCCACATTTGGACAGATGGCTCAAGATCACCGACGCTTGTTTTGGCCCTCCACACATCACTTGAAATTTGCTGATTGTAATTATGCATGAAGACGTCCAGTGATCTTCAGATATTAGCTTGACAACTTCATCAGATTTCTCCTATACTTCAAAAAAATGTTCTTTGATATCACTACATCATAACTAAGATGAAACTATAGAGTTTGTTAAATCAAGGCATGTTCTACGTGTGGGCGTAGCTTACCTGTAGGACCGACGAAACGATGAACTCATCTTCTGATGGAAATGCAGGTTTAGATAAAGGAAGCAAATGTCTAACTTTGTGGAATAATTGGGTGAGTTGGCCACTTTTGGGGTCGATAAGATCGCTGCTACATAAAAGGTCCCCGGAATTATACATTTCAACCTGCAAGAAAGAAGTAAAACCCTATGAGTTAATTCATAGATGGCAATCACGACCTATTTTTCAAAGAATAGGTTTGATTTGGAAGAAAATAAAATGTATCTGAGATATGAGTTTATTTGTGTCACCTCACATTAGACAACAGACTAGTTTGAGTCTACTCAAATTAGATAACGGGTCAAAACAGACAACTATTATACAACTTGTTTAACTTAAAAAAATCCAAATGGGTTAGCACAACGATGACCAAATGACCATTGTTTGTCTCCACGGTGCACAAATCAGGTTCAAACCCATAGTTGTTAATGGCGAATAGCGATAAGATACCTATATGCTACGTAGCGAATAGCAATAAATAGCGGGCGGCTATTTTATAAATAGCGATACACTAGAAAAAAACAAGTTTAAAAAAATTATATGTATATTATATCAAAATACCCTGGTATATATGTTATTTTACATGCATATTTAACAAAAACAAAAAAAAATCCAGCTATGTTATAGCTATTATAAAATTATATTATATTATAAAACTATAAATAAGCAACATATTTGTGCTTCTGGTTATTGTACCCTTTGTTTTGGGAGTTTTCCAAAAAAAATTGGATTTTTTCTTTCTAACTCTAAAGTTTCAATATTTGGCAATTTAAGTCTAAAGTTTCAATCTTTGGTAATTTAACTCCTTTGGTTAATTTGATTTTTCAGTTCCAATTCAAAAATTTACATGTTATGCAATTTCACCCTTTTGATTGTTTTTTTACTTTTAACCCAAATCTTTTCATCTTTTGCAATTTAACCCCAACACTTTTTTACTTTGAACTTTGGTCCCTTATACTTTTCATCTTTCGCAAGTTTTCTGTTTAACGTTTCGTTATAAATTTTCCGAGTTAACACGCCGCAAAGTGCGTGTGGGGTTCAACGTTTTTTCATCTATTTTTTCCCGTTTGACAGGCCCGTCGCAGGGCGTCTATTTTTCCCCTTTTGACAGGTCTGTTACAACGCGCAGGTTAGAGATCGACTTAGTTATTCTTTTCTATGGTTTACACACAGGCTCGCTGTCATGGAAGAAACATTTGCCTTGCATCTAATATGATATATATAACTAATGAATCCCCATGCCGCATTGCGGCAGGTGGTAATTCTAGTTTATATTTTAAAACAAAAAAAAATTGTCGCTATTATATATAAAACCCTAATAGCGAGCCTAGACCTATACGCTACGTAGCGCGCTAAAGCTATCGCTACGCTCGCTATTGACATCTATGTTCAAACCCTAAACCGGTTCAGGTTGTAGCTGGACCGCCCACAGTGCACCAGAAACATAGCATAGTAAATACCAAAACGAGCATTAAAAAGGTAAAATAAAATAAAATAAAAACATTAACTAACCAGAACATGATCGATGCATAAAGGAACCAAGCCTCCCTGATTAAACCAGACATTTCTAACCTTCAAAACAGCAATAATAAGCAAAATTAATTAAATTTTTTTTTTTTTTTTAGAAAAGAGGGGTTTTTATAGAAGGTTAAAATTGAGGATGAGAATCGCACCACTGACCACTGAAGGACGGATGATGAAGATGCCAAGATGACGAACGATTTTGATAATTAAATTCTTCCAGAATTGGTATCTTGGTTCCCAATCAGACCTCTGACCGCTGAATGCTTTGAATCTAGCGCTCACCGTCACGTCCGAATCCCAATCGGGGACTTCCTTCAGTATCACTTCTCTTACGCTGTTACTTGCGTCTTCCATTACCACTGCAACTTCCACTTCGTTTTTCTTTCATTCATTTGAAGATAAATAAACGAGTAAATTACGATTGGGCCCCTTTGGTTATATCACTTTTACTCTTTTAACCTAATTTTTTTTTTTAACATCTAAGGCCCCAACGTCTTTTTTTCTAACCATTTTGGCCCCTAACAGTAACTCAATCTATTAAATGTTAGGGGCCAAAAGGGTTAGAAAAAAAGACGGAGGCTCAGATATTAAAAAATTATTTCTTAGGCTAAAAGAGTAGAAGTGATATAACAACAGAGGCCAAAATCGTAATTTACTCTAAATAAACTCAAGTATATTGTTATACATCTTAAAGGAGAAATTCGGTGGTATTTACACCACCGACACTCCAACTTTCTAACTTTATCATAACCAACCCCCCTCGACTTTGAATTTCCACAACCATATCTTCATCTTTCAAACTTTGTCATAACTACCTCTCTATTTTGCTTTTCTACAATTACTCCCTCAGCTTTTACACACTTATGCCACCACCACTCTACTTTTACATTTCCATCACCACCCCCTCATCTTTTACGCATTTCCACCACCACCCCCTCAACTTTTACACATTTCCGCCATCATCCCTCTACTTTCATACTTTTCGTTTTTACCCTACTACTACTTTACCTCAAGTTTTAGACTTTGAACTTTTACCCCTTGCACTATTACTCCATTTTTACACTCACTTAATTTTAGAAAGTTGCAATTATAACCCCTAGACTACTACTCCTACTTTTACAAATGCTAATGCATTGTGTTTTACGATCTGTCTTAGGCATTTTGGGTTTTACACTTCATGTTTACCTTTGTGTTTTACACTTTTTTTTGTATCTGTCTTTCACGCATTGTGTTTTACACGTTTTTTGTAATTGTCTTTTACACATCGCGTTTTACGAATTGTGTGTTGTCTCACTACAGTTTCCACCCACCACGGCAACGCGCGGCGGACAAAATACTAGTTAGTTTTAAAAATATGATATTTTATAATTATAAGTTTTTGATAGGAATCTATACCTAGAAGTATGGAACTTACTGTATTTGAGAACTACATAAACATTTAGGGTTGTCTAACAATTTCTGAATGGTTAAATGATGAACCAGTAAGATGTCTAAACTATTAAAAGCCAGTATAATACTTAACCGTTTAGAGACAAATTCTAATTGGTCATTATGAAATAAACGTAAATTATGTGATAACATATTTTATACGACTCATTACATAATATCCCATTTAGTCAACTTGGGCATGTAACTTGTGAGTGTCTTTAGTGTTCATGGGGAACGTTTTTTACAAGCCATGAAGCAGTTCAAGTTGTGTTAATGCATGTTATGGCTTATTTTGGGATTAAATTTCGACACCTTTTTCGGCACACTAGGATGCTGTTTTGGGGTTTTTTTGTACGACTGTAGCTACCATATCAATAATGTTATGAGCCGAACGGATACCGACTGAATTCTCGATCTGATACCGACTGAATTCCCGCGCAACGAGCGGAAGAATATTACTAGTTAAGGAACATTACAAGTCTGAACTAGAATTGAATATCATAGAATTTGTCACTGATTTATTGAGAAGAAATGGTCGACCAATTCAACTGGGTCATTTAACAAACAATAGAAAACAATGAATCATTTGTATCAACTTTACTACCTGTGGTTTGACTTCAGTATACATGCAACAAAGGGCAATTTATTAACCCACACACCACCATCATAGTAACCAATCAAAACTCATCAATATCTCTAATCATCAAACTTATAACTTTCATATACTTGAAGTAAAAGGTCCCGGCAAGGTACCACCGCCCCGATTTTGATGCAAGCCAAAAAAGCACCAGCAAGCTTGCGATGGAGGCTATACACCTCATCAGGTGGTGGTGTTAATCTGTGTCTCAACATCGTTCCGCCGATGTTTGAAAGGCTTTGAGTTATATTATTAGCACGGAAATCATAATCCCCGGGTTTTGCAAATGGCAAACCTACAACAAAAGCCGCCTGAACATGTGCGTCCAGCATTATCTCTGATTCCTTGCCCGACAAGAAACCAAGCCTCTGTGACATCTCAATTACACCTTCCCGGTCACAATTTGCACATGCAACAACCTGGTTCATAATTTGAAACCCTCATTACATAGAATACTTTCTACTTTTCTAGTTATTTTTAGTGTTAAGTGCATAAAAAGGTAACAAAATATATATACTTTTTTAAAACAGCCAAATTAAAATAAACAAAGAAATAAAATGGTAAAGGAAAACCCCAACTAAAAACTAAATCTGTTATAGTTGTACAGATGTTTTAAATAATTCCACAATTTCTGTTACGTATAGAAGATTAAATATTAAAAGGTAAACTAATTCAAAAAAATGCAAAAGCAACCTGATTTTTACTTTTTTGAAAAAAGCCATGTCAGCGAAAAAGTCCACATGATACCAAGCGCCAAGTAGGCGAGTTACTTGCTGACTGGACTTTTTTTACTAGTAACCAGCATGTATTACCTTAAATAGAAAACAATCGAATTTTGATGGATTTTTATGGCCAAAAATAAGTTGGTTACCATAATGAAAACCAATCCAAAGTGGGAAAATCTATAACTTTTTTATGCGAACTACCCTTATTTACAAATTTGTGTTTGAAAAGAATCTTAATTTTGAACAGAAAGCCACAATAACAAAAGCTAGGATTAATAGTGAAAACCAAAACTCACCATTCTCAAGTAATCATCAACAAAAGGCTTAGGGTAACTTCGAGCGGCACCAAAGTCAATGAGATTTATTGTTCGTGTATCCTCATTGTACAAAAAATTACTCCAATTTGGATCAGTCTGCGTTGAATAAATTAGAAGACAATATCAGAAACAATTAAAGGAATGGTTCACAATATAAAATTACATTTGAAAGAAATAAATAGAAAGATGCAGAAAAGACATGCCTGCATGAATCTGAATACAAATAGCTCCTTTAATGTAAGCTCAAGCAACTTTTTCCCAACATAACTACGGGTCTCTTGATCCAGAAGTGCAACCTTATCAATAGGAATTCCTGTATCAAAAAAAAAAAAATTAGCAGACCCAAATCATGTATATCTTCAAAAAGAAGTTAATAATAACAATGTTTTTACCATGAACAAGTTCTGTGGTAAGAACCTTTTTACTTGATATTTCATCTACAACGAATGGAACATAAAACCCGTCTACATTTGATAGCAATTCGCGGAATGTTTTCTGATTTGATGACTCCAACTCGTAGTCGCATTCACGTGATAATTCTTCTTTTGCCACCTGTAAACGGTTTTAGATTCAATCATAAATTGTTTTTCAGGACACCTTATCACAAATCTTACACATATTTTATAATTCTCATATTTCATTCTTATGTTGAGCCTATTTAAAGGCTAATTCTTTATTCTATAGCTATTTAGAATATCTTGGGAGTACAACGAAAACATGTATTTTTCTTTGCTTTTCATGTGTGTATGTTTCTTGAATTTCCTCAAAAAGTGAAGTGAGGCAGTAATGAAGAAAAAAATGCAGAAAGTTATGGCATCGAGAATGATAATATTCGATGACAAAAAGGTCAAAAGACTGTGCCAACGAAAGTTACCTTCATAGCTCTATCAAGATACAAACCCTCTGGAATCAGATTTGTAAAATCCAAGAGCAATTTTACATTCTCAATGTCGCTTTCAATGCTATCTGCAACACCGGGATATTGAATTTTCATTGCAACTTGAGTACCATCCTTGGTGACAGCTAGGTGTACCTAGGAATTCATTCCAAACCTTAAGCACTAAAACTTAAGGAAGGTATACATTTTTGTGCATATCTAACTGAATCGACATGAATGACAATCGATAAGATCCTCAAGATACATAAATAAAGAATCTTATAACCAACAATATGTGAACTTCGTAACTTTAAGAGGTTCCCTAACAGAACAGTTGAAGCCAACAAGTAAAAATGAACGTTAAATAAGTTAATAAATTTGACTTTGACTCACCTGGCCTATACTTGCAGCAGCGAGTGGATTGTAATCAAAGCTTTTCAACTTAGAAGACCAGTTGGGGCCTAATTCAGAGTCCAAAACTTGATTAAGCTGGCTTCTTGGCATTACATCGGCACCCTGACGAACAATATCTAAAGCTGCCAATATCTACAAAGAATAAGGAGTAATAGTTTCATAATCAAAAACCAACCAAGAATAAGTTTTTCATGTTTTTTAATAAAAGTTTAACACTTACTTTTAAAATCCGCAAAAGAAAATAGCTATGTATAAATTATTTATTGCAGAAATATAATATATCAACTATAAAGTCTATAATTGACACACACATACATATTAACAATTACTACATAATTATGTGTGTGGTAGCACACAATATGTACACATAATTGCGTATATAATATATATACACATACAAATGCACTTTTTTATGTTATTATGTATACATATGTAAGTGATCCCTCGGCGCCTAGAAATTTTCCACCAGCTATTTTCTAGGTGTTTCACGATCCATTTGTCTGTCATCTTCTTTCTTTTCTCTTCTTCTATCAGTAGTTCACCACTGTTAGTAGTATTTTTGTTTTTGTTTATCTTGTATACACTCTATGATATTTGCAATTTTATGCATATAAAGAGGGTTAGTGGAGCCCGGGTCTCATTGGAAGCAGCCTCTCTATCTCATGGGGTATTATTGGGTACGTCTGTTTGTTTGTGTATACATATGTAACTGTACATACATACATATATATAGTAAACTAACATGTATATATGTGTCAATGTGTGCAAGTATACATATATATCTATGTATGTAAGTATGCATACACACTAGCAAGCATACATATATTATTACAACTCATATAAAATACATAATCAAACACTACAAGCTAGAACATCAGAAGTATGGATGTAAACTTTGGATTTACAAAATTAGCCTATTTGAATTGTAATAAACGATAGTGGAGTAGAACTAGTGATAGAAAGTTTACTAGTTAGAATTGCACAGCTCAAATTTGAATAATAGAAACAAGTAATGTTATTCAAATTATGAGTGACTTCACATGAGTTAAAACTCAAAATAAATGCGCTCGCCGATTATTGCAAATAGTTACTACACATGAGTTAGTCTATTCCTTATCTCACTGATCATCATCATCATTATCATCATACTTAGTAAATCCCACCAATAGCAAAGCTAAGGTAGGTCTGAGGAGGGTAAGATGTAGACAGCCTTACCCACCTCTACCCTGTAGGAATAGAGAGGTTGCTTCCAGTGAGACCCCCGGCTCAATATTGCTTAAGCCTGATACAACTATCTTTAGAACTAACAGGTGAAATGGACTAATTTCCATCATATGAGAGTCGCTTTACAATGCACGAATAATACCATAAGCATGTTGCAAACTCATACATCAACGTTTAATCTCAAAAAAACTTAAAAGGATGGAGAAGAAACATACCGGAGCAGGAACAAGAGATTCATCCTGGATACTCAACATTTGTCCTAGTTTCAGCGCTGCTCCACGCATCCTACATAGAGCAAGAGCTAAACGCTCCGCATTCTTTTCCGATAAAAACGGTGAAAGCGCAGACTGATTCCCTTGTGATTCCCTTTTACCAAACACAATTCTCCTAGCAGACTCCTGCACTGTTCCCCAAGCAAGCCCAGCCCCTAGGCCAGCAAACCTTAACAACTAAAGTTAGCAATCAAACCAACAGTCCACTAAAACTGTAATACAATGTCTGCACACAACTTATTTACACATCACAAACTACAACATCAATAGCACAAGTTACAATAAAAACACACAACTCTAATGGTGAATACTGAATACAATTCAATTCCTATTATAAGTGACATTATGCATAACATTCCTATTGTATAGATTATGAAACAAATAAAACAGAAAACTAGGGTTTATAAACTTAAAATCAAACAACTCACCCAATCGCTCTGGAGAACGGAGTAGACGGAACCTTCCTCTCCCTCCTTCTCCTCTGCATCACCGGCGTTACTTTCGCCGGCGACTCAGTCACCGGCGGTGCATTCGCCGGCGAATCAGTCACCGTCCGATCAACTTCTTCAACCGCCGCAACCGCAGTCGCATCACCACCGTCCAAACTAACCGCATGACTAACACTCGTAACCGCCTCAGACTCTCCGTCACCGGAACCAATTACACGATCAGAAACAACCGCTGTTGGAATATTATTCTGATCGGAAGGTGTAGGCGCCGGTATATTAACATTAATATTATCCGGTGACGGTGTATCTGTAAAATATACAACGGTGTCGTTTTTGGAATGTGCATTGGGTGTAGGACCGGTGAATTTACGGATTTGGCCTTCTGTGAGACCGGATATGTCGGTGAGTGATAAGATGGCTCGCCGGGCTAGGGCTTGTAGGTCTGCTTTGTCGAGATTGGTCCGTTTAACGGCCTCTTTAGCGACTAGAGAGAGTCCGGTCGCCAGCTTGCTGAGGTCTTTTAATGATGCCATTTCCCGACGGTGTGGAGGCGCCGGTTAGAATATAAATAGTGTGTTTATGGAGAGGGGAAGACCCTCGTGTAGGGGTATTGGCCAAGGATCGGTAGTGTTTTGTTTTGTTTTTTATTATTTTGTTTACTGAATAAAATAAATTAATTAATTAGAACAAAGTGACTCAAGTTTGGTCTCTTTAATTTAAAAGAGCTTGTATAGGAGTGCAAACGAGTTGAGCTGAGCTCGAGCTTGATTAGATCTGAGCTGAAGCTTGATTAACTTATAAGAGCTGGAGTTTGGCTTGTTGGTATTTTCTCTAGCTTGAGCTTGGCTCGGCTCGTTTATTATCTATTAATTAACATATTAAATAAAAATAATATATATAATAGACTTTTTAGGCTTACAAGCTCGATAAGTAAAACTCGGGTTCGGGCTGATTTACTAAATAAGCTTATTTTTAGGTGAGGGTCGGCTTGTAAACAGGTTTAAATAAGTTCGGCTCGACTCGGCTTGTTTACACCAAGGTCTGACGAGCTTCACATGTGAGGCTCGAGCTTGGGCTCGATAAACAAACGAGTTTTATTTTAGGCTCAAGCTCGGCTCGGACTCGATAAGGCTCGACTCGTTTCGAGCTTTTTTCTTGAGCCGATCTCGAGTGCCTGTGAGCCACTCGGCTCGTTTGGACCCCTACTTGTGCATAAGCTTTATATCTAAAGTTTAAGTTATGAGTAATTTTTCAAGTTTAGCTGTGTGAGATCGGCTCGTATGTATTAGGGTGAGAGGGGCACTCCTCTCTTAGGGGAGTGACCTCTCTTACAAAAAATCAATCAGCACGCGCCACGTCAACTCCCCCCTTAACTCCCTCCACACCCTCAATTTGATGGCGGCACTCCTCTCTTAGGGGACTTGTTTTTTTATTTTTTTAATTAAGAAAATATTTTTATAAAAAGTAAAACATAATAATTTCATAAAATAAAAAATTACATTTCATTTAATAAAATAAAAATTACATCGCAATATTACATAAAAATTTTATAAATTGCACGGCCACTCGTACTTGTTAGCGATCTCGGGCTTTCGGGCGAGGATAAACGGCAACATTTCCGGCGGAGCATCGTCGTGCGGCTTGAGGAATGTTTTCATATCTCGATCGTGCGCGTAGTTTTTCATCGTCTCGCGTTGTTCCGTTATGAGATCGCGAGCCTCCGACTCTCTTTTCTTCCTCAATTCAATCGCCTCCATCTCACTCACGTGCTTCGCTTCTTTCATGGTGGTGTACTCTTTGAATTGTGCCGCCAACTCAGCCGAGCCCTCGGACGATGTCGCTTGACACTTGTCTCGCCGTTGTGTTCTTTGTGGCGAGGGGTCTTCGTTAATATCGGGTATGGAAGGGTCCACGTCAACGGGCTTTCTTTTTTGTGTCGAACCTTCCCCTTCCTCACCCAACAATGGGACTTGGGCCCATTTGTCGTGTTTTCGAACGACCTCCCATGCCTCGACATGTTGAAAACCGCTCGGATATCTATCTTTAAAATCCTTTAAAGAGATTTTCATCACGTTGAGATCGCTACACCCGCTTTCTCGTGTGCGATCCTACATATTATAAAATAACAAGTGTTAAAAACATATGAACTTAGTAAACAAAATTAAAAAATATACAACGTTAAAAAATATAATTTTTACCGCTTGTTGGTATAGGCCGTTGAAAAAGTTTATTTTCGTCATCATCGGGTTCCATTTAGACCGTACTTGATGCACGGTCCGGTTACTTCCACCAACGGTGGCGTTATAATGATCTAAAATCCTACGCCAAAAACCATCGCGGGTTTGTTGATTGCCCTTCTTTTTGTTGGTAAAGCAATGTACCCACGCCTTCGCCAACGTCTCTTCTTGGTATTTTGTCCAATTTTGGCGCTCCATTTTTGCCTTTTTACCCCGAGCGTCATCTTCTTCGTTGCCGGCGTCTTCATCCACATTATATTTATCGTCGCCGGTGTCATCTTCATAGTCGCCCAAATTTTGAGTTTCGGGCACTACTTCCTCGTCCTCGTCCTCGTGAATAGGTAGAGGACGTTCAACATTTTCTCGTGGAGATGGAACTTGTGGGGAACGAAAACCATACGGGTCAAAGGCGGGGGATTGAGGATCCATTGATAACAAAGTTTGAAAATAGCCGAAAGGGGGTTGTGGTTGGGTGTTGTAAAATGAGGGGTGTGAAGGTTGTTGGTAAAAAACGGGGGTTGTGAAGTATATCCGAAAGGTGGTTGTATTTGTGCATTTGCACCGCTCGAACCACCACGAGACGGTTGCGAGCCGCGTCCCTTAGTGTTAGAGCCGACGGACTTTTTCTTGGCTTCGCAGGATTGGTTCTCCATTGCTCGGTTTGGCTTTGTGTTGTATTTGAAAGATTTTTAGAGTAAGACTGAGAATTTTGGTGGTAAAAAATTAGATTTAAGTTGGTTATTTATATAGGTTAAAATTGATTTTTTTTTATTCCATCCGACCGTTGCCCAACGTTTAAAACATGAAATCTTGTGCAGTGAACACACACCGCTCCCTCTCCCCGCTTACACTCCCCGAGGGGTCGGCGGCGGTGTTCCCGCTCGGGGACTAAGCTCACCGATCCCCTCCCCGCTAAGTGCCCCGGACACCCTTATTCAGTTGTTACACGTATGCGTACAACTGTTTGCACATACAACAATTTTGTAAATTTTGTAGTCATCAGAGTTGATTAACATTTATTTTCTTCATTAAATATGTATGTTTTTTAGAGCAACGAACTAATACGCTCATTAATCCTGCTTTTAAAACGTCATTATTACTAGAACTCTCACACTTGAGAAGAAACATGACTATACGCACCTTCACCTTCACCTTCATACCTTTAAATGCCCCCTTTGGTTCTTCGTTAATATTTAGAACTGATAGTTGCATCATTTATTTGAAAAAAAAAATTAAAATTGAAATTACCTAACTCCACCTAAGGTCAGCCCAATAATAAAAGTAACTCGGGCCTTGGCCCGAAACAACTAGGGCCTTTGGATTTCTTGATTCTTGGTTATTGCGTCTCACATAGAGGTGTAAAAAAAACCGTACTCGGAACCAAACCCGGTATAAAAACCCAAAACCAGTTTGTTTAATACCAGGGTATTCTATACCCGGAACCGAAAACGACCTTACCCGTAGGGTAGAGATAAGGTATGCATTTTTATCTCAATACCTAGAACTGGAACCAGAACCAATCATACCCGAAACTGGAAAAGAATCAGAATCGGAACCGATTATACCTGATACATGATTCTAATATCTATCTTTTAAATCTATGTTAGTGCTTTTTTTTCAGTGTTGTAAAAATTGCGACTAGTCGGCCAGTAACTGAGTAATTTATCGTTAATGAGTCCATTAATCTCGTCGGGCCTAGTCGACCGGCCAAAAATCGGCGATTCCAGCCAGATTCCGGCAAAAAAACATGTATATTCCAAAGAAAACCTCTAAATTTCGGCCAGTTTCCAACCAAACCATGTGAATTCTAACAATTAATCTTGTATACTTAAAAAATGAGTTGAGCATCAGTTAAAACCTAGCTACTTAAAATATTTACATATGAAAATGTGTATATGTATACATAAAACTGAAAAATTACATATAAAAAAAACCCGATTAATCCCGAGTAGTCACTAGTCCCTACCTCACCGGCCAACTAGCGACTGGCGAGTTCTCCAACCTTGTTTTTTTACACCATACAATGCATATTTAATAATAATAAACAAAAGGAGAGTATTAAAAAACCTGAAAATATGGTACTAAAAAACTGAAAAATAGGGTACAGAAAAACTGAAAAATATGGTACTTTAATACCCGATTTCTTCAGAACCGGAACCGAACCGGTTATAGCAATAACTGGTTCATACTCATAAAACGAGAAACCGAAACCAGTTTCATAACCGAAATCGGTTATTAAAATACCCGGTTTGTGCACCTCTAGTCACACATTTCACAACCCATATTGGTTGACCAACTTCTTAAATCACATTGTCATCTCTTGCAACATCTTATCTCGCTTCTCGTTCCACAGTCCATATATTGTTGTTTTGTCTTTTGTGTTCAATGATCAATGATTTTATGTGTGATTATATTTATGTGATAAGGTGCCATTTCCTGATTTTATGTTTATTCAAACTATCGAACAGAGACACAAGGTTATCAGGCATCAAATGATTCAAATCTCATAACAATGACACATAATATAATTCCATAAGGTAGACGATAATATGAAAATTCCTTGAAAAATAATTTAAAGAAAAAGCCCACTCGACAATGACTAATTTATAAATGAGCCATGCTTGAGCCCATATTTCAATATTTATATGTTATAACCCAAATAGTAGCCCAATCTTAATCTTTTTAAGCTAAACTTTTACCTGTTTGAATTTTATTGAGCTTGTTTGTAATTTTGCATTTGTGTAAAACTAGTTGATGCCCCGCCCGCGTTGCGGGGCGATGGCCGATTAACTCTCAATCAATTAAAAAAACTCTATTATAAAAACTAAAACGATGACAAGACCGTAGTTCCGAGCTCAGGGCAAAATTGTAGTTTGTCAGGATTAATGAGCGAGTGTTAGGCAGCTCCTTGACATGGAAAAAAAATTAAATCCAGTCAACCAATTAAAAAAACACTTTTATAGTTTTGCTAAAAAACTAAAACGATAGCAATACTGTAATTTGAACGGAGGGCAAAGTTATATTTGTTGACTTGGGTAAAATCGTAATTAGCCAAAAGTTAAAGTGATGGCAATACTTTGAACCAGAGACAAAATTGTAATATAACTTTGCACTAAGGACAAAATCGTAAATTTAAGCTGGGAGAAAACTATATTTTTAATTTGAACTGGGGCAAAATCAAAATTTTGAACTGAGTGCAAAATCGTAATTTTGAATTGGGGGCCAAAAGCATACTTTTATTTTGAACCGGGCAAAAACATAATTTTAAACTGAAGGCGAAATCATAAATTTTGAAACGGGGCGAAAATGCAAAATCGTCATTTTTAGTTTGGGGCAAAAGCAAAAATTTATTTTGAACTGGGGCCAAAATTGTAAATGTAATCTGGGGATAAAATCATAATTTTGAACCGAGAGCAAAATCGTAATTTTGAGCGAGGGACAAAAACATGATTTTATTTTAAAGTGGGGGCAAAAACATAATTTTATTTTATATTAAAGACGAAACCTTAATTTTAAAACGAATATAAAATAATAAAATTGTGTTGGTTTAACAGGGCACTATTCCCCTAATTTCTTTTTGTATACGTTGGAAATAAAAGATATTTGCCACTTGTTTCAAAAAAAGTAGTTTTATTGAAATAATAAACGATCTAGTTTGGAGATCTATGAGGTTTGTTTGTTCGTTTTTTTTTTTTTAAAGAGAACTTCATTAAAAACACGCATTCGATCCAAACAAGCAAAAGGCCAAACAACACACACACCTCCGACCCAAACGAGCAAAGGGAAAAAAATTACAACATATACATAGGGTATTTACACCAATCACCCCAAGTAATATAATTACATGATCTTCTATTTTTAAACCAATGGAGAGCTATGAGCTGACTAGAGTTTTTTGTGAGTCTATCTCAAGCTAAAATCTAAGTTTATTTAAAATAAATCCTAACCATGCTCGCTCGTTAAACAACACTAGTCTCCACTCTCCGTCCAGAATAAACAATCATGCTTCGATATCATAACTGGTCATACGAAGACTATAATTAGCGCTCGACCGTCACCAACACAAATTAAAAACACTAATGTGATATCAAAACTAACAAAAACAGAATAATTAGTAGGGCATTTTGAAGAAAACTAATAGCGAACTTATCTGCTAATTACAGTAATTAAAGGGTAATTATCAACGATAAAATATATTTAATCAAAAGCGGTTACATTTTCATTGTGTCACACAACAACCCACTCAAGCTTAATGAATTATAGAGTAAATTACAAAATGGTCTTAGTTTATTAATTGTCAATTTCGTCATAATCTTAAAATTTAAATTCTGAACTTGATGTCTAACATTGATGTAGTAATCACAATATGTCTACACATGTTTAACGTGTGAGACTTGTTTTTATCATTTAATTTATGTATCTCGTACCTAAATTTATGTTCATCTTCTACTTTATTCATAGTACACGTTTTACTCTTCCTGTCGGTCTACATCGTCGTTGGGGGGTGGCCCAAGACAGCTATGTACGTCAGACCCTCGGAAGTTGTCAGACTCCCGCCGATGTTGCCTTGTGACTCATATACGAGTCACCATGTTCTTCGCGCCTGTCTCTAGGCGCATGCTGCTGTGGGGTAGTGTTTCGTATTGAAGAACACGAGGTGTTGGTGCGATTGGTGCAGGTGTACGCTGTACAGTCTGCTGCGTCCCGGCGCAGAGCTGGGCGTACACTGCATTCAAAGCAGCTTGTTGTTTTAAGAACCAGGAGAGAGGATCCTTCCCATCTGGTATAATTGATGCTAACTGGGGAATATTTGGCGGATTCGCCGATACGTTCCCCGCCTGAGCGGATGTTCCGATGTGGCCCGTCGTTTGGTTACGAGGAGCATTCTCCGTCTGGTCGATCGGGACTGGAACATAGGGCTCCCTGTCTTGGTTGACAATGGTGTGATGATCAGTCATGATTCTAGAAAAGAAAAGATGATAGTGGCGGTGGGCGCCAATGAAGAAACAATGGTTAACCAAGTGGTTAGCCCATGGGTCGGGTCTCGTCAAGATAGGGTTAATCCCTTCTTTCCTCGATCGATGGCTGGATGATCTTGTAATATGTCGCCTGCGCAATGAAAACACCGTGACTCGCAACAAGGAGAATGAGGTGGGGGTTGCTCCTTGTTACCACCCTCCGGCGTGAGAATCGGTATTTGCTTAGGAAGCAAGATGAGTGATTAAGTAGTAAGTGTGAGAGAGCCGATTATCATTATCTCAAACCCGGTTCGAAGTTTGGTATTTATAGCCAAAGAGTGAAGGAGAGAGGCCAATGGGCCTTCTGATGGGCCTTGGGCCTGACTGACAACTTGCAGCTTATCCACTGGCTTGTCAAAGTTTGCAACTTCTCGATTAGACGTAAAAATTAAAGGTTCCACTTGCATTATAATAAGATGCTGCCCTTGCGCGTGCGCCCTGTAGACTTGCACAAGACCGTAGTATGTGTTGGATGAGTTCCAGAGTACAAAACAACACATCCCCATTAACTACTCAACTAGAAGTCAAGAGAAGGTTCTATCGTCTGATGTTATCCGCGCGCGCACCCGCGCGGGACTGACACAAGTCTTTATCCTTAAGTGGCAAAGTAAACTGGGTGATGGTCACTTGCGCCTAAGTCTGACGCAAGATCTGAGATCATACCCCTTCAAAAGGATACATGCCTTATATAAAATACGTAAATAAAATTGTGATACACCAATGATAGTTAATATACGCACACAAATGTTATAAATATATATGTAAATGATAAACAAGTCAAGCCCAAGTTTACTAATCAATTAATGATATACAAATCAAGCTCGAGCCAAGTTCGAACTTGGAAAACTACCATTGAGCCTAGCTTGAGCTTAAGCTCTCATAATTTAAATGAGCTGAACTCGGGCCTAGTCAAGTCTAGACTCAAATTGATTTGACTCATTTACACCCAAAATACAATATAATACAATACAATTCCTTTGTCCATGAAGACGACTCAAGAAGGGGTTTAATCTTTAACCCAAACAAACATTACAAAGAAGCAACAAATATGTTACAGTCTTATTTTTAACACACATGTATATTTAATTATATAGTGGGTTTTCAATTTTAATTATATATACATTCTACCAAAAAAAAAAAGTCACATTCTGAAATTATTGACACAAATTGATAATGAAAAAGAACCAAACAACCCAATGTGCAAGGAGACAAAATGGTAGTCGTTTCTCCACCTTTATATTTTAGCATATCTTCTAAGAGCCGACAAATCACATTATTATGATAAAGAATATATAAAATGTCTTTTAATGTGTTTGAAGTATAACTAGACTTATCAACCTACTATTTTTGACAAACACTACGTACACACTAATAGTGTAGGACTGTAAGTGATTCTAGGGATGAGCAAAATGGACCCGGTACCGAATTTACCGAACCGGGTACCTTTTCGGTACCGATTCGGTACCGACTTTTGACATTTTCGGTACCGGTTCGGTACCGGTCCGGTACGGTACCAGTTCGGTACCGGTATTTACCGGTTTTTACCCTCAAATACCGGTACCGTACCGGTACCGAACCATTATTTTCACATCATATGGGAGATCCGCCCTACCAATGATCTCTTGGCCTAGTGGTCAAGGGGGAGGTGGCTTGGAGGTTTTGGGTTGAAATCCAGGTTGGTCAGGGCCGGTTTTTTCACTAAGTGGTTTCCTCCTAGGGAGGTCTCAGGTTCAATTCCTACTAAGTACAAGTTATGTAAATATGGGAGAGCACCTATAGGAGGGATTCGAACTTGGGGTGAGGACCTGAGGGGTTTAAACAACATTTGCTGACCCTTTGAAGTAAGCTAGTAATCCAATTGATCTGCTGTTAAAAAAATGATCCTACTAGCATACTATGAATAAGCATTTAAGCAAACAAGGGTTATAATAACTACAAATCAAAAGACCTTCGATTATCACACTAAAGACAAAAACTGTCAATAACCCGTCGATGAAGGTTAGTGTGAAAGGCATGAGTAAAGCCATCACAGACACATCAACGATGGATCATTGATAGATGCTTCATCGACGATAATTACTTACGTATCACCAATGTGTCATTAACAACTATTTCACCTGCGAGTAGATCATGTATAACGAACTATTGTAACACCCCGAAAATTCACGTCCTATAAGGTATTGACACGTGTCATAAGCTTGAACGTGAGAAGGTATACTTTAGAGGGACTAAAGTTGACAACCATAGAAAGTATGGGAAAATAAGGATTTAAAATGTCAACAATGGATAATTATACTTTACAATAACCCTACATGGTGTTTATACCCTTAGACGAATAAATCATGGATCATACGAAGCCAAAAGTGAGAAATTACAAACTACAGGGGTTAAATGTGTCAACATGTTAAAGATATACCTCTGAGTGATCTTTTGAAAAACCCGAAGCTTTGTAAATGTAAATTATGCTCACTGGAATGCATGATATAAATTTCATAAAGTTTCGTTATCGTATGAGCAAGTTGTGATTAAATTCGTTTACAAGGGTTAAAAGCGTTAACGTTGAAAGTTAAGGCTTTTCGGGTTAACCGGAAGTGTTCAGGGACTTGGAAAAGTGGGTATAAGTTCTAAGGCCCTTGTGGGTGAACATAAGGGGGTCAAAATGCAAGAAATAACCCTAGTTGCCCCTTCGGGAAGCCAGAGGTCAAGTTGGAAATAAAAGAAAATCAAAAACAAGAAAAATAGGTCTAAAGCGGCCCGCTTTAGTTCTGCTTAATTTCAATGCGGGCCGCATCCGGTCTGCAGAACCTGAAAAACAGGCAGCAGCCTGTTTAATGCAATTGTGACCCCCTTGGCCGGTTTTTCTTGCATGTGAAGGACCCTTAGACTTCCCTAGGCTCTAGTAACAAGTGTTGAATGATTGTGGTTGATCATAGACTTTGTTGTCATCAATTCATGGTGCCAAGAACACTATAAAACCCACCTAAGTTGCAACTCTTTGATCATTCCATTCTCATTTCACTTCTGCTCATTTGTGGAACATCCAAGCTGATCAAAGGCCTCCCTAAGCAACCATTAATCACTTTGTAAGTTGCTAATCCCTTCTAAATTAATTATAGCTTAGTAATTAGCTTAAAAGTCAATATATCGTAAATTACGGTTGACTTCGTGATTAAGTAGCGATAGCTCAGTCGTATGTCAAATTAAAAGTACCGTTAGATAGGTAATTATATGGGTATTAAACCCTTTTAAGGGCAAGTACCAATTCCAGACCTAACTAGGTCGTTTGTCGGGTTAAACGTTGACCGAAAAAGTCAACAGAAATACAAAATGCGATTTAATGCACAATTAATGATCCGAAAGGTGTGTAACCTGTTTTAACCTTAATATAACATGATAATAAGTATAAAAACTTGTCTATACTTGTCCGACTCGACAAATTTCTGTTTAAACCCGGTTCGGAGCCGAAAGACGCGAAACTTTGACTTTTGCATTGACTTCGGTTCTGACCCGTTTTAGTTTGATTTGGAAATGCCTTAGTGCTTCATTAGGGTTGGGTTACATGATAGTATAAGCCTCTGTACTAGTTTCGTTGATTATCCGATTCGTTCGCGCGTTTCCGTTAAATGCTTAAAATGGACCCTAATGCCCTTATGATCATACAACGAGAATTTTGAAAATGTGGAAGTACAATAATCTTAGTTACTGATTATTAAACATGTACGTAAATTTTCACGTCAATCGGAGGTCTAGATTAGGAGATATGCGCATTAGCGTAAATAATAAACTTTTTATTAATTAAACGGCGCGATTAGCGCATAGCCTGTCTAAACCCGATTTTCGGTACCAAAACTTTTACCCACTAATGTTAAATAATATTTTGGGATTTTTGAAGATTTTTAATTATTTTTAAACTGGTCTTAAGCTAGGCTTATCGCCTTAATTCGGTTAATACCGAATTTACCCTTTTCGGTCATAAAATGATTTCTACAAGGAATTTTGACGCGAATCCAATTGCTACTGATTTTAAATAATAAATGTAATGTTTTGAGTCTGTTTAACTAATCAGAAAACCCAAAATAGTATTTTTAGTCGTACGTCGCTTAAAACGGGTTTATACGCGTATTATACGCGTAGTTTAGGCTTAAAACCATTTTGACACATAAGGATTATTACCAACTAATATAATCTGTTAAAAATAAGTTGTTTACTGATTATTTCAGTCCCGAACATCGGGGTTACGTTAAATCCCTTTTATAATCTCTAAAATGACCAAAATACCCCTACGGGGCATAATTAATGATTAATCTCGTTTTGGGCATTATGGAAGGTATCATTATGATATCACAACATATTTAAAGCATATTAACTTAGGAAACCTGTTCGTGATTCATTCGGTTACCCGTTACGCATTATTCGCGTTCGGTTCGGTTTATATAACTAGTTTACATAAACTAGCCGAAACAGGTCAAACGTTATCGTTTTTATCTCAAAATCCAGAATGTGTTTAGTTTACCCATATTATACAAGTCTTCGAACTTGTCGGGTCTAAATCACATTCTATTCCGGTCTTCGCTTAATCATGCGTTTGAACCGTAAACCTCTCTTAAAACTAACCGGTCTAAGTTACGACTTAAATAAGACCCGTTAGGAATCTAATAGGCTAATAAAACCTTCGTTCCAGATTGAGAGCCCCGGTAAAAGTACTCGTGCTTACTGATTAGAATATACGGCTGAGTATAAATTGCATTGCTAGCTCAGGTAAATACTTTTAACTTATTTTCCCTTATACGGGCTTGGGATACGGTATTATAAAAATACCGCTTGGTCGGGTGTAGAAACCTTTTAATCGGAGATGATTAAATTGCATAATCCCGTTTTAATCTGTATTGATTGATAACAAATAACATTGGGGGTTAATGACCGTGTCCTGGATATCCTTGGCTCATTTTAAAAAAAAGTGAATGGCCACGACGTAAGCACAAGGTGTAGACATAACACCTCCTGTTGCATATGTATAACGTATACTCACTCGTAAGGGTATCTTCTTGTGAGATTATATTTGTGGTGTGTCGATTAATCTTGTCCGGCTTGTATTATATTATAATCACCGGCCCTAAATGTTGGACAACCATGTAAATCGGATACAAGATTTTTATTAATAAAATTGTCCCAAGTATAAAAGATTAATTTTGCCTCTGTGCATTTTAATCAATATGTCAAGATATTTTGTGCCGTTTGCACTCAAATCACTTTTCAAACTCTTTTTCCAAAATGAGTCAGTTAATTGTATTTACCAGTGTAAACTGACGTATTTTCCAAAAGGTTAAGTGACAGGTACTACGCATAATTGGCTGGGAGCTCAGGGTGTCATTAGGGAATCTTGCAAGTTCTAGATGCCTGAAGTCTGTTGAACAGTTTTAGTATCTTTTGTTTGATCCGCCTGTGGATCCTTTACCTTCCGTTGTAATACTTTGACATTACTTATATTCGGAATGTAATAATAATAATTATCTTTTGCTTCCGCTGTGCATTATTATATTGTGTTGTTTGACTATTATGTTGCCAACCACGTCACGATACTCCACCACCGGGCCCACCGGTGACACGTGGAAATTTGGGGTGTGACAGGTTGGTATCAGAGCCAACACTGAGTGAATTAAACACTAGCCTTTTGTGTTTAATCTCAGTTACACAATTGCACAATCTAAACTCCTGAGTCTAGACTTAACATAGGAATATTCTCAATCCTAATCTGGAAATTTTACTTCCAAATTTTTATTGGATACGTCGCCAAGCGAAGAAGCCGTAATAGGAGTTCTCCACACCCGGAGCCCTGAGATGCTGAGCTTCGTACCGCGGCTAGAATGAAACGAGCATCCAAGGAGAATGCATTCAGAAATAAAATGAAGAATAAACTCCTTTTACTGAAGATCGTTTCCTTATTAGTCCTTATAAGGACATATTTATCTTTCAGTCCCTTCGAGGACACATTATCCCTTCAAAGACCCGCTTAGGGCAACTCTGTACTTTTGTTTTCATATAATGGATTAATTAAACTTGTCCACGTGACTAAGCCTTTTGTGCTAATACTAAATGCCTCGATCCCAGACGATCATGGCTTATAAATTAAACTTGTCCACGTGACTAAGCCTTTTGTGCTATTACTAAATGCCTCGATCCCAGACGATCATGGCTTATAAATTAAACTTGTCCACGTGACTAAGCCTTTTGTGCTATTACTAAATGCCTCGATCCCAGACGATCACGGCTTATAAATTAAACTTGTCTACGCGACTAGGCCATTGTGCTATTATTAACTTATAAATTAGGATTTATGATAAAAATCCTGAATAAAATAAATATCCTTCCTTCCCTGCCAGTAGGCATTTTTAAGAGAATCTTAAAGGTGAAACCTAGCCTACGCGGCCAGGATGGTGAAACCTACTCAAGAGATTCAAATCCTTGTTAACACCTAAAAACGTGTTAGCACTCCTGACAAATGTGATTCGATAAAATCACAACAGTCATCCTTATATTGGATTCTTCCAATTTTCTTATCTAGCCTAGTGAATTAGAAATCATGGCTTGTGTCATCCTATAAGATGATCATTTTATAAACATCCGATAGTGATGAAGTGCCTATGGGCTAAACTTGTTGTCTGATAAGACAACGATAGTGGTGGTCTTTGACCTCCTATCTAAAAACGTTGGACCAAGTCCAAGCGTAATAGTCGGTAGGATCCATACGATCTCGACTAATAGCATCTGAGAAGATGAACATATTATAACCATCCCTCGGAAGGGAAATGCCCACGGGCTATATCTAGTGTCATAAAAGACAAAAGACAGTTGAGGTCTACAACTCCCTGTCAAGGTAATGAACGTGATTCAAACCTTAATGTCCCGATTCTCTGAAATCATGGCTTATAAAAATTTAGAACTGTCCTTGTGACTAGGCCTTATGCGCCAGTTTAATATCCTTAATGTTTTATAACTAGGATAAATTATAATGAAAATACAGATTTAATATAACTAACAAATTAACCAATATGGTTTATATTACCATGGTTGATGAATCGTCAAGGATGATGATTCCATAATAACCTTGAATAAATCATTGTCAATGTTTATGTAGACATCAAGCTACATGGCTGGATTAGATGAAGTTAACAGCCACATGAAGGAGGAAAATGATACTACCAGAATTAATGTAACTGGAGCAGAACTACAGGCAATAATAGATTATGCTATTACTCGAGCACTTGATCGGCAGTATGATGAGTCAAATGATACCCACTCTAAGACTCTATCTGCGGCTCGTAGTACGCACCCTTCTAACACACATGAGTTAAGGGAGGACGATGTTCATGACTTGTCAAATCAAAGGAGTATTCCGCCTAGACAGGTTGTGTTTCATCAAGAGGTACCAGTTAAGACCTGTTCATATAAATATTTTGTCTCCTGCAAGCCCAGAGACTTTACAGGAGAAGAAGGAGCCATCGATTGCATGACATGGCTCGATGAGATGGACGCTGTTGTCGACATCAGCGGTTGTGCGGAGCAAGATGTTGTGAAATTTGTTTCACAATCATTTAAAGGGGAAGCGTTGGCATGGTGGAGATCATTGCTCCAAGCCACGGGAAAGGTTCTACTCTACAACTTATCTTGGGAGCAATTTGTTGCATTAGTCAAGGAAAACTATTGCCCCCAGCATGAAGTAGAAAAGATAGAATCAGACTTCTTGACTCTGGTCATGGAGAATTTGGATTGTCAGGCATATGTGACAAGTTTCAATACTATGTCCCGCCTAGTTCCTTATTTAGTCACCCCTGAACCTAAACGCATAGCACGTTTCATTGGAGGCCTAGCACCAGAGATAAAAGGGAATGTTAAAGCATCTAGGCCAACCACATATAGGTCCGCGGTGGACTTATCCTTATCTCTCACCTTAGACGCAATCAGAATTAAGTCTGTTAAGGCTTCTGGCGAGAGAAGAAGAGAAAGAGAGGAGGAAAACTCCCATCAAACTAACAAGAAGAAGAAGGGAAGCTCGGAGCGCGGGAAGGATTCCGAGTTTAGGAAGAACTCGAGTCAGTCTGATAACAGACCCAAATGCAATAACTGCAAAAAGCAGCATTTTGGAAATTGTACAATAGACCCACGCGCTAAATTGTGTGGGATTTGCAAGACCAAGGGTCACAAAACCTTAGATTGCAAGGGGTTGAAGAACGCCACATGTTACAATTGTAACGAAGAAGGGCACATCAAAACCAACTGCCCAAACCTTATAAAGAAGCCGGGAAAGGCCAGGGAAATAAAACGCATGAGTCTTCCGGGTGAACGCTAGGAGATGGTGCAGAAGGATAACTATATAGCAGGTACTTTTCCTTATCAAACAGTGTATGCAGAAATTTATTTGATGCTGACACATGTGATTCAATAATGAACGATCACTGTTGAGGACTGTTGTCTCCGTCCAATTAGGACTTCGGTCATTTCGTATGAAGTAGAAATTGGCCGATAATACCTTAGAAATGCTCCAACAAATCTTAGATATTTTATAGGAATCACTCTTTTCTGATATTCCTATGGCAAGCTTTCAAGCTACCTAAATTCTTTAATATAATAAAGGCAGATGTGACGTTTTGATCCTCTGTCAGAAAAGTGATGGACTAGGTCCAAATCTTTAATGCCATTGATGGTCTTTTGCGACCTAGGCTAAGTAATATTAATATATTATAAATAATGTTCATTATGAATGTTAGTACTATAATAGCCTGTATGGGTTATTGACACCATGGTTAGTATATATTAAGACCATCAAAATGAGAAATAGCAGTTGTTGGATTGCAACTAAGAAATTGTTTTATTGGTATTAGGAACCAATATCGAGTATGGCAAACTCGGATAAGACAACAGTCAATCGCCCCATTGATAACACGACGCATGCTAATGATGCTGAAATTGTGAACCTTAGAATTTCCAAAGATGTCCTTCAAACTATGATAGACGCAGCTGTTGGAAAAGCTGTGAAGAAGGCTGTGAAAAAGTTCAAGGAGCCCCATGCTGCTCGGTCTAAATTTTATCTAGGACCACACTTCCTTACTCTTAAGGAGGATTCCGTTCATGCCTCTATTGCAAAGGATGAACTAAAAAGGAAAAGGGAGGTAGATAACTCCCAGAGTTCTAAGAAAAAGAACAAACAAAAGTCCGACCAGAAACCAGTATGTGAGACCTGCAAGAAGCGCCATCATGGGAAATGCAGGTTCGAACCAAAATCCAAATCGCAGCCTCGACCTCTACATTGCGGGATCTGCAAGTCTAAGGGACATAAAACGTTGGACTGTAAGGGCATGATGAATGCAGTCTGCTTCGGCTGTAATGAGAAGGGCCACATCAAGACTACGTGCCCTAAATCTGTCAAAGGAAAAGCGGTTGAGGAAGTAAAGCCTAAAATTGAAAGCGCCTAAAATGCCTGAACTAGTCCATAAATAATGACATCAGGTACATTCCTTGGCATTTCATCAGTAATTTAAATGCTAAGAGTTTTATTTTGGTTCGGATACCAGTAAATCCTTCATAAACTATAAGTATAACAAACTTTTAAAAACTTTTCATAAGAACCCTATATATATTAAGTGTGAGGTAAAAACCTACAGGTAGGAAATACACAGGAACTAATTCTTCTATTCCTTTCTGAAATCTTCAAATCATAAAACCCTAATATACCCTCTCTCCAGATAAAATACATCATCATATGAAATTGATATCTCTTGATCTCTATTGATTTCGAATACCAAACGGAATGACAAAAGCGCCATATGAGGATTTGGTGTATCTTAATAAATTCCATAGATTGCTTCCATGCCTGATCAGTATGGAGGTTTAATGCATGGAACCACAAAGATATCCCAATGATCATATGATACTAAAGTCAACTAATGGCATTCAAAGAAGATATCCAAAATGAAATTGTCCAAGTAAATATTCCCGATTAAGGAATTCGTGGACTAGTAACATAAATATGTCACTTATTCGGCACAAGTAACGATGAGTGAACTGGAGCCTGAGATATGAAAAATCTCTGCAACCTCCTTATACTTTGATTATCTTCTCCTAAGTTTACCCTGTTTACCTCCCTAGAGGCAAGAAGAGTTAAGATTAACATCCCGCTTTGGGGTAGATTGTTGTAAGAACTCCATGTTGATTATGGAATAACCGAAAACCTGATTAAGTAAATTTTAAGATAGGAGGCTCATATAGCCAGTCACAATATTCTGAGGGTGTTATATTATTAAATAAGAAAGACGGTTCATATTGCTTATGCATGCATGCCGCAACCCTAAATAGGCAACGATTAAGAAATTGCCATCCGTTACCCAGGATCGTCGAATTGTTCGACTAACGACAAGGATTAGCTATTCCTTAATATTAGTTAAGTAATGGTTGGAATAACCACCTTAAGATAAGCTTTTCTTTAATAAATGATGTGTAAGTATTAAGGCTACTCCTTTGGAGACCTTGTATAGATGAAATGTTAAACATCTGTTGTTAGGACAATAGATTGGTAAGTCCAATATTCAGGATCTGAAAGTTGCATTGGAAACAACAAATAAGATCATACAAATTCCTAATCATCTGTAAGTTGCCATTATTAGGCAGAGAATACTTCCTTATTTCGGTAAATCTCGGGCCGAGATTTCTATTAAGGGGGTGAGGATGTAACACCCCGAAAATTCACGTCCTATAAGGTATTGACACGTGTCATAAGCTTGAACGTGAGAAGGTATACTTTAGAGGGACTAAAGTTGACAACCATAGAAAGTATGGGAAAATAAGGATTTAAAATGTCAACAATGGATAATTATACTTTACAATAACCCTACATGGTGTTTATACCCTTAGACGAATAAATCATGGATCATACGAAGCCAAAAGTGAGAAATTACAAACTACAGGGGTTAAATGTGTCAACATGTTAAAGATATACCTCTGAGTGATCTTTTGAAAAACCCGAAGCTTTGTAAATGTAAATTATGCTCACTGGAATGCATGATATAAATTTCATAAAGTTTCGTTATCGTATGAGCAAGTTGTGATTAAATTCGTTTACAAGGGTTAAAAGCGTTAACGTTGAAAGTTAAGGCTTTTCGGGTTAACCGGAAGTGTTCAGGGACTTGGAAAAGTGGGTATAAGTTCTAAGGCCCTTGTGGGTGAACATAAGGGGGTCAAAATGCAAGAAATAACCCTAGTTGCCCCTTCGGGAAGCCAGAGGTCAAGTTGGAAATAAAAGAAAATCAAAAACAAGAAAAATAGGTCTAAAGCGGCCCGCTTTAGTTCTGCTTAATTTCAATGCGGGCCGCATCCGGTCTGCAGAACCTGAAAAACAGGCAGCAGCCTGTTTAATGCAATTGTGACCCCCTTGGCCGGTTTTTCTTGCATGTGAAGGACCCTTAGACTTCCCTAGGCTCTAGTAACAAGTGTTGAATGATTGTGGTTGATCATAGACTTTGTTGTCATCAATTCATGGTGCCAAGAACACTATAAAACCCACCTAAGTTGCAACTCTTTGATCATTCCATTCTCATTTCACTTCTGCTCATTTGTGGAACATCCAAGCTGATCAAAGGCCTCCCTAAGCAACCATTAATCACTTTGTAAGTTGCTAATCCCTTCTAAATTAATTATAGCTTAGTAATTAGCTTAAAAGTCAATATATCGTAAATTACGGTTGACTTCGTGATTAAGTAGCGATAGCTCAGTCGTATGTCAAATTAAAAGTACCGTTAGATAGGTAATTATATGGGTATTAAACCCTTTTAAGGGCAAGTACCAATTCCAGACCTAACTAGGTCGTTTGTCGGGTCAAACGTTGACCGAAAAAGTCAACAGAAATACAAAATGCGATTTAATGCACAATTAATGATCCGAAAGGTGTGTAACCTGTTTTAACCTTAATATAACATGATAATAAGTATAAAAACTTGTCTATACTTGTCCGACTCGACAAATTTCTGTTTAAACCCGGTTCGGAGCCGAAAGACGCGAAACTTTGACTTTTGCATTGACTTCGGTTCTGACCCGTTTTAGTTTGATTTGGAAATGCCTTAGTGCTTCATTAGGGTTGGGTTACATGATAGTATAAGCCTCTGTACTAGTTTCGTTGATTATCCGATTCGTTCGCGCGTTTCCGTTAAATGCTTAAAATGGACCCTAATGCCCTTATGACCATACAACGAGAATTTTGAAAATGTGGAAGTACAATAATCTTAGTTACTGATTATTAAACATGTACGTAAATTTTCACGTCAATCGGAGGTCTAGATTAGGAGATATGCGCATTAGCGTAAATAATAAACTTTTTATTAATTAAACGGCGCGATTAGCGCATAGCCTATCTAAACCCGATTTTCGGTACCAAAACTTTTACCCACTAATGTTAAATAATATTTTGGGATTTTTGAAGATTTTTAATTATTTTTAAACTGGTCTTAAGCTAGGCTTATCGCCTTAATTCGGTTAATACCGAATTTACCCTTTTCGGTCATAAAATGATTTCTACAAGGAATTTTGACGCGAATCCAATTGCTACTGATTTTAAATAATAAATGTAATGTTTTGAGTCTGTTTAACTAATCAGAAAACCCAAAATAGTATTTTTAGTCGTACGTCGCTTAAAACGGGTTTATACGCGTATTATACGCGTAGTTTAGGCTTAAAACCATTTTGACACATAAGGATTATTACCAACTAATATAATCTGTTAAAAATAAGTTGTTTACTGATTATTTCAGTCCCGAACATCGGGGTTACGTTAAATCCCTTTTATAATCTCTAAAATGACCAAAATACCCCTACGGGGCATAATTAATGATTAATCTCGTTTTGGGCATTATGGAAGGTATCATTATGATATCACAACATATTTAAAGCATATTAACTTAGGAAACCTGTTCGTGATTCATTCGGTTACCCGTTACGCATTATTCGCGTTCGGTTCGGTTTATATAACTAGTTTACATAAACTAGCCGAAACAGGTCAAACGTTATCGTTTTTATCTCAAAATCCAGAATGTGTTTAGTTTACCCATATTATACAAGTCTTCGAACTTGTCGGGTCTAAATCACATTCTATTCCGGTCTTCGCTTAATCATGCGTTTGAACCGTAAACCTCTCTTAAAACTAACCGGTCTAAGTTACGACTTAAATAAGACCCGTTAGGAATCTAATAGGCTAATAAAACCTTCGTTCCAGATTGAGAGCCCCGGTAAAAGTACTCGTGCTTACTGATTAGAATATACGGCTGAGTATAAATTGCATTGCTAGCTCAGGTAAATACTTTTAACTTATTTTCCCTTATACGGGCTTGGGATACGGTATTATAAAAATACCGCTTGGTCGGGTGTAGAAACCTTTTAATCGGAGATGATTAAATTGCATAATCCCGTTTTAATCTGTATTGATTGATAACAAATAACATTGGGGGTTAATGACCGTGTCCTGGATATCCTTGGCTCATTTTAAAAAAAAGTGAATGGCCACGACGTAAGCACAAGGTGTAGACATAACACCTCCTGTTGCATATGTATAACGTATACTCACTCGTAAGGGTATCTTCTTGTGAGATTATATTTGTGGTGTGTCGATTAATCTTGTCCGGCTTGTATTATATTATAATCACCGGCCCTAAATGTTGGACAACCATGTAAATCGGATACAAGATTTTTATTAATAAAATTGTCCCAAGTATAAAAGATTAATTTTGCCTCTGTGCATTTTAATCAATATGTCAAGATATTTTGTGCCGTTTGCACTCAAATCACTTTTCAAACTCTTTTTCCAAAATGAGTCAGTTAATTGTATTTACCAGTGTAAACTGACGTATTTTCCAAAAGGTTAAGTGACAGGTACTACGCATAATTGGCTGGGAGCTCAGGGTGTCATTAGGGAATCTTGCAAGTTCTAGATGCCTGAAGTCTGTTGAACAGTTTTAGTATCTTTTGTTTGATCCGCCTGTGGATCCTTTACCTTCCGTTGTAATACTTTGACATTACTTATATTCGGAATGTAATAATAATAATTATCTTTTGCTTCCGCTGTGCATTATTATATTGTGTTGTTTGACTATTATGTTGCCAACCACGTCACGATACTCCACCACCGGGCCCACCGGTGACACGTGGAAATTTGGGGTGTGACAACTATGAATCAAGTGGAGAATATTTTCTAATAATTGATATGCAAAAAAGCACTTGTATGTTTTTTAAATATAATTCACGTTTTGCCTTTAATTATTTAAATTTTTAATTAAAGACCTTTTTTCCTACCGGCTTGTCAACCGTCAAGTGTTTGTTTGCATATCAATCCTCACTAGTCACAACTCATGCTTGACAAATGGTCAAAACCGTAGATTCATCGATCATCAGTATGGTTAAGAGCAGTGGCGGACCCAGAAATTTTTTGTTGGGTGTGCGAATGAGGTGTTCAACCATATTTTTAAGGGGTGCGGTCGGGTTTTTTGCCTAAAATATACACTAATTTTTTTTTTTCAAGGGGTGCGGCCGCCCACCCTGGCTAAGGGGTAGGTCCGCCCATGGTTAAGAGTTAATAAAATGATCATAAACCAATTACCCAATAACCACTAGTTCAAAAAATGAGCCACCCTCTAGCCTTTGTTAATATAATAATTTTTTAAATATTACTATCACTCACAAACCATATCATAATTAGATTGAAAACTCGTGTATTAAAGATGTTAAAAAAAATGAGATATTAAACAGTTAGTAACAGAGATATACGAATTATAAAACAATATTTTAAGAAAAATAACTAAACGTAAAAAGTAGTGAAATAAGAGACATTTGAAAGTTAATCTTACGTTGTGTTTCCGAGTTTAATAAACAAAAGAAAAAAAAAGAGAAAATGAGTTAAAGAGAGAAAAGAAAATGAGTGGAAAGAAAATATTTAATTAACTATAGTGTTCTCGAGTTCGAAAAAAATGAAAAGAAAACTCAAAATTTTATATATTAAAAATCATTTTCTTTACGATCTCTCTACAATTTGAAATGACTTAAAAAAACGTTATAAAGGTAAATTTTACTTCTATTTTTCTTTATTTAAAAAAAAAACTATGGAACACGATTTTTTAAAATAAAACACCGGATTTATTTAAAAAAAACTATAGAACACTTTCTTTATTAAAAAAAAAACTATGGAACACGATTTTTTTTAAATAAAACACGGGAATGGGGCCAATGATCTTTAGATCAAGTGGTGGAGGGGCTTGCATTTCTCTTGAGAGATGCAGGTTCGACTCCCACTTGGTGCAGAGTGAGGCACTGGTGGGCAATGATAGGAGACCCAGGGAAACATGAGTTGGATCCTTGAGCCAAACGGGTTTTACCGGTAATTTCACTGTCGTGCCTACGGGCGGGTGGGTTACCGGGTTTTCCCCGGAATTAGTGGTGGACTCGGGTTACTCTCGGAGTACTCCGTTTGTCCAGTGGGTGCCCCGAGAGTGCTCGGGATTGAGTTTGTTGGCCGTTAAAAAAAAAAAACGGGAATGGGAGCACATCGTTAGTTAGTTACTTAATCCAACAGAATTCTGATACGTATTAGATGTATAAGTATAGATTTTGGAAATTTAATATATATCTTGATTTATTCACATGCCAGTTTCAACTCCATGCATATGTGACATAGATAGATGTGTGTGTATATAAATACACACCAAAACCACAACAATTTCATATAAACACAAAGAACACATCTCAACATCCATTTATCTAATATGGAGTTTCAAACATTTTCCGGCGATCAAACTGATCCAATCTTCATCCCAGGTTGGGAAAACCAAGAGGATGATCTCCACTTGCCGGAGAATCTCCTTGTAGATCTCCATGACATTTTAGAAACTTTTCCACCGGAAAACACAACCCCCGGATCCAATTCAACGACCGACGGTGGTTCTTTGTCGCCGGAAAATGATTCCGACGACGTTGTCATGGAAACCAAAGTGCAACCGGAATGTGCTAAAACATCAAAGAAGAAAAAATCGGCGCGTGGAGACAACAAGCCGGCGGACTGGACGCGGTACAGAGGAATTAGGAGGCGGCCGTGGGGGAAGTTTGCGGCCGAGGTAAAAATATTTCTCAAAAGAGTAAATCGTATTAATTTAGACAATGTGGTAAACTATATGTTTACAAAATATATCCGCTAGCATAATATAAGACCTCAAAAGGGTAAATCTTATTAATTTAGACAATGTTATAAAAATTACTGTATATTTACAAAATATACCCTCTGGTATGTTAGACCGTGGGGTATGGGGCGGGGGTTTGGGCGTGGGTTGGGGGAAAACGCCCAAGCCACCACCCCGGGGGCTTGGGTTGGGGCGTGGGTTTGGGCGTGGCCCCATTAGCGTGGGTTTGAAGCTGGGCGTGGGGCGGGCTAGTAAGTGACATGGCAGGCTCTCAATGGCCAAACCAAATTCATGCCCCCTAACCCAAGCCCCACCATACCCCATGGGCGTGGGTTTTGGTGGTGGGTTTTTTCCCATTCCACGTGTCAACAAATGCCCCAACCCATGCCCCAACCCAAGCTCCCCATACCCCACAGTCTTATAAGGCTGGTTGCACGGGCGTGAGACCCAAGCGCCCTCATGCCACATCATAACATAACGCTCGTTAAACCGCTTCACATCTACCCAATAAAAAAATTACACATCATCCCTTTTGTTAAATTTTAGAGTAAACTTCCGTTTTGCTCCCTGTGGTTTGATCACTTTAACGATTTTGCTCAAAACCTTTAAAAATAGCCATTTTACTCCCTGATGTTTCGGTTTTTTGCCAGTTTGATCCCTGCCTCTAACTCCATCCAAATTGTTTGTTTTTCCATTTTGCTCCCCGCAGGGAGCAAACTGCCAACAAAACCAAAACATCAGGGAGTAAAATTGCTATTTTTAAAGGTTTGGGGCAAAACCGTTAAAGTGAACAAACCACAGGGAGCAAAACGGAAGTTTACTCTAATTTTATTTGATTTAAACTTTTTTTCAATAAATTGGTTAAATCCCTACTCACTTTGTTCGCAGGGGCGGACCTAGGGGAAGCCCAGGGTAGGTGGGCGCACCCCATGAAAAAAAAAATGTAGTGTATTTTTTAGGCAAAAACCCGACCGCATCCCTTGAAAAGATGCTTGAATCACTCATTTGCATCCCCAGCAGATAATTCATAGGTCCGCCACCGTTGATTCAGTCGTAAGCGTTACCAACAGGGGCGAAGTATAGAAGGGGCGGGAGGGGGCGCCCGACCCCCCGAACTTTTCAATCAGTAGTGTTATATATATAGTTTTCGTATAGAAATTTTTGGGTATATACGTTTTCGATCCCCCGGTTCTATAGAAATTTTTGGGTATATAAGTTTTCGACCCCCGTCATTCGGGTCAAGCTTCGCCACTGGTTACCAATACATATGATCTAATTACATTGTGTCTAATAGGTAACGAATCCGATGAAGAAAAGAACAAGAATGTGGCTAGGGACATTCGACACGCCGGAGGAAGCCGCGATGGCGTATGACAAAGCCGCTTTTGAGCTCCGCGGCTCACGAGCCAAGCTGAACTTCCCTCTCTTGATCCGCCCCGATGATCCGAACCATCCGGTGGGTTCTAAGTTGTTACAATCTCAAAATGCATCACCACGGCCAACCGCGTCATCCTCCTCCACGTCAGCCGGAAAAACCCACCGGAAAAGACAAAAGAAAAATGAGGTGGACCAACCATCAACTTCCACCAGTGCCACGGAGGATGATGGTGGTAGTGAGTGTGACTCATTGTGGAATATACACTTGGATACACTTATTTCCGATAGTTTTGTACCGGCCGGTACGGTGGAGCCGCCGGCTGCTCCGGTGGTTGACTTTGACTTAAATTGGGAGCTAGATATTGATACATCTATTTATGAGCAATTTTTTGGTGAAAATGTGGTGGAGCCCACTAGTGCTGAGGTGACGGATGAGTTGGCTTGGGATAATTTGTTGGAAAATATGGTTGAGCCACCAATGACCACGGGTAAACCGGTGGAGGTGGTTAATACATGTGATTCACCTTTGGAGATCGATATTGATACATCGATATTTGAGTGTATTTTTGGGGAAAATATGGATGAGGAGTCAAATATCGCCACTAATGTCTCGGAAGTGCAAAACGGTGGTGATCTTCACTCGCTATGGAATAGTCAAAATGATATCGGGTCTGGCTAAACGTACGCCTCTCTACTGAAGGTACCCTTACATGAGAGATTATTTTTTTAGTAATGGGTTTGTGAGAGGATGATGCGCTTAGCAGCTTAGCAACACCTACTAATATTGTAATGTCACTGTCATCTAGCTACGTTACTGCTATCACGGAGGAAGTTGTTGGGTGACGTATTTCTAATTTAGATAAATTAGTTTTAGGTTCTCAATGAGACATCCATGTAGTAAGTGATGTACTTCTCAATCAAAAGATTGGAAGGTTAAATCTTGCGAGGTGTAGTTTGTGGCGTATTTATTATAAAAAATGTAAGAATCGTTATAAAAAACGATAAATTAATTTTAGTCTTTTGAATACATGGGTACTGAAAGAAGAAATATTTAAATATTTTGCTTTAGTTTTTAACAATCTTGTGTATGGAAACGTGTAAAATGAAGGGATACCAAAATAAGGCATGATGTTATAATTAATTTAATCGTATAATGTTATAGCATTTTTATATGTTTCAAAATAAAGTTATAATATAATAATTACATAAAAAAGAAAAAAAGAACAAGAAACAGATTCAGTCATTATAAATTAAAACATATTATAAATAATACATCGTATGTTAGTTATCAAACGTGGTGTTATTTAAAACTACAACTTGTTAAATAGAAGAGAAAGACTAAAAGTTAATAATTTTATAATAATCCTACCTAATTCAATCTTGTCATATTATATAAATTTCTATATAAATCATTTAAAGCTAACAAAATTGAGGTAACCAAGCAACAAATACTTGAGGTACTTTAAGAAAGTGGAAAAAGAAAACTAATTAAAATATATAGGATGAAATGTATCGTCATATATTCATTGCTTCATAGTATCCAAATCACTAGCAACTAGAGGTGTTTAAAAACCATTCTAGACCGGCTGAACCGACCAGAATCAAAAGTGGCAAGAAGTAAACGGTTTGATCTTGGTTCGCCTATTTGATGAAAACCAGCCTTCCTAACAAGTCCGGTAGAAAGATAACTTACATGTTTACATTCAATCCACCATGGTCCAACCATCCATATCGGCCTGACCATCATACCCCTAACTAAAGACTGAGCCTGTTTAATCCGTTAATATAATTATTAGAAGAGTTAAATGTCATTTTAGTCCCTGTGGTTTGGGCCATTTTGCCAGTTTAGTCCAAATGTTTCATTTTTAACCTGTGGGTCCAAAAAGGTTTCACAGTTGCCATTTTAGTCCACTGGGTTAACTTCATCCATTTTTCTGTTAACGAGAAGGTCAATTCGGTCATTTTATATGGCTGAATTGCCCTTGTAGTTAACAGAATTGCATACAAAATGACCAAATTAGCCTTCTCGTTAACAGAAAAAAAATGGATGAAGTTAACCAAGTGGACTAAAATGGCAACTGTGAAACCTTTTTGGCCCCACAGGTTAAAAATGAAACCTTTGGACTAAACTGGCAAAATGGCCCAAACCACAGGGACTAAAATGGCATTTAACTCTTATTAGAAACTTTATCATTTTTGAGAAACATTGTATTAGGACATGTAATTGAGCAACAAAATGAGTTTATGAGTGTACGTTGATTTTAATAAATAGAGGTGTGGGTCATTGTTATTATTACTTTTTTTTTGGCAATACCTTTCAACAACCACTTATGCTTTGACATTATTAGAAAATTACTTTTTTTTGGCAATACCTTTCAACACAACAACCACTTATACTTGACATTATTAGAAAATCTTATTCGCTTATTTAATTTTCAAAATTTAAAGTTATTCGTCATATTTAAGAAGCAACAAGCCAACAATTAAACCTCATTTAAACAAAATCTCATATTTCTTAAATTCCAAGACTTAAATTTAAATTTAACCAATTTTTAAAATTTTAAATGTTAAATATATAAATATAACGAGTGCCTGATCGTTTATACGACGATCCATTTTCTGAGCAACATTAAATTCCCACACCAAAAAATATTCAAAAACAATCCATAACCATCCCAGCAAATGATTCCTCAAAGATTAAAATTCATAGTTGTTTTTAACTCGCAAGTTCAAAAAATAAAACCATCTCTCGCTCTAGGAAATCAGGTGTGTCGTGTCGTGTAATGCCCATTGAAAAAACTAGCTAGCCTGTGCAACAATCCCCGTCACATAAGCTTGATCGCTCACTAGCCCAATGGGTGTCGTCTCCTGTAAAAAGATATTATGTTAAAAAGCACATATAATGGTCCAAAAAGTTGTTAGTTAGGGATTAAATGTAAGGAACAACAAAAGGACTAAGTTTGTTACATAAGTAGGTTGGGTAAGGAACAAAATGACTAGAGTATGCTACATAAGCAGGTTGGGTCACATGGGTCAAAGCAGGTTCAGATTGAAACAAGGCATTTTACTAGTCTGGGTCAAAATGGGACGGTAGGATGCGTTTGGTTGACACATACACACTCTATTTTCAACAAGCATGAGCAACAACGACACAAACCAACACATTCATAAGTAAATGTGATGAAATTGTAACCTCTTACAACGACCATTCAACAGCGAAATTAATACTTCATAACTTCATTTGCGGCAATTTCATATATACCCTTCTAAAAGTTTAAAAATTTACACACACACATATATTCCCCAAATTTTCCTAGCATCATATTTATATTCCCGTAACACTAAAAAGACATTTACACATTTCGAACTAAATAACATTAAATCAACTACTTATAAGTTATAACAGTTCACTGAATAAAGGAATAAGAAAATACTCAATTAGCACTATTACTAAAAATCATCTCAGCAAAGTGTTCTCTTCGTTTATTATGAAAGTACGATTATAAGTAACAGGCTAACAGCTTTCATTTTATTTACTACAGAATGAGAAGATATACCATTTCGAGTGTTTTGAAAGGGTAAATACGATATTTTAATATTTGCGCTATCACTTACTCATATCTTCTCACAACATTTAAATGGAACCCGAGCAATAGAAATTTCATAACGCTGACCTTGGCAGTCATGAAAGTATGAGCGTATAAGATGGTGGAACCTACCTCTTAGGTCGGCTCCGGTCTTCATCATAATCCATCACTCCACCAGGTTCAGGGAACATCTCCTCGTGCCCTCGGAAGTCAATGTCTTCCTGCTCACAGTTTGTGACTTCTGCCACAACGTAAGTAAGATGTATACACAAATATTGCTCAAAATTACAGGACATGCCACCAATGGAAACAAGACTTGCGATGAATTGATGAAACACTTCAACACGAGTATGATTTTTTTGTTGGAATATATATTTTGTATAGTTAAATTGGTCCTCATTATTCTCACACGTATAGAAATGAAAATGGTGTAAAAAACACACACAAAGATCAGATATCGGTCTTTGAGATATCAGTTATCGCGGTAGGAAATCGGTGGGTATTTAATATCATGCTGAATTTTTATATATAGCAATTTAACACTAACAATTCAGTATACTTTCCTACCATTAAACAAATTAACCTTTTGTAACTTGCAAAACACTACAATTGCAGCAAGTAGGAACTGAATAAGACTTAAAACACTAACAATTAAGACTTCAAACACTAATAGCAGCAATACGAAGAAAGACGAATGGTAGAACTAAGATGAAAGGTACTGATATCGAGAAAATCGGTGATATGTCCGTTAATATCACCGATAATATCGGTACCAATATTCTGACCGATATTTTGCACCAATATCTCACTAGGGGACTGATAATCGATATATCAGTGATATATCACGATATTAACTACATAGTAAAATATAAATACAGCTGACCTTGAGGGAAAGTGTCTTTTTCACTTCTTCCATTCTTTCATCGGCTTCTTTCTTATGCTTCTTGTCCAGCTCACTCATAGTGTCAGCCCATTTTATCTTATCTTGAATTGTAATAAGTAAATTATCTGATGTACTTAACCTATGAAATGCCCAAAATATGTCGAGACAAATTAACACCGTAACGTATAACAGTCAAAAAAACATGACAAGCGTTACCAGTTTGATAATGTATGTATCATACTCCCCAATTGTTCAGGCCTTAGATCCCTCCCGGCTGCAAATTGCACCTATGATGATGACAAGAAAATTAATAAAGCATTCATAAACTTACTGATAAGGAACCGACAATGAACTATACCTGAAAACATCTTCGCAACTGATCCAGCTTGCCCCTAACTATACCCTATAAAGATGAAAAAATAAATAAATTACCAATTTGATAAGTTAAACAATTAAAAGGGATAATAAGCTGAATAAAATCCACGCGTAGGTTATGGAAAGTACCTACCACATACATGCACTCGATCAAGAAATCTTCGAGCTCACGGACATTTATAACATCCAATTCTTGCATCAACACATCATATGAGAGTACCTGAAAGGACCCATAAACTAGAAAGTCAAGAATCAAGTACAAACAAAAGCAACGTAGTTCTAAAAGAAGAAAATGAAAAATAAACTTTGTTATCGTATCATTTTTTTAGCTTCCTAAGACTGGTTAACCAGTTGAAAAACATGTCTTTATAACAGAGTCACAAACTTCCTTTCTAATCCAATTTGGATCTTAACATAGAGAGTCCAACAACAATGAGAAACTTTAACATATTGGTCCTAATGGACACACCATAAAATACAACGATCAACTGTAAACTGGGGTTCCAACTAAATTTTGATGAATCAACTGTAAACTGTGCTTATTCATTTATTGGATTGCATTATTTTGTACTCATTAACAAAATCACATTCACTGCCACTACTGATAACAAGACTAATTACGTGAAAGAATATGTTACCTTGTTTGCCTCAGCTAGCGTAAGCACGGTGAGTTGTTTTAACTTGAGAACCTGATCGGGAGCCAATGGTGGAAGACTACTAGCATTTCCTACATATCATAGACATAAGATAACTTTACCCATCAGATAATGTATCATAACAAGTGATTCAGGTGAATAGCATACACAAACAAACATTCTTATGCATCAATAAAGCCATCATAGTCTAAAAATGCAGCTCCATGTGATAGACCCCCCCAAACACGCAGCAGCTCTATATTTTATAAGCAAATATATAGTCTTTCTTTGCATGTAACTTATGTTCAAATCCTTGAGGTTTTGTAATTAGAAGACATACAAAGAAGATCATCCTTAAGTGCCATGTGAAATGATTATAAATAAATTACAAAAAAAAAGTGAAATAAAACTGAGAAACGTACTCTTATATTCACTCCATGTTCCATGAGCAAACATTCGAAGCAAATCAAGGTAAATAGAATGTTCTGTGCCTTGAAGCTGCATAAGATCAGACATGAGAAACAAAAGAAATTGATACACTTGCATAAAGAGATCAAATGATGATGTAAACTGACGCCTATAATCAAACTACAATATATGAGGGAATCAAACAATTACAAATCCACAAAATGAATTCCGCAATAATAAGAGTGTTTCATATATAACAAAAATGCAAACGATCACATGAGTTATGAGTATCAGAGTATGCCCTACAAAGAGTGGTTTGGTCATGGTGTAATGGGCCATTTGATTCAGTATCAGAGTATACCCAAAAGAGAGAGATGTAAATCTAAAAACAAAGTGAAGAGTGATTATTCGTTCTACATAAATATAATAAAATGTTGACTCTTGACTGACTGTGCCCTAGAGTAAAAGACAGAATAAAACAAGGCAACAAAAATCAACATCTGATAATTAGTTGGACCCTGCAAGAAGTGTCGCCAGAACCAAATCTTTCATCCAACCACAAAAGTTTGCAAGTATATAAAAATTATTGAAAACATTGCCACAAGTCCAGAACCAGATGTCATCATGCCACAATCACAGAAGCGCATAATCAAACCACAATAAGGCTTTCATTTGTTACCAGTGTATCCACTATTTATCCGAAATCAGAACATCTAGAAACATGTATTTCACCATCACTCATGCACCATTATATGAAACAAAAAGAATTCTAGTTTTCGTACGAGACATAGTACATCTGTTTTCACCTATGACAGTAAATTCATATGCTGGTACAGTAGCAGAAAGGTTCTCCATAAACTTATCTCAACACTAATAATAAAATCAATAGTTAACTTGTTCACTAAAGGATTAACCCTGATTCTAGTCCATAAATATATCTCATGTACTGTAATATCACTCAATAATACGAAAACCCTAGTTGCCCCCATGGACGTAGGTTTCACACCGCGACCATAAAATCTAGGGCTGGCATATCAAGTCAAACACGACCTGTTAAGACATGGACAGGAAACAGGTAAACACGAACATGACACGAAATCTTATTGTGTCAGTTTTTCTAAACACAAACACGAACCTGATAATAAACAGGTTACATGAACACGACCAGTTAAGACACTAACATGAGTACATGACCTGTTAAGACACTAACATGACCTGTTAAGACCTTGGTTTAAAAAGGCGGGAAGCGCACAAAAGCGACGAGGTCTAAAACCGAGGCGCAAAGCGCAAAAGCGGTGAGCTTTTCGTACGCAAGGCGCAAAGTGATCACATAAATTATTTTATATATCCAATAGGTTTTTAGCATCCCCTGCCTATGATTTAGCTATAATTAAGCTTTATATATGTTTTAAAATGAAAAAAACATAAATGTACAGCATAAAAAGCCTGTTGTACAACACTCAGCTGCACAGAAACAACCCATGTACAAAAGGCGCGCGCCTCATCTGAGCCTCAGGTTGAATTTTAGCCTAAAAAGCGCCTCACCTGCGCCTTTTGTACACTCTGCGCTGCGCCTTGTGTCACACAAGGTGTTTTGGTTTGCGCCTTGGGTCGCCTCGCGCCTAGGCGCGCTTTTCTAAACCAAGGTTAAGACACGAACTCGCCCTGGAGGGGTGGTGTGTTAAGTCTAGGGCTGGCATACGGTGTCAGACACGACCTGTTAAGGACAAACATAACCCGTTAAGACACGAACACGATAAGACACGAACACGAAATATGTAAATGCGTGTTTTCGTGTCCGTGTCTGAAATTGCAAGCCCTAATAAAATCTCTCGCGTTCATTTACTGTTTTTCTATTTGTTTGTGTTCGTTACACGTTTGATCCTAACAGGGGTAGCACCCTGCACCCCTCTTCAAATTCATTATGATATAGAAAATTATAAGTTCTAGTACAAAATCATCAATCAAAGAGTTTCAAATATTGATCCATAATCATCAAACACAATGTTATTCCATACCCATAAACATAAATCCCTATCATGCAGGTTATATACACTTTGGTGCAAACAAAAAACTATCAATCAATCAAAACCCTAAACTAACATACAAGTTAACACACAGCATATACAAGAAACGAAGAATTCGGACCTGAACTACGTCAGGTACGGAAAGAATCTCGGAGAAAGCAAAGAGTGAAGGATGTGAAGTGGCGTCACCGATGACGTTGGCGAGTGAAGAACCCTTGGAATTGGATGCTTGATTCACGAAGAGTTGGATCAGTTCTTCTTGCTTTTGCTCGATGTCCATGATGATCAACTTCAATGATCATACAACTTGCAGTGGACTGATGATCAGATTAATGGAACTTTTGGGTGGATCTTGGAGTTTTGAAATTAGGGTTTGAAATTAGAATCAGGGATTTTGAGGGACTGGAGAAAGTTTTTTGGTGTTCATTGGAATTTACTCTTCTACTGCATCTGCTGGTTGCATTACACAAGATTTGTGTTTGTGAGTGGTGCCGGATATTATATCGGAATCGATACGGATTAATTTGTCACTGGTACGTATCAACCCTCGTTATAGCTTACGATACAGAAAAAAAAATATTGGATACAACTTTGATTTCAACAAACTTTTTACCGGATACCATAAAACTGAATACCGGTACCGCAACCAAAAATTGTTCGGACAGTATTTGGTTCCTCACGATAAAAAAAACGCAAAAAAAAGTATATTTTGGGGTGAGTTATCGTGTTTGGGACGTGACAATGGTGTTACAACCAAACTCAAAGTGGTGGCCTGTGGGGATGGTCGAAGGGTCGAATATTACCAGGGTTGTAGTCTAGCCGAGCCAGGTTGAGCTCGAGCTCGAACATAAATGAATCGGCTCAGCTCGTTTATTTTATCAGGTTGAAAAGTCGAGCTCGAGTTCGGCTTGTTAATTTTTTTTATAATTTTTTATAGCATTGATAACATAGAAAAACAAAGAATAATAAAAACTACACTTGTATCTATTTGTATTACAATGGTGTCCTTTAACTAAAGAAATTACAGGCTCTGTCCTTTATGTTACCGGTTTTTAACACGTTATGTCCTTTAGACCTAACCTAGTTAAGTTTTTTTGGTTAAGTCTTACCATGTACCTCTCACATGAGGGCGACATGGTCTTTTCAGCTTACAAACATACATGTTAAAACACATTATAAAAGTGCCTCAAATGTGTAGATTTTGAGTACATCAAACGATTTTGAAACACTATTACAGCTTCAAATCATTCAGGTTTTGGGACACAAACACGTAAAGTCAACTATCACATTGAACATTACGATCGCTTTGTTAAAATTTTTTTCGAAGAAAGTGAACTAGTATAACGCATTTAAGTAGACAAAACCACAACAGTACTTGCACGCAACGAACCAAAATACAACATTTGATCACACGGTGAGAATAAATAGTCGGCGATAACAACATAAACAAAAATCTATACAAGGGTAGCTAAAAGAACTCAAAGTCCACAAAATTACCCCCAGGCTTCGTCTCCACATCCACCATTCTCTTGCTATCGTTACCTGCCCCACCCGCCCCAATTGGGGCGGCTTCCCGGAAATTCACAGGTTGCGGTTCCACCTCCATAGCTCTCGGCACTTCAGGCGGGGTACTGCAACGGATCAGAGCCCAGTTAACACCTTCAAAAAACGCGTGTTGTTTGATCTCAGTGGCTCCTCTTTTGACTCCAAGCCTGTTTTGCGGCTCTTTGGCTAACAACGCCCTGATTAGATCCCGACTCGCGTAACTCGTAGCCGGTGATTCCGGAAACTTTAACTGCTGCCCAACTACGTTAAACAAAGTGGCTCGGTTTCCCGAACCCTTAAAAGGGGTTTTACCGTATAATAACTCGTGTAAGAATATCCCGAAAGTCCACCAATCTACCGCACTCCCATGCCCTTCCCCTTTGATAATTTCGGGTGCCAAGTATTCATGAGTCCCAACAAATGACATCGACCGAGCAGCGGTCGGCTCGGCAACGAGTTCCGGCAGTGCTCCAAATAGCGGGGTGAGATCAGCTCGGGATTTGTAAGCGCTTCGTTTTTTGGCTTTTGGAGTGAAAATGCGCGGGAGGAAACACGTGGGTTGGATGCAAACGGATGTGGGCTCGATGCACGATGACTGTCGTTTGGATGTGTCGCAGTTTTGAGATGATTTCACGAGCGTAGGCAAAACCGCACACCTTAGAGAAAGGTCAAAGTCGGATAACATTATGTGACCGTCATCACGTACCAACACGTTCTCGGGCTTCAAGTCTCGGTATACGACTCCCAGCATATGAAGATACTCGAGCGCTATTAGAACCTCAGCAGCATAAAACCTGTTTAAAGAAAACAAAAGTTGATTATCATGGCTTCATGAATGTCGATTATTTCATATATACCCCTACGAACTTGCAAAATTTCATATATACCCATGCAAAATTATAAATATCATATATACCCTTACTTACAAAGTAGTTGAAATATCATATATACCCAATTCATTAAAAACAATGTAATAAATGACAATTTTACCCTTATTTTTCTATTACTTTGAAATCTCATATATGACCTTTAATTTCAAACATTATATTTACTCATTTCTAGCATTATTTATTTAGCTTAAATATTATATATGGCGAATATTACTGTTGTTTATGGGTAAAAAAATAAATTAATAAAAAATGGGTAAAAATAGATTTAAGCTAAAAATGTGTTACATAAAAATATGAAGTTAAAAGATTAGTATATATGAAAACTTGAAGTTATAAAAATAAAGATTAAATGATCATTTATTAGATTGTTTTTGATAAATTGGGTATATTTGATATTTTAATTACTTTCTAAGAGCATATGTGATATTTTTAGTTTTGGTTGCGTATGTATTCAATTTTTAAAGTTTGTAAGGGTATATATGAAAATAATACATAGTTTACAAATTTTTTAAGTTTGTAAGGGTATATATGAAATTAATATATAGTTTAAAACTTTAAATATCATACCTTGCTGCATGTTCTGAAAAATGTCTTCCAGGTTGGCGTTGCCGTAACGTGTGCAGATCACCACCGGGACAATATTCCATAACCAAACAAGTAAACCGATCGGTTTCAAAATGAGTATATAAAGTCGGTAAAAACGGGTGATCAAGCAGTTGTAATATCTCTCGTTCGGTCTGAGCTCGTGACAATTTCTTTCTATTACCAAGGGATGCTTTATCCATCACCTTCATTGCAAAGCAGCAGTAGGTCCCACTCAGTTCAGAAAGATACACACTACCAATGTCACCACAACCCAGCCGTCTCAACAGCTTAAAATGACTCATGCCCAAAAGCCCGTCTCGGGCCCGAACAGAAAGAATCGCTTTCCACCTCGGATCATTCCCTTTGTGTGGCTTGTTAGCACTCCCTGTGAAATTACTCCAGTTGCTATCGTCACTTAGCCCGCTACTATCACTCGCTCGACTAACACTTGTTTTTCCGCTTTCTAGTGAATCCCCACGTACACTCCCTTTTGTACTTTCGTTAAATTTATCAACACTAAGCATTCCATCACTTGTAACCCCATTGCTCGTACAGCAGCTGTTCGCAACGCTCATACCCGTGATAATACCGGTACTATCAATGCTACTATGCGGGCTAGGAGGTAAAGAAGCGTCCCAAACGCACTCTTTTTCCGAATCTTGTAACGGGGAGCTCTCGGGTGACGGGCCAAGTAACGGGCCTAACGGGCTTTGTTTGATTTCGGAAACTTGAAGCGTCAAATCTTCTAGAAATGGGCCCTTTACTGACAAGGTTTTCAGTAAGCATTGTGGATCGGGTGATTTGGTTTGACCCATGGGTACACGCACCGGGCTCATGAAATCGATGTCAATGGGCTCTGGGGGATGACTAGCTCCCGAGAATGATGTGGAACCGATATCATCTAGAGAATCATCGGTTCTTTTTAGCGTGCTAATATCTAAAATAAGCTCGTTGTCGTCATGGAGTGAGTTTTTCCCCTTCCATGGCTTCACGGGCACGGGTAAATCGGAGAAGTCAAGATAACCGTCGTCTTCTACCGAAATGTATTGTGTGTGTGGTAACTTGTCCATACGAAACGATTGTTGGTGATCCGGAAGCTTTCTTGATTCATAAATCCTTTTCATTTTTGTTTAATGTACACCATCCAAAGCCGATACTATAACGGATGAAACTCTGTAAAGCCAAAACGAACAGTTAACAATAACATCACACGTAAACACTTGAGCATATAAACAAACCGATCATTTCATGTTTCTGTACACATGTAAATGATAAATGTAGCAAACACCAAGCATAATAAAACAGATCAAAGATTTTTTTTTTTCCAAAATAATGTAAATTAAACCCGAAATCATTCATCCACACGCGCACATATCTATCTACATGTGACATATAAACAAGATCTTTATGTTCAACCTAAAACTACACTCAACTATAGTTCGAAATGATCTATTGTATTAGAAAATAAAGTTCAAAAAACATATTTATTTAGTGAAAATACCAAATGTGATACATGAATGTACAATTGGGATCAGCCTGTGAGTGTCAATAACGCCTGTAAACTTTATAAAAGCTTGTTTTAGAAACCAACACACAAACAGCAATCATTTTCCGATAATTACTAAAATTATGACCGGAATGTTTGCAAAATGCTAGATATAAATGATGCAAGATAGTGAAATACTTATAATAAAATCTACAAAATAATAAATAATTAAAAAACAACTTTATCAGATCCCTAACTTCATTCACAATCATGTAAGACAAATTATAATAATAATAATAAGATATTCAAACCTATCACACCACAAAGTCGCAATTAACAGCTGAAAAGGCAAAACAAACGTAAATTACAAAATAAAAAAGCAGAAAAACTGTAAAAAAAAAAAAAAAAAAAAACATTTTAACACGGTATCAGAGCTGGTTTATACATAAAGATCAAAATTACCTCTGATTTTCAGTAATTTAAAAAAAAAACATTTTAATGTGGTATCAGAGCCGGTTTACAATAACATTCACAATTAATAACCACATTAAGATCAAAATTACCTCTGATTATGAGTAAAATTTTCTTAAAAAACATTTTAACATGGTATCAGAGCCGGTTTACGATAACATTCACAATTAATGACCACATAAAGATCAAAATTACCTCTGATTTGAGTAAAAATAAGTTAACCAGAAGGAAATTAACAGCTGGATGAGAGATGTGTGTAAGAGTGATGAATGTAGACGTTGAGGAAGAGATCTGTTGAGAATCGACCGTTATCGGTGAATTTATGTATTATCTAGGGTTTGGTGATAGACAGACTGTGTTGTTGCCGTAAATGAAAGGTAAGTATAGAGATGCAGAACGGCAAATTCTGGTAGCAGTAGCATTAGCATGACTGAACACTTTGCTTTATCTTTTTCTTTCCACCTCTTTTGCTTTTTCCGTTTGAATACAACAAAAATGTTGTATTTCATTCCTAAATTAACATCAAAATTTGAGCACTTCACTTTTTTTTTTAATCATTAATAATTCAAAAGGTTTTTGGACCATTAGGTCCTTAGTTCGATTTTCACAAGAGGTTTTTCCTAGATTTATTAGGTTTCCTGCTATTTTGGAGTATAAGCATTATAGTCTAGTGAAGATGGATATGATCAGGTGGTTCTGTTGGTGGTATGATGATACACCAGTGATTCATCAGTGATTCAAAATTTTTTGTTTAAAAAAATTAAAAGCACTTACCTTGGGTTTTGTATTTCTTTTTTTGCTTTTTTAAATGACCAATAAAGCCCAGCCATCCGGTTACAATTATTGGCAAAAGGTCACCCACGCCTTGTGGTCGCAGATAGCGCTGGTCACATGTCCATCACCAAATCCAGAAGAAATCTACCGCTTGAAAACCCACTTTGGTAAAACAATGGGCTCACACTGTCACACGTGATATTTTGTCACGAACGAAACTTCAACCGGCGACCTCTCCTATAAAAAATCACAGGTGCTTAGGTAATAATATTGAAATATGAACTATCCATATACCTTAGATAAATACATGTAACAAACCTCCATTCGATAGCGTTGATAGCGTTTGAGTGTTTTTATTATAGAGTATGAGTTTTGAAGGAACATACCCTTTTTAATGAGGTATTCTTCGTACCAATCTAGAGTGACGGGTTGAAAAATATATACACATTCTATTTTGTAATTTAGTAGGGATTAACGATTATGTAAACTTTGTCGTTAAAAAAAATAAGATCCATAATGAAAGCTTTAAGAAACACCTCCACGCAGTGGCGGATCCAGCCAGTTTTTTCACTGGGTTTCTTTTTCCAAATCATACAAGGTTTACACTACAAAAAAAAGCTTTTTTCCAAATCATACAAGGTTTACACTACAAAAAAACGTTTTTTTCCAAATCGACTGAGTTCCTAGGAACCCGTAAAAAGGCTCTAAATCCGCCCCTGCCTCCACGTCCCTCTTCTCATAACCAAAATAATAAACCCCAGTTTCCCTCCTCCCGAATAATCCATTTTTGGATTTTTTTTTTCCTTTGTTTTTTTTTTCACACAAAAACGCCTCTCCTTCATAAGACCACCCGTAGTGGGGCATTATAGGGCATTATTTTTGAAAAAAAACGCCCCCTCCCCCATTACATAGGGCATTATAGGGCATTATTTTTGAAAAAAAAAAAATGGTTAGGCGTGTTTATAAAAACGCCTAAATTGGATTGTGGAAGGTTTGACTGGCCAATGAGAAAATAGTTTGCTTTTTTTTTTTTAATGATTGGAAGAGGCATTATCAGGCATTATTCCCACTACGCCACTTTTGCAATAACGCCCCATGCTGACTGAACTGCCACGTGTCGAATAATGCCCCATGGTGGGGGCATTATTTTGTTTAACCACTACACATGGTCTAATAGTCGTGTCTCCTCCATCTCTCCTTGTGAGCCCCAAAATGGCAAAGAATATGTTGTGGGAATGCTCTTATTGACTTACACTCATCATGATTTATGAGTACAAATCAGTTAAACATTCAATCATATTGATCTCTAATTTGATAGTTCAGTGTTAATTTAGTTACCTGTATTTTAGTACGAACTATTATTTAAACATGTTTATTGCTTATGAACTTTTTTTCACAAATATTGTATGAAGTACTATGATTTGTTAAAATCAAATTAATCATCATATATATTTTATTTTTCGGTATATTCATCATCCTTTCTTTAAAAGATTATAGTTTAGCACAGATTGGCAATAATCTGGTTTGATAATAATGTTTATTATATTCAGGATTTTTTTTTTTGGTCATAAATTTTGTATTTCATTTATTTCACTAAAAAAATTGTCAAGTTACATCAAAACAGAAAGTAAACGGACAATAAGTTGCGCCGTCACTTCTTTCTTTCTGAATTGTAAACCCTATCATTTTAAATATTGTATGAAGTACTATGATTTGTTAAAATCAAATTAATCATCATATATATTTTATTTTTCGGTATATTCATCATCCTTTCTTTAAAAGATTATAGTTTAGCACAGATTGGCAATAATCTGGTTTGATAATAATGTTTATTATATTCAGGATTTTTTTTTTTTGGTCATAAATTTTGTATTTCATTTATTTCACTAAAAAATTTGTCAAGTTACATCAAAACAGAAAGTAAACGGACAATAAGTTGCGCCGTCACTTCTTTCTTTCTGAATTGTAAACCCTATCATTTTAAAGAGAAACCCCTGTCCCTAGGACTGAACAATTGTTATAGATGAAAATTTTGTTTATATGAGGTTTGATTTGAGTACTTAAGATTTTATTGAAACAATATTTTAATTCATGTAATAATTGGTCTGGATTCTGATTAAATGTGATTTTTTTCTCTGTGTTTGTTCAATTATGACAGTCCAGGTCAAATTTCAAATTTGTATCATTCTCATCCCTGTCTCTCTGACATTTTTGAAACATGTCAATTCCGTCCAAAAAAACTAAGTTTGAATCGAATAATTGGAAAACCATAGGGACAAAAATGTCAGTTAACTTATGTTCTTTTTTTGTTTTTTTGACGAAGCTGACATTTTTCAAGAATATCAGAGAGGGACGAAAATGATACAAATTTGCAGTTGACCAAAACTGACATAATTAAACAAACCACTAGGACAAAAATAACAGTTAACTCTTTGATATTTGTTTGGAATTCTATAATTGTGTGTTAAAGAGTGTATCTAGGATATCAATTTATATCATAGTGGTATACTTATATCTTTCATGTTTGATTGTTCTTTTTTATATTAAAAGACAGTAACATATGTTAAGATATTTTTCTCCTTATTTTGTATTTTAGATTATATTATAATGTGTTACAAAATAAAACATTTATGTCATAAAGACGTAAAAAGTATATATGGTACATTTTGTAGGGATACGTCGTCAAAGTGTCGGGATATGGGGCCAATAATGAAATTGCTTTACACTGCACGGCTTTTCATGGACTATGTACAAACGTTTGTCCAACTTCCTTTCCATGTGTTACATCATTTTTAGATTCGATCCCAATTTCATGTTCCCAAAATTCTTTTATATTTTATAAGGGTTTATTAAATTTCAGTTTTATGAATCACACTTCATAGATCCAAGAAAGAGATTTCCAATATAAGAAAGAATCTTTTCTTGATGTTATTGTTAATGTTTCGCTTTTGTGGTTACTAGTAGAAGTTAAAAGTGTTAGATTGTTGATTAGTTATGTATAAACATAACGGAAAACATGTAGAATATCTGTAACAACAAACATGCCAGCAGAGAATCCAGTCAAGCCATGGAGTTCGACAAAGTTGTCAGGATGATCTGGTTCCTCCTTAGGGTGTAAGTTCTTGATGATAATACCGAACTCTAGGGTTTGAGTTTGTTTGGAGAGGGAGGTGTAGAGAGGGACGAAAATTATGATGTTATGATAAGTGTGTAACCTTTAATCTCTCTAATTATCTTCTTATATACAAACCTAAGAGAAAACCTAATTAGTTAATAAGGGTAATATGGTCTATCAACTAATTAGTTAATAAGGGTAATATGGTCCAATAACAATTAGCAACTAATTATATAATAGGTATAATATATTTTAATATATATATTATATAACTGATTATATGACTACAAGATTAAATATCACGTGATTAATATATTTAATCTTACAAATATGTCATAGGTCGAGCGATTACAAAATCCACACATGTTTATGCAATATGTAGTTCTTGTCTCAACTAGTGTTTTACTAGTAGGATGTTCTCTATAATAATACAACCACTTAAAAAAAGTATAACAAAGTGAGGTATATAAGTTAGATAAATGAAGAACAGGTCGAGTTGCAGAGCTTGATGATCCTGTTGCAAAATATAACACTCACCGGTACATCAAACATGTGGACATGGAAAATAGGTAATTTTTTCGGTCAAAAGTATTAAAGAGGCCATAAGAACCCATGGTAGGGTACCGTCAAACTATGTGATCCGCTGGAATAATTGGACTCCAAAAAAGGTCGGGATGGTCACTTGGAGAGCAGTGGGTGAAAAGTTGCCGACAAGAGTGGCGTTATCGAGAAGAGGGGTTCCGATACAACAATTGGAGTGCGTATTCTGTGGCGACTATCCAGAGACATGTGACCATATTTTCACATCTTTCGGGTTGGCTCAGATGGTTTGGGCTGCAATTTTTCAGTGGAGCAGACTTCCATCTCAAATCATTTTGTATGATCACTCGTTCGTTGATGGCTCGGCCAAGAAGAAGAAAACTTTTCATGCCAAAGTACTTGTCGTTCTATGGAGCATTTGGAAGGCTATTAATGATGTCCATGGGTCATCAAGCATCGGCTAGTAAGGTAAGCGAAGAGGTTAAAAGCATGAGTTTCCTTTGGATAAAATCAAGGGCCAAGGACCAAACGCTGACAAGGGAAAATTGGTGCAGATTCAATACATTTGGAGATGATGGTTGAAGTTTTTTTGGGCTGGGTTCAGCTAATTGTTAGCCTTTGTTTCTGTTTTAGGTTGTATTTTTTTCTGTTTTGATGTAGCAAATATAACTGGTGGATGTAAGTTTGATGCTAGCGCCTTTTGCTAGAATTCGAATAAAGTTTTTGTTGGCCGTTCAAAAAACACGTTTATCAATTACAATTAAAATAATAAGCTTAATTGTTAATAAAAATGTTACAATCCCTTATTTATTATTAGTTATATGTATACCAAACAACTTTTGTATTACTTCGAGAAAGTTTAGTAAATTAACATTTAAATTAGTACGTGTTTCATGTGTTCTTTAGAAGAATATATTTTTCTTTTTCATCTTGTAAATCGCTTTGACTATATAATATATACTTTAATTGTTTCACACACACAATTCTTTATGCAAATTATTGTGTCAAAAGAAAATAAATGATCAAACCAACCTAATGCATGTATCTGTTGCTATTGACATAAATCAGTATAACAAAGTAAGAGCGCGTACAGCTGGGGTTTGGGATCAAACTAAACCAAAACCGAAAATGTAACCTTCGGTTTTACATATTGGTTTGGGTATCGGTTTTACATTTGGTCTTGAAATGTTTGGGCCTAAAAAAACATAAAAATGAATTTAGGCTTAAAAATGTGGCCTAATTTTTAACCACCAATACGAACTTGAACTCTTTTGCCGACAGTGATAAATTTGGGCTACAATTCCATTAACAAGCATTCAAACGAGTTCGTACAGTTCGATTCGGTTTTGAAACAAGGTATAGCCGAAACTGAACAGCATATTTCGGTTTTAAAAAAAGTACCAAAACAAAACCTAAGCATCGGTTATTGTTAATTATTTGGTGAGGTTTTGTAGGTCAATGGTTTCAAGCCGAGCTCGGCTCGGCTAGGCTCGTTGGCTCGTTCTTAAGCTCATTTAACTTCAAGCTCGTGCTCGAGCCGAGCCAAGATGTCTCATTTAATTTTGAGCTCGAGCTCGAACCCACTCTGGCTCAGACTTGTTTACATCCATAGCCAGATGAAGTCACGAAGACGACAAGACGACAATTGGATTTATTTAGTCTGCATTTTTACGGGCTCTAGAGAATGAGCCAATCGTATCATATGGGCCCATTTACACATTTGGCCCAATAAGACACTTAATTTTACAACTCTACGGCCCAATTTATCTTGTATCCCAAATTCCCAATGTTGCCATGTTGGGATTTGGGCAGTTGGTGACTTGGTGTGTAGACATGTTTTAAAATCAGTTATTATTTAAAAGTTTTTGTAAAAACCCCCTTCCATCTAGGGGTGTTCACGAGTCGAACCGAACCGAACGGAGGTCTGCTCGTGCTCGGTTCGGTTTGAAACCGAGCCGCTCGGTTCGGTTCGGATTTAGGAAATCGAGCGGAAATCTTATGCTCGTGCTCGGTTCGGTTTAGAACCGAGCCGCTCGGTTCGGTTCGCTTTTGCTCAGTTTTATTTAGCATTCCTACACAGTCATTCATTCACCAAAATTCACCAACTTATATGTCTCTCACACACTTTAACAATTTAACAAAATTGAAACATAAAAAGTCCCACAAATGTTTAATGTTTAAGAACATCTAAAATGCAAAATAACTTCAAAAACAGGTGTTGAAGTCATTCCAGACATCTTCAAACAAAAATTGAATTCAAAACATAAAATTTGATACAGTAACATCAATTCAAACCCATAAAAACCCCTCTTTTTTTTAACTGAATTACAGAGATTAGGGTGTTTTTTTTTTTGAACTGAAGATATGAGGATTCTAGGGGCTGGATATGTTACATGTTTATTATATTTAATAAATATAATATATAATATAACCGAGCAAGGAATCGAACGAGCAAATTTCCGAGCTTTTTCGAACGATCGTCGAACGATCTTCGAGCGCCGAGCAGTTTGGACACCCCTACTTCCATCCCAGTTGGTTCCCAAGTGGTTGGTTGGGCCGGTTCCTCCTTGGAGGTCACCGGTTCGACTCCCGGCTGCGGCGTATGGGGGGGTCGTCCCAATGATGGATCGTTTCCTACCGAGACATGGTTCGATCCGGAGGGCAACCCGATTTTACCCAGCTGTTACCCCAGCGAGTCTCTCGTGTGGGGGCAGTATGGTTTCCGGAAGAAGGTCAGTCAGAGCGGCAGCCGGGGCCCGATAGAACATCGCGTCTAAGAATGCTGGGCTGACAGGTAACTGTCCTTGACGGGGACCCGGTGACCAATGGTCCATGTACATATTGAAAGTCACCCTTCAAAAAAAAAAAAAATTAAAAGTTTTTGTTACCAATGGGGTGGTAGTTTATTGGCAAAGGTAAAACCTTTAAAAACACATAGGTTGGGAGGGGGAGGTCTTGAGTTCAAGTCTCACAGACGACATGAGATTAAAGAAATTAGCTGTTCAAAAAAAAAATTAGAAGTTTTTGTTCGTTAAGTGATTAATATTGTATCAAATTTTCTCTTATTTTGATATATTTACATTTTCCTAACCCTGTTCATGTTTATAAGATTTGTTTCCATTTCGGATTAAATATGTCCACAACGTAATATGTAATCACGTAATGGTTTATGTTGAATGTGTAATCACGTAATGGATATTCAAAACTACGTAGTAATGTGCTGGGTATTAAAAATCACGTAATAGACTAATGGATATTCAAAATTCTGTATTAAAAAAAAAAACAAAAAAAAAAAAAAGTATAGCAATAGGTGCTCAAATTAAAGAGAATGAAAGGCTTCGTTTATACGATGTAAATTTAAAAAAAAAAATATTAACGCATGAAAAAATTATCGTCGTTTGTCCTCCTCTCCTAATCGCGTATACTTCGTACGTAAATTTGGTCTTGTATGTGATCCAGCCACTGTAAATAATATTTAAATAATACTATAATAACAAAAAATAAAAACTAAGAAAATACAGATTAAATTAATATTAAAGATCTATGTATAATGATAATAAGTTAGAATCAAACATTACATTTTAAGAACATTATTATAAGTCTAGAAACAAATTTGAAGCATATATATGAATTGTATATATTAAGATTTTAAAAACTTACATTTGAGAAATTAAATATGAATGTAGTTATAATATCATAGTTATTAGTTAGGTACAACAAATGTAGAATATTAATAAAGGGGTTAGAGGAGAATTAATAGATAGATTTGGTATTTAATTGATGATTTTATGAAAATGAAAAAAAAAGTAACCTCACACAGAAATACCCTCATTGAACACATCCCATTCCTCGCATGTGACAACGCGACCTGAATAGGGACCGACTTGATCTTTTATCCGAGTGTGAACCAATTCCCACAAATACTTTCCTTATTTTCACGCTAAGAGGCTCGTTGCCAAATCTCAATCTACAGATATGCGCATATTCGTTTGCCTATTAACCCTGGTGTTGATGTTATTCAGTCGTAATTTCAATATTATCAACATGGTGGTATTGGATTAACTTGTTGATCAAGTTAATCTTATTTAATATTAAACGAATTGGGAAATGCCGGGACTACATGCTTATTTTACTCTAGTAAGGTTTGGTGTATTTATCGGATTTGGTTTTCTAATTAAATAATAAATATGTGTATATAATATATTTATTCGATAACAAATCTGATATATGATTTGGACCATGACTCCATGAGTGGAATCGACTTTCATTAATTCAAAGTTTTAAACTAGCTGGGCCGATGAGTTCTTTGTAATTGTCATTGTAAATGATTGGTAATTAAAATACTTGGTTAACCGAACACTAAGTAATTAGTAATAATCCTTATTTACCAATTAGGATTTTGCCTGTTTTCTTTTAACATTAAATCTATACAATTTTTGTAGCATCAAAGTTCTCACTATGACATTTTTAGTCATCTAACCAAAATTTGTTGCTTCTCCTGATTCATCCCGGTTAACAGTCTTTTTGTTGTTGTTCTAAACGGACATGAGGAGCTCACGAAACCATCCACCAAGTGGAGATAAGTTTTTAGGTCATGACACGTGGCAAAGTCACTCTTGGTTAAGTATGGGGATGCGTCGCTGTAAAGTCGAAGTTCTTTGCCTACATCAGCATATCTAAAGCAATCGGCCTCGTCAACTTGTTTTTTTAGCCACCCTTGCAACCCTACACCTTTTTTTGTCATGTCGTTGCTACGATCAACCAAAAATCCAGGGACTTTCGTGATCACATCCGTTGAGTTCACAATTCTGAGAATCTGTGTCCCGCTCTTTTCAAGCTGTGACCGGAAATTTCTGTTTCCGACACGCGGCCCACCAAAGGAAAGTACGGTAACCATTGGCGAGTGCTTAAATGTAGAGGTTATGTCATAGGCCGTGAGGGTGGCTAGGGCGGCACCAAGGCTATGACCTGTGACCGTCACGCTAAGGGGCTCGTTGCCATACGTCTCAATGATTCGTGATATCTCCTCCCGCACCATGTCTTGTAGGCTTGGACACGTGTCGGTTGCTGATGTGTACATACTAAGAAACCCTTTTTGTACCATTGCTCTTTTCTTTTCAGGTGCCACGTCATTATTATGCATTGGTGTCAACGTGGCACGTAGGTTCTCAATCCACTCAAGACACGTGGCAGTCCCCCTGTAGGCAATCACCACATCCCTACGACCCAACCGCTCAATCTCTTTCTCATCGTTACAAACCGCCACGTAACCAATCCAGCTGGATCTCGGCATCCGGTCAATCCAGCCTGGCAGCTGAACCCCACACGTGGCATGCAAATTTTTAGTCACCTTATACCCACTCCCCCCTAAACCACATCTATCCAACATTGTCTTCTTACTAAACTTACATGTTGCGTAGTCCGGTGATGACGTGTCAAACTCGAAACACCGGTATGCCGCTTCGACGAAATCTCCATACCGGAGTATCTCATGCCGGAGACCATCATCTAAAGGGTCAAGCAACCCATCCCAGTTCTTGATCCCTTGGTACTCCCTCCACTTCTGATCCAAACTAGCCACACGGTGCGTGACCCGGGCCCGGCCCGAATCACTGTTCCAAGAACTCTTGACACTTAACTGTCTGGTACGAGTACTGGTACTGGTACTGGTACTGGTAGTGGTGTAGTGTGAGATCCCAGTGACATGGGTTGTGGGTCTGGCTAGGGGTTTAACCTTGCCAATTATAGTCTTCATGGGTACTCTTTATAGGTATCTGTCTAAGTAGATTTATTTGGAAACTGGAGGTTGAAGTAGTTAAGGAAGCTTTATATATAGTGTCAACTTGCAAATATGAGGGAGAGAAAAGGGTGGACGGTGGTCCTACTGGAGTGAGTAAGTGCGAGTCAACGTCTTTTTCCTTACTCGGGATTTTGACCCTTACTAAATATACATATATTTTGAATCTCCGACCAATATGCATTTTGAGAATAAATACAACTATACGCGTTTTTTTTAATGGTTAATTTCTTTAAGGCTGCTCGGTATGGGGATCGGTTTGGACCGGCGCCGGTCCTCCTTCCATGTTGTCCCCCACCAAGCAACGTCCTCGCCGTCCGCAGGAGGACGTCTCCGACGGTCCACAACAAGACAAAAAACAGTCATCCCCTCTCTCACGCACCTATACATACAATATATACATATACATTTTAAGTCCATCCCCCCATTTCCATACTCCATCCTCTTTGCCTCATCCTCAAACCCATCCTACGTGGCGCCTACGTGGCGGATCAACCTCCGAGGGAGGACCATCACCGTACCACATAGCCTAATCCCCTGTCGTCTCCAGGACTTGAACCTAAGACCTTCCTCTTCCCAACTTAAGTGTTTTAAAGGTTTTGTCTTTGCCGATTGACCACTACCCTATACGCGTTAAATCACAATTAAAAAAAAAAAAGAAACACTATGCTTATGCTTTTGAGTTTTGGCGACTGAAACTCAACAAAATTCTTACTAGTTAATTAATTTAGCAGTAATCTAACTTTGATAAGTATAAATTAAAAAATGAAAAACTAGTTAATTGTCTAATTGACATATATGTATACTAATTTTCAATTTATATATATGTTAAAAGTTTAAAATTGTAATGGCTATAAAGCCGTTTTCAGTTTGTAATGTTCTTAAAAATATTATTGGATAATTTAATAAAAAAACAAAATTTTGCTTAAAAAATATGTGTATAAAAATTGAAACAATTAATTAATTTAGTTATCTAAAAATGGAGTTGATTAAAATATAAAATTATCTGATAGTAAAGGGGTATGGTCCCAAATCTCGCACCAAGCTTGGGCGCGAGTGACCATCACCCGGCTCATTGTGCCAATCGATGAATGACTTACCTCAGTTCGTGCAGGCACGTGCGAACCCGGTTTGCTTTCCCTCTCGAGGAAAGATGAGAAAACTCACCTTGTATATGAAAATGGTGGGGTTTGAACGGTTTAATGCGAACCCGGTGGTGATGAAACGAACGAACAACCTCGAACGATGGTGGGGTTTGAACGGTTTAATAGGAACGATGGTGATGAATATTGCCTCCCAAATTTTTGCTTGGTTTGTTTCGAAGGATATGATAATGAAAAGTATAAGGTGCGAACTATAAGAGATTAACATCAAAGTTTCCTTTATCTTTTCTTTTCTTTCTTTTCTTTTTTTTTTTTTTTACGTAGAACCAACCAAAAAAAAAACATGCAAAAATATTCAAACATATTTAATTAACATAAACAAAAAAGATTTTTATCGATTTTTATTACTACTATTATTAATATATTTTTATATACTTATTATTTTTTTTTCGTATATTACAAATCAGATAGATACAATACAATAATGAAAACTATTTAGTAAGAGAGATATGCGAGAAAAATATTAACTAATAGAAGAGAGATGCGAGAAAATAAAGGTGATGAGACTATGTTCTCAAAGATTTTCATTTATCATATAGTAAAATAAAATAAAACATAGATATGTACATAGATTTGCATGTTATTTTTTTAATGTGTATGGTGTTTGCACACTATGGGATGAAAGAATCATACCCTCGTTGTGAGAAGAAAAATATAGAAACATAGGAGTGTAGGTGAAAATATGTGGGTCGGACCCCTTACGGGTCCAGGGAAAACCCAAATTCAACCCATAACCTGGATAATTGTCTAAGACAAACCATTCACGGGCCCACTTGACACGTCGGATACACCAGGGTAAAGGAGACAAAAGGACACCATTAAAGCGACGTGTGGCCAAGGCCAATGACGTTACACAAATCATTGTATCCTTGATCTGCACTAGCGATTATCGCAAAAGAGACAAAAGGACAACTAATAGCGATGTCCAACTAATCATGTCCCGTGGATCCCTGCTCCTCAGAACCTCCATTAGCGGTTATCACATAAGAGACCATAAGGACATCCTGATAGCAACGTTTCGCGAATAACACGCTAAGGATACACACCCTTCTCTGCCACCACTAACGGTCAACAGAAGGGGATCAATGGGATATTCCTATAGAGACATCTCGCCCAAACACTTCTCATCATCCCGGATATAAATACCCCATCTTCATCAAGGTGAATTTAATTCTACACTCTCTACTCTCACTTATACTCTACTCAAATAAGAGCGGTACTTATTCTCAAGTTGGATGGTGTTTACGAGGAGAACCCTCGACCTCTTCTTTTTTTAACGAGCTTGACGGTGTTGTTCGTTTTGCAAATCAGTCTAGTAAAAGAATTCTCAAAGATTCGAACCCCACAACCTGTTGAGCATTATCTAGTTTACCCGATTAGATTGGTGTTTCTTCGCCCTTGGCATTATAGCCTAGTGGCATTTTGGGGTGAGATAAGACTTATGACCATTAGGTCATGAGTTTGATTCCTACAACGGTTTTTTCCCAGATTTATTGGATTTCTCCTGAATTAGTGTATATGCATTATTGCCTTGTGGAGATGGATCACCCTAAATGATTGCCCACCTTACCCCTCCTCTGAGTCGCACCCAGTGTTGTAGGAATCGTTAGGCGTTAATTAGTCGGTGAGGTACCGACTAGTTATTAATAGGGATTAATTGGATTGAGATTTTTATATGTAATTTCTAGTTATATATATACACACACACATTTTTATATGTAGTTTATTAAATGTAACATATTTTAACCCCTTATTGGCCAGTTTTTTAAGTTACTGGTGAGAATTTATAATGTTTAGTCGAAATTTGGGCGCAATCTGGCCAGAATATGACTGCCTTTGACCGCCTACCGATTAATCCGTGAACCAACGATTAGTGATTAATCAGACTAGTCAGGATTTTGATAACAACCATGATTTTCCCTAATTTTTTCACAATCAAACACAATCTTTTAAAAAGGGTAAACTAGTCACTCCGTAGGTATTCCCTCAAAAGTAATGTAAAAAGATAAGAATTAAAAATATTCTCATTTGTACTTTTACACGATTAGAATATGTGGACATGAAAGAATTAAATATATCGTCTCCACCACAAGTTATTGGTGGGCTTCTTGCATATATCGTAGCAGAAGAACGTTACATCATTGTGTAGGGACTACCAAAATAAGGGATAATATATCTTTTTTTTTTTTTTGGAAGGTATAGATCAACCGGTTCCTTGGCCGCCTCTAGGCGTACCCACTCAAGTTCGAATCTGCCGGACCGCAATGCGGGAACCTGAACCCGGTCAGTCTGGCTTGAGCCCCGTGCGGGAACCTCCCTAAGGAGTAAACCCTCACACCTCCATTGCAGCCCGCGGGGATCGAACCGGAGACCTCTTCCGAGGAAACCAGCCTCTCCACCGCTGAGCTACAACATCATCGGCTAAGGGATAATATATCTATCCTTCACCATCATTGCCATTACTCTTTTTAGACTGATGGCTCGTACTTCTTAGCTTTCTCGAAACCTAAAAATAAAAGATTCTTTCTCCACTCGTTTAGATTCATTCATTTGATCAAGACGATCATATTTTTTGTGTTAGCAGTTGTAACATCTAAATTTTATGGATTTTCACAAAGAGATCTTTAGTAATAATTATATATTAGAAAGAACTTACCTTGTCTAATTTTAAAACAACATTCTACAAAATATATTCTATTACTATTAGGTCTTTAGTAATAATATATATTAGAATCAACTTAGCTTGTATAATTTTAGAACAACATTCTACATAGAGTTAAATGCCATTTTAGTCCACGTGGTTTCCACTATTTAGTCAGTTTAGTTTAAAGGTTTTATTTTTCCCTTATAGGTCCAAAAAAGTTTCATCATTGCCATTTTAGTCCATTGAGTTAACTTCAACCATTTTTTTCTGTTAACGAGAAAAGCAATTCAGTCATTTTATATGTAATTTTGTTAACTAGAAGGGCAATTCAGCCATATAAAATGACCGAATTGCCATACTCATTAACAGAAATAATAGATAAATTAACTCAATGAACTAAAATGGCAACAGTGAAATTTTTTTGGACCACAGACGAAAAATGAAACTTTAGACTAACTGACAAAATGAATCAAACCACATAGACTAAAATGACATTTAACTCTTCTACAAAAATACATTCTATTCTATTTTATTATTATTATTATTATTTTACTTTTAAAAGGCAACACAATGAATAATGACCTATTTTTCTTATAATATTTTATTTATTATTTAGTTTGATTTTTAACTAATAGCTTTGGTTTCTTATTTTTTAAAAATCTAAATAGCCAGTTATGTATAAATTTTTGTCAGCATTTTAACATAATTTTTATCGAAAGAGAAGATGTAATTAAAATAAAACGTTTTCTAGTATTGTAAAATTAAGGATTAACATTTCTTATCGAGCCCATGGCTAGTGGCATCTTTGGAGTGGGATAAGACTTTGGAACCAATAGGTCCTGAGTTCGATTCTCACAAGGGACTGTCCCATATTTATTGGGTTTCCTCCTGAATTGGTGTATAGGCATTATGCCTAGTGAAGATGGATATGATCGGGTGGTTCCGCTGGTGGCACGATGATACTCCGGTGGTCCGTCAGTGATCAAAATTTGCCGTTAAAAAAAATATTTCTTATCGAGTAATAGTATCTTATATCATACCGTATCAATATCGGAGTGGATCGCTACTAACAAATTGAAACAGAAAGAAAATAGGTTACAATGGAAATGCACAATTTCAATGCAACTATCGGGAACACCGCCCCATGTGTTGCATGAAGTGCTAACTAAAAAAATTTCCCAAGTGGTTGGTTTTTCCCAATACACCCTCAACCCATTTGATCATTGATAGCGACTTTTTAATTTTAATTTTTTTTTAGAATTGTGACTTTTTTTTTAATTAGGGTGAGCGGAGTGGGGGAGCAAACCCACTCGATACCGACCCCCATCCACCGCCAATAAGTTTACCAATCAAATGTTACCGAATTGGTGGCCAAAATCGGTGAGGGTTCACCGAGTCGGGGAGAGGGAGGGAAGGGTGTGTGGTGGGGTCCATGTCTTCTCAACCAATCACACATTTTTCCTTTTTTTTTAAATAGTTTACCTAAACCCCATTAGGTAAACCACCACTAACGTTTTTGAGTATTAGGTAAACAAAATTAGGTAAATTGACGTGAAACTATTTGATTGGGTGAATTGTGAGTTTACCTATTCCAAATAGGTAACCACTCCCTTCACCCTTAGGCTACTGCCCTCTTTAAATAGGAGAGCTTCGTTGCTCCACTCCAGTCAGATTATGTTGTATTAACCAAAAATCCGTATCCGAAATTTCGGATATTTCTGATACGGTTTCAGATCCAGATTTTTTTGAACACCCCTAGATATAACGGCTTTTTAAATGGAAAAAAAAGTTAATTTATTTTACCATATAATACACATTATACACTATTTTTTATAACGTAAACAGGAGATTACGGACCTTTAGGGTTGGATTATACTATGAACTTTTTTTTTTACGTTTCAAGTATTATTTGTACTTGGTATTACTAATGAAATTAATCTTTTAATTACTTTTCTTAATAATTAACATTTATTCATGATTCAATTTTTAGTGATAATATTATTTTATGTGTAAGTCCCGTGAAACCGGATCTTTCAATGATATTAAACCTAATCTTGTGAGAGTGCGGAAACCAAACACAAGATGATTCAAGATAAACACGAAAAATATGAAAAACGAGGAACAATACCGAATCACTTTCAACACTTGCACACGATTCTATTACTTGAAAAGCAGAACCGTCTAGTACAAGTGTTTTCACAACCAATCGCCTCCCACTCTAGCTTCTCTAGGAATTCTGTGACTTCGAGGTTCCAACCTAAAAACAAGTTAAAAACTTGTTTATATACATAGACAAGCCCATTTCCCACATGGGCTCCCCTTGGGCCTGCTTGGCCCACATGGCCTAAAGCTTGGCCCAAGCGACCTATAAAGGTCCAAAACCTAATATAACTAACCCGATAAAGCCCAGTTCGTAACCATAACCCGTTGTGTTAATTTGATACGTCAGTCTCACACTTTAGGGCCTAACAATCTCCCCCTAGACTGATGCCATCAAATTGTCTTCATAACATGAAATCAGCAACGTCTTCAACGAAGTCTATGGTTGTCGTTATGCTGCAGATGTTGTGGAAGTTCTTGACTTCTGAACTCTCAGCACTGGGTCTCTTTCTTCAGCTCTTGTGGTTAGCTTCATATCAGGATCTCGATCAGCATTTGCTTGAAAATCTTGTGAAAAGAATGTGAGAGGAGGATTCTCAGCAGCTCTTTTCTTCTTTAATCTTTGTCTTTCAAGCAGGTTCACAGGTACTTCTTCAAATGTAATATCACTGTCAGACGGCGTTTCGTATCCGGTTCTTCTGACTCAGGTACATCTTGTTGGTGTGATGCTTCAGGCTTCTTCAGCAACTAACAGCATCTCGGTCTTCATCAACCTCTGTTCTTGATTGAAATCAAGTGCTGCACATGCTCAGAAATTTATAAGCAAACATTTCTATGCAACAGAGGAACGTACCACATGAACACTGGGTACATCCAAGTATTCGTAATCGGATTTCAAAATTTAAATTCTTTCAGCTTTTTATGATCAGTCAAATCTTCAAGAACGGATACATTTTTAATTTTAAGAAAAACAAATAAACACACTATTTTTGTATTTTTGAATTTTTTTTTGAATTTTTTTTAAAGAACTAAAAACAAATAAGAACTTAAAATATAAAAAACTACCATAATATACAATTACAATTGCAATGGGATCAAATCACGAGGTTTTGGGCCTGACTTCATTTATCAACACTGATCTACTACTGAATGATCTAGACAATTGCCAGTATATTTGTCCACTTAAACTCGTCTCCCTATACCTTTTCCATATAACTGCCTGTAACTCATTTTATCATGTTTTGATGTCTTAACAATGAACACCCAAACAATTACTAATCAAATCCCGGAATTATAGACAACACACTCTATCATGCAAGCAGTTTCCCTACCACATATTTCACAAGTCCGTTCCAGATTTCGGAAACCTTAACTGGCATTAGGTTGGGAAGAGAACATAATAGATCATATGCAGAGATGATATAATATACAGATCAAATGAGTTTTTCTCAGTTTGATATAGGTTTCTTTTGGGCACTTGAGGGCCTCTTTCGGGTGTTTAATTGACCTATAGCGCGACAACGTACAGCTAGGTCAGCATATATCTGGATGCAGCAGAGGAGATACACGACTTTTTCAGAGAAGATTTCAGAACCAGACCAAAATTGTGTGTATCGGGACAACATACAGGCATTCAAATAGAAATGAGCTAATTCCAAGTGACTTTCTTTCCTGGGGTCATGTACTATTTTAGTTCTGAACAAAAACAACCAATGTTTCCAGTCTTAAGGATAGAGCCTACCAACACATCATACCAGAGTCAAACTATTTCGATACTGGTCTTACATGAGTCAGCCCTCGACCATAATGTGAAATTTTATTTCATTTCCCATATCATGCAATTTTTCTTTTTGGCTTTTTCATTTTTCTAATGTTTTTGTGTTTTTCTCATTTTCTCCCCCTAAAACAATACATATTTATATACAGCAAACTCTTTTTGTATTTTTCTGGTTTTTCTCCCCCAAACCATATATCTATCTATATGTCCCTCTCCCCCCCTAAATTTGTGCATAAATCTTGTATTTTTGCGCAAATTTACCATTTACTAGAGAAAGGGCACTTTATATACAAAGTAATGAACTAAGAAAGAGAAAAAAATATTTTTGCTTAACCGTTCTATCATCAGATTGAAGACTAATCAATATTCAAATCAAAGTACTAAATTTAAACGGTACCTCTTGCTGATCTTATCTTACTTCTCTAATCTCCTCCACAGGAAACATATCATCTGTAAAAAACATTTGAACCTTTTGCAACAGTGAAATGTTACCCGTTTTTATCTCTGGAACAACCGCTATCAACATTCCAGAGATTGTCAACAGCTCCTCCTTAGTTGTTCCTGAAAAGTAAGGAGATTAGTAAGACATTGGTACCCAGGCCATCGTGGTCCTGGGTTTACCTGAAGCATCAAAATAAGACACTTCTTTCAAACACAAGTCCCTTTTCGTTTCAAAGATTGGAGACGTTGCTGCTTTGGATTTGGGTTTCCAAATCTGTTTCGGTCTAGCAAACGCGTTTGTTGCCTTTGGTTGAGCAACTTTAGTTGTTTCAGGTTTGTTAGTTTTAGAAAAACGTTTTTGTTCCTGAACAGCCTTGCGTTTGTTTTTAGCAACATTCCAATCCTCATCAGAAGGTTTAACCTTGGGATTCACATTCTTCATTGCCTTAGGTGAAGATACCTTCATTGGCTTAGAATGGTAGTTATCCCTAGGTGTAACCCTCTGATTTTGCATATAGTAGGGTACATAGGGACGATTTGTGCAGTTTCGAGCAATGTGACCAGCAATGCCGCAATTGAAGCATGTTTGTCTCTTCACGTAGAAGGCATTCTGATCAGCTTGTGTAGCTCTTACAGGCCCTGAAGGATGAGCTGGCCCTTTCTGTGCTTGTTTTTGTTGCAAATTTCTTACAAACGAGGATGCATTTGGATGTCTATACTTATCGTTTGCGGAGGCCTTCTGTGGTGGAGATTTCTTTTGATTCTTCTTGTTTTGTTTAGACTGCAGGTCTTGTTCAGAAATCTCACCTGTCTTTTCGAAAGCTTTGTTAGCACAGTCAAATGCATATTTCTCACATTTGCCATTACAGATGGCTTAACAAAAGAATTTTTCACATCACGGGCCTTTTGAGGACTATTGTTGCCCGTTGAGGACTGTGGAGAGCCTGATCGTCTTTGATGTTTAGGCTTCTTATTTCCGCGTCCTTTACCTGCTCGCTTCGGCTCTTGTTGCTTGATCTGAACCTTTTCATCACTAACATAAGGTTCAGATTGTTCAGCTTGCGCACTTGGAGCCTTGTTCACACCAGTCTTCTCTTCATTTTTCATGTCATCAGCTTTTACAGAATCAGAGATTTCTGGTTTGTCGGATGAAACACCAGAAAATTTAGCTGAAACTTCAGCTGAAACATTTGACGAATTTTCAACACAAGACGGTTCTGCACATGACACCTTTGAGCTGAATCCACTAGAATTAACTGATTCCAATTTTTCAGAATCAGCTGCTTCAGATGATTCACATTTGGAATAAAATGGTTCAGCTGGCTTATTCATTTCATTTGCCGATACAGTCTCTGTTACACAAGCATCAACGTTTTCGCCCAAATCATCAGGCCTGGAATTAATCACAGAGTGAAAAAACGAGCTAAAAATGTCACACACATGAGAATTTGATGCTTGTTCATCTCCAACGACACCTTCAACTTTAACTTCATCTGCAGGGGAAGACGAAGCATTAGGATCAAAAGTACCCTTTGAAACAAAATTTACTGAAGGAGTCGCTCGTTTATCAACAGGTCTGCTGTTGATTGACGACTTATTAGTTTTAGGACCGTAAGCCATCTTGTCCTCATTCATCAATTCCTCCTCAGTCATGGGTAAATATGTGTAGTTGTCATTATATGGAGGAGGAACTTGATTGAACCCAACCCACACCCTTTCTTTTTCTTATATGCGAGTTGTTGATCACACAAGTTTTTAACTAGTTTGCTGGAAGAATCAAATTTTTTAATATTGAGTTCATTTATTTGATATCTATCTCTGATATCCTCCAGTTCTTTAGTCACAGTGCATAATTTTTCCTGAACATATAAGAGTTGGGCTGTTTTTACACTAACATCATCTTTGAGTTGGATTATGTCTTTTCGTTGAGCTTCAATTTTTTCTTTATAAAGTTTTTCATTTTTTTGATAAAGTAAAATTTTTGTTCTTTATGTCTTTGTAATCTTGGATCAACTCAGCATTGTGTAACCGATATGCTTCATTTCTTTCTCTACACTTTGGAGTGCAAAAGACAGAAAGTATCTCTTCACGAGTGGGTGAGCAAATTGCTTCACGAGTGGGTGAGCAAACTGCATCAGATGTGTTGCCTTGAGTAGACTGTTTGTCCGCATTGTCATATGATTTTATGAGTGACATCAGCTCATCTGACTTCATTTTGTAGCAGTCGGTTGTCAATATTATCTGATTAACATTTCCAAACCAACTACAGTTCTCCTGATCTGGAATCCTTTTTATAGCATCTAGAAGATTTCTGTTGCTCATGCGAGTAGACACCACCATCTCTGCCTTCTCCATTTCAGAGAGTAGTTCAGCAAACCGGCCAATCAATGCTTCTATGTCACACCCCGACTTTCCACGTGTCACCGGTGGGCCCGGTGGGGAGTATCGTGACGTGGTTGGCAACATAATAGTCAAACAACACAATATATAAATGCACAGCGGAAGCAAAAGGTAAATATATATTACAATCCGAATATAAAGTAATATCCAGTATTACAACGGAAAGTAAAGGATCCACAGGCGGATCTTAAAATATAAATATTGTTCAACAGACTTTAGACGCCTAGAACTTGCAAGATTCCTTATTAACGTCCTGAGCAGCTTCCAGCCTATTACGTACTTGTACCTGTCACTTAGACTTTTGAAAATACGTCAGTTTTCACCGGTAAATACACTCAACCGACTCATTTGAAAAGAGTTTAAGAAAATTGGTTTAGGTGCACAAGGCATGTAAATATTTTGACACAATGAATAAAATGCACAAGGAAAAATTAATCTTTTTATACTTGATTAAAATGCACAGAAGCAAAATTAATCTTTTATACTTGGGGACAAACTATATCTCATGTTATCAGTTTTACATAACTTGCTCTACATACGGGGCCCGGATCTATGCCGGTTCATGATTAACCGACACACCACTATTCCCTTATTGGGTATAATTAATTAATTTGCATATAGCATCTGTCAGGTGTATGCCTACACCCCGTGCTTAAGTCGTGGCCATTGCATTTAACGAGTCAAGGATATCCAGGACACGGTCGCATTAATCCCCAATGTTTCAGTCAAGCAATACGAATTAAAACAGGTTATTTGGATTTCCCGACTTATTGGTCTTTGAATCCCATACCTGACCATGCGGTATTTATATTACCGTATCCCAAGCCCGTAATAGGGAAAATAAGTTAAGAGTATTTACCTGAGCTAGCTCCTGTCTTAAATAGCAAGAATTAATAACTCAGCCGTATTCACATAAGTAAGCGTAGGTACAATTTACCGGAAGGCTCTAGTCTGGAATGATGGTATAAATAACCAATTAGAATGCTAACGGGTCTTTAATTAAGCCTAAGCTTAGACCGGTTAGTCTTAGAGAAATATACGGTTCAAACGCACGATTAGGCGAAGACCGGATAGAATGTGATTTAGACCCAACAAGTTCAGAGACTTTCTTAATATGGGTCCTTTATGCATATTCTGTATTTTGAGATAAAACCGTTAAGGTTTGACCCGTTTAGGCTAGTTTATGTAAACTAGTTACATAAACCGAACCGAACGCGTAATAAGCGTAACGGGTAGTGATGAGAGCCATTTATAGGTTTCCTAAGTTAATATGCTTCATATATGTTGTGACATTAGTAAGATGCCTTTCATTATGCCCGAAATGAATTTAATCACAAACTATGCCCCGTAGGGGTAGTTTGGTCATTTTAAAGGTTGTAAAAGAGTTTAAGTGTCAACCTGAGTTACAGGCCTGATGTAATCAGCAAACATACTCAATTTTCTAAGTTATATCAGTAGATTAAAGTATATAAGTGAAATTTATCAATTATAACCAAACTATGCCCCGTAGGGGTATTTTGGTAATTTCACATAAGCCGGAAAGCTCAAAACTGGCGTATGAGTTTATCAACCTTTGCTTACTGTGAAAATATTATAATTTGCCTCAAATATCAGTAGGTATCACCCTTGGTATGTTTAAAATAATCTTAGTACATATTATGCGTTAAAAACGCTTAATTAGGCGATTAAAAGCCGTTTACGGGTTCGATACATAAAGCTGATATTTTTACTATTCCATAAGGCTTAAAATAATTTATTTATCATTTAAGATCAGTATCAAAAGGTTTGGAGTCGTTTGGATATGTAAAACTCATTTTATGGCCCGTAAGGGCAAAACCGACAATTACCGGATTAAGCCTACGACTATAAGTTATGCTCAGCCTAAAATTTATTAAAAATCTTTAAAAATCCCAAAATAATATATTACATCAGTGGGTAAAAGATTTGATATCAAAAAGTAGGCTTAACTAGGCTATACGCTAATTACGCCGTTTTGTTAACATAAAGCTTTAATTTTACGCTAACGAGCATAACTCTTATTCTACACCTCAAACTGATGTCAAACTTTGCATACAAGTCTATATATCAGTAATTAAGGTTTCTACTCTTTTACATTTTCAAAAATCACGTTTTAAGGTGAAAAGGGCATAATGGTCAACATATGAGCAATTAACGGAATCATGCGTATTAATCGGTTACTAATGAACCATAGTGTATAATCACAGAGGGTTATACTAGCATGTAACCTGGTCCAAATGAAACTCTTAGGTATTTCTAAATCATACCAAAACGGGTCAGAACTGAAAGTCAAAGTAAAGGTCAAACTATGCGACTTTCAGTTCCGAACCGGGTCTAAATAGGAAATTGTCGGCTTGAACATGTTTAGACATGTTCTTACACTAATTACTAAGTTATAACAATGATCCAACAGGTTGTATATGTTCTACATTGCTAATTATGCATAAATTGTAAACTAAGTATCCTGTTGACTTTTTAAATACAAGTTTGACCCGACATTAGACCTAGTTAGAGTGGGAATCAGGGGGAACCCTTTTAAGGGTTTATTACCCACATAATTACCAACTTATAACTACTCTTGATTCGACAAATCACTAGACCATTAGTGATTAATCTTAAAGTCAACCGTTAATTACGACGGTTTGACTTTTAAGCTAAAACTAAGCTAAAACTTAACTAAGGAAGGATTAGCAAACTTACCAAGGTCCTATGCACGAAATGTGATCACTTGAGAGCAGACTTGAGCTCTAGAAATGATCAGGAATGCAAGAGAAGGTGTGAGGAACTTGGTTGCAACTTTGGTCCTTTATATAGTGTTTAATCCACCACAAAATGTTGACAACTCAAGCTACAACTGACCACAACTCATCAACACATGTCCCTAAGTGTTTAGGGGGTGCCTAGGGGCCAAGAAAGATGTGGAAAATCGGATATAAATCGATTGCAAGGGCTGTGGCAGGCAAGGAACCAAAAATTTGGATCAGAAGGACCCTCGCGTGACGTGAAGGACCCTCCTCTGGGCTTCGCGTGGCGCGAGGCCTCATCTGACAAGATCTTAAATTTTGGATTTTTGTGTTATAGTCCTTGGCTCTTCAAACTTTGTTTAGACATCATTTTCTTGCACTTTGAGCCCTCCAAATTGATGTTTAGGGGCCTTAAGACATATACCCATTTTGTTAAGTCCCCGGTTAACATTATTGTTACCCGAAAAGTCCTAACTTTCAACGTTAACGCTTTAACCCCTCGTACACGAACTTGATCACAACTTGCTCATACGATAACGAAACTTTATGAAATTTATATCGTGTATTCTAGTGAGCATAATTAACTGTTACAAAGCTTCGGGTTTGTCAAAAGGTCACTCAGAGGTATAACTTAAACATGTTGACACATTTAACCCCTGTAGTTTGTAATCTCTCACTTTCTTTCATATTTAGCTTCGTATGATCCGTGATTTATTCGGTTGAAGGTATGAGCATCATGTAGGGTTAATGTACAATATATTTATTCACTGTTTATATTTAGAACTCGTATATTCAGATACTTTTCATTATTGTCAACTTTAGTCCTTACATAACATTCTTTCACACGTTCAAACATATGACACATGTCAATACATTATAGGACGTGAATTTTCGAGGTGTTACATCCTCACCCCTTTAAAAGAAATCTCGACCTCGAGATTTGTTACAGTAAGGAAGTATTTTCTGCCTTATATTGGGCTTAATCTTCCCCAATACCTTCGAGTCTCTAAGGCACTACAACTGACCTTTATAATAGGCACATGTATCTTTTTGGAGCCTCTAATCCTGTCGATCCTTAATCGACACAGGTTGCTCATACTATCATAGTTCTGCATATCATTATGTGATAGCGCTTTTCGACTTATTGGTGACACGTCGCTAAATCATTAGTGTGGGTCACATTGCGCGTTCCACCAAGCCTCTTAATTAGGTCTTAGTTCGTAAGCTATTTGATCTTGATACATTCGATTTCCTTCGAATGATCCTATATACTCGGAGCTTAACTAGCCCGATAATTTAACAAATTTAGCACACCCTTCCAGGGTGGTATCTATTGTTGAACCTTATTCCTTAACAAGGATTTAGGAGGTTTGCCAACTTCCTATTCCGTTGGGTACTAACAGATATAAGGCTTTCACAATAAGTGCAGCCCTAAGCGGGATGTTTGTCCTAAGATCCACTTGCCTCTCAGGAGGTAAACATGGTAATTCTTATAAAGACGATAATTATGACACACAGAGGTGTTAGAGATGTCTGCATTCTCAAGCTTTGGTTCATCTATTGATGGGGGTGTCAGATAAATGACACATCCTCTTTACAAATGCAAGGATGCCCTAAGTAGATATACTCATAAGGACATTTTATATTGGATATCTTCTTTGAATACTACTAGTCGACTTTAGTACAATATGACCATTGGGATATCTCAGGGGTTCCATGCATTAAACCTCCATACTGATCAGGCATGGAAGCAATCTATGGGACACACTAGGATACGCCAATCCTCATATGGCACTCTTATCAAACATAGTTTGGCATTCGCAGGCGATATAAAATAACGAGGAAATAATAGAATAAAATAATATATATTGTCGTACTCTTTCTGGGGAAGATTACTCCAGATTCTTATGAAAGGATTTATCTCCGAGGATGGGAGAGAGGGTCATTATTGGTAAATTTTACCTCATTTTTAATATCTGAAGTTCTTATGAATGCAATCAAAAGTTTGCTAAGCTTATGGTTTACTAAAGGTTTAGCAACCTTTGCATTAACGTAAAATACTGAACAGATACAATCGATGCTAAAAGGTAAAGACGTACCTAATGCTATTATTGAGACGCACTGTCTCTGGCCTTCAATCGGTAATTCAGGCGTTTCCTTCCTTATCCTTCCCAGACTTAGCTGCTCTTTCCTTAGCGACCTCAGGGCAATTAGTACTGATGTGCCCCTTTTCGCCACAGCTGAAACAGTTTGCATTCTTTATGTCCCTACATTCGTGGGACTGGTGACCAGTTCTTTTGCAGATGCCACGTTGCTTTATCTGTTGGTTTGATCGACACTGTCCCCAGTGCCTTCTGTTGCAAGTTTTGCACGTAGGCTTCTTGTTGGAATCCTGTTGGTTATTGTTGAGCTCGGATTTGCTCTTCTTAGGATTCTGGGAGTTATCCTGCTCCATTTTACGCTTCCCTTCTTCAGAGGCTTTGGCAGCCTTGTTTCTGACCACATCGAGTGTGAGAGATAGCGACAAATCTGCCGCCGACCTGAATGTAGTAGGTCTCGATGCTTTCACACTGGCCTTTATTTCTGGGGCTAGACCCCCAATAAAGCGAGCTATTCGCTTTGGTTCCGGTGTGATCAAATAAGGAACCAATCGAGACTTGGTATTGAAACTTGTAAGGTATGCTTGACAATCTAAGTTCTCCATGACTAGTGTCAAGAATTCTGTCTCGATCTTCTCAACTTCATGTTGAGGACAGTAATTTTCTTTGATAAGAGCAACGAACTGATCCCAAGTCATGTTGTACAAAGGGATCTTCCCGGTGGCTTGGATCAACGATCTCCACCAGGCTAAAGCCTCACCCTTAAATGATTGCGACACAAACTTGACCACATCCCTCTCAGCGCATCCGCTGATATCCACAACTGTATCCATCTCATCTAACCATGTCATACAATCTACAGCTCCTTCCTCCCCAGTGAAATCCCGAGGTTTACATGAAACAAAGTACTTGTAGGAGCAACCCTTATCACGGGGTCCTTGATTCAGTATGATCTGTTGAGAAGGATCACTGTAATGATTAGAAGAGTGACTCTCGTCATCTTCCTTCTTGGGTTCATCCTTCTTGGGAGGTGGCTTTGCATGCGGTGTTGATAGGGTCCTACTTCGAGTCCCACTATACTCTTCATATTGCCGCTCTAAGGCTTTTGTAACGACATCGTCTACTAACGCCTTTAACTCAGCACCCGTTAGATTAATTCGGGCGTTGTCAATATTCTCCCTTGGGTGACTGTTAATTTCATCTGAGCCAGCCATTTGATTGAACTGTTACATAGAACAAGGACAATAGTTTACTTGGGAGTTTATTACGGAATTGTCTTTTATGGCAATTCATTAACCATGGTAACGGAGACCATATTTGGTTAATTTATTAATCACATTTATTTAGGATTTATATTATAACTTATCCTAATTACAAAAAAAAACAGTAACAGTTTTACTAGTGGCACGAAAGGCCTGGTCACACGGACATTTATAAATTATAAGCTATGATTTCAGAGAATCTAAGCATTGAGGTTTGAATCATAGTTCATTACCTATTTCGGTCAGGGAGTCATCGCTATCCCTGTCTTTTGGCTCATGTAGAAATGAGCAAGGCCCGTAGGCACTATCTTACCAATGTATGGTCAAAATATGATCATCTCAATTGATGATTTAAACCCAAGATGCAGAGATCATTAAGTTGGGTTAGGAATCTTTTGAAGAATCCTTATATAAGAATGACGTGTGTGGTTTTAATGAATCACGTCTGCCAGGAGTGTTAACATATTTTCAGATGTTAACAGGGATACGAATTTTTTAAACAGGTCTTACCATCTTGGCCAGGTCTTTATAATGACACTCAGGCTAGGTTTCACTCTTAAGATTCTTATTCATATGTATACTGGCAGGGAAAGAAGGATATTTATTTTATTCAGGATTTTTATTATAAATCCTAATTTATAAGTTAATAATAGCACAATGGCCTAGTCGCGTAGACAAGTTTAATTTACAAGCCATGATTTCAGAGAATCGAGGCATTAAGGTTTGAATCAAGGTTTATTACCTTTTTCAGACAGGGAGTCATAGGCTACCACTGTCTTTAGTCCCTTAGGACATTAAGTATGGCCCGTAGGCATTTCATCCCTATGGATGTTTATAGTATGATCATCATATTGATAATATTAGTCATGATCGCACTGATCATGTAGATTTATGAGGCTTGAGCATAGCTCACCACCTTTGACAGAGAATCATAAAAGATCACAACCGTCTTTGTCACGAATGGACAATATAATTATAGCCCGTAGGCAAAACATCACTAGGATGTTATATGATATTAGTCATGATCGCATTGATCATATAGACTATTAGGCTTGAGCATAGCTCACCACCTTAGACAAGGAATCATAAAGATCACAATGTCAATGTCTCAAACGGACAATACATTATAGCCCGTAGGCAAAACATCACTAAAGGATGATTATTTCAAATAAGGGAATTTAGATTAACCCTGGTGGCCTGTGTGACTTTAACGATTCACAGTTTGCCAAAAATGTTAACATACTTACATATTTTAACAGGGATTGGAATCTTTTGGATAGGTTTTACTGTCTTGGCCATGTCTGCAATGACATTTAGGCTAGGTTTTACCTTTAAGATTCCTTTAATATTTAACGCAGAACAATCCTAAATTGAAATGTTAACAATGATCTGAATCTAATTGTGGAACTACCGTCTTGGCCCTGTCTTAAAATGACACATGAGCTAGGTCTTGTCCTTTTTAGATATTGCCATTTTATTATAATGGTAGATTTTATAATATAGGAATGATATATATTTTTTTTAATATAATCGTTCCTTTAAAATTTAAACAAGTATATGGTTGCCCTAAACGGGACTTCTACAAAAATGACTTGCCCATGCAAGAGCTAATTAGAAAATAATAAAGGAACCAAATAAGGACAGATAAAACAATTTAGAATTCGTCCTATGTTCTTGTCTAGACTCAAGAATGTGCAACTGTGTAACTGAGATTAAACACAAAAGGATAGTGTTTAATTCGCTCAGTGTTGGCTCTGATACCAACCTGTCACACCCCGACTTTCCACGTGTCACCGGTGGGCCCGGTGGGGAGTATCGTGACGTGGTTGGCAACATAATAGTCAAACAACACAATATATAAATGCACAGCGGAAGCAAAAGGTAAATATATATTACAATCCGAATATAAAGTAATATCCAGTATTACAACGGAAAGTAAAGGATCCACAGGCGGATCTTAAAATATAAATATTGTTCAACAGACTTTAGACGCCTAGAACTTGCAAGATTCCTTATTAACGTCCTGAGCAGCTTCCAGCCTATTACGTACTTGTACCTGTCACTTAGACTTTTGAAAATACGTCAGTTTTCACCGGTAAATACACTCAACCGACTCATTTGAAAAGAGTTTAAGAACATTGGTTTAGGTGCACAAGGCATGTAAATATTTTGACACAATGAATAAAATGCACAAGGCAAAATTAATCTTTTTATACTTGATTAAAATGCACAGAAGCAAAATTAATCTTTTATACTTGGGGACAAACTATATCTCATGTTATCAGTTTTACATAACTTGCTCTACATACGGGGCCCGGATCTATGCCGGTTCATGATTAACCGACACACCACTATTCCCTTATTGGGAATCCCTTATTGGGTATAATTAATTAATTTGCATATAGCATCTGTCAGGTGTATGCCTACACCCCGTGCTTAAGTCGTGGCCATTGCATTTAACGAGTCAAGGATATCCAGGACACGGTCGCATTAATCCCCAATGTTTCAGTCAAGCAATACGAATTAAAACAGGTTATTTGGATTTCCCGACTTATTGGTCTTTGAATCCCATACCTGACCATGCGGTATTTATATTACCGTATCCCAAGCCCGTAATAGGGAAAATAAGTTAAGAGTATTTACCTGAGCTAGCTCCTGTCTTAAATAGCAAGAATTAATAACTCAGCCGTATTCACTTAAGTAAGCGTAGGTACAATTTACCGGAAGGCTCTAGTCTGGAATGATGGTATAAATAACCAATTAGAATGCTAACGGGTCTTTAATTAAGCCTAAGCTTAGACCGGTTAGTCTTAGAGAAATATACGGTTCAAATGAACGATTAGGCGAAGACCGGATAGAATGTGATTTAGACCCAACAAGTTCAGAGACTTGCTTAATATGGGTCCTTTATGCATATTCTGGATTTTGAGATAAAACCGTTAAGGTTTGACCCGTTTAGGCTAGTTTATGTAAACTAGTTACATAAACCGAACCGAACGCGTAATAAGCGTAACGGGTAGTGATGAGAGCCATTTATAGGTTTCCTAAGTTAATATGCTTCATATATGTTGTGACATTAGTAAGATGCCTTTCATTATGCCCGAAATGAATTTAATCACAAACTATGCCCCGTAGGGGTAGTTTGGTCATTTTAAAGGTTGTAAAAGAGTTTAAGTGTCAACCTGAGTTACAGGCCTGATGTAATCAGCAAACAAACTCAATTTTCTAAGTTATATCAGTAGATTAAAGTATATAAGTGAAATTTATCAATTATAACCAAACTATGCCCCGTAGGGGTATTTTGGTAATTTCACATAAGCCGAAAAGCTCAAAACTGGCGTCTGAGTTTATCAACCTTTGCTTACTGTGAAAATATTATAATTTGCCTCAAATATCAGTAGGTATCACCCTTGGTATGTTTAAAATAATCTTAGTACATATTATGCGTTAAAAACGCTTAATTAGGCGATTAAAAGCCGTTTACGGGTTCGATACATAAAGCTGATATTTTTACTATTCCATAAGGCTTAAAATAATTTATTTATCATTTAAGATCAGTATCAAAAGGTTTGGAGTCGTTTGGATATGTAAAACTCATTTTATGGCCCGTAAGGGCAAAACCGACAATTACCGGATTAAGCCTACGACTATAAGTTATGCTCAGCCTAAAATTTATTAAAAATCTTTAAAAATCCCAAAATAATATATTACATCAGTGGGTAAAAGATTTGATATCAAAAAGTAGGCTTAACTAGGCTATACGCTAATTACGCCGTTTTGTTAACATAAAGCTTTAATTTTACGCTAACGAGCATAACTCTTATTCTACACCTCAAACTGATGTCAAACTTTGCATACAAGTCTATATATCAGTAATTAAGGTTTCTACTCTTTTACATTTTCAAAAATCACGTTTTAAGGTGAAAAGGGCATAATGGTCAACATATGAGCAATTAACGGAATCATGCGTATTAATCGGTTACTAATGAACCATAGTGTATAATCACAGAGGGTTATACTAGCATGTAACCTGGTCCAAATTAAGCTCTTAGCTATTTCTAAATCATACCAAAACGGGTCAGAACTGAAAGTCAAAGTAAAGGTCAAACTATGCGACATTCGGTTCCGAACCGGGTCTAAATAGGAAATTGTCGGGTTGAACATGTTTAGACATGTTCTTACACTAATTACTAAGTTATAACAATGATCCAACAGGTTGTATATGTTCTACATTGCTAATTATGCATAAATTGTAAACTAAGTATCCTGTTGACTTTTTAAATACAAGTTTGACCCGACATTAGACCTAGTTAGAGTGGGAATCAGGGGGAACCCTTTTTAGGGTTTATTACCCACATAATTACCAACTTATAACTACTCTTGATTCGACAAATCACTGAACCATTAGTGATTAATCTTAAAGTCAACCGTTAATTACGACGGTTTGACTTTTAAGCTAAAACTAAGCTAAAACTTAACTAAGGAAGGATTAGCAAACTTACCAAGGTCCTATGCAAGAAATGTGATCACTTGAGAGCAGACTTGAGCTCTAGAAATGATCAGGAATGCAAGAGAAGGTGTGAGGAACTTGGTTGCAACTTTGGTCCTTTATATAGTGTTTAATCCACCACAAAATGTTGACAACTCAAGCTACAACTGACCACAACTCATCAACACATGTCCCTAAGTGTTTAGGGGGTGCCTAGGTGCCAAGAAAGATGTGGACAATCGGATATAAATCGATTGCAAGGGCTGTGGCAGGCAAGGAACCAAAAAATTTGGATCAGAAGGACCCTCGCGTGACGCGAAGGACCCTCCTCTGGGCTTCGCGTGGCGCGAGGCCTCATCTGACAAGATCTTAAATTTTTGATTTTTGTGTTATGGTCCTTGGCTCTTCAAACTTTGTTTAGACATCATTTTCTTGCACTTTGAGCCCTCCAAATTGATGTTTAGGGGCCTTAGGATATATACCCATTTTGTTAAGTCCCCGGTTAACATTATTGTTACCCGAAAAGTCCTAACTTTCAACGTTAACGCTTTAACCCCTCGCACATGAACTTGATCACAACTTGCTTATACGATAACGAAACTTTATGAAATTTATATCGTGCATTCTAGTGAGCATAATTAACTGTTACAAAGCTTCGGGTTTGTCAAAAGGTCACTCAGAGGTATAACTTAAACATGTTGACACATTTAACCCCTGTAGTTTGTAATCTCTCACTTTCTTTCATATTTAGCTTCGTATGATCCGTGATTTATTCGGTTGAAGGTATGAGCATCATGTAGGGTTAATGTACAATATATTTATTCACTGTTGACATTTAGAACTCGTATATTCACATACTTTTCATTATTGTCAACTTTAGTCCTTACATAACATTCTTTCACACGTTCAAACATATGACACGTGTCAATACATTATAGGATGTGAATTTTCGAGGTGTTACATTCTATGGATTCACCATTTGAGTATCTGAATCCTTTGAGTTCATGCTCAAGCATCTCTCTCTTAGAAGACATTTTTAAGATGTGATTCCCCAAAAAATGTGATCTTTTAACTATTTCCTCAACACAAGCCCAAAGCGAGAACCTGTGTACTCGCTAACTCAAACCCTTAGCAGTCGAATGAACCTACTATCTGAACTGCACCTCAAAACCTGTCAAAACTTTTCACAACCAAACAAATTTTTTTTAATGAATATATAATATAAACTATTATTAGTAAACAATTATTATTATGATTATTATTATATTATTATTATTATTATTAATGATTAATGATTATTATAAAACAAATGATTATATAATGATTATCTTATGATTAATATTATAGTTATTATTATTATTATATTAAAATCAAAACAAAACTGAATGTCCACGATAAACCGTCTTCTTCTTCCTAAAATTAAACCCACAAACCCTAATTTCTTTCAGTCGCCAAAATGGTGATCTGACGAGATGGTTTTGTGAATGTGGTTGCCGGAAGATATGACAGACGGTGATGATGATGATCGGAGGTACGGTTGTGTGATGCGTCGTCGCAGGTGATGTAGCGACGGAGATGGGGTGGTAACTGGAGACTTGATGAATGGAGGTATTGTCACGGCCCCCGACCCGGTTTAACCCGTTTCAGGAGCCGCGAGACAGAAAATCCCGTGGTATTAATTTAACAGCGGAAGGTTTCTTCAGGATCTTTTTAAAACTGCAATTTTCCTGATTATTTTATTTCACAACTCGGGATAAAACCCGGTAATTTACAACCATAAGATTTCACGGAGAAATCTTTATTTTACAAAACATGTTTCTTTATTTTATATTGAGCCACTTCTTTAGGCTTGTAGTGCTTCACGGCACTTTTCTTGGATCACAACAGATTACCTGAAACATGTTTGAAAAAGGTTTTGTCAGCGGGAAATACTGGTGAATCATTCTATTTACTAAAATGACCTATTTGTTATAATTTACAATATTAAGAGAGATTACAATGTTTCCAGATATCAACCAACTACCCACAGTATTTGTCACTCGACCATCCATCGATAACCTCATTGTCCAATGGAGTCTGTGACTATGGTCATATCACTCATTGGCTAACTCGTTGTCCAATAGTGATGGTTATCAAGTAATGTATACAAAACCCCACATACCGGCTGTAACTTGGTGATTACATAAACTTAATCACTGTAATTATAATCTTTAAAAATAAACATGATTTTGAAAGTAATTTGATAAAAAGAGAATGACTCACATTGCAGATTTAATTTGAGCAGAGCCTAGCCTACTGATTAGTCTTTTAACCTAAATAAATAACATGCACACAACTCGGTTAGTAACTTAATACAGCATTTACGATAACTCACGAGATTAAAACCTTCACAACGAATGACAAAGTGCGATACTTAAACATCCATTGAATTAACAACGAATGACAAAGCATAAACCCTAATGTGGGCAGCACTTAAACATCCATTGGATAGTTTAATCGATCGGACATTGAATCGTAGCAGCGATCGAGTTATTACCCTGTATTGCGGCAGCACTTCGTGAATCGTGTGTGTGTTTTGGAATGTTTTTACTATAACTCAATGTATGAAATGACTTTGAACGTCAAATCAACGCAGAAATTCAAGTCCCAGAGCCTACTATTTATATCTGAAAAACCGTCCCCCTCGCGCCACGCGAGAGGTCCTCTTGTTCGCGTCGCGTGGCGCGAGAGACCCTAGTCTACTATAGGGTTGCTTCGTGTTCTAGTAGCTTATCTGAGTTGGTCTCGCGTTCATTTGAATTTTTGACAACAAACTGTGTGGATATTACCGATTAGGGTTTACCCCCCCTGAGTTTTAGGGGCCCTAATCCTGATTCCGATTATTCTGAAAATTTTTAGGGTTGATGCAGAATCACTTGGGTTTCTCAATTAGGGTTTCCTATTGGTGCATGCGTCCGTCGACTTCGTCTTGTATCGAGTCTAGGACTAAAAATGTTAGATATGTTATATGTTTTACATTGTGTTTAAGGTAATTTAGCTTGAACGTGGTGATTTCCCTTGAAAGTGTCTCATGACAGTTTCAAGCTAAATCAACATGTTGATTTCCTTTGAAAGTGGCATGTGTCATTTCAAGCTAAATCAACACCACTATAAATAGCCTTCAAGCTAAATAATTTGTAACTTTCAAAGATTTCTTCCGGTTTGCAACGAAGTGCTGCCGAAGTGTTGTCAGGTTGTAAATGTCATCGAATCAATAGAAACAACAGTTTAAAGTGTAAATCTTGCTAAATTGAACTCGGTTTGTTCGTTTCCGCCGCTCAAACTGAGGTAAACTCTTCTGAACGACTCGTTCGGGTCTGCAAACGATCCTACAGTTTCCTATTGGACAATTAAAATAATAATTAGGACTTTTTAATGAGAGTTGTTACATTCTCCCCACCTTAATAAAATCTCGTCCCCGAGATTTACTGGAATAATTGAGGATACTTTCGCTTCATCTCTGATTCCAGCTCCCAAGTGTATTCAGGTCCTCTCCTTGAACCCCACCTGACTTTGACCAATACTAGTCGTTTATGTTTGAGAAACTTGATCTTTCGATCTTCTATTTGAAGCGGTTTCTCTACGAATTTCAACTTTTCATTTACCTCTATGTCTTGTAGAGGTACTACCAGTGATTCGTCTGATAGGCATTTGTTAAGGTTGGATACATGAAATACATCATGTACTCCAGCTAACTCCTCTGGTAGTTTTAAACGATAGGCAACTGGGCCTATACGTTGGATTATTGGAAATGGTCCTATGTATCGTGGACTTAGTTTTCCTTTCTTACCGAATCGAACTACTCCTTTCCAAGGAGAAATTTTCAATAGTACTTTGTCTTCTACTTGAAATTCTAATGGCTTGCATCGATTGTCGGCATAACTTTTCTGCCGATCTCGAGCTGTCTTCAATCTTTCTTTGATTTGAGTAATCTTGTCAGTTGTCTCTTGCACTATTTCAGGACCTGACAATTGACTTTCTCCTATTTCTGCCCAACAAACTGGAGTTCTGCACTTTCTTCCATACAGTGCTTCGAATGGGGCAGTTTTAATACTTGAATGATAACTATTGTTATAGGAGAATTCAATTAATGGTAAGTGATCGTCCCAATTCCCACCAAAATCTATCACACATGCTCTGAGCATGTCCTCTAGAGTTTGTATCGTCCTTTCACTTTGCCCGTCTGTTTGTGGATGATATGCAGTACTCAGATTTATTCGAGTTCCCATTGCTTCTTGGAAACTTGTCCAAAAATGAGAAGTGAAACGACTATCTCTATCTGATACAATGGAGAGTGGAACTCCATGTAAGGATACGACTTCATCTACATACAACTTTGCCAATCTTTCCATGCTAAAGGTTTCTTTCATTGGTAGAAAGTGAGCAGATTTGGTTAATCGATCCACAATTACCCAAATCGCGTCATTACCTTTTCTGGTTTTGGGCAACTTAGTAACAAAATCCATTGTTATGAGTTCCCATTTCCACACAGGCATTTCTAATTGTTGTAGTAGACCTGAAGGTTTCTGATGTTCTGCCTTAACTTGTGAACAAGTAAGACACTTAGAAACATATCTAGCTATATCCTTCTTCATGCCTATCCACCAGAAATTCTTTCTTAAGTCTTGGTACATTTTATTGTTTCCAGGGTGTATGGTATACCTAGATTTATGAGCTTCCTCTAAAATCTTATTTCTTAATTCTCCTTGCTTAGGTACCCATATTCTGCTTTTGTGGAATCTCCAAATTCCATCAGTTCCTTGCTCTAATTCTTTTATTCGTCCCTTCATTCCTTCAGCATCATCCTTGATTGATGTTTCTTGAATATTCTTCAATTGTTCCATTAAATCTAACTGTAGATTAATCCTAAGAGCACGAATTCGTCGTTGTTTCTCATGGTACTTACGACTTAAGGCATCTGCAACTACATTTGCCTTTCCTTCATGATATTGAATATCACAGTCATAATCACTTAGGATTTCCTTCCATCTCCTTTGTCTCATGTTTAAGTCTTTTTGCCCAAATATATATCTTAAACTCTTATGATCTGTATAGATAGTAAATTTACTTCCGTACAGATAATGTCTCCAGATCTTAAGGGCAAAAATTACGGCTCCTAATTCTAAATCATGAGTCGTATAGTTCTCCTCGTGCTTTTTCAATTGCCTTGAAGCATACACAATTACCTTCTTGCGTTGCATTAGCACACATCCAAATCCTAGTTTTGAAGCATCACAATATACTTTAAAATCTTCAGTTCCTTCTGGTAGAGCTAATATTGGAGCATTGGTTAATTTCTGTTTCAAGATCCTAAAAGCTTCTTCTTGTTTAGTTCCCCATTCAAACTTAACTGCTTTACAGGTTAGCTTAGTTAATGGTACAGCTATCTTGGAAAAATCCTTAATAACCCGTCTATAGTATCCAACTAAACCTATAAAACTTCTAATTTCCATTACGGATTGTGGAACCTTCCATATGGTAATTGCCTCTATCTTAGCAGGATCCACATGAATACCTTCATGATTCACCATGTGACCTAAGAATTGCACTTCTTGTAAACAAAATTCACACTTCGAGAATTTGGCGTACAATTTTTCTTTTCTTAACAAAGTTAAGAGTGAATGCAAGTGCTGACAATGTTCATCCTGACTTTTGGAATAAATAAGTATATCGTCGATGAAAACAATTACAAATTTATCCAAATATGGTTTACAGATCCTATTCATCATGTCCATGAATGCTGCAGGTGCATTCGTTAATCCGAAGGGCATGACTGTAAACTCGTAATGACCATACCTAGTTCTGAAAGCAGTCTTAGGTATGTCTTCTTCTTGTACCTTCAATTGATGATATCCGGAACGTAAGTCGACCTTAGAAAAATATCTAGCTCCTTGAAGTTGATCGAATAGATCATCAATCCTAGGTAATGGGTATCGATTCTTAATTGTAACTTTATTCAATTCTCTATAATCAATACACATTCTCATTGAACCATCCTTTTTCTTTACAAACAACACTGGTGCTCCCCACGGGGATGAACTAGGTTGTATGAAACGTTTACTTAGTAATTCATCTGATTGCTGTTTCAGTTCTAACATTTCTGTGGGTGCTAACCGATAAGGTGCCTTGGCTATCGGTATAGTTCCTGGAATTAGATGAATTCTAAATTCTACTTCCCTATCTGGTGGTAACCCTGGTAATTCTTCTGGGAATACATCTGGGTATTCTGAGACTACTGGTATTTCCTTAAGTTCTTTACCCTTAGTGCTAATGATTACCGAAATCATATACACTATTCCTTGCTTTCGTTCATAACTAGCAACTTTCATTACTGATATGAACTTCATGGGCTTACGTGGTTTATCTCCTGTAATCATAATTACTTCTCCGGTGAGTGCCTGAATTTCTATGGAATTGTTATCACAAAGAATTCGAGCATGGTTGGCTACTAACAAATCCATTCCTAATACAACATCATATTCGGCTAATTTCATAGGTAACAGGTTTGCAAAGAATTTATGACCTAATAGTTCTATATTTTCCTTTTGCAAAACTTTATCTATGCTAACAGAATTTCCGTCGGCCGTTTCAACTGTAAAAATCTGCCTAAGATTGGTTAAGGGTAAATCAAGAGCTTGGCAGAATGAAGTATTGATAAAACTTTGGTTTGCACTAGAGTCAAATAATACTTTTGCATAAACGTTGTGAACTAAGAACATACCAGCTATCACATCTGGGATTAGCTCGGCCTCCTGAGTTGTTAACTGAAAGGCTCGAAGATTCTTCTTGGTAGCTCCGTCAGCTGTCTTGGCTTTGTTGTCTGCTGGTTTGATCAATTTAGGACATTCTGTTTTGAAATGCCCCGCTTCTCCACAGTTAAAGCAGACTATGGTTTTCTTTCTGCAGTTTTCTTCACGATGTCCTACCATTTTACAAAAATTGCAGGTTACATTACATCTTCCAAAATGGTTCTTTCTGCAATTCCTGCAGAACGGCGGATTTGAAGATTGCCATGTTCCTCTTCTCTTGAAGCTGTTATTATTACCCGTACGAAATCCTTGGGTAATTTTCTGAGCCAGTTCCTTTTTCCTGTTATCATCTCTTGTGCGCACCAGTTCATCAGTTAGGGTGTTAGCTAATTTTACCGCATCGTCAATAGTGCGAGGTCTCGCAGCTTTAACGATATTGCGGATTTCACTAATCAATCCCCAAATATAGCGAGAAATGAGTACCGATTCTGGCGAAGCCAGTGTTGGTACCACTCTAGCATATTCAAAGAATGTCGAAGTATAACCGCGACAATCTACACCCATCATTCGATGATTTAAGAATTTATTCGCCATTCGATCTTTTTCATATTCAGGACAGAATTTTCTTTCTACAAGATTCTTAAATTCTTCCCAGTTCATAGCATACGTCATCATCCTTCCTTTTGCTTGTAACACCGTGTTCCACCATTCTAGCACCCCTTCCTTAAAAAGGTTTGACGCGTACATGACCTGATCGTCTTTGTCACATTTACTTATTGTAATTACTGCCTCGGTTTTCTCTAACCAACGCAGTGCCGCAGTCGCTCCTTCATTGCCTGCAAATTCAGCGGGTTTACAAGCAAGAAATTCTTTGTAAGTGCAACCAGGCGTTGCAGCTTTCATTTTCTTAGGGAGCGGAGCTTGTCGTGGTTCATTATCGTGATTAATATGATTATTTCCTCCGTTTACGCTATTACTGAAGTTATCTTCAGAAATACGTTTACTCAGAATTATTTGTTGAGGTTCAGCAGGTTTCTGGACAGCAGCGACTATTGCCGGAATAGCATTGGCTATCCCTTGAGCAACGATATTTTCTATATCCTGCCTAGTCATATATTGATCCCCCGGTTGTTGTTCAGATTGATTAACCTCATTTACTGGTTCATTATTAGCGTTTTCCATTTGATAATTAATTTATAAATAATTAGTATAAAATAAGAAACAATCCAATATATAAATTAATCGCACATAATTACGTAAACAAATATACAACCAAAATTGTAAATTTTTCTTTTATTTTATAGATTATATTATGCTTCCACATACATTTTTATCTTACAACCGTTTTATTGTTTATTTTACACATACTGATTTTTATTAATATTATTGTTATTATACAAACACAGATTCACCACCTACTTCTCCCTCGTCAACTTGCATCTTAAATAACGATGTTCCCTTTCATCATATTTCCATGAAATTTGTCCTCCTATTTCTCGGATCCTATTCCCAGCATCCATTAGTTCTTCGCCAAAATGGCGGAGTTCAGCCATATTCTCATTACTCATCGGTGGATTTGGTAGAGGTTCTGGATCGAACTGAGGAAGAAAGGAATAAGGACTGTTGAGCAGGTTTTGGAACTGCCAATCATTTTTCCACCATTCATCCATTCCTAGAGGCTGGGTGTGGATTATAGGTTATGGGATTGCGGGTTCCAAGTTCATTGGTAATTGTGTTTCAAGAGAAGGGTATAGATTATTATTAATTGGCCTGACGACATCACAGCTTGCCAACGCACGATCTAATTCCTCCTGAAAAGGTAACTCCTCAACTTATCTAGAACTTTCCCCCACCCCGATTTCCACGTGTCACCGGTGGGCCCGGTGGGGGAGTATCGTGACGTGGTTGGCAACGTAATAGTCAAACAATACAATATAATAATGCACAGCGGAAGCAAATTTAAAATAAGATACAACCGAATTTATTTATTGTAAGCAAAGTCACAATTATCCGGTGTTTATCCACAGTAGGATCGAATTAAGAAAACATTGTTTATGGTTCAACAGACTTCGGCATCTTAAGTTTGCGAGACTTCTAATGATGCTTAGGAGAATCCCAGCCTATTTCGCCTAGTACCTGCATTTAATCTTTTTGGGAAAATACGTCAGTTTACACTGGTAAATACATTCAACTGACTCATTTTATAAAATGATTGAAAATTGGTTTGGATGCACATGGCATAAACATTTTTTTTTTATTAACTTGGGAGAATTATTTAATATTATAATCTTGTGAACGATTTACATGTTACTTATGCGTTCAGTAGCCCGGAATGTATCCGGGTTAAAGATCAATAGACACACCACTTTAAGTGAGTTATACACGGGAGTACGCCTACACCCCGTGCTCAGGTCGTGGCTATCTCGTAAGATAATGCCGAGGATATCCGGGACATGGTCATTAACCCCCCAAAGGCTGTAAAGTAAACACATCTGTTTAAAACGAGCCGATCAAATTATTCAATTAACCACCCAACGATGGAAGATTTGATGCCCGATCAAGCGGTACGCTATGTACCGTAACCCAAGCCCGTATAGGGAAAATAAGTTAAAAGTATTTACCTTTGCAAGTATAAATCCTAACTCGAATAAATTGCAGATAGCTTTTATTGGTTCTCCTAATCTGGAACGAAGGTTTAATATAACCTATTAGAATACTAACGGGTCTTTAGTTAAGCTTAAGCTTAGACCGGTCAGTTTTACGATACGGTTCGTACGCACGATTAAGCGAAGACCGGATAGAATGTGATTTAGACCCGACAAGTTTGAGGACTTGTTTAATATGGGTTTACTACTCACATTCTGGATTTTGAGATAAAAATGATATCGTTTGACCCGTTTCGGCTAGTTTATGCAAACTAGTTACATAAACCGAACCGAACGCGTATAACGCATGACGGGTAATCGAAAGGGTCGCGAACAGGTTTCCTAAGTTAATACGCTTTAAATATGTTGTGATATCATTATGATATCTTCCATAATGCCCATAACGAGTTTATTCCCTAATTATGCCCCGTAGGGGTATTTTAGTCATTTTAACGACCATAAAAGGGATTTATTAAGTTTCTGTGATCCGGGTCTGAATAAGTCAGGAAAACAAATTAATTTAACAGGTTATGTCTATTGGTATTAAGTCTTACGTGGCAAAATGGTTTTAATACCAAACTACGCGTTTAATACGCGTATAAAGCCGTTTTAAGCGACGTACGGGTTAAAATATGTTTCTGAGTTTTCTGATCAGCAAAATAGGCTCAAAATACTATATTTATTATTTTAGATCAGTGGCAATTGGATTGGTATCAATCGGATTCGTAAAACTCGTTTTATGGCTTAAAAGGGCATATTCGGTATTAACCGAATCAATGCGATAAGCCTAGCTTAAGACCAGCTTAAAAATAATTAAAAATATTCAAAAATCCCAAAATATTATTTATCATCAGTGGGTAAAAGTTTTGGTACCGAAAATCGGGTTTAGATAGGCTATGCGCTAATCGCGCCTTTTAATTAATACAAAGCTTAATATTTACGCTAATGCGCATATCTCCTAACCTAGGCTTCCGATTGACGTGAAAATTTACGTACATGCTAAATAATCAGTAACTAAGATTATTGTACTTCCACATTTTCAAAATTCTCGTTGTAGGGTCATAAGGGCGTTATGGTCCAAATTAAGCGATTAACGGAAACGTGTGCATGCATCGGATAATCAACGAAACAAGTACAGAGACTTATACTATCATGCAACCCTACTCTAATGAAGCACTAAGGCATCTTCAAATCAAACTAAAACGGGTCAGAACCGAAGTCAAAGCAAAAGTCAAGGTTTTGCGCCTTTCGGTTCCGAACCGGGTTTAAACAGAAATTTGTCGAGTCGGGCAAGCGTAGACAAGTTTTTATACTTATTATCATGTTATATTAAGGTTAAAACAGGTTACACACCTTTCGGATCATTAATTGTGCATTAAATCGCATTTTGTATTTCTGTTGACTTTTTCGGTCAACGTTTGACCCGACAAACGACCTAGTTAGGTCTGGAATTGGTACGCGCCCTTATAAGGGTTTAATACCCATATAATTACCTATCTAATGGTACTTTTAATTCGTGATACGACTGAGCTATCGACACTTAATCACGAAGTCAACCGTTAAGCACGATATATTGACTTTTAAGCTATTTATAAAGCTAGAATTAATTTAGAAGGGTTAAGCAACTTACTAGATGATTAATGGATGATTAGGAAGGCCTTTGATCAGCTTGGAGGTTCCACAAATGAGCAGAAGTGAAATGAGGATGGAATGATCAAAGGGTTGCAACTTAGGTGGGTTTTATAGTGTTCTTGGCACCATGAATTTATGACAACAAAGTCTATGATCGACCACAAATGATAAACACATGTCTCTAGCATGTAGGGGGTGCCTAGGGGTTGTTTACATGCAAGAAAAACCGGTTGAATGGGTCACAAATGCGCACAACAGCCAACAGCAGGTAATCTGTCGCTGGGCAACCCCTCGCGTAGCGCGAGGGTCCGTCGCGCTACGCGACGCCCTCCGCAGAATCAGTTTTTGATTTTGTTTGTTGTGTTTCGAAAGGGCAGCCATTATTTCTGACTTTGGGGCATCAATTATCACTTAGGGCCCTTCATAAAGTGTCTAGAATAGTTTCATACCCTACCATTATCCATTGTTTCAATTGGATCCAATAACAAGACCCGAAAACAACGGGTTTCCATTCTTTTTCATCGTAGGAGTCCTACCATTTAATTTTAAATCATTCCATGTAATAATTCCCTGAACTTGAATATGTACAAGGTGTTTTTAACATAAATTGAGTCTTGGGATTTATAACGAGGTCGTTCAGAGGTGCAAAAGTTAACATAACGACACGGTTAAATCCTGTCAATCATTTTTAATAATTCCGAGTCTACAAAGCGTTTTGTCACACGTGACACGTGTCGTTACTTTATTGAACACGAAATTCTGAGGTGTTACAATCCATTAGTTCTTCGCCAAAATGGCGGAGTTCAGCCATATTCTCATTACTCATCGGTGGATTTGGTAGAGGTTCTGGATCGAACTGAGGAAGAAAGGAATAAGGACTGTTGAGCAGGTTTTGGAACTGCCAATCATTTTTCCACCATTCATCCATTCCTAGAGGCTGGGTGTGGATTATAGGTTATGGGATTGCGGGTTCCAAGTTCATTGGTAATTGTGTTTCAAGAGAAGGGTATAGATTATTATTAATTGGCCTGACGACATCACAGCTTGCCAACGCACGATCTAATTCCTCCTGAAAAGGTAACTCCTCAACTTATCTAGAACTTTCCCCCACTTCCCTCTGGGTTTGCCTAGAACCTTCTCCATACTCCATTCCTAGTGGCCTAGAATCTTCTCCCAATTCCATTTCCAGTGGCCTAGAACATTCACTGACTTCAACCCCTTTTCCTTTGTCTAAGGGATTTTCTATTTTAGGGATCTTCCTAGTTGTAGGCTTCCTCCTACGCACACGTCTCCATCCCACAAATCTCCTCCTTTTCTTGGGTTTAGGTTTCTCTGGAGGTGGAGCATTGAATTCCACAGGTTCTTCTATGTCTGGTATATACCTATTGAAATCTCTGGAAACCTTTATTTTTACTGGATAGAGATTTAGGTTTTGAAGGGCTTCAGACAAGTCGTTCATGTTGTTTAGCACATATGCAAAATAAACAAAATTTACCAAGTTAAAATTGTATAACAAATTTTATAAATAACCTTTAAATATTATTGCATACCGAGTGGCTTTATTTAATACAAAAGACAACTGATAATTTAAACATATGAGGGTTTTCTTGTAACCTTATTTATTTACTGGATACGGTTTCTAGCTTATAGATAACATGGTTACTAAACTGAGACAAGTTATTTAAAGATTGACATTTACTGCTACTGTAGCTAACATATAAAGATCTGCCCATTTTTCATCCAACTTGTCCTCCCAAGGTATTTTACTGGTTAATTCATGGGTTTCCTGGTTAACTTTCTTTTCTCGGATTTTCTTTATTTTCTCTTGACTTTTCCTAATAATCAGACTTCTTTTATTAGGAGAAAGTGGTTCCTCATATTGTGCCTTTCGCACAAATATTCCTTCTTCAGGAATTACAGAGTGATTTGAGAATTTTGTTTGGGATGAACTTCCCTTCTCGTTGGATGACATATCTAATTTAAGATAGATATTTGTAAGATTTTGCTTACCCATACTGTATACAAATAATCAAATAATAAAACACATAATCACGAAAATAGCAATTAGTGAAATTAAGTATTTTCTAAATACTTAATTGGCTTAATTCAGTGGCTCTGATACCACATTTTTCTGTCACGGCCCCCGACCCGGTTTAACCCGTTTCAGGAGCCGCGAGACAGAAAATCCCGTGGTATTAATTTAACAGCGGAAGGTTTCTTCAGGATCTTTTTAAAACTGCAATTTTCCCGATTATTTTATTTCACAACTCGGGATAAAACCCGGTAATTTACAACCATAAGATTTCACGGAGAAATCTTTATTTTACAAAACATGTTTCTTTATTTTATATTGAGCCACTTCTTTAGGCTTGTAGTGCTTCACGGCACTTTTCTTGGATCACAACAGATTACCTGAAACATGTTTGAAAAAGGTTTTGTCAGCGGGAAATACTGGTGAATCATTCTATTTACTAAAATGACCTATTTGTTATAATTTACAGTATTAAGAGAGATTACAATGTTTCCAGATATCAACCAACTACCCACAGTATTTGTCACTCGACCATCCATCGATAACCTCATTGTCCAATGGAGTCTGTGACTATGGTCATATCACTCATTGGCTAACTCGTTGTCCAATAGTGATGGTTATCAAGTAATGTATACAAAACCCCACATACCGGCTGTAACTTGGTGATTACATAAACTTAATCACTGTAATTATAATCTTTAAAAATAAACATGATTTTGAAAGTAATTTGATAAAAAGAGAATGACTCACATTGCAGATTTAATTTGAGCAGAGCCTAGCCTACTGATTAGTCTTTTAACCTAAATAAATAACATGCACACAACTCGGTTAGTAACTTAATACAGCATTTACGATAACTCACGAGATTAAAACCTTCACAACGAATGACAAAGTGCGATACTTAAACATCCATTGAATTAACAACGAATGACAAAGCATAAACCCTAATGTGGGCAGCACTTAAACATCCATTGGATAGTTTAATCGATCGGACATTGAATCGTAGCAGCGATCGAGTTATTACCCTGTATTGCGGCAGCACTTCGTGAATCGTGTGTGTGTTTTGGAATGTTTTTACTATAACTCAATGTATGAAATGACTTTGAACGTCAAATCAACGCAGAAATTCAAGTCCCAGAGCCTACTATTTATATCTGAAAAACCGTCCCCCTCGCGCCACGCGAGAGGTCCTCTTGTTCGCGTCGCGTGGCGCGAGAGACCCTAGTCTACTATAGGGTTGCTTCGTGTTCTAGTAGCTTATCTGAGTTGGTCTCGCGTTCATTTGAATTTTTGACAACAAACTGTGTGGATATTACCGATTAGGGTTTACCCCCCCTGAGTTTTAGGGGCCCTAATCCTGATTCCGATTATTCTGAAAATTTTTAGGGTTGATGCAGAATCACTTGGGTTTCTCAATTAGGGTTTCCTATTGGACAATTAAAATAATAATTAGGACTTTTTAATGAGAGTTGTTACAGGTATGGTGATCGTGGTGATGAAATGACGAAGATGATGATGAACGATGACCGAAGACGGAGTTGCAGGTTCCGTGGATGATTGTTGCGACTCAGATGATCAAAGATTCGAAACCTTTGCTGATTGCGACTCGAGAACAGAAAGAGATGACTCGAGATCTCGGTTGCGACTCGGAACCGTGGTTGCGACTCGAGACTGTGAAAATTGATGAGTCGAAACCTATGAGAAGTGATGTTGAAGACTCGAGACTGTTATTTCAACTGGATTTGGTTGCTACTCGAGACTAAATGTAGTGATGTTGATGATGTCCGATGATGTCTTTTATTGAATTAAAGCTGGACTCGAGACCAATTAACTGGAGTCGAGACCGTGAAAATGTGAAGATCAATGACTCGAGACCTTGTGTGATATCCAAACCTCTGTTGCGATTCCGGAGAATACGACTCGAGACCAAGAAATCAATTACACGAAGTCAACTGATATTAACAAATCAGTTTCAATTTACCTAAAATAAAGGATTTTTTAAATCTTTCAAAATATGAAGATATTTCAAAATACGATTTTTTTTCCTTTTTAAATTTAACTTTATCCTTTAAACACTTTAAACAAAAATCGAACAAGCAGAATAGAATATTTAAAAAAAAACGATGAATATCACGAAGAACGCGAAGAACACCAACCCAAAAATTACGAAAATCTTGAATCTTTGATATCACACCGAGCCTAGAAATAGGTTCTAATGGCTCTGATACCACTTGTAAGTCCCGTGAAACCGGATCTTTCAATGATATCAAACCTAATCTTGTGAGAGTGCGGAAACCAAACACAAGATATTCAAGATAAACATGAAAAATATGAAAAACGAGGAACAATACCGAATCACTTTCAACACTTGCACACGATTCTATTACTTGAAAAGCAAAACCGTCTAGTACAAGTGTTTTCACAACCAATCGCCTCCCACTCTAGCTTCTCTAGGAATTCTGTAACTTCGAGGTTCCAACCTAAAAACAAGTTAAAAACTTGTTTATATACTTAGACAAGCCCATTTCCTACATGGGCTCCCCTTGGGCCTGCTTGGCCCACATGGCCTAAAGCTTGGCCCAAGCGACCTATAAAGGTCCAAAACCTAATATAACTAACCCGATAAAGCCCAGTTCGTAACCATAACCCGTTGTGTTAATTTGATGCGTCAGTCTCACACTTTAGGGCCTAACATTATGTTTTAATCTTATTTATTTATTTAGTTTAAAGTAATTGTTTAAAAAAGGTTTAGGCGAGTTTAGGTACTCAACCCAATCTATTTAAAGAGTCCAGTGAAATCTAGATCAAATTTGAGATAACAATTTGTGATGGGTGATAGGTTAGGGGAGATGACAAGACTTGAAAAATGGACTCCCATCCTAAAGAGTGTAGGGAGTGTATCTTTTAAGTTCATTCAGATTACCTCTCCAACAACAATCACAACGTGATAACTTGTTTTTTCCCAAAACTTCCTTGAGATAGAGTACCCAAGAAGTCCCTGTATTTTAATGCAAAATCAAAAAGTTAAACTATTTGAGTAGCCAAATTCTTATTTTGTAACGTTTTAAGTCCAATTTACTAACACTGTCTACAAAATCTGTTAACTAAAAGGGCATTTTAGTCATTTACATGCAAAGTACAGCTTTTTATTGTATAAGGGTATAACGAACAAGTCTTTTAATGCATAAAGGTTTTAATATTATATACAAAAATAAATTATATATAATATAACACACACACAAACATCTCTCTTACAGACACCTACACTTCACCATCACCATTCCATCACCGTACCTTCACCACCATCACTCACTTGCCACCACCCACCTGCCATGTGCCACCACACACGCCTGCACTTCACCATTACCACTCTACCACCATAGTACCATCACTCACCTGCCACCACCTACCTGCCACGTGTCACCACCACACCTGTCATCACCGCACATCAATCACTATCACTGAAACGTTTTAGATTGGCGGGTATCTATTTCATTCAAGTCATGGTACTTCAAGTGATTGTTTACAAGAAGTACGGTGTGGCTAAAGGCTCAATCTTGAAGCCTAAGGGATCTACCGTTGCGTTTGGGTTTCCATTTATAGGCTATTACAATAACTGAAACGTTTTAGATTGGCGGGTATCTATTTCATTCAAGTCATGGTACTTCACTTTTCAATTGTAACTGAAACGTTTGGGTTTCCGTTTATAGACTATTACCCTAACTTAAAAGTGAAGTACCATGACTTGAATGATATAGATACCCGCCAATCTAAAATAAAACCAAAACCATCAAAATATTTTGTTTTATGGACCCATTTTGTAAATACAAGTTGATCACTCAAGTTACTTTCGGATATATATATATATATATATATATATATATATATATTCCTTTTTTGTAGATGAATCAGGATTTGATCCCCCAAGATGGTTTGACGAACCGAGTCCACCATAACAGTAAACAACATTGCTTTAGATATATTTTTGTAGTGTATATGTATATATTGTTTTCCTTGTATGTAGTTATTCTAGTTGTAAAGTTGTTATATATTGTGAGTGACGAATCAATTCAATTAACGATGAATGGAACATCTAATATAGAAACATTCATTGTTTAATAAATTTGGTATGTAAAATTTCTAAAGACTACTTGTGTTTTTACACGGGTTTTACATCTAGTTATCTATAATATAACATATACTCTCACACACACAAACATCTCTCTTACACACACCTGCACTTCACCATCACCATTCCATCACCGCACCTTCACCACCACCACCACCACCACACAGTCACTCACTTGCCACCACCCACCTGCCACGTGCCACCACACACACCTGCACTTCACCATTACCACTCCACCACCATTGCACCATCACTCACCTGCCACGTGTCACCACCACACTTCCTGCCACCACCATCGCACCTCCACCACCGCACATCAATCACTATCGCAACCACCACCGTCCCCTAATTTTAGAAACTTCTTCACATTACAAAAACCTCCAATTTCAACATAAACCCTAAAAATCTAAACGAGCTTTGACGAGATCTGAACCCCTACCAAAACCTCCAATTTCAACATCACTTGAAGTGCACGTGTTTTGTGCGGCAATGATGGTGGTGGTGTGGTTGAGAGAGGGATAAGGATGAAAGAACGAGAGATGAGGAAAATATAGAGAGAGAGGGAGATAGAGTAATCAGATTGTGTGTGTGAGGATAATATAATAATAATAATATATGGGTAACATGGTTATTTAACAATAGTTAACAGAATAATTCTAGCGACGTTAAAATTTTGGACTTAAAAGGTTCCAAAATGAGAATTTGGGTACTCGGTGAGTTAAATTTATTTTAGAATCAAGTGGTTAAAACCACTAAAACACATGGACTCAAAAAGTAATTTACTCTGAGTGAACTTTTGAAAGCGTTTCAAATGAAAAGTGACACGAACACCCCCTACTCCTCATCTCTTCCCATGTCAACTAATCTCATGAACACATTCTCTCTTTCTCTTTCCACCCCCTCTCACGTTTCTCATAGTTTCTAATTGTGCTCTTCCTTAGCGATTAATGTCTTCACCCCTCTCTCATCTAGATCGACACCACATCCCTAAACATCTTCAATTGGAGATGTCTTGGTGTTCGACGTGGCGGTTGGTGTGGAGGATAAAGGGATGAAGAAATATGTGACTAAAGAGGTCAATAGATGGAGACTGTTGTGATTTTTTTATCTAAAACAAGCTGAATTCGAGTTATTTGTGCTCAATTCGAATACTGGGCAACCCCCACCTCCTATGACGAGTCACATGTCAAAACAGCAATGCATTCCACTTTTAAAACATACATGTTCTCTCACATAATCTTTTGTATAATAAGCTATTTTTTTTTGTTGATCCATTTATCTTTATAAGTTAAGAATAAACATATGCAATTGAAGATTTATTTATTTTATAATAAACTATTTAGTTTATTTTGTAAATTTATAACTTTTCTTAAACAAAATTATGAAAATTTTAATTTTGTTTTATATAATAAGCTATTTATTCTTTTTAAGCTGTACTATATATCTTTATACGTAACGAATAAACTTATCTAGTTGTTCATTCATCTATTTTATAATAAACTATTCAGTTTTTTTTTTTTTTGTAAATTTATAAACTTTTCTTAAACAAATTATGAAAATTTTATTTTTTTAATGTTCACAAAGTTTATAAATATCTAGTATACAAATTATTATACATATATACAAATTCTTAAAGAAACACATAACTTACTTTGTTTTTTTTTTTATTAAAAAATATAGAGTAAATTGCTAAAATCGTCCCTGAGGTTTGACTCAAAATGCTAGATCAGTCCAAAATCAACTTTGTTTGCTAAAACAGTCACTGACCTTAAGTTTTGTTGCTACATCAGTCCATTTTTTAGACGGCGTTCAAACCTGCCGTTAATGGATGGGTAAAATTGTCATTTACATATTTTATTTCTTTTAACCCCTGAATTCCCACACAAACACAAACACAAACACATTCACAGCTTTCATTCATTCAAACCTTCGATTAAACCCTGGGTAATGATTGACGATGATTGACAATTGGAGCTGCTGGTGCGTTCGAGAAGAGGGGTCGACTTTTAATCCAACTGGAGATTATGGTATGTTGATTCCCATTGTTCGATTAAACCCTAATTTGTGTAATGTTCTAATCTTGTTTGCGATTTGACGATTTCAGTTAAACACCCAGATTATTTCACTCTAAAGGTTCATCATGGTGGAAGATTTACTGAATTTCCGGACTGGAAGTATAATGGTGGTTCTGTATCTTACATTGACAAGGTGAACTCAGATATGTTTTCGGTTATTATTATGAATGAAATGATTGTTTGTTTGGGGTATTCGGATGAAGATATAGTGACTTACCATTTCAAAGTACCCGAAGAAGAAAGTTTGGATTTAGGTTTGAGGCCATTAGGTAAAGATTCAGATGTTCTTAATTTGATTAAGTATGCTGAATCAAGTAAGGTTATTGAAGTGTATGTTGAGCATTTAGAGACCTACCCTAGGAAAGTTAGCCAAGATCAAGGTCAGGTCACACAAGAGTCAACATTGGTTGAGGGTAGTGATGAATCCGATGAGGGTAGTGATGAATCCGATGAGGGTAGTGATACAAGTGAAAGTGATGGTAGTGATACAAGTGAAAGTGATGATGATGATCCAGATTAGATTGTTGATGAAAACAACATAGTTGATGAAGTTGTTGTAGATGACATGGAATTATTTAGAGCTACAGTTGTGCATGAGTGTGTTGAAAAGGAGCAAGTGCCAAGTGAAGATGTAGAAAATGAAGACGAGCAAGTGCCAACTGAAGATGTAGAAAATGAAATTGATGATGACACCCCACTACAAAGAGTGATTAGGGATATTAGGAAGAAAAAAAAACAAATGTCAGTATTCATTAGATTCCCCATTTTATGTAGGGCAGGATTTCTATGACAAGGAATCTATGGTTGACCTGGTCAAAGCACATGCTGTGCATACAAGGAGGCAGCTACACATACAAAAAAATGACTTGTCTAGATGCCGTGTGGTGTGTATGGGTGGGAATCTAGACATTGGTGCTTGTCTAGACATTGGGGATGGGTCATGTGCAGCAAACACTACACATGGTGGGCCCAGTGTTAGTGAGGGTAATTTGGGGAAAAGGCATAAAAGGACCAAGAAGGTAGGTGGAGAACTTAATTCTGGTCCCAAACCTAGAACAAAATATCCACAGCCGAAATGCCAATGGTTATTGCATATTTCAAGGAAGACCGACAAAGGAGCTTGGTGTGTTAAGACTTATAAAAAAGATCATGACTCCTTGCAGACCAGGGATGTTAATCTGTGTACAGTTGGCTGGTTAGCCAAGCAGATTGAGGGCACCATTAGAACAAATCCGGGTATACCAACAACATCTCTTCAAGAAGATCTGGTCAAGAAGTACCAGATAGAGTTGTCTTTTAACCAGATTTTTAGAGCCAAGACAATGGCAACAAAGAAGATCCAAGGAGACTTTGAAGAACAGTATAAGATTCTAAGAGATTACTGTGAAGAGTTACTAAGGGTTGATCCTGAATCTACTGTTAAGGTTGATGTGGAACATGAGTTTAACCCAACAAGTAAAACAAGGCAATTCAAGAGGATATACATTTGTCTAGGTGCACTGAAGAGGGGATTTAAAGCTGGAATAAGGGACTTGCTGGGAGTCGATGGCTGCTTCTTAAAGGGACCTTTTACTGGTCAAATACTAAGTGCAGTTGCTCCAGATGGTAACAATGGTATCTACCCGGTTGCATATGCACTAGTAGAGGCTGAGAATAAAGATTCCTGGACGTGGTTCTTTCAGTTGTTGGGTCAAGATTTGGGGCTTAATACATCTAGCAATTTCACCTTTGTTAGTGATAGGCAAAAGGTAATATTAATAGTAATTTGAATTTGTTTTTATTACCAGATGTATAATGATTTTGTATGTGTGGTAGGGTTTAATTCATGCCATAGACCTAGTTTTCCCAGCTGCAGAGCATAGGCACTGCTTGAGACACATCCATGATAACATGAAAGGGACCTGGAGGGGTGCGTTATACAAAAACCTGTTATATGGAGTATCTACTGCAACCACAGTACAAGCATATGAGAAGGCCATGCAGAAAGTGTTAGCTGAGAGTAAGGAGTTGCATGATTGGATGCTGAAAAATGAACCAAAACACTGGTGTAGGGCATTCTTTTCAGGTAATAACTTTACAACAGTTGCATTATTTTGCATGATTGGACTGATTTAGCAATAAAACCAGTTTCTGTATGCTTTTCAAAGACTTGTTAATGAACTGCAGGAAGAGCTAAATGTGACATGATCCTGAATAATCATTGTGAAGTTTTTAATAAACAACTTGTGACTGGAAGAGACAAACCAATTATCACCTGTTTGGAGCAGATTAGAGAGTATCTGATGAAGAGAATTGTTATCGTCCATAGAAAGATTGCATCAAGTAAAGGCCCTCTAACACCAAATGCAACCACTTTGTTTGAAGAAATCAAGAAAGATGCATTCGATTGCCGAGTCATATGGTGTGGAGAAGGTAGGTATCAAGTGTCTGGGCGACATATCATAGAGCAAAGGATTGTAAATGTTGAAGAAAGAACCTGCAGTTGTCGAAGATGGGATTTAACTGGCATGCCATGTAGGCATGCAGTTGCCTGCATTTGGAACATGAGGATGAATGGACGGGGTGATGGAATACCAGAAAGGCTTGTTGATAGAGCCTATTGGGTTGACACATGGGAGGCCTAAGAAAAAAAGAAAGAAGTCTGCTGCGGAGCTTGAAGAATTGAAGAAAGCTGTTGAAACAGGTCCAAAATTGCCTATGAAGGGAAAGTCATTAACTTGTGGATTGTGTGGTAAAACGGGACATAACAGGAGAAGATGCAAACATGGTGGATCAACAGGTGGTGATGGAAGTGTTGATGGTGCAACAGCTGCTGGTGGGGGGGCTTAGAATTGTATGTTGTTTGTTTTTTGTTTGCTTGACTTGTCTTTCGGATCAACACCTGCATTTTGTTTTTGTATGTTACGCTTAGTTTGGACAGATAAAATTCGACGTGTTTTGGTATTAATGTATTGTGTGGTATTACTGTAAGGTTTTATGTTCAGTTTATTGATTATCATGTGCAGCAAATGGGTCAATTTATGTGCAGCGATAACAATCATAATCAACCTTAGATTCCATTAGTTCCATCAACAATACAATACAATACAGCATGATACAAAACATTACGTTCAAGATTCAGGTTTCAACATTCAGTAACTACAACTAAAAATAAAACCAAAACATGATGATCCAAGTAGCAATCAACATCATTTTAAGCCTTCTGTTCTTTACTTTCAACTTCTTTGCATCATCTTCCAACATCATAATCTTGTTTTGCAACATTCCGGAATTTTCTTTGTGCTTCTTTGCATCATCTTCGAACATTATAATCCTGTTTTGCAACATTCTTGAATTTTCTTCATGCTGATGAACAGCGTTCAGCAGCCCTTGGATCACGACTTCACTGTTATGTGAAATTGGTGGCTCAGCCCAGCAAACAAAGCCGCATCCACGACGGTTTGCCTATGATTATTAGAATCACTTCAGAGATAACATATACGTACCTAATTTAACAACATTACAAATGCTCACCCGTCTGTCGCAGCAGTAGAATCTTCTACCAGGGTTAGATTCAGTCGCAGATGTTCGAATTACAGTTGGAGACCCGCATCTGCAAACCACCATGTTGATCTTTGAAGGATTTGAGAATTAGGGTTTTTGTGTTAAAAGGGTTATTGGGGAAAAGATGATGCAGGGACTTTCTTTATATAAGAACTTGAGTTTTAAAAATCATTTAATAAATGGGAAAACAAATTAAAATAGAAAATGACAAGTTTGCCCTCCAGTCAAATCCAGATTTTGAACGGCGTCTAAAAAATGGACTGATCTAGCAACAAAACTTAGGGTCAGTGACTGTTTTAGCAAACAAAGTTGATTTAGGACTGATCTAGCATTTTGAGTCAAACCTCAGGGACGATTTTAGCAGTTTACTCAAAAATATACTAGGAAGATAAACTAAAAGAAAATGAAAAGGCGATGGACACGAACAACAACTCTATAGATAGTCATTGTACGTGAAAAATTGACGTACGTAGCAAATGGCCACCTCATATGTCCCTCAAGTTCGTAACACCGCATTGAAAATGTTCTAAAATACATGATTTTAAAATCGTGTTTACCGCGACTCTAGTTTTTGCTACAAAGGTAGCCAATAATTGGGAATATGGGTCACATGGCCTTTTGGTAAGATCACACGTAGTCGTTAAAATATTGGGCGTTTTTTTGAATTCCACGACCCAAAACGTCAAGGAGCCCGCCTCCCTGGGCGTTTTTTTCAAAAAAAATTTATTTTGGTGTTCTTTTTTCCACGCCGTGTTCAAAAGTTTTGTTCAATCACTATTCTACTTTTTCTTTGTCCAATAAAGTTTTTTGATATTTTTTTATTTAATTTTATTTACACCCTTTTTTTAACATAATGCCCACATCCACACTACACCCATTTTAGAAAAACGTCCCATAATGCCGCATTGCTGACTAGACTGCCACATGGCGCACATGTGACAACTGGCACAAAACCGGTAATTTTCGTACAGTTTTAACTATTATTTATTATCTGCAATTATGTGCTTAAATGTCAACATTTTCTGATTACATGCTATACATGTGAATTCATGCACGTTTTATACTTCCAATATTGCTTTATGCATTACTTTAAGCGTTGCGTCAGAAAGACTAATAAACTCACCGGTGAGACACACTGTGTCAACAATTCTGCAGAAAGCAGTCAGATAATAGAATTAGGGCCTAGGAATAGGTCCAACATCTAAAATACATTAAAACCCAAGTGTGGATACAAGGGTTAACATATAAACTTTCCGAAAGCTAAAGTATGCACTAAAAGACATTCGAAACTCACTTTAAATGCATAATTTTGCATAAATCAGCTATAATCAGCTTTTTAACACAATAATATCATGCAGAATTTATGTTTTATTGTCCAGAATAACTTACAAAGTGTCGGGAATTGAAACTGCCACAAAAGGGGCTTCATACTTAGTGAAACTGCACAATTTAGCACTTTAACGAACTGTAACGAAATGAATAACCGGACACTACCCGGGACATCAAAATTTGACTAGAAGTAATGTTTTTATGATATTAAACTAGTATTGGTACTAGAACATCTTAAAAATCATAAAAACACCTAAACACACTTTAACTAACTTAAACCCCCTCGTTTGCACTTTAAACCCTTAACTACCAAAATATTACACTTTACCCCCCCACCCTTGGCCGGCCCCAATGGGTCCCACATGGCCTTGGAATATTTTATTCTTCTTTGTCCCCTTGGTTTAGTGCAAGAGATCTTAATTAAAGATCATTTGTTGGAACTTTTTCTATAAGACCATAAGTAACTACACATTGTCCATTAACACTTATTCACTTCATCTTCTTCCTCCCATTCTTCCTTGGTCTCGGCTCAACCCACACACAAACACACTTCCATTTTCAAGCTTCAAACTCATAATCCAAGGATACTAGGAGGTGTAAGAAACTTATCTAAGAAGGTGTAAGGTGCTAGAAGTTGAAGGACCACCTTGTGGAGCTTTTAACCTCTCATTTTCTTCCATAATCATCTTCTTCATTCTTGTGCCACTTCCCTAGCCATTAGAGCTAGTAGTAAGACTGAGTGTAGTGGGGCGACTCCCACCCCCAGGTCGCCCCATATCGCCTGGAACACCGCCCCCGGGGGCGACTTGGGGGGCGACCCCCTCCTGCCCGTCTCAAACTCGTCGCCCAAATTCAAAACTTTTGATTTGAATATATCCGTTGCCAACGGATATGTTGGCCAAGCTTATTTTTTTTTAATAATCCAACATTTATAAATAATACCCCATATCAAACACATTTTTACCACAATCTTCTCTCAACTCATCAAAATTTATACCAATCTTCTATCAACTCATCAAAATGTATCCCCACAACATCCCTCCTTTCAACCAAAATACACAATCTTCCAATCCACAACCCGATCTGACGGACCCAAACGTTTTAAATAACCTCGCTTTTTACGCCTATTTCAATAATATGCACGTTGCTAGCCCTACACCGCAAGTATACTACAACAATACGCCCATACCGCAACATATGGGGTTCACTACTTGGAACACACAACAACCCGGTGGTTTTCAAAACGTTGGAGGATCGAGCCAACAAAATGGTATAAATTTTTTAGATATTTTTTTTGTAAAGAATATGTTTTTTTTTTAACTTTGTTTGTATTCCATCTAGTGGTTGATTTAGGTGACGAAGAAGTTCCGGAGACCCAGTTCGATGTCGGTCAAAAAAAGAAACGTTCGCACAAGAGGAAAACACCGGGTGAAGAACGCTTGAAAACCAAACCGATACCATGGACTTCCAACGAGGAAATGAGCTTGTCCAAGGCTTGGCTAGAAATAACCGAAGACCCGAGATGTAGTAACTATCAAAAGGAAAAAACATATTGGTCTCGTATTTTGTCACACCCCAAATTTCCACGTGTTACTGGTGGGCCCGGTAGGGGAGTAACGTGACGTGGTTGGCAACATCATAGTCAAACAACACAATATATAAATGCACAGCGGAAGCAAAAGATAATTATTACAATCCGAAATAGTGTAACATCAAAGTATTACAACGGAAGTAAGGATCCACAGGCGGATCTTAAAACAACAAAAGAAATTATCAGACTAATGGCTTATGTGGAGGAGTTGCAAATTCCTCATCTAACAAGTCCTGAGCAGCTTCCAGCCTATTATGTACTTGTACCTGTCACTTAGACTTTGGAAAATACGTTAGTTTTCACTGGTAAATACACTCAACTGACTCATTTGAAAAAGGTTTAAGAAAATTGGTTTAGGTGCACCAGGCACGAAAATATATTGACACTTTGATTAAAATGCTCAAGTCAATATTAATCTTTTATACTTGGGACAAACTATATCTCATGTTATCAGTTTTACATAACTTGCTCTACATACGGGGCCCGGTTCTATGCCGGTTCAAGATTAACCGACACACCACTATTCCCCTATTGGGAATCCCTTATTGGGTATAATTAATTAATTAGCATATAGCATCTGTCAGGTGTATGCCTACACCCCGTGCTTAAGTCGTGGCCATTGCAATTTAATGAGTCAAGGATATCCAGGACACGGTCGCATTAATCCCCAATGTTTCAGTCAAGCAATACGAATTAAAAACAGGTTATTTGGATTTCCCGACTCATTGGTCTTCGAATCCCATACCTGACCATGCAGTATTTATATTACCGTATCCCAAGCCCATAATAGGGAAAATAAGTTAAGAGTATTTACCTGAGCTAGCTCCTGTCTTAAATAGCAAGAATTTTAATAACTCAGCCGTATTCACTTAAGTAAGCGTAGGTACAATTTACCGGAAGGCTCTAGTCTGGAAATGATGGTGTAAATAACCAATTAGAATACTAACGTGTCTTTAATTAAGCCTAAGCTTAGACCGGTTAGTCTTAAGGAAATATACGGTTCAAACACATGATTAAGCGAAGACCGGAATAGAATGTGTTTTAGACCCGACAAGTTCGGAGACTTATATAATATGGGTATATTATACACATTCTGGATTTTGAGATAATAACCATAAGGTTTGACCCGTTTCGGCTAATTTATGTAAACTAGTTACATAAACCGAACCGAACGCGTATGAAGCGTAACGGGTAACCATAAGAGTCCTAAACAGGTTTCCTAAGTTAACATGCCTTAAATATGTTGTGATATCAGTGGGATACCTTCCGTTATGCCCAAAACGAGTTTAATCTCATAAAAAGCCCCGTAGGGGTATTTTGGTCATTTTAAAGATTATAAAAGGAGTTAATTAAGTTTCTGTGAACCGGGTCTGAATACATCAGTAAAATAGTTTATTTTAATAGGTTATAACATTTGGTTATAAGTCTTATATGTCAAAATAGTTTTAAATCCAAACTATGCGTATAATACGCGTATAAAGCCGTTTTAAGGGACATACGGTTTAAAATAGTATTCTGAGTTTTCTGATCATTTAAACAGGTTCAAAACACTACATTTATTATTTAAAATCAGTAGCAATTGGATTGGTATCAAAAGGATTTGTAAAACTCATTTTATGGCCGAAAAGGGTATATTCGGTATTAACCGAATTAAGGCGATAATCCTAGCTTATGATCAGTTTAAAAATAATTAAAAATCTTCAAAAATCTCAAAATATTATTTTACATCAGTGGGTAAAAGGTTTGGTGTCAAAAATTGGGTTTAGACAGGCTTTATGCTAATGACGCCGTTTAATTAATAAAAGCGTTCTTAATTACGCCAATGAACACATCTCCTAATCTAGACCTCCGATTGACGTGAAATTTTAGGGACATGCTTAATAATCAGTAACAAAGGTTATTGTACTTTCACATTCCCAAAAATATCGTTTTATGATCATAAGGGCATTATGGTCACTATTTAAGCATTTAACGGAAACGTCGGACAATCGAGGTTTCAAGTGGTATAAACGCAGAGGGTTATACACACATGTAACTAGGTCCTAATGGAACTTTAAGGCATGTCTAAACCTATATAAATCGGGTCAGAATCGAAGTCAAAGCAGAAAGTCAAACTATGCGACTTTCGGCTCCGAATCGGTTCAAAACAGAGAGTTGTCGAATCAAACAAGCTTAAACAAGTTTTTATACTTATTTGCAGGTTATATGCATGTTAAAACAGATTACACGTCTTCTGGATCGTTAATTACAGGTTTAATGATTCTGTTGACTTTTTCGGAATAAGTTTGACTCGACAAACGACATAGTTAGGATTTGAATCAGTGGGTGCTCTTTTAGGGGTTAATTGTCTACATAAATACCAACTTATAACATCTTTCGCTTCGACAAAACTCTGGACCGTTTATGATTTATTGTAAAGTCAAACCGTAGTTACGACGGTTTGATTTCTAGGCTATAACTAAGCATAACCCAAACAAGAAGGATCAAGGGTACTTACATACGTCTAATGAATGATTTGGAAAGCTTATATCAGTTCTTGAGCTCCTCTAAAAGTCCAGAAGTTGAAATGTGCAAGTATGTTGCAATATGAGACTTTATAAGAACTTTGATCTTTCGCAAATTGATGCCAAATGAGTGAAGTAATGATCCAAGATCAGTACATATACCCAAAATAAGTTATAAACCACTTTAGGCAGCCCATAGAATCGAAATACCATGATTAAAGTCGGTTAGAACATGCAAACAGGCACCTGCCTGTTTTTTCTGCATCTGCAGGTCTGACGCGGGCCGCCTCACATTTTGTTAAATCTCACGCGGGCCGCCTGAGCCTTGTGTTCAGGTTTCCCATTTTTCTTTAATTGCATTTTGGCCCTTGGTCCCCCGAAAGGTCGTTTTCGAGTTGTTTCTTGCATTAAGAGGCTTTATATTTGACATATGGGGGCTTTAATACTTATACCCACTTTGTCAAGTCCTCGGGTAACTTTGTGATCACCCGAAAAGCCCTAATTTTCTATGTTGACGATTCTAACCCTCACACACGAATTTTATCATAACTTTCTCATATGATAACGAAACTTGGTGAAATTTTTATGGTGCATTCTAGTGAGCATAATTAATCGTTACAAGGCTTCGGGTTCGCTATAAGGTCACTCAGAGGTATATCTTTAACATGTTGACACATTTAACCCCTGTAGTTTGTAATATCACACTTTCTTTCACAATTCGCTTCGTATGATCCATGATCCATTCGTTTAAGGTTATAAACATCATGTAGGGTTATTGTAAAGTATATTTATTCATTGTTGACACTTTGAACCCTTATATTTACACAGTTTCATTGTTTGTCAACTTTAGTCCTTCAAGGACATTCTTTCATACGTTCAAAGGTTATGACACGTGTCAAGACATTATAGGACGTAAATTTTCGAGGTGTTACATATTTAAAACGTTTTCCTCAAGTTGGAAGATCAAGAAGATGGATACCGTGATGCCGGTGGTATCGGCGCGAAGTGGCGTAAAATGCGTCCTTTGATTCAAACTTTCAACCAAATATACACTCGCCTAAGTAGTGGCGAAGCTTGAGATTTCTGACCAGGGGGGGGGGGAGGAAGTCACCGGACCTAAAAATTTCTATAAAACCCGGGGGTTGAAAATGTATATACCCAAAAAATTCTATACGAAAACTACATGCTCTCCACTACTGAGAGAAAAGTTCGGGGGGTCGGCCGCCCCCTCCCGCCCTACTTAAGCTGCACCCATGCGCCTAAGTAACTCGCGTGTGCGCCAAAGTGGTTCCGACGATGCGATGCTCCAAGCAAACGCCCAAAATGAATTCCGACTCGAACAAAAGAAGGCGTTTCCTTATCTTGCTATTTGGCAATTTTTAACAACCGACACGACAAACCTTACTGGAGCCGAGCTCGCTTTAGCCGAGCAAATGAAGCAAGAAATTCGAGAAAAATATAACCTTTGTTGAAGTAATTTTTTTATTTTGGTTGAAGTAATTTTTTTTTAGTTGATGTATTTTTTTATTTTGGTTGAAGTAATTTTTTTTTTAGTTGATGTATTTTTTTATTTTGGTTGAAGTAAAAAAAGACTTTTATAAAAAATAGGATTTTTTTTATATCTTTTACATAAAAAAAAGACAAAATAAATCAATCCACGTGTCGCAAGACGCCCCACCCAGCAAGGTTGCCCCACTACCCCTTTTTTGGTCAAAATCCTCTTATGTGACGTGGCGCCACGTGTCGCAAGACGCCCACTCAAAAGGTTGCCCCACTACACTCAGTCTAAGCTTCTTGATCACTATATTAGTTCATGTTTATGTTATGTACAAGTTTCACCATCTAAAAAACTTAACTTTTAAAGTTAAAAATGAGAAGAACTAACATATTCATGAAGAAAACAAGTGATTAAATTGATTTTTAGTATATGAAATGAAGTTGTTGATGTTATGTCTTGTGTTTATGTTTAGATCAAGTATGATAAGCTTGTTAAAAGCTTAGATCTAACAAGTTTAAGCATGGATCTTTAAGGATGCATGGTTAAACTTGAAGGTGAACATATAAAGCATTATGTGAACTTGAAATAGGATTTTATATGCATAATCTAGTAATTTTGAAGTAATAAAGTGTGTGTAGAACTAATTTTTGAAACTAAAACTCATGGAAAGTTTGTTAAAAAGTTAACATAAAGCTTGTTTATGAAAGATCTAAAACTATTAAGCATGGATCTTGAAAGATCCATGGTGAAACATGATATTAAACATAATGATATTTCTACTAAACATAAAAGTGGTTTTAGAACATAATTTACAAACTTTAAGACCATTAAACTCATGGATGAGTTGGTTATTAAAATAAAGTTTCATAAAAGTTTGTTTAAAATACTCAAGAACACTTATTTTTGGAAAGATTATCTTATGTAAAGTGTAGATCTAAAAGACTACACATTTTTAACAAAAATCAAGTTCACCATGATGTTTCATATGGAGAAATTAGTGTATGTTGTGATGATTATTGTTGAAAATTGTTTTGGTGTTGAAAAGAAAATAAACACATGTTTTGAAAACATGGGAAACCTCCATTTTTAGGGGAAACTATGTCAAAATTTTTATAAAATTTTGACCCTTAGAAAAATATAAGTTTGGGTGAAACTTATTCCCTAAAAATTCACCTAAAATATTTACCAAGGTTTCTCTAATTTTTGTAAGAAATTACAAGTTAAGAAATGATGATTTCTTCAAGTTAAAATTAATATTAAATATGTATATTTTTAGGGAAAATATATATATTTAGTGATCACTAAATTTTGTGCTAAGTGTATATTATGTGTATTATATGTAGTAGTGTATTAGGGACTTGAAAATACACTAAATACTCCTAAGAGTATGAATACAAAAATACACATACAAATACATGGGAATACATAAGGTTTACAAGTATACAAAAATTCCTCACAAGGAAGTACATGGACAAATACAAGAAAATATATTTATAAAAATATATTCCTTAACATATTATTGAACTTGGGCAAGTTATGGACTTAAACATATATTTTTGGACAAATATATAACCTATACCAAGTATTGGAATTTATACAAAAATCGGGTGGATAACAAGAATAACCATATACATATATATTTTATAGCATGACAAAATATATATATATATATATATATATATATATATATATATATATATATATATATATATATATATATATATATATATTTCATACAAGTCTTAAAAATATATTATTTTTAAGAAATATAATTCCGGAAAGTAATAAAAATCAAAGTATTGATTTTTGGTGAAAAATACAAAATACACAAGTATTTACATAAAACACAAGTATACTTTCCTAAGAATACTTGTACAAAAATAATGTTGAAATATTATTTCACAAAATACTTATGATTATTTTTGGAAAATAATATAAGTAACATGCATGAAAAGTTAAAAATATAAATTATTTTTAACACTTATTACCTTGAGAAAGACTTTATAAATGAATATATATTTGAGAGGTAAAATATATATTTACAAATACATTACATACTCAAAGTGCAAAGGCATGACAAACTGGCAAGACCCGACAAAGATGTCACACCCTGACTTTTGCGGAAGCGTATGATGTGTGACCTGCTCAATATCATTGCATTCAATTATAATAAACAACTATATGATTAAAACAAGATGTTCATCCATTCATAAGATTGAAATGTTACTCACATAAGTCATTTAAGCTTCAACCAAAACCCTCAAGTTATGATACCAAACAAAAGTGGATGACATCTAAACTTGAAATTTACGTCTTGAAAACAACGCCAGCACCCAAAATCCAACTTGTTTCCTGAAATACATGTGAGTTTTGGAAAATCGTCAACATAACGTTGGTGTGAATTCATGCAGTTTTTGAATTGAATGTTTATTTACTTGAATGAGAACATGGTATGTAATTTGTAAAGACGTATCTGCAACTGAGTTCTGTAAATGTAAGAAATACGAGATCGCTAATGGTTTGCAAGGCCATTAACATATGTCACGACATAGGAAGCCACCAAACCTAGGCATTTTTGTCGAGATCGACTGAGACACAAAAGCACTCATTGGTAGAAGTAGGCCATGAGTGGGGTTGCCTGAACCCATTAGATCTAACCCTTCTCTTCCACGGTCTAAATGTATACGTTGACTAATGGTGCTTATGGTACCCTATTCGTCACGTGATCTATGTGTCATTCCTTAGTTTTTGAAATCAACATACCATAACACATGTATTTTCCCCAAGTTTAGAAAACAAGTAAAAGTTTAAAAGTGGGGACATGAACTCACAACTTTGCGTATCCTGCGCCGTAAACTTCACTGGTTGGTTTTGTAGCGTCGTGACCTATACGTGTTCTATTAATGTTAGTCACTAGACTTGTATCCCACAAGTACAAGTCACCATCTTAGCTTATGTATGTGTTCTTTATACGTTCATGTTGACTTTTCGAGGTAATAAGTTGTTAAAAATAATTTATATTTTTAACTTTTCAAGTGAGTTACTTATATTATTTTCCCAAAAATAAATATAAGTATTTTGTGAAATAATATTCTCAATATTATTTTTGTACAAGTATTCTTAGGAAAGTATACTTGTATTTTATGTAAATACTAGCGTATTTTGTATTTTTCTCCAAAAATCAATACTTTGATTTTTATTACTTTCCGGAATTATATTTCTTAAAGAAAATAATATATTTTTAAGACTTGTATGAAATATATATATTTTGTCATGTTATAAAATATATATAATCATTCTCGTTATCCACCCGATTTTTGTATAAATTCCAATACTTGGTAAATGTTATATATTTATCCAAAAATATATTTTTAAGCCCAAAGTGTCCAAATTCAATAATATGTTAAGTAATATATTTTCTTAAATATATTTTCTTGTATTTGTCCATGTATTTCCTTGTGAGGTATTTTGTATGCTTGTAAACTTATGTATTCTCATGTATTTGTATTTGTATGTATATTTTTTTATTCATACTCTTTGGGAGTATTTAGTGTATTTTCAAGTCCTAATACACTACTACATATAATACACATAATATACACTTAGCACAAAATGTGGTGATCACTAAATATATATATTTTCCCTAAAAATATACATACTTTATATTAATTTTAACTTGAAGAAATCACCATTTCTTGACTTGTAATTTTACACAAAAATTAGGGAAACCTTGGTAAATATTTTTAGGTGAATTTTTAGGGATTAAGTTTCACCAGACTTATATTTTTCTAAGTGTCAAAATTTTATAAAAAGTTTGACATAATTTCCCCTAAAAATGGTGGTTTCCCATGTTTTCAAAACATGTGTTTATTTTCTTTTCAACACCAAAAACAATTTTCAACAATAATCATCATCAACATACACTAATTTTTCCATATGAAACATCATGGCGAACTTGTTTTTTTGTTAAAAATGTGTAGTCTTTTAGATCTACACTTTACATAAGATGATCTTTCCAAAAATAAGTGTTCTTGAGTATTTTAAACAAACTTTTATGGAACTTTATCTTACTAACCTACCCATCCATGAGTTTAATGGTCTTTAAAGTTTGTAAATCATGTTCTAAAACCACTTTTATGTTTATTAGAAAGATCATAATTTTTAACATCATGTTTAACCATGGATCTTTCAAGATCCATGCTTAATAACCTTAGATATTTCATAAACAAGCCTTATGTTAAATTTTTAACAAACTTTCCATGAGATTTAGTTTCAAAAATTAGTTCTACACACACTTTATTACTTCAAGATTACAAGTTTATGCATAAAATTCATATTTCAAGTTCACATTATGCTTCATATGTTCTTCTTCAAGTTTAAGCATGGATCTTTCAAGATCCATGCTTAAACTTGGTAGATCCAAGCTTTAACATACTTGATCTAAACATAAACACAAGATATAACACCAACAACTTCATTACATACACTAAAAATTCATGTAATCACTTATTTTCTTCATGAATATGTTAGATCTTCTCATTTTTAACATTAGAAGTTAAGTTGTTTAGATGGTGAAACTTGTACATAACATAAACATGAACTATTTTAGTGATCAAGAAGCTTACTACTAGCTCTAATGGCTAGGGAAGTGGCACAAAGATGAAGATGATGCACAAGGAAGGAAATGAGAGGTTAAAAGCTCCACAAGGTGGTCCTTAAGTTCTAGCACCATACACCTTCCTAAATGGCCTCCATACACCTTCTAGTAAGCTTGGATTGTGAGGTTGTGAAGTGAAAATGGTGATGGAAAGTGGGTGTGTGTGAGCCGTGAGTTAGAGGGAAGGGAAGGAAGAAGATGAAGTGAATGAGAAAGTGTGATTAGATTAGGATTTTATAAGATCTTCCAAATATTTTTATGGTATATTTGCTAGAATATTCCACAACATAAGATCAAATAAAATCAAATAAAATCCCTATGTGGGACCCTTTTCCCAACCATCCAAGGAGAGAGGGGGGGGGTAAAGTGTAACTTTTGGTAAGTTGAAGGTTTAAAGTGCAAATGATAAGGTTTAAGTGTGTTTAGATGTTTTTATGATTTTTAAGGTGTTCTAGCATCAATACTAGTTTAATATCATAAAAACATTACTTCTAGTCAAATTTTGATGTCCCGGTTATTGTCCGGTTGTTCGGTTCGTTACGGTTCGTTAAAGTGCTGAATTGCGCAGTTTCATGAGGTATGAAGCACTTTTTGTGGCAGTTTTAATTACCGACACTTTGTAAGTTATTTTGGACAATAAAACATAAATTCTACATGATATTATTGTGTTAAATAGCTTATTATAGCTGATTTGTGCTGATTTATGCAGTATTCTGCATTTAAAAGGCGTTTCGGGTGTCTTTTATTGCATAGTTTAGCTTCCGGAAAGTTTATATGTTAACCTTTGTATCCACACTTGGGTTTTAATGTATTTTAGATGTTGGACCTACTCCTAGGCCCTAATTCTATTATCTGACTGTTTTCTGCGGAATCACTGACACAGTGTTTCTTACCGGTGAGTTTACTAGTCTTTATGACGCAGCGCTTATTGTAATGCACAAAACAATATTTGAAGTATAAAACGGGCATGAATTCATATGTATAGCAAGTAATCAGACACTGTTGACGCTTAAGCACATAATTGCAGATATTTAATAATAATTAGACTGTACGGAAATTACCGGTTTTGTGCCAGTTGTCACAAAAGAAGGGCACGACCCTCATAAATAATTAACATACAAAGAACATATATAAACAAAAGATGGTAACTTGTACTTGTGTGATACAAGTCTAGTGACTAACATACATAGAACCCGTATAGGTCACGATGCTACAAAACCAACCCGGTGAAGTTTACAACACAGGATACGCAAACTTGTGAGTTTGTGTCCCCACTTTTAAACTTTTACTTGTTTTCTAAACTTGGGGAAAATACATGTACTATGGTATGTAGAATACAAAACTAAGGAATGACACATAGATCATGTGACGTATAGGGTGCCATAAGCACCATTAATCAATTACATATCTAGACCGCGGAACAAAAGGTTAGATCTAATGGGTTTTAGGCATCCACACTCTTGGCCACACTTTTACCAAGAGTGCTTTTGTGTCTCTAGTCGTGAATCGACAAGTAAAAATGCCTATGGTTTGGATGCTTCCTATGTCGTTACATATGTTAGTGGCCTCGCGAACCATTAGCGATCTCGTATTCCTTACATATACAGAAATACTTGTTTCAGTACAATTACGTACCATGTTTTCTACAACGAATGCTTAAATGTTCTACACGAAACTGCATGAATTCACACCAACATTATGTTGACGATTTTCCAAAACTTACATGTATTTCAGGTAACTAAAGTGGATGTATGTGCGGTCTCACTCTTGCTCCTGGATGTCGTCTATGTTTTTAGTTATGTTGTGTCAAGACTCCAGTGCCTCTTTTGTGGGATTTGGTTGTTATATTCCATCCTGTGTGGTGATATAAGGATCAAAACCCTTATGTTTGTCTTTAAATTAAGTTGTAAACTTTTCAAACATTGGTCTATCGTGTGATGTAAAGACTTAAATTAAATTATGTTTTAAATATGTAATGTCAATGGCATTTTGGAGTTATTTTGTGATCATGTAGTATGTTTACCATTCGTATGCAATGAGAACCTTTCAGGATCACACATCGTGCTTCCGCCTTAGAAAGGGGTATGACAGCACAACGCCCATGGGTATGAGCATTATTCATGTGTACCCCTACACATAGTCTAAGGGGTTTGTGGACCATGGGGAGTAGTTAGTCGGCGCTCTCAGGTCACTATCCTACCGAGTATCATAAGGTTTTGAGTTTGCAAACATAAGACTATCTCCAATGCATCCTTAATACTCTTGCCCTTGCAAGCCCTTACAAGCCCTTACCATTGGAGCAAGGGTGACCTTTGAGGCCCTTACTAATGGAGCCCTTAATTATGGATGGGTGTTTGTATTGGTTTTGGTGATAAGGTGGGCCCAAACTATAAGAAAAAAAACTTTAATTTAAATATTGTGTATAGTTGATAGGTGATGAGGTGAAAATTTAGAAGAGTAAGGATATTTGTAGGGTTGGAGATAAAATGAAGGTTTTAAGGATTTGTAAGGATATGATATAGACGTAGCAGCTAAGGATGCTTAAGGGCGTCCGTAACATTGGAGATGGTCTAAGTTAACACGTATTTTTGGCTTTTAAACTTGGTTCAACATTGGTAGTCTCACATTCCTAGAAGAAAAGGAAATACACTTTTTAATTAACTAGGTGTTGCCCCGCCCGCATTGCGGGGCACTAAACCAAATATTTCTCTTTCATGTACGTATGTGTTTCGGTTACTTGTACATATTACTCATAACACGATCTCAAAAAACATTAAATCGAGAAAACCAATTAAAATAAAACACTATCAATACTTTTGCCAAAAAAAAAAAACTAAAACGATGGAAAGACTATAATTTTTAACTGTGGCAAAATTGTAATATTTCAGGAAAAATGAGCGTGTGCCACGCAACCGCCTGACACGAATAAAAATTACACCGAGTCAATAATTAAAACAAAACACTACCATAGATTTGTCAAAAAAAAAAAAACTAAAACGAAAGCATGACTGTAATTTTACACTGGAGGCAAAATCGTAATTTGACAGAAAAAAAAACAATGGCAAACCTGTAAATTTGAAACCAAAGACAAAATCGTAATTAGGATGGAGAGAAAAAAACAAAACCAATGGCAAAACTGTAAATTTAAACGGGGCAAAATCGTAAATTGGCTGGACCAATGGGGAAGTGTCAGGCAGCTGTAGGAACAAAATCGTAATTTTTGAAATGGGAACAAAATCATAATTTTGAGCAGAGGGCAAAATTGTAATTATATTTTGAACTGGGTGCGGAATTATAATTTTAAACTGAGCACAAAATCATAATTTTGAGCTATGGGGAAAAACATTATTTTATTTTGAACTGTCGGCAAAAACGTAATTTTGAGCTGAGGGCAAAATCGTAATTTTGAGCTAAGGGGAAAACATATTTTTATTTTGAGCTGGGGGCAAAAAAATGTAATTTTAAACGGAGGGTGAAACCGTAATTTTAAACTGGGAATAAAATAAAAAATCAGTTTTTGAACTGATGCAAAATCGTAATTTTAAGCCAGTGGCAAAATATAATTTTATTTTAAACTGTGGGCAAAAACGTAATTTTAAGTAAAGGCGAAAACCTTTATTTTAAACTGAGAATAAAATTCAATTAAAAATAAGTTGGTCCAATAGGAAAGTGCCAAGCAAGCTGCCTGGCACTATTCCCTCAACTTAAAAATATATATGGCTTGCCTGATACTATTCCCTCAACTTAAAAATGTATATGTTGTCTGACACTATTCTCTCAATTGAAAAATATATATGGTTGCCTGGCACTATTCCTTCCACTTAAAATGTATATGCGGTAAATATCCAGTTTTTGATCACTTTCTTTGTGTGAATAACAATCACTTGTCTTCTCTCAATCATGCATCATTTAATGCACAACTTTTATGAAGATGCACTTCAAATTCTCTTCATGCTTATTTGTAATTTTAACATCATAATAATAAATGCTGGAAATTAAAGAAACTAGCATATCCATTTTATAGTTTATACCTTTTTTTTTTTAATTTAAGTGTTATAAATCATAATCTTTAATTTAACCTTAAGACTATGGCCTAGTGGTAGGAGGCTTGGTTTTTTCAATAGAGACCCAAGTTCGATCCACACTTGTGTCACTTTTGATAGATTAAGATAACGAAGGATTTGAGCTAGACCTTGTGCGAGGTTGTCAGTTTGAATCCCGAGCTCACCCGAGTTTTCTTCCCACTGTGTGTTACGCCAGAGAGTTCTGTTCTTGTGGTGGCACAACGTCTTTCAAGGGGTAGCCGGCGGTATGATTTCTCCCGGGGGAATGCCCAAGCTAAACTCTGAAGCCAACGCAGGTCCAATTAAGACAACATAGTCCGATCGAAGTGGGACAACGAGGCTCTTCAATTTTATGAATGCAGTGGCCTAACACAAGAAAGTCGCCGTTCTAAAAAAATAACCTTACAACCTTTTCGTAATTGAATTAAAACTTCTAGTTTTATTTTCTTACCTTTTTTAAATGACTGGATTGGTACTTACAGTTTTGAAATAACATGAACATATGAGTGAAATAAATATTTAAAACTTTGAGCTAATAAGAATAAGTATGAGCCAAATAAATATTGAAAATTTTCAGCTAGGTATATGGAAAATGTACACTTGAAAACTGAGTATAAAAATGTATCATGATCATACTAAATTAGAAATGTGATTCCTACTTTCTTCACCTAGAACCTTCAAGGCTTCAACCTTCAATACACCAACCTACATAGAACAAAAAAATATATCAAAAATTAGAGATACGTCCAAAAACACAACAATCAAACACAATCAACATACATGGTATATATCTGTCACAACCCCCGACCCTACTTTGGACGGGTGCCGTGAACAGTTCAAGTGGTATCGGTGTTAATTAAAACTTTTGCAGCGGAAATTTCATACCAGAGTTATCAAACATCGATATTTTTAATCATAACTTGTGGAGTAAACCCGTATTTGCATAAAAGGTTTTTGTAGAGATGAACCCTTAATTACAAAACGCGTTTCTTTATTCAGGTGAAATAGCCACGTATTTAAGCTTTTGTGTCTCGTAACACTTTTCCTTCCTTTCACAGTAATCCACCTGAAACGTGTCTAAAAATATTTGATTAGTAGGAAATACAGATAAATACCTTCATTTGTATAAAAACTTGATTTACGAAAATTAACTTTTCAAGTCGATGCTAAATTAAAACAATTTAAATCCTAATAATATTCTCCGTATTCTCCACCGATGACTCTCCTAAAGTAACTAAATAGTTAGCACAAAATAAACGTGAGATAGAAAGATTAGCAAAAATACAACGTGAATCAAACTCGATGTCTTCCAAAGAAACATGTTCAGTAGCTAAAATGAAAAGAAAAGGGGCCATAGGATCACCTTGCTGAAACGAGTGGCGTATGTGTATACATGATAATTAACGATCCACATAGCTCAAAGGCTATTCATCACATATGGTATATTGGAGCATTGTCAATGGGAAGCTTTGAAGACTCAGGTGGTGTTTGTTTTTCTAAAATGTGTGCAGGCTGTTTTGTCTGCGACGCGTAGACCACGCGCAAACATTGTCATCTGCAAACTGTTTGTTTTTCCAAAAACGTTTCATTAAAAAAACGTCTACACGAACTTTTGTTGGTGCAGACTTGGCACAACAACTTTTAAGATCTTCTAAGGTCTGCATATGGTTAAACACCACCACCGTCCACCACCCACCATCGTCTACCACCACCACCCACCGTCCACCGTCTACGTCCACCACCCACCATCACCGTCCAGCACCACCATCCACCACCATCTGTACACCACCACCAGCTTATTCTATAAGTCTACATATGCTAAAAAGTAAACAACTTTTTTCTTGCGAATTGTACAAGTTTGGTCCACATTTTCTTCTACAGATGTCTAGAGAAAATGTCCATAGACTCCAGACGACATTTTACCTTTTTAAAAAAGAAACTTCACCTTAGTGACCTTGCGAAAACAAGTTGTGTTGGTGCACTAAATGTCTGCTGATTACGTCTTAATCAAGTCTTGTGTCAAGATAGTTTGAATGAACACACATTAGGGTTTTATATGTATAAACTTGTGTATTTCACTTGAAAGGTTTATGTGTGTTTCAAGCTAAATCAACATTGAAGATTTAGCTTGAACAGTTTCAAGCGAAATCACGATTTAGCTTGAAACTGATTCAAGCGAAATCATTAGGTTATAAATAGGGTTGTGTGGTTCATTTGTTAGAGATGGTCATTGTATGAGAGACGAAGTGCTGCCGGTTTTGTATCAGAATACGTTGTAAAAGCACGAATATCAATCAGAAAAGAAGAATTAAAAGGATAATAGCTGTTATGACTTTGTTTATGTTGATTCCGCCTTCATACTCAAAGATGAACTGCCTTAACTGACATTTAAAGGTCGTAGAACGGTCCAACAAGTGGTATCAGAGCTCAGGACGAGGAGTTCATACCATAGCAGCGGATTCTCTTCTTTCTACTCATTTCTTTTTATACTTTTCTGATCTGAACGAGTTCCAATGGTCGAAATGATCTGATTTTCGAGTATATCGTGTAAAACTTAGTTTTAATAAAGCCTACAAAGATTCGGACTAAAATTCAGATTAAAACTTGTGAAAAAATGGACTAAAAGCAGATTTCGCTTGAAATAGTTCGAAGGTTATAGATTGATTTCGCTTGAAAACATAAGATTTAGCTTGAAAATCAGAAGATTTCGCTTGAATAGTTCAAGCGAAATTGAGTTGTTAAGGATTTCGCTTGAATAATTGACTTGTATTTGAGGTTTTCGCTTGAAACAGTTGAAGTGAAATTGATCATCTGGATTTCGCTTGAAACTGTTTGACTAGCTTATATCAGATTTCGCTTGAAACAGTTGAAGCGAAATTGGAATGCTGGATTTCGCTTGAAACACTTGGATCAGATTTCGCTTGAGTTTATTTTTGAGATTTCGCTTGATTAGTTTAAAGTGTTGATTTCGCTTCAAACTATTCAGTTTCGCTTGAACTTGCTGATTTTTCAAAACTTAAAAATTTTCTAAGTGTTTGCTGATTTTACAGGAACATTCACGATGGATGATCTTTTCATGAACCCGTTTAGCGATATGTACGCGTTTGCTGGAGATTCCGGAAACAATGATACTTCATCAAGCAATGTGAATGAAAATCCTCCAAAAGAGAAGAAAAAGGAAGCTTGGGAATCGGAAAGTGCTTTCGGAACGTTCAATAAACCTCCAAAGCTAATGGCTATTGAGGAGTATAGTCGGTGGTCAAGAAATTTTGAGGACTGGATGATGGCATTTGCATTTCTAAGTTGGAAAAGTCTGAAGAACGGTTATGAAAACGGAAACAAGAATGGTGAAGCCTTAACATCTACTGATGAGGTTGAATCATTTGTAGCCGAACAAAAGTGTGTGGCATTGTTATTTCAGTCTGTTCGGGAGGATATCATTTCATTGATAGATTATTCAAATGCTAAAGATCTTTGGGCAAAGTTAAAACAGAAATGTTTAGGAAGTACAGAGATAGTGAAAAACAAAAAGAAACTTCTTAGGAAAGAGTTTGATATGTTTGGTTGTCTTAAGAATGAGTCAGTATGTAAAATGATAGAAAGGTTCGGTCATCTGAAGCTGGAATTATCAAGACATGATATCAATTATTCTGATGAAGAACTTGTTGACAAATTGTTCGATTCATTACCAGACGAGATGGATTGGAGATATTATGCATTGATGTTGAAGAATACTATTGCTCCTGAAAAGTTGAAACCAGATTTGGTGATTGAGAGACTTGAAAGTCATGAACTGGAATTAAAGAAGACGTACAAAGTTAATCATTCATCTTATCAACAGAATTTGGATCTATATTATCCAAAAAGCATGATGCCAAAAGCAACTTCCCCAAAGACTGCGTTTTCTGCTGAGAATGTGTTCACAGCAAATAAAGAAAGTCAAAGTGGTCAAAGCAGTGGAAGTCACAGTGGTTATCACAGTGGATCTTCATCATCTGGAAATCATCCAGATGCAAAGAATCGTTTTCAATGCAACATTGCGATAGACTTGAAGAATGCTCAGAATTTTGATGAGGAGTCGGCCAAGCAGCAGATGATCTTCCTAGCATCGGTGTTGGAATCGTATGAAGGGTTGGTAGCTGGGAAGATAGGAAACACAAATCTGACGAAAGAAGATTACGATCAGATTGATCCGGAGGAAATGGAACTGATCGATATTCGTTGGGCTATGGCAAGTGCTGTTCGTCGTGCACAAAGATTCATGGAAATTACCGGAAGAAAGACAATTGGTGGTGCATCTACCAAGCTGGGGTTCGATAAATCGAAGGTTACTTGCTTCAAGTGTAAGCAGAAGGGTCATTTCAAGCGAGAATGCCGAAACGCTTATGCTGATGAGTCGGAGAATCCTTTCAGAGATGATTACTACAAGAAGGCGATTTATCACCAGAATAAATCCGAGCCGCCTAGATTGAAGCAGGTTGAAGACAACAGAGAGAAATCTAGAGCTCTTGCGGTGATTTACGATGATGAGGGGTATGATTGGAGTCAAGAGGTACTACCGGAAGAAGATGCGGTTGGTTACGCATTCATGGCGAAAAATGAACCTATTCCATGGAAAGATGATAGAACTGAAGAGTAGAAGTATAGATACAGAAAGATGATTTCGGAAAACAAAATGATTAGACTTTCTGGTATCTATTTGGAAGCAAAGAGAGCAAAAAGATGGGATCCAGACAGGGAGTGTTATCTTGATGAGTATGGAAATATTGCAATCGATCACAAAACTCTCGATCTGGAAGCATTAATCAAGGAAATGAAAGATGAGAATGAGTATTGGCAACACAAATGGTGGGGAACTCCAACCGAGAAAATGAAAGAGGAAGCGAAGAAAGAAAAAGAAGAAAAAGAGTTGAAAGAGAAAGAAGAGATCGAAAATTCAAAGAAGATTGATACTGGAGTTATCGATACTACGCAGGAGTTGACTGCAGAGAACCTGGGAAAAATGGCTGATAAAGTGCTGGCTGCTAAAGCACTTGAGGTAGATTCTAACTCCGTGTCTGAGTCAAAAGGCCAGGTCAGTCCAAACACGTCAACAAACGCGTCAGGTAAAAAGATCGAAGGAAATGCTGATTGCAAAAATTGCAACAAAGAGTGCAAATTTTGTAATACTGTCACGTATCTCAACGGTGAGAAAATTAAAGATCTGACAGCAAAGGTCAGAAGCGTTGAGAATCAGATTCTTGGTCGTGACAAAACAGTTAAAGCTTCAACTGAACGGATAAGAGAATTAAATGCTCAAATTGAAACTGATAAAATTGATCATGACAAAATTAAACAAGAAAATGAAAAGTTGATTCTTGAAAACCGCCAGATTTCTGAAAAATTTGAAAAACTCAAAAGCACAATGAAAGATTGTGATGATCGAAATGGTAAAACTTTTAAAGAAAATGAACATTTAAAAGCAGTGCTTAGAGTCAAAGAAGAATCAATCAACCAACAACTGGATGAAATCGCTAAATTGAAACTTAAAGTTCAAGAGGCTGTAATCGAAAACGAGCGAATCCAGTTGAAGCTTAACAGTTACAACTCCGCAAGCTTTGTGTTGCAACATATTATTCCTAAACCCATCGGGAAAGACAAAGCGGGCGAAGATGTGTATTGTGATGGAACTGGGGTGGGGTTTCATCAAGTTCCACCACCTGTTCTTGATAATTACACGAAAAAGCAATCTGGGTTGGTTGAAATTGAGGAAGAGAGTGAAGTTAAACTTCCGGAGAACATTGATGTTACTTTTTCTACATCATTTGATGATAGTGTTCAGACAGAGATTGTTAAGAGCACAGCTGAAAGTGTTTTGTTATCTGATTCAGCTGAAGATGATGGATGTTTCTTGGACAAATACATTCAGAAATCAAAATCCAAAAACAACTTAAATGATGAACCGGGTCTTGTGATGTACAAGATGGCTGGATCTGATAAGTTGTATTTGGATTCTGAGTTTCCAATTGAGAATGTTAATGTGAAAAAGTTGACAAATGTTTTCAAGTTAGTTGAAGTTGAGTTGTCAGAAGTGAACAGTTTGTGTCAAACAAAAAGGCAAATGAATTTTGAGAAAGATAAAGCTTATTACAAAAAGCCTGTTGTTCCACCACGTTTTTATAATAAAAATCGAAACAATTGGTCGGGTGGTTATCGGGGTGGTAATAGTTATCAGAAGAAGAGTTTTCAAAACAAAAGGTTTGCTGAAAAGAAAGTGTTTGTGAACAGTTCAAGTTCACTTTCTGATGAGGAAAATGAAAGGGTTTCACAACCTCAGTCTGAAGGCACAAGTCGAGTTGTTGATACTCGTACATGTTTTAGATGTAACAAAGTTGGTCACATTGCAAGAAATTGCACCAACTCCAAGCCTAAGACTGAAGTTATTGACAGACAAAAGAAGAAAGTTGATGTGAAGGGTAAAGCACCAATCATTGTTGAGAAAAAGAATGAGAAAAATGACAACATCAAAATGAAAAATGAACCCGTAAAGAAAGTGGTAACTAAAAATGACAAGTTGTATAAACGGGTTGTTGCATTATCTCAACAAGTTTGGAAACCAAAAACTGAAATGAAAATTTCAACTTCTGAAGTGAAAAAGGCTGAAGAATCAATTTCGGTTGATTATGATGCAAATTTTCCACCTTTGAAGGCTGAAAATTTCAAAATTCAAATTGCGAGAGTCAAGGTTACACCTAAGGCTGATGAGGCCTGGGTGGACATCATGTTCGAATAAGCAGTTTGAATTGCCGGAGCTTCCTTGTTCGCGAAGCATGAATCGGCATCTTTATTGAAATGTTTTAAAATCAACTTGTGGTATGTGCAGGATCTTCCAAGAGCCATTTCAAGATGGATCATGGATAGTGGCGCATCTCGACATATGACAGGAAAAACTGCATTGCTGTATGATGTAAAGAATATCAATGGTGGTTATGTGGGATTTGCAGGTCATGAAGGTGGTAGAATTGTTGGTAAAGGAACGTTATCCAATGGGATTGTGACGTTTGAGAGAGTTAACTACATCACTGAGCTGGAGAACAATCTGCTTAGTATCTCGCAGATTTGTGACAATATGTATACTACTCACTTCACTGATAAAGAATGTTTGATTTTGAAACCTGGTTTTGTTATTCCTGAAGAATGGATTATCATGAGGGCACCTAGAGTGAATGATTTATATGTGTTAGATATGAGTGTAGCAACTACAACTACTGGTCAAGCACATTGTTTTGTGTCTAGAGCAACTGAGAAAGAATCAAGATTGTGGCACCGAAAGATGGGGCATATACATCTTAGAAAAATGAATCACTTGGTGCACAATGATTTGGTATTGGGAGTTAATATCAAAGGTTTTCATCTGGAAGGGGAGTGTATTAGCTGCATCAAAGGCAAGCAGAAGAAAAAGTCACACCCTACAAAGCAAAGCAAGTCAATTCAGTTTCAAGACCTCTGGAACGACTTCACATGGATTTGTTTGGTCCGGTGAATGTCAAAAGTATTACAGGAGATTACTATTGTTTGGTCGTTACTGATGATTATTCCAGATTTTCGTGGGTTTCTTTCTTGAAGACGAAAGATGAAACATTTGACAGTTTGATGGGGCTGTTCAGGAAGATTGAGAATTTGTACCAAAGGCGTATCAAGAGAATTCGAAGTGATAATGGTACTGAATTCAAGAACAGCAAGATGGAAGAATTTTGTGATGAAAGAGGTATTTTGCATGAGTTTAGTGCTCCGTACACTCCGCAGCAGAATGGAGTCGCAGAACGTAAAAACCGGACACTCATCGAGACGGCTAGAACTATGCTCGCAGATTCAAAATTACCGATAAATTTTTGGGCTGAAGCTGTTTCCGCCGCATGCTATACGCTCAACAGGGTTCTCACTGTCAAGAAGTTCAACAAAACATGTTTTGAGCTAATCAATAATCGCAAACCGAATTTAAAGTATCTAGAACCGTTTGGGTCACCCTGTACGGTTATAGAGCCTCATGGAAAGTTTGGTCCGAAGAGCATTGAGGGAATTTTTGTTGGTTATGCAAATCCGATGCGACGTGTCTTCGTTCCAAGTGAGAAGCGGATTATTGAAGCTGCAAATGTGGAATGTCAAGGTTATACTATGCCGCCACAGAATCCTGGTGATTCATGGCGTTATCATTATGACAAACTTTGGGATTCGTTTGACATGAGAGAAGAATCAGAGGATGATGAAGATTTCTTTGATGAGTTGGATATTTTGCGTGAATATGAGTCGCAGTTAAGGTTCCCAGCTGAGTATTCGAGGACACCACGGGAAACTTCAAATGACGATGAAGCAGGTCCAAGTAATGCTGGTGAACATGATGATGTCCAACATAATGAAGTTGCTCAGAATAATCAGTCGGTTCAGAATGATAATCTAGAAGCTGAAAACATGCCAGTATTTGATCATGGTGATTCAGATTCCGAGGGGGAGCAAATTCAGATTTCAAGTCAAACAAACCAAGTTGGTGAACAAGATGCAGAACAGAATGTTACTAATCTGGAGGGAAATGTAGATGTTCCAAGTGAAGTGATGCCGCGAACTTTTTCATATCATCCAGAGGAGTTGATCATAGGAGAATTGCAGACAGGCGTTCGCACTCGAAATCAGATTGATAAAGGGCTTACATGTTTTTATACAAAAGTTGCTCCTTTGCAAACTGAATTCTCATTAAGTTGTTTTATCTCGCAGGTTGAACCAAGAACTTACAAAGAGGCGCTTACTGAAGACTCTTGGGTCAATGCAATGCAGGAGGAACTTAGTCAATTCGAGAAATTGGGAGTGTGGAAGTTAGTTGATTTGCCGGACGGTCAGAGAAAGATTAACACCAAGTGGGTGTTCAAGTGCAAGAGGGACGATAGAGGAGTTGTTGTAAGGAACAAAGCTCGACTCGTTGTTCAGGGATTTAGTCAACAGGAGGGAATTGATTTTACCGAAGTTTATGCTCCTGTAGCACGACTAGAGGCAATCAGAATTTTCCTAGCATTTGCGTCTTGGAAGAACTTCAAAGTTTATCAGTTGGATGTTAAATCGGCGTTTCTTTATGGGAAAGTTAAAGAGGAGGTTTATGTCGGTCAGCCACCGGGCTTCACCGATCCAATCCACAAAAACAATGTCTACTTATTGGACAAAGCGCTGTATGGTTTACACCAGGCCCCGAGAGCTTGGTACAAGACTTTGTCTCAACACCTACTAGCCAACAAGTTCATTCGTGGAAAAGTGGATGCCACTCTCTTCACTAAAAAGGTCGATGGTCATCTTCTGATAGTTCAGATTTATGTGGACGATATAATCTTTGGGTCGACAAATGAAAATCTATGCAAAGATTTTGAATCAGTGATGAAGCAAAAGTTTGAAATGTCATCAATGGGGGAGATGAAATTCTTTCTGGGTTTACAAGTTGAACAACTTCCTGAGGGAATTTTCATTCATCAGTCAAAGTATGTTCATGATATTCTAGAGAAATTTGGGATGTCAAGTTCTACTCCAGCTGCTACCCCACTTGCAACAAATCATGGGATTCACCCAGATCTCACTGGAGACAGGGCTGATGAAACGTTTTACCGTTCCATGATAGGTTCTTTAATGTACCTAACTGCTTCACGTCCTGATATAATGTACCCAACGTGCCTCGCAGCACGATTTCAATCTAACCCGAGAGCATCGCATATGATCATTGTGAAGAGGATATTGCGCTACCTGAAAGGAACTCCTTCATTGGGGTTGTGGTATTCTAGGAAAGGCGATTTTACGCTCGAAGGGTATTCCGATTCGGATTTCGGATGCTGCAAAGTCAATTCAAAATCAACAACTGCAGGATGCCAGTTCTTTGGTCCTAGATTGGTTACCTGGCAGTGTAAGAAACAAACGTCTGTGGCGTTATCTACATGTGAAGCGGAGTATGTTTCTGCTAGCAGTTGCTGCTCTCAGCTCTTGTGGATACAGCAACAGATGCGCGACTACGGTTTGCAGTTTCTTAACACACCTCTTTTTGTTGATAATGAGGCCGCTATAAATATAACAAAGAATCCAGTACATCACGCTAAAACTAAACACATAGAAATTCGTCATCACTTTATTCGTGATTGTTTTGAGAAAAAGTTGATACGAATTGAGAAAATCCACACTGACGAACAGAAAGCTGATTTACATACCAAAGCTTTTGATAAAAATCGGTTTAAATATTTGTTAAAACTGAATGGTATGAAGCTTCTTTCGGTGTCGGATGGAATTGTGGGCGTTGATGAAAGTACTGTTGCGGATGAAGACAAGAAACAATCTGCAATGGTTTGTCGATTTTTTACTTGTTTTGGTATTTAGGGGGAGTAGATATTTGTATATAGTTTATATTTTCAGAAAATACAAAAACAGTAAAAAATGCAAAAATACAAAAACATGATAAAATCTGAAAAAGAGCTTGTGTATATAGGGAAAATGATAGTACCTCGGCTAGACGATTACAGTATGCTAAAGATTTGTAAAGTATAAATGATTTAAACAGTCTCACTGATGATGTGTCGATAGGTTTTAGCACATTTAGTAGATTTATTCGGGATATAAACCTAAATTCAAACTTGTGAATTCGTGGGGAACACTACTTGGATATATAGGTAACCCCTGAAATCTCGTTTGAAAGGTCTCTTAATCTGATATACTAGGTCTTTATACTCAATGATGTCTGGGGTATTATTCCGGGACTTCTGCTGAACAGTGGTTCTGACCTAGTCCCTGGATAATACTTGCTGCAATGCTTGAAATACAGCATTAAACCCTCAGCATGCCGAAACAATAAAATTGATAGTCGCTGCTGTTGTAAGCAAAAAGATCCTCTAAAGGGGACACACCGTAAAGTCGAAGCTGATATCTCTCTGCGTATACGGAAGTATCGACCTGAGATCCCTCGGCCCTCGCATACCTAATTTATATACAGATATCATTGTAGTATACTCACCTGTAAGACTGATTATTGGGATTCTGGATACGGGAGTATATTCAAGAGGTGGGACACATGAATGAGCTAGTTCATAAAACATCTAAATCGTATCCTGAGTAGATTGAAATTTGTGTGGGAATTTAAGATGGATCAGTATATCGACAATCGAGGTGAATTGTTTAAGTCTGAGTATGAAATGAAGCTTAACGGTACTTGTGATTTTGTCTGAAAAGCTGATATGATTCCCTGACACGCTCGTCAAAAATATGTTTGTAAATAGTTTACTTTGTTTACTTTCTGCAATTTAAGTTTTCTGTATTTCATTTCTTAGTTTAGAACACTTTGATAAAATCCAAAAAGATTTTATTTCTGCTTTATTTTTCTGACAAACCAAAGTGGAGAGTTGATTGTTGGATTCTCAGATGGTTGAAGCAGATGCAGGAGATTCTGGACTGAAGAATGAGGAGAGCTTATCTTTGAAGAAGTTTGAATTGTTTGAAAAGTCAAAAACAAGTTCATTAATTTGATACTTGTTATTTTCAGAAAATGTTTGAAATTGTTGTTTTAAAATCAGTATTGTTTCGTCAAAAGATCAACCAAGGTCATTAATTTGGACTTGGTAGATTAATCAAGTGATCAGGGTCATTAACTTGGACCTGAATACTTGAGTGGATTGTTAAAACTGATTGAGTTTGTGATTTAATGTTGAAAAGATAGAATTGTAATGTTTGTTGGTTGAGTAACAGGTTTGGACTTCATTATTCCCAACGGAAGCTAATTGTCAAAGCTTGAACCAGATATCTCAGATTCTAGCATATCGAGAGAGGGAGTCTGTGAAAGGGGGAGTCTGGATCAACGGTCAAAGGGAAGATTGAAGTTTAAAGTTTGAAGATTGAAGATAAAGATTGAGGAAAGTTTTTACAATGTTTGAAGAATGATAAAGACAAAGACTTGAAGCCAAAGACTTCATCAACATCCAAGGGGGAGTCTGTTGGTGCACTAAATGTCTGCTGATTACGTCTTAATCAAGTCTTGTGTCTAGATAGTTTGAATGAACACACATTAGGGTTTTATATGTATAAACTTGTGTATTTCACTTGAAAGGGTTTATGTGTGTTTCAAGCTAAATCAACATTGAAGATTTAGCTTGAACTGTTTCAAGCGAAATCATGATTTAGCTTGAAACTGATTCAAGCGAAATCATTAGGTTATAAATAGGGTTGTGTGGTTCATTTGTTAGAGATGGTCATTGTATGAGAGACGAAGTGCTGCCGGTTTTGTATCAGAATACGTTATAAAAGCACGAATATCAATCAGAAAAGAAGAATTAAAAGGATAATAGCTGTTATGACTTTGTTTATGTTGATTCCGCCTTCATACTCAAAGATGAACTGCCTTAACTGACATTTAAAGGTCGTAGAACGGTCCAACAAGTTGACTAAGGATACTACATGACATGGACACGACTTTGTCATTGGCATTTGTGAGAACCGACTACAAAAACCTAAAAATGTGGGTACCTCAACCTTTTAAGTTTATAGCCTCTCCGACTTTTACAAAGTTTTATAAAGTCTACAATGTTTATAAAAAATTTGCACGTTATAGTTTAAATATTATCGTGTTATGAATTTACATTGAGATAGATGGTAAACAGGCAATAAGCTGCGCCGCTACCCCTTTTTGAATAACAAAAATAAGTCTTTTAAAAACTGCGAAAATAGACCTCGGGGTCATTAATTTTTTTATAAAGTCTATAATGTTTTAAAAAAGTTTGCACGTTTTTACATTTTACAAATATACGCAAAGTGACACTTTACGTTATTAGTTGTACAATGCAACATCCGTAAGTTTACCATCTATTGGATGCCTTGTTGGCGTTCTTGATCGTTTGTCGGGTGTGCATTGCGGGTGCCCTTCATGTTTGGACAAGTAATGAATTAAAGGCGCACAACCGATTATCTAGAGCATCTCCAATTAGGGATGAGCGTGGTATTGATACCGAAAATACCGGTACCGAAATATTTGGTATGGTATGGTACCGTACGGTACCAGTATCTGTAGGTAAAATTTGGTATTTCACCGGTACCGAAAATGCCAAAAAGTGGGTACCGGTGCCAAAAAAATTCGGTACCGATACCGGTACCCAGTACCAAATGTTCATCCCTATCTCCAACGGCTTGGTCCGTGGAAGAGTCTGCTCCACAAAGCACAACACAAACAAAATGCCTTGTTGGAGGTGGTGGTTCGCTTGAGCAAATGGGCATATATAGTTTGGAATTGTGAGGACCACCCACTAACAAAACTTTTTTTAGTGTAAAAAGTGGGGTTTGATGTGGATTGTAAAGAGTGGAGGTTTGGAATGATGTGACATGCTAACAAAACAGTTTGGAGTTTAGACCGGGGTTACGGTTGGAGATGCTATTAAGTAGTCAATTGTACTATAGCTACATGCTAATCATGACCAAGATTAGAGAACATTTTATAATAATATTATTTTCTGTGGATAATGACATGTCTAACAAGGATAATCATATCCAAGATTCGAGACAGATACATACATTAGATATGAATAAAGTTGGATTACAATATTGGCATCGACATCTAACCTTAAGTTACGTAGGAAGCATGCACTTGGTCTTTCGGTTTATCATTTATGACTTATGAGAATAAAGTTGACAAACATGAATTTCAATATAATCGTCTTTCGGGTTAATTTTAAACACCATTGATTAGTCAGAAGGTGAAATGAACCCATCCCTCCCTTTGTAGTTTCTCCCCAACTTCTTAATCTAGAAAGAACCTAGGAATCAAATTTATTGTAGGATTTGGTTGCGGAATAGGATATTTTTGTCACACCAAAAAGAAAGAAAATGGCCAATATACGACTAAAACCCACTTTTTGAATCATGAAAAGGAAAAAGTACATAAATTCTTATCATGATTCCTTTTTTTTTTAACGGCAAGGTGTCACAATTTTTTGGGTGCGAGACGGGAATAAACCGCCTCAAGTGGGGAATAAACCGCCTCAAGTGGAGATTGAACCCGGGCATCATGGGTAAAACTCTGGTGCATCAACCAGTTGGACTGGCATCATTAGCTATCATGATTCCTTCTTATTTGTGCAAGATAAGTTTAAACAAAAATAAACCACAAATGAATCTATACAAATTTTGTAATCTATCACTATGACATCAACTTCTAGTCATCTAACAAATTTTTTGCTTCATCTAACTAAAATTTTTTGCTTCTCTTGTTTCACTCCGGTTAACAGTCTTTTTGCTGTTGTTCGGAATGGGTAGGAGGAGCTCACAAAGCCGTCAACTAAATGGAGATATGTTTTTAGGTCATGGCATGTGGCAAAGTCGCTTTTGGTTAGGTATGGTGACGCCTCGCTGGTTAGCCGGAGTTCTTTGCCTACCTCGGCATATCCGAACCAATCTCCAACTTCATCAACTTGTTTTTGTAGCCATCCTTGCAACCCTACACTTCTTTTTGCCACGTCGTTGCTACCAATATCAACCAAGAATCCAGGGACTTTCGTGATCACATCCGTCGAGTTCACGATTCTAAGAATTTGTGTCCCGTTGCTTTCAAGTTGTGATCGGAAATTTTGGTTTCCAACACGAGGCCCGCCAAAGGAAACTACAGTCACCATTGGCGAGTGCTTAAATGTCGAGGTTATGTCATAGGCCGTGAGGGTGGCTAGTGCCGCACCAAGGCTATGGCCAGTGACCGTCACACTAAGAGGCTCATTGCCATACGTCTCAATGATCCTTGATATCTCCTCACGCACCATGTCCCGTAAACTTGGACACATGTCAGTTGCTGACGTGTACATACTAAGAAACCCTTGTTGTACCATAGCTTTTTTCTTTTCAGGTGCCATGTCATCAGGCAATGATGTCAACATGGCACGTAGATTCTCAACCCACTCAAGAGACGTGGCAGTTCCCCTATACGCAATCACCACGTCCCTACGACCCAATCGCGCAATCTCCTTGTCATCATCGCAAACCGCCACGTAACCAATCCAGCTGGAATTCGTTGACGCCCAGCTCGGCATCCGGTCAATCCAGCCTGGCAGCTGAACCCCACACGTGGCATGCAAATTTTTAGTCACCTTATACCCACTCTCCCCTAAACCACATCTATCCAACATTGTCTTCTTACTAAACTTACATGTTGCATAGTCCGGTGATGATGTATCAAACTCGAAACACCGGTATGCCGCTTCGACGAAATCCCCATATCTGAGTATCTCATGCCGGAGACAATCATCTAAAGGGTCAAGCAACCCTTCCCAGTTCTTGATCCCTTGGTACTCCCTCCACTTCTGATCCAAACTAGCCACACGGTGTGCGACACGGGCCGGACCCGAATCGCTGTTCCAAGAACTCTTGACACTTAACTGTGTGGTTCGGTGGTTGGTATAAGTGGTGCAGTGTGAGATCTCAGCCAGATGGGTTGTAGGTCTGGCTACGTTGCATGGTTTAACCATGCCAATTACACCACCCTTCATACGTCTTTATTTGTATCTCTATATATATGTATATTTTATTTAGGGTGTGTTTTGAAGCTAGAATGGATTGCATATTTTATAGTTGGAAATGATAGATAGATACATGTACATATATGTAGAGAGAGAGATATGTAGTGAGAGAAAAAGGGAGGACGGTGGTATGTGCGTGCGTCAGTGCGTGTGGACGTCTTTTTTTTTTTCTTTCTTCTTTTTTGTTGAATTTTTCATTGATAATTTTGAAAAGTTGTAAGTTGAAGTTTATATGACCAGACCCACAGGATATATGCAAGAAGAAGATTAGGATCTCCCTATCTCCGACCATGCATAGTGGGGTTTCTCGCGTGTTGCAGCGGCAGTGGCGGATCTAGGATTCGCGCCAAGCCGTAATGTTTTATAAATAAGCGGTAACGAAATCGAAAAAACGTTAAATTTTTCCAAAATTTACACTAATTTTACACTACCGCCGGAACGCCAAGACGTAGCGGACGCCACCCCTTACTATATGCTACATCCGCCCCTGTGCGGTGGTCAATCGATCTGTTTTAGTTTAGTTTGTTACAGTATTGGTGTGATACCGAATTTTGGTATAGACATCAAAAGCGATACATTGAGGGAAAACCATAAGAATAAATATTGGTATCTGCTTGGATAATACCAACATCGGTACTAATGTTATTTGGTCATAATCAGTTTGGTTCGTCACGAAACCAATAGGAACATCAAGAAAACCATAAAACGAATACCAATGTCTATACCGTTGTTCGAATGGTATCGGTTTGGCTCGCCATAATAAAGAACGAAAATATCAAATATATTTGACCTGTCCACTTCTGAATTAAACTTTTAACGAAACGTTGATAAAAATCAGCATGCCGTATTATTTTATAAAGATAACAAAAAGGGTAAATCATTAAAAGAACTAGACCGTGAGATGACTTTGATGACATGTGTGTTTGTGTTTCGATCACTTGTACATTACTATTCACAACTCGATTGTAGTAATATTCATATTAAGGCTACTTGGTATGGGTGAGGCTCATCCTTGGAGGATGACCATCCACGTCAGCGCCACGTTGATCGGGTGTGAGGATGAGATAAAGAGGATGGAGCTAAGGAAATGGGGGATGAGCCAAAAATATATATGTATATGATGTATGTATATGTGTGTGTGTGAGAAGGGAATGCGACAACCTTTGTCCTTATGTGCCCGTCTCCATCGTCCGGATCTCGATGAATACAATGACGTCGGGCCTCCAGAATTGGTGTGCTGGGCGGCGCCGAGCCACGACGAGGCTGGGACGAGCCCCACACCGGAGAGCCTAAGATGTATATAAAAATACGCAAACCATTACGATATAATCATAATCTTATAACGTATCTTATTTTAAAATTATAAAAAATACTCAAAACTAATAATAAATCTATCATATTTTAAAATTATAAAAAAATACTCAAAACTAATCAAATACTGATAAAAGATATCATCTAATGTCATGTGTCATTCTCTAATGTCACGTGTCATTCTCTCATTTATATTATGGACTGAAATGGTTACGAAAGTGAAACCACAGAGACTGAAATCGCAATTTTTAAACTAATAGACTGGACTAGTGATTTTTGACAAACCATAGGGACGAAAACAGTAATTAAATCTTAATACCATTAGTATAGACTTAGGGCTGCAAACGAACCAAACGTTCGGCGAAAAGTTCGTGAACCGTTCAGCGGGAAGTTCGTTTGTGTTCGTTCGTTTATTAAACAAACGAACACGAACAAGAAATTTCGTTCGTTTAGTTAAATGAACAAACATGAACAGAGGTCGTGTCCGTTCGTTTATGTTCGTGAACGTTCGGTAACGTGTTCGTTTGTGTTCGATAGTTCATTAGTGTTTTTAGTTTTTATATCTATTTAAATACTTCAAAATTCTGACAAATTAAATATCTAATAAGTGTCGGTGTGTTATATATTCTGTTCATGAAATGATTGTGTGTGTTCGTTTGTTTCCATTTGTGTTCATAAACATTAGTTTGTGCTCATTTGTGTTCGTCAACGTTCGTTTTTTGTTCGTTGCCTAAAGTTAACAAACGAACACAAACGAACACGAACAGGTTCATTTCCTTAATAAACAAACACAAACATCAAATCACGTTCGATAAGTGTTCGTGAACACATATATTTCTTAACAAACGAACACGAACAAGGTCTTGTTCGTGTTCGTTCGGTTCGTTTGCAGCCCTAAATATAGTAGATTAATCTTTAATATTATTAATTATTGATATATCTAATAATATATAAATATAAATAATTGTATACATTATGCAATTTATCTTTGCGTTAACTTCTTAAAATTTATTTTTTAAAGATTACATGGATTTTTTCTCTGTTTTCTTTTTATTGATTAAAATATTTAAATTATAAACTGATAAATAATTAAATGAGTATTTAAATTAAATTTTATATAATCCTTAACTTATATTTCAATTGATGATCAATAATAATTAAGTTATTTCTTATTATTGTAGGGGATATTTATATAGCATTTTCAGTTTACATTTGATCAGTGAGATAAACTTATTGGACATATTTGATTTGCTTTAGTTATTAACAATAACAAATATATGATTTGAGATAATCATTACTGAAATCCCCTGTGTGATTCAGCATGAATTCAATTTGGATCGGTATCGATTTCGTACATTACGGTAATGACACTCTGTATAACAACCGAAAGAAAAAAAAACAAACAATAAAGTCATTAAACTCAGAGTATAAAAATTTTATGGTCATTTTAAAAAATGTTTAAAGTTTAATATTCTTGTCACAAAAACACAAATGAAAAGAAAATATTATATTAAAGTGAAAATCGTTAATGAAATCTATGCTTAAGTTTAAATAATTAAGTTAGTGTCGCTACAGCGATTACAATGCTGATGTTGTAAAATACACTTGATAAACAATGAAGTTCCTATATAAATGTTATTATTAGGGTTGTGTACGGTTCGGTTCGGTTTGGTTATTTGCATTATCCGTAACCGTAACCGAAGTCATTGGTTAATCGGTTCGGTTAATTCGGTTAATTTGTCGGTTTTCGGTTCGGTTCGGTTCGGTTAATTTTCGGTTAATAACCAATTCAAACAAGAGTTAATTTTTTTGCTTAGAAATACATGTAATGGAGGTATAAATACATGAAATAGATGTATAAATACATGAAATGGATGTATAAATAAATGAAATGGAGGTATAAATGCATGAATAGATGTTTAAACACATGAAATGGAGGTATAAATAAATGAAATGAACGTATAAATATATGAAATGAAGACATAAATAAATGAAATAGTGGTATTATTACATAAAATGAAAGTATAAAACATGAAATACATGAAATAGAGGTATAAAAGCTAGAAATATATAAAAAAATGATTCGGTTCGGTTAATTTCGGTTAACCGATGGTAAAAAAAATATCCGTTAACCGACTTTCGGTTAATTCGGTTTCGGTTAATTTCGGTTCGGTTTTGTCGGTTTTCGGTTCGGTTCGGTTTTGGTTAACGGTTCGGTTATTGCATACCCCTAGTTATTATTATCTTTTATTATTTATAGTTTTTTCATGTAGCTAACATGTTTTTTTTTTTAATATACAATACGTGGTAAATCACAAAAGAAAAAAAGTTAAACAATTGTATTCTCTAATTTGTTTTTATCCTGTTACAAAAATTTGTTATGTCTTGTGACATGTGAATTTTATTCTTTTTCAATAGCAAATAATTTTTTTTGTAATTGGATTAAGAATGTTTAATAGGAAAGGTTCTATGAATTGATAAAGGTTTTGATGTTATCACTTTGTCTCATAACCTGCAGGTATATTGTGGTTTTATATAATTGCAATTTGATTACTCATTTTTTTAAATGGAAAGTTGGAAAATAAAAGAGAATTTGTTTCATTTGTTATATTATCTCTACTCAGGTATCTTTGAAAATATATGTTATCTTGAAAAATTTTGGGGGTTATGCAAAATAACATGCTACTAAAGCTGCTAATGGGCTGTAAAACATTTGGATTATTCTTTTCTGTATAAAAGGTGTGAGACTAGCAGTTCATTGAGTGGGAAACAATTGGTGCCGATTATTAATGTTGGGATGTTGCAGAACTTATGCAAGCTGGACACATGAACAATCCTATTATCAAGGTTGTGGCTACACAAACTATGAGTGAACGACTTCTTTTTTACTACTGTAAAATGTGATATTACAAACATATTTTATTGGCATATATGAATTTCAATTTATATATCTTAAATAAATACATATAAAGTTACATTATCTCTTATTAAATAAGGGTGAGGGTATCGATACATCCCTACTTTTTAAGTGCACATCCCCCTAGAGGCAGAAAAAGTGAAGCATTAAACCCTATGAGCGGCGTATAAGATTATGAAAACATTAAATGTGTCAGAAAACATTAAATGTGTCAGAAAAAGTGAGTCTATACGCCTCTCATTGCCCTATGAGCGGCGTATAAGATTGTGGTAGTTGAAGCATTAAACCCTATACGCCTCTCATTGATCTATTAGCGGCGTACAGGTACGATTTTTGATGAATTTAAGGTATAAATACTGACGTGCAGCGATTTCAGTCTGAAAAAGTGACCCGTATACGCGCTTATTAACCTATACGCGGCTTATCATCCGAGAAAATGTTATTTCTCCAAGCATACGGGAATTATTTCATTCAAATGTTGAAAACTCACAAAATACTAATGAAAATTCTCAAATAAAAACGTCGGTTGAAACCGTGAAGCATAAAGATGTCGTATTGGGACATTGGTTATGTTTTTGGCGAAGATTCGAACTTGTCATACGTCTCCAAAAGCGTTTGGTTATCCGGCGTTGATCGAGGTGAGGAGGAGGTTGTGTCCGTGCCTCGTTGTGATGACGGGGGTGTGCGTCTCGTGTTGCCTGATTTAAACCAGGTGTTCGTAGATGAGGCAGAACCATCTTACATAATCCAAAGTTATCCGCGACACGAATACAAGACTTACCATTTGTATACGGAAAACCAACACAAGTTAGAGTACGAGGAAGGTGCTAAAGACTTTGAGGAAAATGATAACGAAGTCGAGGAAGGTGCTAAGGACTTTGAGGAAATTGATAACAAAGTAGAGGAAGGTGTAATGCACTCAGTGGCGGAGACACCCTTTGAACAACGGTGTCGTCCGACACCATTGAATTTTGTGTAGCAAATACAACGTATAATAGGAAAAATTCGAGCGACACCATTGTCTTTTCACAAACGACACCAATGTCTTTTTACAAACGACACCATTGTTTTGTTTTCTTCTAAAAGAATTACATAATAAACAAATTAATATATCAAAAATTAAGCCCGGTTACTTGAATTTAATTAGTATACTTTAAATCATTAAAGGTACATGCTAAATTTGTATTTTTCTCTATTCCAGTAAGCATTATAGACTCATGTCTAATTAGTTTTGTTTCAATTGTTTAACCTAACAGGATGTTTGATGATCATTTGAATGATGCGTGCACTTGTTTGTCATAATTAAAAATAGTTCATTTTTTTGCAAGTTGCCGTTGAAAATATTATGAATCGTTTTCAAAACATGAAAATGCGTACAGAGCAACTATTAAATGCATTTTTTATATATATTTTAAATGACTTTGTAATTTTATTATATGTTCTTATTCAATGACATTGTACTTTTACTGTGATATTTGCTTTTATTATGTGATTTGACCCGACTAGATCCGAACCGATCCAAAAAGTTCGACTCTGGGTTACTATAAACCGGGGTATCCATAAAAAAAGACACCATAAGAAAAAATTCATGGCTCCGCCACTGAATGCACTTTGAGAAATGTGATCACGACGATAAGGAAGGTGTTGAAGACGACGAAGGTGCTAATGCGGAAGGTGTTGACGACGACGAAGGTGCTAACGAAACAAAAAAGGTATCACATAACCGTCAATTACGTGTTATTCGTTATATTATATGTAATGTTTATATAATTTTAAAGTGAAAAAAATGATTTTGTATATGTGTTATTTGTTATATATATTTTTTATTATGTATGAGAAAACTAGAAAATGTATGACCCGACTCGACCCTAACCCGAATCCGACCCGAAATTTTATACAAACCCGAAAATTGTGTCATACATATTAACCCGACCCGACCCTAACCCGAACCCGACGCGAAATTTCATACAAACCCGAAAATTGTGTCATACATATTAACCCGACCCTTGTCACACCTCAACCGATGGCGGAAACATCAGGATGAGACGAAATAGATTGCTAGAGACATCATAACACTATGTGACAATATAATTAAAATTCAAATTTCATAAATGGACTAAATGTCATACAAGATTCCAAGGAAATACAACATTGTTCAACAAAACATAACATCAAAAGATAAACTAAATTTTGGTGTGTATCTAAGTCCACCTAATCTTTGTTCTTCATCGCATCATCATCAAACTATCAACCTGCAACATGTATTAAAATATCAACAAAAAGTTGGCGAGCATACAAGTTTGTTTACATAGCATAATATAGACTAAAAGTTGCTCATATCCACATGAATCATAATATGCGAGTTACTAGTATGCCTAGATTGTGTAACAATATGTTCAAACCCAAGTTTCCAACGCGTTTAATTTTGCCTATCCCATAGTATCGTGGGAGGTTAACATGTTAATCTTAACAATACCCCAAGTATCGTGGGCAGTGCGTTAATCCTATAGCGCTATAATTGTTAAGGTAGGCTAGCAAAGTTAATGAGCATATATCAACACAAATAGTTTACATGGCATACGAGATTAACTAGCATCACGCATAGTTTCATGGTTCAACAATGGATAGAGTTTGTTTAAAATTGTTTCAAAGTGAAGTGTAGTTTGTATAGTATACATGTTGCACCCAAAGTGATTAAAAAGGGAAAAGGGATCGAGTATGCTCACGGTTTTTGCAAGCTTTCCTACTTGAATTGTAACACCCCAAAACTCGAATTATTAAAATTCATTAGTAGGTTACCATGTGTAATTAAATGAAATACAATAACTAAGTTATTAAACTTAGTTAAATGCCTAATAAACAAGTTAAGGAATGAAACTTGTGGCAACTATAATGGAATGGTAAACTTGAGGGACTTAGATTGCCAAAAAGGAAATTTAATTTATTAAAACAAAAATCACACACACACAAGGTGTGTGTGTGCGTACGATCGCACAGGGGAAGGGGGAAAGGGGTGTAAACCCTAACCACAAGAAATCATCAATTGAAAAGGAAATCGAGGGCTAATTGTGTGCATGAACCAAGAATGTTGATCCCTTAAGCGTTTCTCACATCAAGTAAGTTTAATTTTATGTTTTGGTATTGTTTGATGATATGGGTTATGGTCAATCCGTGAATTGATGCAAAAATTGAGTATGAATAAGTGTTATAATCCTCATATGGAACATGTATTGTGAAAGATTTTAAGTAGTAGGATGATAGAAGTTAAACCCACTTCTAGTGGTGAAGATGATGACATAAGTGATTCACCCATGTTAAAACCTAGCTTGAATCATTGATGTATATGTTGTATGTAATGAATTATTGTTAGATAGGTTGATTATAGTATGTACTTAAGTTGATTCTTGTTGTAATTGATGAATTATGCATTAATGAACTAGTAGGGTAATGCATAAGGTACTTGTATCATGTGTTATATTGGTGGTATGCACACAAGGTGTATGATGAAATGTCTAGGTGAAGTTAGAATGAGAGATATTTAGAAAAGATTTGTGAAAACTAAATCTATCCAAAAAGTTACAAACGAATGTAATCGGCTGTAACTGGGTCAAATCCTGTCAAAAACTGATGTTTATTGAGTTTGTGATAAACTCTCAGGAAAAACCTTTCAAACCCAATTGGAATTGCATTTTTTCGATGAAAAATGAACGTTTTATGAATTTTTCCGTATCGAAGGTTCAGGCTGTGTTTTCTGGCAGAATTTGTAGCTCATTACGAATGTCATTACTCAAATTAAGAATTGAGTTATGATCTCAAATTTTTACTGTAGGTAGTTTCGGGTGATTCCAAAAATCTTCAACTGGAATTTCGTCAATCGGATAAACGAGAAATTTTAAATGAATTTTTTCGTAAGCTGCAGTCAGAAGTGACGAATCTGATTGCAGCTTAGTAAATGAATTTTTATAAATTTTTGGTAGAGAGTTAGAATCTGAAAATTTAACACAAGGATAACCCCTCCGAGGGGCACGTCACATAAAAAGATTGTAATTTTTTCAAGCTCGTAAGTACAGTAAACGGACGCCCCAAAACAGCCTATTATGATGTCATGAGTATATGAGATTAAGCCGAAAGTTAAAATGATAAATCGTTGACTCTGAAAGTCAACTACGCATAAGAAACATAGCTAGACTTGTTGTGATTATAAGATTATAGATAATCATATGGTACATGGTATATAAATATGTGATAAATGGAATGACATGATAGATTATATGGGTTTGAAAGGATGTGAAATCGGGTACATGTCGTATGCTTGTTAGGAATGATTTATGCAACTTGAATATGAAATTATGCAAATGTATGCTCGTTATCAAGTACAATGATGTATGCTAACAAGAATGTGTTGATGATAACCTGAAAGCGTAGGAGCCATGTCAACATGGACACGAGCATAGAAGGGCAATGGGTCAAAGGTAAATACGGAAGCTATGCACGAACTCGGACGCACGAGGTAAGTGACTTCCGACTCACTTATTAGTATGTGTAGGGGATTATTTAATAATTACGAATGCGAGGAAATCTTGTTTGATTAAGTAGTGATTGGAATTACTAAGGTAGGAAAGATTAATGGGGTTGAAAGTAGTTAGTTACGTCGGAACTAAAATGATGAAATTAAACGGGTCGAATAATGGCATGAAGGATCTATAAGTATTTTTCTTATAACTCAGCTTTTGATGTCAGTTAGGATGGTAAAAGGATCCGTAATTAAATTACGGACGTGTAGAATCAAGAATTACTCAAAACGGACGTCTAGGTCATAAGTTGTGTAAGTTTTAAGTTGAGAATTGGTTAGAATGCATAGCTGGGCAAAAAGTGCAGCAGCAAAAGAAATGGTTATGTCGAAAAGGGGTTGTCGCGCTACGCGACAGCAAAACCATCTTTACCGTCGTGCAACGCGACCACTGTCGTGCCCCGCGACCACCCGGGGTTGTATCTGTCGCGCCCCGCGAGAGCCAGTAAGATGGCAAAACTTGTTTTTCTAGTTCGTTTCAGCACCCAGACTCGATTGTAAACGCGTATATGATTGCAAATGAATACCTTAAATAGTGGTTTTGTTATAAATGAATGTTATTATTCTCTGGATAGTAAAAGTATGGAATTACCCTGGTGTAAGTGAAGGAAAAAATTATAAGTAAACGTATCTAGAAACAAGTGAGTGTGTATGACGATATGTATAATGCCTATATTAAATAAAGTTAAAATTTTGACATGATAACGTAAGAGTATGTATGTAAAAGTAGTAAGCAAGAGCCCGTAACCATATATGCACTCATATAGGTAAATAAGATTGTATGGTCGTTCGTTGTAACTAATGTATGTACGAAGGTGGGTTGCTATGAATGCATGTAGGAATTAGGAAGGTATTCGTTTGTGAATGCGAGATGTTATAAATGTATGAAGGAATGGTTTCCTTATGTTTGGCAATTAACGATTGCTAACGGTGTGCTTTGAGATTGAAATGTAATGCAGGTAAAGAACACCGGGTTCATGAGGTATCGAAGTCGAACTCGGAACAAGAAAATACGAGAGGATAGTTGAATGAATCAAAGTTCCTATTGTTAAATGCCATTCATTATTAGACTATATGAGAATCAAGTCTAATGATGTTGTTAATGACTAATGGTTATGTTGTATGTGATGTCCACAGGTATTACACATATTTCTTCTACCACTAACAAAGAGAAGCGAACATAGATCGAGTCGAGAGCAAGGATTGTACGGAAAGAACGGTCACTTAGCTTTATTTATGTAACGTCTTAAAGTGTTAATTGGAAGTAAATGTTGTATATTTCCTTTAGTTAATGCTTGACATTTCGTAACTGACCCTTTATGTAAGTAATGTGTCTAATAAAGAAAGAAATTTTTAAGGCACTTTCTCCGCTGCGTCGTTTTTAAGTTATTACGTGTTAGGGTGTCTCATGAATCCCGCGAGTGGTGTTGGTTGTTTAGTTTGGAGCACCTTGTCCTTCTACACAAAGGAACATAGATGTATGAGTTTGGGGAAAAACGAAAGATTATAGATTCGGAATTTAAATAACATGAACATAGCCATAGGAAAATAATCATCCATCACATATGATGTTTAGATGATATACCTACTAATTTGACAATGTCCATTTGTTCATCATCAAAGGTTCGGTTTGTTTGAATATTACATAAGTATTATATAGAGTATATTATATCATACAAGTCAAGCATGAGGTAGAAGATCAAAGTCTTCATTTACGCACCTCTAAGTATCATAGAATTCATACAAGAGGTAGGAAGAACAAAGCTTCCATTTAGGCACCTATATTGTTCACCACTACACTTGTTATTATGAACAACAAGAAGGGTTATGAACTTACAAGAATAATGAAATACAACAACTAATCTATGAGAAAACATCAAGAAGTGAGTGGATTTTTATGAAAGATAGCCCAAGCTAGTCTAACAATCACACCTTCATCAAGCTTCAAGCTTGAACACTTCTTGTGGGTAAAACCCTAACTAAAATAGAAAGTTTGTGAGGATTATACCTCTGATTTTGAGTGTCTCAACCTTGTTTTTAAACCTAACTAACCATAGAAGTGGTTATAAGCATAAGGACATAGGTTTGAGATGAGTTAGACTCAAGTTTGAACAAGTTTAGTAAAGATTTAAGCACAACAGAAACGAACAGTGAAATTTGGAGCCTTTTTGGTGACGTTCCAGGGACTGGTTTCTTGTGAAAACCCCATGGAATCGAAGCTAAGGTCAATCCAAGTGTACTGGAAAAAGAATGAGGTAAAACGGATAAGAAACGAGTGAGATATGATCACTTTTGTGAAGTAGGATGAATCTGCTCGAACACAGATTTGCAGGTACGTTTTTTAGAGTTTTAGAGTGATTTGGGTGAGGTTGTAAAGTGATTAGAGATTGGGAATGGCTTAGTATTTATAGGATAAGGTTAGGGTAGGTTGTAGTTGTGTATTTAATGTTAAAACATGATTTAAAACTCAAAATAACATGAAAAAGGAGCTAAAAAACGAGCTGGAACGAGTCTAACCCTTTTTGCGCGCTGGGTGGGTTTGGCAGGCCGCGAGACCTAGTTGGGCCAGGTCGCGGGCCGCCTGGACTCGAGTGGGGTTTAAACAAAAGGAGGTCACTGCTCAGTTGGCTGATGCGCGTCTGTGTGAGGGTACAGACCCGGGTTCGAGTCCCGTGGTCTGCATCCCTTTTTTTGTTTTATTAAATTTTCAAATATTACACAATCAGTCCCTGCAACTTTTACACTTTTAAAAATTTCCTAACTCACCCCTGAACTATTAGATAACCAAGTTATAATAAAAGAAAACTAACATTTTAGTTTAAACTAACTAAGTTAGTTTACTAACTTTAATATCTAACGAGATTAACTAGTTTATTAATAAAAAAATAAACTTTTAAATAACAAAATTAATTATTTTAATTAATTTAATTAGTTTAAATTTGAATAAAGACCATATTTTTAACGAATAAAAATCTTTAAACGTTTATTCGTTTCACAAAGCTTCCGAGTTTCGAGATTTAGGATCCGAATCTCATCATTTTAATAGTTTCAACTAGTTTAACGAGTATCAAGTGTCGATAAATATAGAATCAAGAATCCTTGAATAATATTTTGTTCAAATGAGAAACCGATTAACAGTTGCACATAATATGAATACACCAAAATAGTTTCGTTTTCATTATGATCAATAGTCTCGAATTACAAGCGGAACGAAAGTAGGTTACAAAGAGAGTACAGGCGTCTAAATATGGAAAGTACAACATGACTTGCTAAAATAAGAAAGTGCGGAAATGCGGAGCGTTACAGTCTCCCCTCCTTTAGGGAATTTCGTCCCGAAATTTAGGAAGAAGTAGCGAAAAGATATGGATACTTCGTATTCATGTCACTCTTGAGTTCCCAAGTGAATTTAGCGCTACGTTTTCCTTCCCATCGAACCTTGACGATAGGAATTTTACTGCGCCTCAATATTTTGACTCCTTGGTCCATGATTTCGACGAGTTTTTCCACAAAATGCAAGGTTTCGTTGACTTGGAGATCTTCGAGGGGAACTTGAAGTCCTTCTTCAGCGAGACACTTCTTTAGGTTCGAGACATGAAACGTTGGATGAACGTTGTTGAGTTCTTGAGGTAAATCGAGTCGATAAGCCACCTTGCCAATCCTTTCGAGTATCTTGAAAGGACCAACATAGCGAGGGGCAAGTTTTCCCTTTTTACCAAAACGAACCACTCCTTTCCAGGGAGATACTTTGAGTAGAACATGGTCACCAACGTTAAACTCTAATGGTTTGCGTCTCTTGTCAGCATAGCACTTTTGTCGACTTCGAGCCTTGAGTAGATTATCACGGATTTGAAGGATCTTATCCGTTGTTTCTTGTATGATCTCGGGACCAGGAAATTATTTGTCACCAATCTCGTGCCAACTTAAAGGAGATCTGCATTTACAACCATACAAAGCTTCAAAGGGAGCCATTTGAATACTGGAATGGTAGCTATTATTGTACGAGAATTCGATCAATGGTAAATGCACATCCCAACTACCACCAAAGTCGATGACACAAGAACGGAGCATGTCCTCTATGGTTTGGATAGTACGCTCAGTCTGTCCATCCGTTTGAGGATGAAAGGTCGTACTGAGATTTAAATGAGAACCCATAGCGGACTAAAAAGTTTGCCAAAGACGCGAAGTGAAACGACCATCATGATCAGAAATGATATCGAGAGGAATACCATGACGACATATAATCTCATCAGTATAGATTCGAGCGAGTTTCTCAACTTTGAAGTCTTCGCGAATGGGAAGAAAGTGAGCTGATTTAGTCAAACGATCGATGATTACCCAAATGCTATCATGACCTGAAGGTGTGCGAGGGAGTTTGGTTATGAAGTCCATAGCGATGTTATCCCATTTCCAAACAGGGATTTCAGGTTGCTCAAGCATTCCAGAAGGTCGTTGATGCTCAGCTTTGACCTTCGAGCAGGTGAGACACTTGGAGACGCACGTATCAATATCTCTCTTTATACCAGACCACCAATAGGATGTGCGTAAATCATGGTATATCTTGTCAGCACCAGGATGAATCGAGTACTTAGATTTGTGTGCTTCGTTCATGATGAGTTCACGAAGATTGTCGCGATCTGGAACCCAGATGCGATCACGACAGTATTGAAGGCCATCGGATTTAGTCACAAGTTGATCTTCAGTAGCACCACGTATTTCAACGAACATGGTTCCTTCATTGATAGACGAGTATTGTGCTTCACGAATGCAAGTGTGAAGGTCGCTCGAGATATGAAAACAACGAGTACTATTAATATGAGTCTTACGGCTAAGAGCGTCGGCCACGACATTCGCTTTTCCAGGATGATAGTGAATCTCGCAGTCGTAGTCGTTAAGCAATTCCACCCATCGACACTGTCACATGTTAAGCTCTTTCTGGTTAAAGATGTGTTGTAGGCTCTTGTGGTCAATGAAAACCACACACTTTGTACCATATAGGTAGTGTCGCCAAATCTTTAACGCAAAAACAACTGCACCAAGCTCAAGATCGTGGGTAGTATAGTTTTTCTCATGTATTTTGAGTTGGCAAGAGGCATAAGCGATGACTTTGTCTCGTTGCATGAGAACGCAACCAAGACCACGATTCGAGGCATCACAATATACCACGAAGTCGTCGTTCCCATCAGGGAGGGCAAGAATAGGAGCTTTACAAAGCAAATCCTTGAGAGTTTGAAAAGATTCCTCTTGCTCAGGACCCCAAGCAAAAGGTTTCTCCTTTTGAGTCAACAAAGTGAGAGGAACGGAGATTTTAGAAAAGTTCGAGATGAATCGGCGGTAATAACCCGCCAATCCTAAGAAGGAACGGATTTCTGAAGGGTTTCTAGGCGCGGTCCAATTCTTTACTGCTTTGATTTTAGAAGGATCAACATGGATTCCTTTTTCACTAACAATGTACCCAAGGAATTGGACTTCTTTGATCCAGAACTCGCATTTGGAAAACTTCGCGTAAAGACGTTCGGTACGTAAAAGCTCAAGTATAAGACGTAGATGACGCTCGTGATCGGCTTGAGATTTAGAATAAATAAGAATGTCATTAATGAAGATGATCACAAAACGATCCAAATAAGGTTTACAAACACGATTCATAAGATCCATGAACACAGCGGGCGCGTTAGTCAAGCCAAAAGGCATAACCACGAACTCTTAGTGTCCATAGTGAGTGCGAAATGCGGTTTTGGGAATGTCCTCTTCGAGAACACGAAGCTGGTGATAACCAGATCGAAGATCGATCTTGGATAAGCAAGTAGCGCCTTGAAGTTGATCAAAAAGATCATCGATGCGCGGAAGAGGATAACGATTCTTGATTGTGAGTATATTAAGCTCACGATAGTCGATACACATGCGAAACGAGCCATCCTTCTTCTTGACGAACAGTACAGGAGCACCCCAAGTGAGGTACTTGGACGAATGAATCCCTTCTCGAGGAGTTCTTGGAGTTGACTAGATAACTCTTGCATCTCAGAAGGTGCAAGACGGTACGGAGCTTTTGCAACAGGAGTCGAACCAGGTACGAGGTCAATACGAAAATCGACAGATCGGGGTGGAGGAGGACCAGGTAAATCTTCAGGAAAGACGTCAGGGAAGTCGCGCACCACTAGAACATCATTTATGCTCTTTCCCTTGCCCTTTTCTTCCACAATGTGGGCTAAAAAGGCAAAGTACGGTTTACGTAAATATTTGTTCGCTTGTATGCAGGACATTAACCTTAGTCCTTTTGAAGGTCGGTCTCCATAGACGAGCAAAGTGTCGCCAGATGGAAGAGGTAGACGAACAAACTTCTCGTAGCAAGCAATTTCAGCATGGTTTTCACGAAGCTAATCCATGCCTACGATGATGTCGAAACTACCCAATTGCATGGGTATAAGGTCGATAGTGATGTGACAACTGGCACAAAACCGGTGATTTCCGTACAGTCTAATTACTATTAAATATCTGCAATTATGTGCTTAAATGTCAACATTGTCTACTTTCATGCTACACATGTGAATTCATGCACGTTTTATACTTCAAATATCGCTTTATGCATTACTTTAGCGTTGCGTCAGAAAGACTAGTAAACTCACCGGTAAGACACATTATGTCAGCAACTCTACAGAAAGCAGTCAGATAATGGAATTAAGGCCTAGGAGTTGGTCCAACATCTGAAATATATTAAAACCCAAGTACGATACAAGGGTTAACATATAGACTTTCCGGAAGCTAGAATATGCACTAAAAAGCACCCGAAACGCACCTTAAATGCAGAGTTCTGCACAAATCAGCAATAAATCAGCTATAATCAGCTTTTTAACACATAAATATCATGCAGAATTCATGTTTTATTATCCAGAAAGCTTTCCTAAGTGTCGGGAATTAAAAGTGTCACAAAAGGGTACCTAAAGATCACTAAACGGAATAGTTTGACACTTTAACGAACCAGTATTTAACCAAACAACCGGACACTACCCGAAACACCAAAATTATACTAGAAGCATTATTTTAATGTTTCCAAGCTAATTATGAACCCCAAACACCATAACACCTCTTATAACATAATAACACATTAAATCCCTAATCAAGACACTTGAAACTTAACTTGTTTATGAAATTAGTGATTGAAACTTACACTTTACCCCCCCCCCCTTCATGTGGACGGTCACAAGGTGGCCCCCATCAAGATCTTTACTTGATCTTTCTTGATTTCCTTTGATCTTATAGAATCTCTCAAGATTATAATCTTGGATATGCTTTGTACTTTGAAGACATATTACACAAAGGATAAAACTATAAGATGGTTATAAGATCAAGACCTCATCTCCTTCACATTAACACACTCCATCTCTCCCTCTCTTGCTCACCTTCGGCCGAAATCACCCACAAGCACCACCACCTTCATCAATCCATTCTCATCCATTTTAAAGACATCACAAGGTGTAAGAAGGTATACAAGTAAGCTTGGAGCTTTTGGAGATTGAAGGACCTTCACCATTTGCTATTAACCACCTAGTTATCACTTTCATCTTCTTGAGTTTCATCCCTAGCCATTAGAGCTAGTAGTAAGCTTCTTGGTCACTAATTTAAGTCATGTTTATGTTATGTACAAGTTTCACCATCTAAACAACTTAACCTTTAATGCTAAAAATAAGATCTAACATATCCATGAAGAAAAATAAGTGATTACATGAAATTTTAGTGTATGTAATGATGCTGTTGATGTTATGTCTTGTGCATATGATTAGATTTAGTACGTTAAAGCTTGAATCTAACAAGTTTAAACATGGATCTTGAAGGATCCATGGTTAAACTTGAAGATGAACATATGAAGCATGACGTGAACTTGAAATATAAATTTCTATGCATAGACTTGTGATAAAGTATGTGTAGGACTAATTTTTGAAATTAAAACTCATGGAAAGTTTGTTAAAATTATAACATAAAGCTTGTTTTGAAAGATCTAAAAAATATTAAGCATGGATCTTGAAAGATCCATGGTTAAACATGATATTAAAAATGATGATCCTTCTAAAAAACATAAAAGCAGTTTTAGAACATGATTTACAAGGTTTGAAAACATAAAACTCATGGATGAATGAGTTAGTGGATTAAAGTCTCACATGAGTTTGTTTAAAATACAAAAGAACACTTGTTTTTGGAAAGATCATAATATGTAAGGTGTAGATCTAAAAGACTACACATTTTTAACAAGAGACAAGTTCACCATGATGTTTCATATGAAGAAGTTAGTGTTTATTGTTGATGATTGTTGTTGGAAAATTATTTTGATGTTGAAAAGAAAATAAACACATGTTTTGAAAACATGGGAAACCTCCATTTTTAGGGGAAATGTAACACCCTTATTATTATTTAACGATTTTCGTATAATTTACGAAAATAAACGGGTAATTTGAATTACAATACATTGAAAATACGGGTTTCATTAAACTTTATTTACAGAATTAAAACTATACAAAATAACATGTTTGAGTTCGTCATTTAACAAAACAACGATACATAGTGCGGAAGCTTATTTCTTGATCGTGTTCGGTTCTTCGTTGTGCTTGATCGTCCGCCGGTGCTAAAATAATACATGAAACTCATAAAACATGAGTTGGATTAGTCATACGTAACTTAGAACGTATTTAAACGAGTCTGGGAAGCGAAACTGAATAAAATAAAAATTTTTCGCCAAAACGGGGTTCCGTCGCGTGTCGCGGAGGAGCAATGTTGTTCCTTCGCGTGTCGCGGGGGAAACCAGTTTCCAGCAGGTCTGGAGCTGGGTCCTGCATTTTCAGCTATGTCTGTTTTTACGGAAACGGCCATAACTTCTTCGTTATTGATCCGTTTTACCCGATTTTTTTTCCTACGCGTCCGTAATTTAATCCTCCATCTTATGGAGTTAAAATCCTACATCCAACATGAGAAATTTTGAGACTTCTAAGCCTTCGACTCGTTACCTTTTTACCAAATTTTAACCCGTTTATGCATTTTATCAAACAAACGTATTTGTTTGATTCCTATATCACATACACTTCTTCAAATTAATGTTACCTACCATATTAGGTTCTAATCATAGGTTTATTACACAATTTAAACCCGTTCTCGCTCGTATGCTTATTTTGACCCGTTAAGGGTATTTAAGCACTTTAAAGCTTGAAATCGCTTTCATTCATTTCTAGCATCTTATTTATACATTTCTTATCAAGTAATCTTCCACTACAACTATAAGTGTGTTGGATCTAATGTGTATATCTATATGTTCCGAGTTTTACCCCTCGGATTATTATTTTACGGAAAGACTCAACTAGAGCCATTTGACTAACATATTACATCTTTCAACTTCTACACTTATTCTAAGTATTTATCTAATCACGAAATTCGTTTCCAAACAACCTTTAAGGGTTGTTTGTTCAATTTAGCCTACAAGGGCGTTTTGGTCGATTTTGGTCCTTCTTTTACAACGAAGGACTCTCACCAATTATTCGACCAAAATAGCACTTTTAACTACAACATAATTATGCGTACCTGGCTCGGATCAACATATTGACCCGTTTTAATACCTTTCGCTATTAATATCTAGATAATAGCAATGCTAACCATGTGTTAATTCCTGTGATCACAAAACTCAACAAGAAATCATCAAATATTATTGACAAATGGTGTTAACAACACCATTTGACCCGTTTAGTCAAAATGACCAATTGTCATTATAAGATGGCACTTAATTACCATTTCACCCCTTTAACCTATCCCGGTTTACTTTTTGAAATCATCCAACTTGAAAGTCGTTTCCTGTTTTATTTGACCCATTATGACTTATGCCAAATGGTGTCGTTTTAAATCCCTTTATCTATTCGCTAACCCATGTCCGGATTACCATTTCACCATTTTCACTTGTTCCGACTAGCATTATATCGCGCCGGAACATCATGTTTCATTTACTTAATATAATTTGTATTCCATGCTCACAAATAAGCATTTTGTAATAAAAGTAAAAAGGGCGTAAGCTTAACTTACCTCGCATCCGAACTACGCTTTTCCTTTCCTTCTTGATTCGTTTGACCCGCTCCCTCATCAAGCTTCCACCTAGCTTGTTGCGCGTCAAACTATCATCATCGTTTTCAAGGTGGTTAGATTAGTCATTCAAGATCATAACTTTCACACCTTATGAATCTTTTATCACTATTCTTAATGAACCTTATCATATGTCGGTTTGACTTTTAAAGGTCAAACCACCAATCTACAAATATGGTTGCACTAACAAGTTCACATGACTCGATTTAGGCACATTATCAACCATTTAGTGAGTGTCATCTTTTGAGACGTTACTCCTACTAACATGTTATTTGATTCATACCCCAAGTAACCATAAATCAACATGTAATTTTACTCATTGTATGCACATATACACTTTGACTATCATAACCATGAGTTTAACTCTTGTGTAAAAACCCACTTCTAATCACTTATGAATTCTTAACAAAATCTCTAATTTGTTCGAATAGTTCATTCATATGAATTATTATGATGTTTATACACATCAATTTCATCAAATCAACAAAACCCACTTAGCTCATACTTGGCTATTTGATAAATCACTAGTTTATGGCACAATCCTACAAGTTTACATCTAGGGTTTGTTCCTAGACTTGTACCCACACCAATATCACTATAACATTGAACATTCATGCAAGAATTTCGTTCATGCATGTTCATCACAAAATTCGAAATATCAATAAACATCAAAATTCAACATACCTTGTGATCCCCTAAGCTTGGTGATCACGATTTTATTAAAAGCCCCAAATTCTTGGCTTGATTTCTCTTTGATTTTGGCAATTTTTGTGAGTTAGGGTTCTTGGAAGGGAACTCCCCTTTTTCTCCTGCATATATCGACCAAAACACACAAATATGTGTGTGTTTTGGTGTTTTTAAGTTTTAGTTATAAACTTGTTTCCAATTGTCCACCTTTAGTCCCTCAAGGTTTTATTTTAATCTATATAAGTTATAATCCATTATTTATAACCTAATCACATATTATTAACTAGGTTAATTATTCCTAGTTAATTTAATGGGGTCGGGAGTTATAACCCGTTGTATTTTAAGTCCCGTTAACTTGGGCTCTTATAAACTCAATCTCTTAAAACTTTGATTCGCTTGTATTTAATTATTAGGATTTCTTATTTAAATCCAATTATTTACATGGTTATTTTTACTACTAACGGTACTTTACCCGTCTTTTAGTATTAACGGAGTTTGATTACCAAACCCGTTTTCGAGGTGTTACAAGTCTACCCCCCTTAAAGAGGTTTCGTCCTCGAAACCTTTTTCTTACATAATTCATTGAGTTTAAACTCAATGTATTCGATCCGAGAAATATTTTAAACATTACTTATACTTTTTAACCAATCGTTAGTATTACCCGAAAAGTACGGTAACATCTTTTTTTTTTTTTACTAATTGTCTACATATCTCATACAACATAGTGTAACTTCGGAATAACGTAATCTCGTTATTTCCACTAGTTTAGTTAACTTAGCGATATACATCGCTTTCATATACTATCGAATTTCCTTATGAATCCGTTGCTTTGACCCGTTTAAAGGTCTTTAGTGAAATCTTTCACTTTTAGCAACAATTTCTTTTGTTTTCAAATTCATTTATTCGGTTCAGTTATACCGAATCCACCGCTTACAAGCAACCAACTTACTTAAATGACCTTAACCAGTCTCACTAACTAGATTTATTAGTCCAGTTGCTTTTTACCACTCGCTTGGTGATAATGTGATTCCACTTCACATTGCATTTCTTGACCGTGATCATGTCACGTCATGTTTAATTTATATCAACCTTTCATTTTCGAAAATACCACTTTTTTCGAATATATCGTCTTGCACCTATCTATGTTAAGACCCACACACTCTTTGATATTTGTTATTTCCAAATTCGTCTTATAGTATTCATATTTGTTAAAACGTTGTTTCTTACTAAAACTGAATTTTAGTTTAACGTTTTTCCTTTTAACTATGTCAATTACTCATATTAAGGAAATTGACAACTCATAATTTATTCTTTTCCATTCTCATTTTACGCGGGGAATCATAACTAGTTCCCTTGCTTTACACTATTAACCCGTAGGTTCTTTCACTTAGTCTCATAGGCTATTTCTTTAAATTTTTCACCTTTTTAAGGTGAGACATTAACAACTCGTTTCTTTCTCTTTATGACCCGAGGGTCTGTTTGGTCCCGTAGACCTTAACACTGTGTTTAATCCCGTAGGTTATGATGATCCCGTAGATCATCTTTTATTCTTGTCTATATTCAAATGTATAAATACATATATAGCTTCAAGGCATCTCTTATTATGTTTGGAATCGTTTATTTTCGCTCTTGAACTTCAATTGACCTTGACCGTAGTCTAAGGCTTCATTTGTTTACTTCCGGACTAATCCTCCGACTTTATGATTTCTGACGTTATTTACGCATCAGTTTGTTCTACGCTTACCGTTTTCCGGTTCATACTTATACTTCTATACACCCCATTACCCGGGTTCTTTTATCTTAACGTTCTTAACGCCCATAACCCTTTACATAAATTAGTTAACATCTCACACTTTTTCTTATTCAGTCCGCGCCTACTTACATTAGCAAGCGTCATCATTTATTTAATTCGTTTGACTTGTTCGTGTGAAATTTCATCACTGGTGAACGTCAAATTTCATTCTTTGTTCGACCCGTTCGACTTTTAACTAGTCGAACGTAATAATTTTTTTTTATCAAAATTTATGTTTGCGAAAATTCTTGTCATCTTTTAGTCATGACTCATATTCCGAGTCTTTTGACTTTCTATTTCGCGTTCCTGTTTCTCAGTCTACGCATGCGTTTAAATCCTTACACACCAACCGGGTGTTTTACCGAAGTCGTTATTATTGCAACCCTTACGGTATGCATTATGACTTCGTTTCGCTTTTATATTCCTACTTTGTTCTCAAATTTGGTGTTTTACAAAATCGGCCCGTTAAGAGTCATATTTGTATTCTCCGGGTTCGAGTGTAAGCACACCCCTCCCAATTGCATACCTTAATCCTTTTACATTAATCTTTGTCCCTTCACTCGGGCTCATCATCCTAATGTAATACGCTTCCGTCACCCGGCTGTGCGTTTACATTATTATCAAATATTTTGCTCATTTGATTCATTTGGGTACTTTTAAGTTAGTCTCATTCATCCCGCCCTTACTACATCGGATGTAAACGTGTCCGCCATAAGAAGTTCATGGTATCATATGCCACTACTTACTTGGCCAGAGTAAGCGATTAACACATGACACACATGACCTTTTTATAGTTTTCACATCACGCCCTATGTAAGTAACGCCTCTATTTATTTCTCTTGGAAACAATATCCCGAATACATTTTCTATTCGGGTTTTTCCAAGTTTTTAATCTACATATGCAACTTTCAATTTCTACTTATTTGTTGCATATTACTATTTGTGCGATTATTTAAAATGTGCACCTGGTAATGTTTGCCCCGACGGGCGTTCCTTGCCATTAACCTTGTTCGCGGTCGTTACGCGATTTAGTCCTCGGTGAGCATGCTCCTCTTGTCATACTTCGGACCGTTCCATCATCATATCCACAATTCGTTTGACTCTCGTCGTCTTCAAACACGATTGTCCTTCAATTAAAACATTCACAAAAGTTAGTAACGTCAACTTCAATAATCACCCGTATTATAATACAAGGCTTTTTCTACTATACGCGTCAACGCGCGTATTTTCGTCAACTATATCAATCATTTTAATTGGGGTAACGTGTATCACACGATAGCCCTATGTGTTGTTTACAACACTTTAGCATGCTAAACTATTAACATACACGTACTTACCGGATTTGCGATCAAGCCTCGAACCGAACACATTTGTCAACAACCTTGAGCTCTAATTACCAACTTGTAACACCCTTATTATTATTTTACGATTTTCGTATAATTTACGAAAATAAACGGGTAATTTGAATTACAATACATTGAAAATACGGGTTTCATTAAACTTTATTTACAGAATTAAAACTATACAAAATAACATGTTTGAGTTCGTCATTTAACAAAACAACGATACATAGTGCGGAAGCTTATTTCTTGATCGTGTTCGGTTCTTCGTTGTGCTTGATCGTCCGCCGGTGTTAAAATAATACCTGAAACTCATAAAACATGAGTTGGATTAGTCATACGTAACTTAGAACGTATTTAAACGAGTCTGGGAAGCGAAACTGAATAAAATAAAATTTTTTCGCCAAAATGGGGTTCCGTCGCGTGTCGCGGATGAGCCATGTTGTTCCTTCGCGTGTCGCGAGGGAAACCAGTTTCCAGCAGGTCTGGAGCTGGGTCCTGTATTTTCAGCTATGTCTGTTTTTACGGAAACGGCCATAACTTCTTCGTTATTGATCTGTTTTACCCGATTCTTTTTCCTACGCGTCCGTAATTTAATCCTCCATCTTATGGAGTTAAAATCCTACATCCAACATGAGAAATTTTGAGACTTCTAAGCCTTCGAATCGTTACCTTTTTACCAAATTTTAACCCGTTTATGCATTTTATCAAACAAACGTATTTGTTTGATTCCTATATCACATACACTTCTTCAAATTAATCTTACCTACCATATTAGGTTCTAATCATAGGTTTATTATACAATTTAAACCCGTTCTCGCTCGTATGCTTATTTTGACCCGTTAAGGGTATTTAAGCACTTTAAAGCTTGAAATCGCTTTCATTCATTTCTAGCATCTTATTTATACATTTCTTATCAAGTAATCTTCCACTAAAACTATAAGTGTGTTGGATCTAATGTGTATATCTATATGTTCCGAATTTTACCCCTCGGATTATTATTTTACGGAAAGACTCAACTAGAGCCATTTGACTAACATATTACATCTTTCAACTTCTACACTTATTCTAAGTATTTATCTAATCACGAAATTCGTTTCCAAACAACCTTTAAGGGTTGTTTGTTCAATTTAGCCTACAAGGGCGTTTTGGTCGATTTTGGTCCTTCTTTTACAACGAAGGACTCTCACCAATTATTCGACCAAAATAGCACTTTTAACTACAACATAATTATGCGTACCTGGCTCGGATCAACATATTGACCCGTTTTAATACCTTTCGCTATTAATATCTAGATAATAGCAATGCTAACCATGTGTTAATTCCTGTGATCACAAAACTCAACAAGAAATCATCAAATATTATTGACAAATGGTGTTAACAACACCATTTGACCCGTTTAGTCAAAATGACCAATTGTCATTATAAGATGGCACTTAATTACCATTTCACCCCTTTAACCTATCCCGGTTTACTTTTTGAAATCATCCAACTTGAAAGTCGTTTCCTGTTTTATTTGACCCATTATGACTTATGCCAAATGGTGTCGTTTTAAATCCTTTTATCTATTCGCTAACCCATGTCCGGATTACCATTTCACCATTTTCACTTGTTCCGACTAGCATTATATCGCGCCGGAACATCATGTTTCATTTACTTAATATAATTCGTATTCCATGCTCACAAATAAGCATTTTGTAATAAAAGTAAAAAGGGCGTAAGCTTAACTTACCTCGCATCCGAACTACGCTTTTCCTTTCCTTCTTGATTCGTTTGACCCGCTCCCTCATCAAGCTTCCACCTAGCTTGTTGCGCGTCAAACTATCATCATCGTTTTCAAGGTGGTTAGATTAGTCATTCAAGATCATAACTTTCACACCTTATGAATCTTTTATCACTATTCTTAATGAACCTTATCATATGTCGGTTTGACTTTTAAATGTCAAACCACCAATCTACAAATATGGTTGCACTAACAAGTTCACATGACTCGATTTAGGCACATTATCAACCATTTAGTGAGCGTCATCTTTTGAGACGTTACTCCTACTAACATGTTATTTGATTCATACCCCAAGTAACCATAAATCAACATGTAATTTTACTCATTGTATGCACATATACACTTTGACTATCATAACCATGAGTTTAACTCTTGTGTAAAAACCCACTTCTAATCACTTATGAATTCTTAACAAAATCTCTAATTTGTTCGAATAGTTCATTCATATGAATTATTATGATGTTTATACACATCAATTTCATCAAATCAACAAAACCCACTTAGCTCATACTTGGCTATTTGATAAATCACTAGTTTATGGCACAATCCTACAAGTTTACATCTAGGGTTTGTTCCTAGACTTGTACCCACACCAATATCACTATAACATTGAACATTCATGCAAGAATTTCGTTCATGCATGTTCATCACAAAATTCGAAATATCAATAAACATCAAAATTCAACATACCGTGTGATCCCCTAAGCTTGGTGATCACGATTTTATTAAAAGCCCCAAATTCTTGGCTTGATTTCTCTTTGATTTTGGCAATTTTTGTGAGTTAGGGTTCTTGGAAGGGAACTCCCCTTTTTCTCCTGCATATATCGACCAAAACACACAAATATGTGTGTGTTTTGGTGTTTTTAAGTTTTAGTTATAAACTTGTTTCCAATTGTCCACCTTTAGTCCCTCAAGGTTTTATTTTAATCTATATAAGTTATAATCCATTATTTATAACCTAATCACATATTATTAACTAGGTTAATTATTCCTAGTTAATTTAATGGGGTCGGGAGTTATAACCCGTTGTATTTTAAGTCCCGTTAACTTGGGCTCTTATAAACTCAATCTCTTAAAACTTTGATTCGCTTGTATTTAATTATTAGGATTTCTTATTTAAATCCAATTATTTACATGGTTATTTTTACTATTAACGGTACTTTACCCGTCTTTTAGTATTAACGGAGTTTGATTACCAAACCCGTTTTCGGGGTGTTACAGGAAATTATGTCAAAATTTTTATAAAATTTTGACACTTAGAAAAATATAAGTTTTGGTGAAACTTATTCCCTAAAAATTCACCTAAAAATATTTACCAAGGTTTCCCTAATTTTTGTGTAAAATTACAAGTCAAGAAATGGTGATTTCTTCAAGTTAAAATCAATACTAAGAATGTATATTTTTTGGGAAAATATATATATTTAGTGATCACCAAATTTTGTGCTAAGTGTATATTGTGTGTATTATATGTAGTAGTGTTTAAGGACTTGAAAATACACTAAATACTCCCAAGGAGTATGAATACAAAAATACACATACAACTACATGAGAATACATAAGTATACAAATATACAAGAATCGGGTGAATAACGAGAATGATTATATATTTTATAGCATGACAAAATATATATATATATATATTTTACAAGTCTTAAAAATATATTATTTTTAAGAAATCTAATTCCGGAAAGTAATAGAAATCAAAGTATTGATTTTTAGTGAAAAATACAAAATACACAAGTATTTACATAAAATACAAGTATACTTTCCTAAGAATACTTGTACCAAAATAATATTGAGGATATTATTTTACGAAATACTTATATTTACTTTTGAGAAAATAATATAAGTAACATACGTGAAAAGTTAAAAATATTAATTATTTTTAACATCTGTTACCTTGAAAAGGGACTACATGAATGAATATATATTTGAGAAGTAAAATATATATTTACAAAAATACATTACATACATAAAGTGCAAAAGCATGACAAACGGGCGAGACCCGACAAACAAGGGCACGACCCTCACAAAGATTGAACATACAAAGAACATATACATAAACAAAGGATGGTGACTTGTACTTGTGTGATACAAGTCTAGTGACTAACATACATAGAATACGTATAGGTTACGACGTTACAAAACCAACCGGTGAAGTTTACGGCGCAGGATACGCAAAGTTGTGAGTTCATGTCCCCACTTTTAAACTTTTACTTGTTTTCTAAACTTGGGGAAAATACATGTGTTATGGTATGTTGAATACAAAAACTAAGGAATGATACTTTAGATCATGTCACGAATAGGGTGTCATAAGCACCATTAATCAATTACATACCAAGACCGCGGAACAAAAGGTTAGATCTAATGGGTTTCAGGCAGCCACACTCTTGGTCATACTAGTACCAAGTAGTGCTTTTGTGTCTCTAGTCGTGAATCGACAGTCGTGGATTCGACAGTTAAAAATGCCTATGGTTTGGATGCTTCCTATGTCGTGTCACATGTTAATGGCCTTGCAAACCATTAGCGATCTCAATTTCCTTACATTTACAGAAGTACATATTTCAGTACAATTACATACCATGTTTTCTACAACGAATGCTTAAATGTTTATACAAAAACTGCATGAATTCACACCAACATTATGTTGACGATTTTCCAAAACTCACATGTATTTCAGGAAACAAGTTGGATCTTGGGCGCTGGTGTTATTTTCAAGACATAAATTTCAAGTTTAGATGTCATCCACTCTTGTTTGTACCATAACTTGAGGGTTTTGGTTGAAACTTAAATGACTTGTGTTGTAATATTTCAAACCTTTGAATGGATGAACATCATTTTGATCATATAGTTGTTTATTATAATCGAATGCAATGAGAACCGATTAAGTCACACGCATACGCTTCCGCAAAAGTCAGGGTGTGACAAGTGAAAGTATGATCGTTAAGAGTAAGAAGACAATCACGAAGAACAGAATCGACTAAAATGGATTTGCCATTGGCAACTTCGACAGAGAACGACTTAGGCAGTTTAGAGCGTGTAACATTTAACAATGGTTCAAATTCAACGGACACAAAGCTTTTGTCCGCACCAGTATCAAATAACAATGAAGCATAAAGGTTGATAACAAGAAACGTACCATTAACGACTTCATTGTCGTTGCGCGCTTGGTTCGCATTAATGTTGAAAGCTCGACCTCTAGCAGGTTGTTGTTGCTCTTGGTTCCATTGCGGGCATTGAGGACGAAGATGATTGGTGTCACCACATTTGAAACAGGCTCTGACCGGTTTGGCGTTTTGAGGAGCGGGTTGAGCTTGTTGGGCTTGCGGTTGTGGATTGTTGCAACAGTGAGTGGTATTGTGCCCATAACGGTTACAAATGGTACAGTGGCGACAATTGACATTGGTCAGGTGGTGATAGTTACAAGTGGTACACTTGGGATGAGGTCCGACGTACGACTTTTGAGTGTTTACGAGGGCAATAGGGTTTGGGTTTGCAGCTGGTACAATCGCGTTGCAAACAGGGTTCTGATGATTTCGCTTCTTTCCCCTATTGCCACTCGACTGTTTGGTAATTTCGTTGGCTGGCTTGGATAAAACAGGTTTTGCAGCTTGTTTATCGCGAATGCGATTGTTGTTCAAGGAAGCGGCCAAACGGTAAACAGCATCGATGTTGTCGAGTTTGGTCGCCTCGATCGCATCGCGCATGCCAGAAGGTAACCCATTGATGTATTTCCTTATTTTACGGTCGGTGGTTATGACGAGGTGGGGAACAATGAAGCTAAGTTTTTTGAAGCGGGTAGTATAGGCTTGGTTATCATCATCAACTTGTTTTAAAGCCCAGAATTCTTCTTCCAACCTTTGCTGCTCATGCGGCGGGCAAAATTCTTCCATCATAAGTGTCTTAACTTCTTCCCATGGCAAGGCATAATCAACTTCGTTAGAACGAAGATTCCTTTCGTTTGTCCACCATTCGAGAACTCGGGCTTGAATACCCAGTCGCACTACGCGTTTTGAGCTCCTTGGGGCATTCATTGTTGATAAACGTGACTTCTATGCTGTCAAACCACTCGAGCATAGCAGTCACCCCATCGTTACCAGTGAATGGTTTGGGGTTGCAAGACGAGAAGTGCTTGTAGTTAAACGACACAGGCTTACGTGCTTCAACCTTTGAATCAACGGAGGAGTTTGGAGTATCAGAAGCTCGAATCTCAGTGACTATCTTAGGGACGATATGCGCAATTTGATTGGCCATGAATGCCATCATCTTCTTTTGAGAACCGGTCTTTGACTTCTTAGTCGAGTTGGAGTGATGAGAAGACATCTAGGATTCAAAAGAACGAAAAGGCTGAGACTTTATCATAATGTTTGTTTAAGAAAAATCGTTTTCATAGAATGAATCACATAGCATAAAGGGTTCAATTATTTTCACATAGCATAAAATGTTCAAGTTGTATCACATAGCATAATCATAGATTCCACATAGCATAACATGAATTTCACATAGCATAATCATGAATAATGAAAGCATCGTAAATTTAGTTTGTTCACGAGAGATTTTTATTGTTTTTTATTGCGATAAACGTGCGAGATGAGTAAAAGTTCAAAATGAACGAACGTTCAAGTATAAAATCACATATAAATTGAGATACATAAAAGAGAGGCTTAAATAAAACATTGGATTGTTTCGGGTAGAGAAACGTCGACTATTCCAAAGTGGGTCGAAAGTCCTTTCGAATTAGAGAAATCGTGCTTTGGCCTACAGGTAAGATACTCTCGTCGAGAAGCGATTAACGGTATCTTACCCTTCCAGTTACTACACGTCTCTAATCGATGGAAACAGTCGGGACTTTGGCCAGAATGAAAATCGAGCAATGGGACTTAATCGACAAGATGCGGGTTTCACCCCTAACTTGACGATTTCGTACCCTAAATGTGGTTGGTACTCGTCAGGTCAAAATATAATTTTGACACTTTGACGATGGTCCACTAGAGTTGAAATGGAAATTACCATTAAGTTGTGGATTTCACTCCTAGCTTAATGGTGTAATTTCGTGCAAAAATAGTTTAAGGTAGAATGAGAGTCGTTTACCAAATTGTGGGTTTCACGCCTATTTTGGTAAAGTCGTCTCGTTTATGTTACGAGTGTCTTCAAAAAATCAAAGTGTATTCGTGTTAGCCTTAGGAAAGGCATGTAAGTTTAACAAACAAGAAGTATCGCTAGGAAGCATGTAAGGTAGAATGCATAAGTTTTAAACAACAAATAAGAGACAAAGTTCGTAAAACTATAGACTAGGGAAAAGCATTCCTACTTTTTCCTAATTCCCTATAGTTATGGCACCAATATGTCACACCCCAACCAATGGCGGAAATATCGGGATGAGACGAAATAGATTGCAAGAGACATCATAACACTATGTGACAATATAATTAAAATTCAAATTTCATAAATGGACTAAATGTCATACAAGATTCCAAGGAAATACAACATTGTTCAACAAAACACAACATCAAAAGATAAACTAAATTTAGGTGTGTATCTAAGTCCACCTAATCTTTGTTCTTCACCGCATCATCATCAAACTATCAACCTGCAACATGTATTAAAATATCAACAAAAAGTTGGCGAGCTTACAAGTTTGTTTACATAGCATAATATAGACTAAAAGTTGCTCATATCCACATGAATCATAATATGCGACTTACTTGTATGCTTAGATTGTGTAACAATATAATCAAACCCAAGTTTCCAACGCGTTTAATTTAGCCTATCCCATAGTATCGCGGGAGGTTAACATGTTAATCTTAACAATACCCCAAGTATCGTGGGCGGTGCGTTAATCCTATAGCGCAATAATTGTTAAGGTAGGCTAGCAAAGTTAATGAGCATATATCAACACAAATAGTTTACATGGCATACGAGATTAACAAGCATCACACATAGTTTCATGGTTCAACAATGGATAGAGTTTGTTTAAAATTGTTTCAAAGTGAAGTGTAGTTTGTGTAGTATACATGTTGCACCCAAAGTGATTAAAAAGGGATCGAGTATGCTCACGATTTTTGCAAGCTTTCCTACTTGAATCCCGCGAGTGGTGTTGGTTGTTTCGTTTGGAGCACCTTGTCCTTCTACACAAAGGAACATAGATGTATGAGTTTGGGGAAAAACGAAAGATTATAGATTCGGAATTTAAATAACATGAACATAGCCATATGAAAATAATCATCCATCACATATGATGTTTAGATGATATACCTACTAATTTGACAATGTCCATTTGTTCATCATCAAAGGTTTGGTTTGTTTGAATATTACATACGTATTATATAGAGTATATTATATCATACAAGTCAAGCATGAGGTAGGAGATCAAAGTCTTCGTTTAGGCACCTCTAAGTATCATAGAATTCATACAAGAGGTAGGAAGAACAAAGCTTCCATTTAGGCACCTCTATTGTTCACCACTACACTTGTTATTATGAACAACAAGGAGGGTCATGAACTTACAAGAATAATGAAATACAATAACTAATCTATGAGAAAACATCAAGAAGTGAGTGGATTTTTATGAAAGATAGCCCAAGCTAGTCTAACAATCACACCTTCATCAAGCTTCAAGCTTGAACACTTCTTGTGGGTAAAACCCTAACTAAAACAGAAAGTTTGTGAGGATTATACCTCTGATTTTGAATGTCTCAACCTTGTTTTTAAGCCTAACTAACCATAGAAGTGGTTATAAGCATAAGGACATAGGTATGAGATGAGTTAGACTCAAGTTTGAACAAGTTTAGTAAAGATTTAAGCAAAACAGAAACAAACAGTGAACTTTAGAGCCTTTTTGGTGACGTTCCAGGGAATGGTTTCTTGTGAAAAACCCATGGAATCGAAGCTAAGGTCAATCCAAGTATACTGGAAAAAGAATGAGGTAAAACGGATAAGAAACGAGTGAGATATGCTCACTTTTGTGAAGTAGGATGAATCTGCTCGAACACTGATTTGCAGGTACATTTTTTAGAGTTTTTGAGTGATTTGGGTGAGTTTGTAAAGTGATTAGAGCTTGGGAATGGCTTGGTATTTATATGAGAAGGTTAGGGTAGGTTGTAGTTGTGTATTTAATGTTAAAACATGATTTAAAACTCAAAATAACATGAAAAAGGCGCTAAAAAAACGAGCTGGAATTAGTCTGACCCTTTTTGCGCGCTGGGTGGGTTTGGCGGGCCGCGAGACCTGGGCTGGGCCTGGTCACGGGCCGCCTGGACTCGAGTGGGGAGATGTTAAATGATTTCAAGGGCCGGGTTTAAACAAAAGGAGGTCACAGCTTAGTTGGCTGATGCGCTTGTGTGTGAGGGTACAGACCCGGGTTCGAGTCCCGTGGTCTGCATCCTTTTTTTTGTTTTATTAAACTTTCAAATATTACACAATCAGTCCCTTCAACTTTTACACTTTTAAAAATTGCCTAACTCACCCCTGAACTATTAGATAACCAAGTTATAATAAAAGAAAACTAACATTTTAGTTTAAACTAACTAAGTTAGTTTACTAACTTTAATATCTAACGAGATTAACTAGTTTATTTATAAAAAATAAAGTTTTAAATAACAAAATTAATTATTTTAATTAATTTAATTAGTTTAAATTTAAATAAAGACCATATTTTTAACGAATAAAAATCTTTAAACGTTTATTCGTTTCACAAAGCTTTCGAGTTTCGAGATTTAGGATCCGAATCTCATCATTTTAATAGTTTCAACTAGTTTAACGAGTATCAAGTATCGATAAATATAGAATCAAGAATCCTTGAATAATAGTTTGTTCAAACGAGAAACCGATTAACAGTTGCACATAATATGAATACACCAAAATAGTTTCGTTTTCATTATGATCAATAGTCTCGAATTACAAGCGGAACGAAAGTAGGTTACAAAGAGAGTACAAGCGTCTAAATATGGAAAGTACAACATGACTTGCTAAAATAAGAAAGTGCGGAAATGCGGAGCGTTACAGTCTCCCCTCCTTTAGGGAATTTCGTCCCGAAATTTAGGAAGAAGTAGCGAAAAGATATGGATACTTCGTCTTCATGTCACTCTTGAGTTTCCAAGTGAATTCGACGCCACGTTTTCCTTCCCATCGAACCTTGATGATATGAATTTTACTACGCCTCAATATTTTGAATCCTTGGTCCATGATTTCGACGGGTTTTTCCACAAAATGCAAGGTTTCGTTGACTTGAAGGTCTTCGAGGGGAACTTGAAGTCCTTCTTCAGCGAGACACTTCTTTAGGTTCGAGACATGAAACGTTGAATGAACGTTGTTGAGTTCTTGAGGTAAATCGAGTCGATAAGCCACCTTGCCAATCCTTTCTAGTATCATGAAAGGACCAACATAGCGAGGGGCAAGTTTTCCCTTTTTACCAAAACGAACCACTCCTTTCCAAGGAGATACTTTGAGTAGAACATGGTCACCAACGTTAAACTCTAATGGTTTGTGTCTCTTGTCAGCATAGCTCTTTTGTCGACTTCGAGCCTTGAGTAGATTATCACGGATTTGAAGGATCTTATCCATTGTTTCTTGTGTGATCTCAGGACCAGTAAATTGTTTGTCACCAATCTCGTGCCAGCTTAAAGGAGATCGGCATTTGCGACCATACAAAGCTTCAAAAGGAGCCATTTGAATACTAGAATGGTAGCTATTACTGTACGAGAATTCGATCAATGGTAAATGCACATCCCAACTACCACCATAGTTGATGACACAAGAACGGAGCATATCTTCTAGGGTTTGGATAGTACGCTCAGTCTGTCCATCCGTTTGAGGATGAAAGGTCGTACTGAGATTCAAATGAGAACCCATAGCGGACTAGAAAGTTTGCCAAAGACGCGAAGTGAAACGACCATCACGATCAGAAATGATATCGAGAGGAATACCATAACGACATATAATCTCATCAGTATAGATTCGAGCGAGTTTCTCAACTTTGAAGTCTTCGCGAATGGGAAGAAAGTGAGTTGATTTAGTCAGACGATCGATGATTACCCAAATGCTATCATGACCTGAAGGTGTGCGAGGGAGTTTGGTTATGAAGTCCATAGCGATGCTATCCCACTTCCAAACAGGGATTTCAGGTTGCTCAAGCATTCCAGAAGGTCGTTGATGCTCAGCTTTGACCTTCGAGCAGGTGAGACACTTGGAGACGTACAGACCCCGGTTCGAGTCCCGTGGTCTGCATCCTTTTTTATTAAACTTTCAAATATTACACAATCAGTCCCTGCAACTTTTACACTTTTAAAAATTGCCTAACTCACCCCTGAACTATTAGATAACCAAGTTATAATAAAAGAAAACTAACATTTTAGTTTAAACTAACTAAGTTAGGGGCTGTTTGGTAGCCTCTGAATTGTCATTAAGAGACTACCTCTTAATGGAACCATTAAGAATTTTACCAATGAGAATGTAGAAGAATGTGACATATGATGATTTACCATTCAGAGGTTACTTCTTGACCATTCAGACTTGAGGTTACCTCTTATTCATTCAGAGGTTTTAAACCATTAAGAGGTAGCATCTGAATTGTCATTAAGAGGCTACCAAACAGCCCCTTAGTTTACTAACTTTAATATCTAACGAGATTAACTAGTTTATTAATAAAAAATAAACTTTTAAATAACAAAATTAATTATTTTAATTAATTTAATTAGTTTAAATTTGAATAAAGACCATATTTTTAACGAATAAAAATCTTTAAACGTTTATTTGTTTCACAAAGCTTTCGAGTTTCGATATTTAGGATCCGAATCTCATCATTTTAATAGTTTCAACTAGTTTAACGAGTATCAAGTGTCGATAAATATAGAATCAAGAATCCTTGAATAATATTTCGTTCAAACGAGAAACCGATTAACAGTTGCACATAATATGAATACACCAAAATAGTTTCGTTTTCATTATGATCAATAGTCTCGAATTACAAGCGGAACGAAAGTAGGTTACAAAGAGAGTACACGCGTCTAAATATGGAAAGTACAACATGACTTGCTAAAATAAGAAAGTGCGAAAATGCGGAGCGTTACAACCCTAGCCCGAACCCGACCCGAAATTTCATACAAACCCGAAAATTGTGTCATACATATTAACCTGATCCGACCCAACCCAAAATTTCATACAAACCCAATCCTAAATTTCATACAAACCCGAAAATGTGTCATACATATTACCCGAACCCGATGTTCAACCCGAATTTTTTTTATTATTTTTTCGACAAATTAATATATTAATTTCATTTATGTGAATTTCTATTTAATTCAACCAACATACATAAATCTAATGTACCGTTGTTTTAGGTATTTGGGTCACTTGAAGAGTTGAAGAATTGGGTTTACAAAAGAGAAGTTGCGAAAGGTTACGTTATTGTGACCCAACGAGCGATAACAAAAGGTGAAGGTTCATCTGCAAGGACAGTGAAGATATGGTTGCAATGCGATCGTGGAGGCGAACCCAAAAGTAAAGCAACAGTTCGGCGTTCTAGTAGCAAAAAGGTTGGTTGTCCTTTTAGTCTGATAGAGAAACTAGACGTAAGTAGTGGCAATTGGAGCCTTGTGGAGAAGAAAAACAATCATAACCGAGAGACATACCCAGGCGGGGTTGGCGGTTCTACCCCCGCCACGTCCACGAGTGTATCCGGGTACCGACATGGAGGCAGGTTCATCCGGGATGCAGGCAGACCCGTCCGCTACGCAGATCCCTGTGACAGGTGGTGGTGGTGATTCTGACGACAGCGATGACGACATGGCGTTGTAGTATTTTTATTCGTTTGGTGAACTTTATTGTTAAACATTTGTGGGCATGTATGAACAAATATTTATTTCTTTTTGTTATGTTTAAACATTTGTAACTTGATAAGTGTTTGTTCTTTTTGTTATTTATGCTTAGTAGTTTGCCCGGTGGTTTTTTTATAAACGTTTGTACTCGACTTATTAAAAAAACAACATTTTTTAAAAGCTGAATATTTATAATAATATTAAAAAACAACATTTATAATTGATATTCGATTACAGATCTTGCATAAACTTAAATACTACCAATGACAAGTACCAAGACAAAAAACACAAAAAAAAATCCAACTGATTATCAAACAGGTTTCCCTTTTACGAACAACCCTTGAATGATTATCTTCCAATTCTGTGACTTGCAATTTATACATTCGAACATCCTCTTTCAAATACTCGACTTGGTCTTCAAGCACAGCCTTCGAATCCATCAGTCCTTTGATGACCACATATGACCGATTACATAAGGGAGGATTGTGTCACGCAAAGAATTTGCACCTAGAACGCTGAAACGGAAGATGAATAGTGTTTCAAAGTGTAAAAAACAGTGCTTAAAAAACATACCATTTTGAGAGCAAGTGTAAAATTGATGTCCGGGATTAGCTTCAATCCAAGATGTTCTTAGTGCACCCGGCCTACCACATTTGCAAAGAACCATTGTGGTTGTAAAGATGGTTATGGATTATTTTGGCCGTTTGTGGTGGTATTGGGGTTGTGGTTGTTGTTTTCGGTGGTGGGGATTGACGGTGGTTAGGGTTTGACGGTGGTTGGGTTTGACGGTAGTTAGAGTTTGACGATGGGGGGTGGTGGTGGTGGGTCGGCTGTGGTGGTGGTGGTGGTGGTGGTTGTGGTGGATTGGCTGTGGTGGTAGTGGTGAGGCGGTTGTGGTGGTGGTGGCGGGTCGGATGTGGTGTTGGTGGTGGGTCGGCTGTGGTGGTGGTGGTGGTGGGTCGGCTGTGGTGATGGTGGTGGGTCGGCTGTGGAGGTGGATGAGGTGGTTGAGGGTGGTGGTGCCGTGGTGGGCAGTGGTTGTGGTGGTGCAGGGATTTGTTTTTTATTTTTTACAATATATTTTCAAATGTCGAGTATAATACTATAATTGTATGTTTTATTAACAGGATATCGAAAGTCGGTGTTTCGACGGTGGTGGTAGCGTAATCCTTATGTAGAAGTACACTGCGTTCATATTTCAGATTCAAACGCTTAACTGCTTTCGTATTTCAGATTCATGCACTAGGACGTCGATCTAGGATTATGTGTGATCGGGGTAGCCTGTGGTATGCTCAGCTCCTAGTGACGCTAGCAAACGCGGTTTGCCCCGTTGCATGTCCTTCCAAGAGAGTCGTTCATTAGTGTTCTCATGAGCCTTCCACCAACGGGGATGCTACTGCACCCACCATCCCGAGGGGACGCACCAGATTGGACGGTGGTTAATAAAGGAAATCCCGACTCCACTCCTCCAACCTCTTCCTATCTTGTGCCATTCAAATGTGGTAGATTGGAAGCAGAAAGCCCGTTGGAAGGTAGGGTACCAGTACGCAATTTCAAGATAGCTAGGCTGTCTTGGTGTTTGGGTGTTACACCCATCGTTTTCCTGTGCAAGATTTAATAATATGTAACAATTAGCGATTTAGGGTTTAAAGTTTAGGGTTTAGTCACTACAGTTTGTATGAAAGTGACATGTTTTGTGTATTAATATAAACCGATATTTAATTACATTTTGAATTACGTTTCTTTGTTGTGTTATGGTTAATAAATGACAACTGAAAAACAATTAAAGACATAATAATACTTAATAAATAAAAAAATGAGTTAATTACTGTTTTCGTCCATGTGGTTTGTCAAAAATCACTCTTTCAGTCCATTAGTTTAAAATTTGTGATTTCAGTCCCTGTGGTTTCAGTTTCGTAATCATTTCAGTCCACCTGGTAACCATTTTAGTCCCTGTACTAACATAATAAATAGATTGAAATGGTTAAGAAAGTGAAATCACAAGGACTGAAATGGTTACGAAAGTGAAACCACGGGGACTGAAATTGCAATTTTTAAACTAATGGACTGAAATATTGATTTTTGACAAACCACAGGGACGAAAACAGTAATTAACTCTAAAAAAAATTGACATTTAATAAAATGTTATAATATACTCATTTAATTAAAAAAAATTGACATTTAATAAAATGTTATAATATACTCATTTAATAAAATTTGACAATTAAAGACATAATAATTCTCATTTAATAAAATGTTATAATAATACTCATTTAATAAAATTTTGACATTTAAAAAATTTGACAATTAAAGACATAACAATACTTAATAAATAAATAAAAATTCTATAATATTTACAATTCGTTTTATAAAAAAATTGACATTTAATAATACTTATAAAAAATTGACATTTTATAATATATACAATTCATTTCATAAAATATGAAGTTTTTAATAATAATACTTAATAAAAAAGCATATGCACATTTTTTATAAAAAAAAATCTATGTATTTTCTTATATAAATATTTCACAACTTCCCCAAACTAAAACATCTATTATATTAAATAAAGTTTCATATGTACATCCCAAACATTGGCTGACACCCAATGAAGGGCATTAATTAGATGGGTGGATCCATTTTCAGTCGTATAGGGCTATTGGAGGCGTATGGGTGGGTCATTTTCAGGCGTATTGGGCAATGAGGGAAGTATAGGGTTAGACCACCCGTAGTGGGGTTTTTTTTGTGTTTTTCCCCCGAAAAAAGCCAACAACTCCCAAGAACCACCCACAGGGGCGTTTTTTTTTCAAAAAAAAGGTCCGGAGCGTGCTTTTTTCAACACCATCGTCCTTATCTTTGACAAATAACAATTTTTTATGGTTTTTATTTTTATTTTTATTTTTTATTTAATTCTATTAGATTATAACGCCCCATAAGATTTCAAGCCCCACTACACCCCTTTTAATATAGTATCCCACCATGCCCACATGATGACTGGACCGGCACATAACACAAAACGTCCAAAGGTCTTCTCCTCCCACTACACATGGTCTTAGAGGGATGTGTAAATTGTTTTAGGGGATGTGTGGATACCCACCATCAAATAAATACATATAAAGTTACATTATCTCTCACAAGTATGAAAGTAGTAATTTAACGTCATCATGCATATTTGAAAAGCATTGCCAAAAGGCAAAATTTCATCTTGCTTGAGGTCAACTCCATCATGTAAACTATTATCTATATATTATCTATATCTATATATTATTATCTATCTATATATTAATTTGCATGGAGCATGAATAGTATACTCAGTTTTACCTATTATCTTTATATATTTTGTTTTTTAAACATAAATTATTTCCTGTTATAACTTAAAAATACGATGTTTTATAAAATTTTGGGTATGTCATTATGACGTGCTAAGTTTTATCTACGTCTTAATATAAGTTTTACTTAAAACCGAGTCGTGAATGTTTAAGTAACGCCATATATCATTTCGTTATTTTAATAAAATAATATAATGTTTTATAAAATTTTAAATATATCATTGGAACGTGCTTAGTTTTATCCATGTTTTTATCAAAATTTTATTTAAAATATAGAACAAGTCTGATATAACTGATTTTTTTATTCTTTATCATGACAATCCAAACCAATTCTTTTGAATAACACTGGTACAAGTATCCGTTTTTATTGTTTTTTATCGATATAAAACAAATGTCGATATTCTATTAGACATATCTTTATTGGTTGCTATATCGAGTGACGATATCCTACCGATACCGTAACGAAACGAAACAAACTGATACCAATCGAAATATCCGCCGCAATGCGCGGAAAATCCCACTAGTTTTATTTAATTAGCTTCAAGTCATATTTCATATTGTTACAATAAAGATACAAGTTATCTAATCACCTAAGGTATAGTAGTCAACCAAAATAGAAATTAGGAGCAAGATTAATATTTTTAGAACCATGCTCACTAATAGGGTTGTAAACGAACCGAACGAATACAAAGAAGGCCTTGTTCGTGTTCGTTCGTTAAGGAAATAAATGTCTTAACGAACGGTTCATGAACACTTACCAAACGAGATTTTATGTTCGTGTTCGTTCATTAAGGAAATAAGCATGTTCACGAACACAAATAAATTTGGCGAATGCGACGAAGGATAAAGGTGGGTGGCCCAGAGAATAGCACTAGAACTTGAATTCCTTATTGTGGAATGGAGGTCGATCGTATTCATCGATGTAAATAATAAGAAATGAAGGGGAAATGGTGTATAAACAAGGTGAAATAGGTTTTCTAGTTTAATTCTTAGGGTAATAAAATAAATATAAGTTTAATTATATAAAAAGTATAGATAAAATATATGAAAGTACAAAAATCTTTCACTAAAACACAAACATGCGAACATAAATGAACGAATGTTCACGAACACGTTCACAAACATCTTACCGAACGTTCACGAACACAATTGAACGAATGAGACCTTTGTTCATGTTCGTTCATTTAACTAATCGAACGAAATTCCTTGTTCGTGTTCGTTCATTTATTAAACGAACGAACATAAGTGAACTTCCCACTGAACGGTTCACAAACTGTTCGCTGAACGTTTGGTTCGTTTACAACCCTACCCATTAACCTTAATCAAACCTTGCATGGTCACATAAAGCTTCAAACTATTCAAGTTTTTTTTTTCTACGTGAATGGAATATGGATGTCCATTTTAAAATTGATGATGTTTTGCGCCTAGTTTTCATAGGGAGGGCGGACCTATGTGATGGGTTGGGTGGGCGGGCACACCTCTTGAAAAAAGAAATTTAGTAAATTTTATAGGTAAAAATCTCGATCGTACCCTTTGAAAGTTTGGTTATACCCCAAACAGTTGATTAGAAGTTAAAAGATGTCCATAAGTTCAATTAGTTGAGAGTGTTGTTAATATATTGATCTGAACAATGTCTAGCAATTCTTACAGGACTAGCAGTTGATTAGAAGTTAAAACATGTCACTATAATCTCTTAACACATCACACATCTTAATTTGTTCTTCTTAGTATCGTAATACCTGTTTAATCATGAATTATATATTTTGTGAAAAAAATAAACAAACAAATTAATAGAAATTATTAGTATTAACGTTTCAAACAAATTTAAATATAAAATTACAACTATTCAAGTTGTTAACAATAAGTGCCTGTGTGAATATTTTCTTTTCTTAATTTTTCTTTGACCTTTCTAAAATTTTCTTAATATCCTTAATAACTCAAGATTTTCTCTCATAGATGACATATTTTTTACTTGTAAGTACACCTCATATCAAACTCTTTTAAGTTTTAAATTTTGATACCCTTATGAGGGGTATTATTTTGGTGATTATCTTTGGATTCTTGGCTACTTTCTTGCTAGTCTTTATATTTAGTTGGGCTTTGTCACTATTCACTCACTTCATCTTTGTATATGGTAACTAATGATGTCCCGGGCGATAGCTGAATAATTCTCAACCAATTAAAAAAATTCTACTATAGTTTTATTAGAAAAAAAAAACTAAAACGATGACATAACCGTAACTTTGAGCTCAGGGAAAACTGTAATTTGTCAGGACTAATGAGCGAGTGTTAGACAGCTCCTTAACAAAAAATAAATAAATAAATGGAGTCAACCAATTAAAACAAAACACTTTTATAGTTTTGCTAAAAAAAATAAAACGATGAGAATACTGTAATTTTAGAATGAGGGCAAAGTTGTATTTTTTGACTGGGGTAAATTCGTAATTTCGCAAAAGTTAGAGTGATGGCAATACTGTAAATTTGAACCAATGGCCAATTCGTAAATTTGTGCAGGGGCAAATTCATAAATTTGAACGTGGGGTAAAATTGTAATATAAATTTGAACTAAGGGCAAAATCGTATAAGCTGGGGGCAAAACTATAATTCGTAATTTTAAAATGGGTCATTATCAAAATTTTGAAGCAAGAGCAAAATCGTAATTTTGAGTTGGGTGCAAAAGCATACTTTTATTTTGAACTGGGGCGAAAATATAATTTTGAAATGAGGGTGAAATCATAATTTTTGAAACGGGGGCAAAATCATATTTTTTTAACTAAGGGTTAAACAGTGATTTTAAGCTGGGGGCAAAACCATATTTTTATTTTGAATTGGGGGCAAAATTATAATTGTGAACCGATGGCAAATTAGTAATTTTGAGCTCGAATCAAAAGTATAATTTTATTTTGAGCTGTGAGCAAAATTGTAACTTTTAACTAGGGATAAAATCATAATTTTGAATGTGGTGGACAAAATAGTAGGGGCAAAAGCATAATTTTATTTTGAACTGGGGCAAAACCGCAATTTTAAATCATAAACTGGGGCGAAAACGTAATTTTAAACTAAGGGCAAAACTGTAATTTTAAATAGGGATAAAAGCATAAATTGACTGGATAGTGTCACTATTACCCCATAAAAAACAAAAATGAAATTTATTTTAGTGGCTGGCCCATCAACCGCCCATTTTCACCAATCACTCTGAGTTACCGCCAATGTCATCCAATAACTGAAAACCACTATTACCGCACTAAGGTTTGTATGTATTGAAAACTAGGTGATGCCTCGCCCGCGTTGCGGGGCGATGGCCGAATAATTCTCAACCAATAAAAACAGTACTATAGTTTTGCTAGAAAGAAAAAGTAAAAAGAGTGTTAGGCAGCTCCTTGACACGATTTTTAGCTGTGACAAAGTCATATTTTTATTTTTACTTGGGGGAAAATCAAATTTTTTTCCCGAGAGTAAAATCCTAATTTTTAGCTAGGGGAAAACCATATTTTTATTTTGCACTAGGGGCAAAAAAACGTAATTTTGAATTGAGGGTGATATCGTAATTTTGAACCGAAGGGAAAATCGTAAATTTTAGCTAGGGGCAAAAGCATAATTTTATTTTGATCTGTGGGCAAAGACGTAATTTTAAAGTGGGGGCAAAACCGTAATTTTAAAGTGGGTATAAAATAACAAACTGGTGTAAAATCGTAATTTTGAGCCGGGGAGGGGGGGGACAAAATTTTATTTTGAACTGGGCGAAAACGTAATTTTGGCTGAGGGTAAAAGCGTAATTTTTTTACCGAGGGCGAAATCGTATTTTTTAGCTCGGGGCAAAAGGGTAAATGTATTTTGAAGTTGGGGCATAACCGTATTTTTTAACTGCGGGCAAAAACGTAGTTTTAAAGTGGGTATAAAATAATAAATTGTTTGATCCAATGGGTATTGCCCTCCGCCCATTTGAACCAATGGCAGAGAAATACTATTCAAGGGCAAAAACGTAATTTTAAAGTGTGTATAAAATAATAAACTGGTTGGTCCAATTGAGAGAGTCGGCCGCCCATTTAAACCAATGGCAGGGAGATACTATTCCCTGCCATGGTAAATGTAGATTTTGAAAATGGTAATAATAATAATTATAATAATAATAATAATAATAATAATAATAATAATAATTTTGTTTCGTTGTTAAAGAAATTAAGTGGCTTAAAAGACTTAGGATGAAAATAAAATCCTAGTCTATACTATATAATAAAAGAAACCATTTTATGGACACGTGTCACTTCCTCATGCTTTCTCACCTTATTTTCTTATTTATCTCTTATGTTAAATAACAATAATAATTTTAAACTAAAAATTAGATAAGAATAAATTTTTTTTTTCTATAGATAACTTTAAACAAAAATTTAGATAAGTATAAACATTTTTTATAAAATATTTTCATTTACTATATAAAAGATAAAATCTTAATAATAATAATAATAACAACAACAATAATAATGAAAAGTAAACAATGCTAAAAAATTTCTACGGCTTATCATTAACACAATATAATTAAATAAATAAATAACATTAAATAATAATAAAGATAAAAAGATAAAGATCATATATTAACAATATTAGTTTGACTTCCTCATGTTTTCTCACCTTATTTTCTTATTTATCTCTCATGTTAAATAACAATAATAATTTTAAACTAAAAGTTAGATAAGAATAAATATTTGTTTTTCTATAGATAACTTTAAACAAAAATTTAGATAAGTATAAACATTTTTTATAAAATATTTTCATTTACTATATAAAAGATAAAATCTTAATAATAATAATAACAACAATAATAATGAAAAGTAAACAATACTAAAAAAATTTCTACGGCTTATCATTAACACAATATAATTCAATAAATAAATAACATTAAATAATAATAATAAAGATAAAAAGATAAAGATCATATATTAACAATATTAGTTTGATATAATAGTAATCTGATACACTAATATTAATAATATTATTATTAAAATAAATGATATTTGGAATCCTTTATTAGAATTAGATTAGATTGCATTGTTGTTTTTTTATTAGAAATAAATAATTATTATAGATCCTGGGCATATGCTTCTATCAAACTATAAGTGTTTTTAGACGCATCATTATAATGGTTTGGACTGACTTCAAATGTCAAATCTAGACAACTTAGTTTCACCTTTGTAATGTTAGGCGTAGTGTTATAATTGGTTTAACCCAGTTTCACCTTTGTAATGTTAGGCGTAGTGTTATAATTGGTTTAACCCATCATTTATCGCACATTGCATTAACATATAGAAAAAACACTATTTTTAGAAATATAACAATTCTATACTCTATTCAAAGAGAATTTAATTCTTACGGTACAATTCATAAAAAACGATGAAATATGTAAAAAAAATTGAGACTGTATCTCATAATTTGAATGTATCATGAAAACATTATTCAACCCCATGTAATACATCTGTTTTAACATAATAATATATAAAAAAACAAAGTAAAATGTTATGATAAGTAAATAGTAAATCAAAGTTCATTTTGAAAGATAAATCATGCTGATTGTATGCATTAACATATGACATTATATTTTATTTAACACGTTCAATACGCGACTTTTTTTAAAGATATATCGTTTTCATTATGTATTATATAAAATTACACTTATGCAACCCGTGTTATACACGGGGTTCTAACCTAGTTAGTTGTTAACTTATTATTATTAACTAACTAATATGTAACAAAACTTTTTGATAGGTTTGTGCATAGAAGATACGCATCCATTCTGTCACTTAGACTAGAGGGTACGGGGAGGCCCATCCCTATGTGGATGGGCCGCCACGTAGGCGCCACATCACCGTCTTATAGAGGATGGGCCTCCTTCACTTTTGAGGGGGTGGAGGACTGGCCGCCACGTAGGCTACCCCACCTAAATATTAATACTTTTCTAAGTTTTTTTATTAACTTAATAAAAACTTTGTAAAAATTAAAAAATACAACATAAAACAACATAAATAAATTCATTTCATAACATAAAAAAAATTACATTTCCTAAAAATAAAAATAAAAATACATTTCCGAAAAAAAAAATTACATTTCCTAAAAATAAAAAAATAAAAACCTACGACGTCCATTTTTTCTTCACCTCTTCCTTCATCCTCCGATAAACCTCGCGTTCGTCCTCCGGAACCGAGTCGAGATCCAACCTCATTATTCTAAAATCCTCCGCTCGAGCATAGTCGGCCGACACGTTTTTCTTGTGACTATAATTTTCGGCCGCAAAGTCTTTGAACGAACGGAATTCGGAAATCAACTCGTCCATTTTCGAAGACGCCTTCGAGCCGCCCCCTCCACTCGAGTCGGCCCCTTTGCTCTCCGGCCGCCTCTTTTTTTGCTTTGTCCCTTCCGGTGGGACGTTCGATCTCGTGAACGGGCAACACATCCTCGTCATATATCGGGGACGACTTCTTCATCATCATCATCAAGTTGAACAGGGGGTTGCGGTTGGGATTGTTCAACTTGAAACGAGTTGCGTTGCATGAATTGTTGGAGTGCTTGAAACTGTTGCATTTGTTGAACTTGGGACATTTGTAAGAAGGCGTTCGGTGATTGTTGGTAACCCGAAAACGTAAATTGTGGAGACCCCCACGAAGAATCCATAGTCGGAGTGTAAGCGGGACTCGAAAAAAAGTTAGGTTGGTTCGGGTTGGGGTTGTTCGGGTTGGGGTTGTTTGGGTTGAATTGATTCATGATTTGTATAAAAAAAGGGGAGTGGTTTTTTTATAAAAATGGATGAGAATAAGAGAAGAATGGGAGAAGTATTGGTGAAATGGTATAAAAAATGGATGAAAAGAGGGTTTATATTTAAAGTGGAAAAGTTTTTTTTTTTTTTTTTTAATATTATAGCCGTTACCAACGGCTAATATTTGAAAACATGGGCCCGTCTTCAACGTCCTCCGCTGGACGAGTTTAACATGCCGGGCAAGGGGGCGGTGTGGGGGACCGGCGCCGGTCTTCGCCGGGCCTAAGCCGGCCCCCATACCCCTTGGTCTTAGGTTCAACAATAATCGGATATATCTCTAATTAGGCAACTTATATATTATTTAAGTATGGTATACTAGTGTTGAGATAGAATAGAATCCAACTTGGGGATTGGGTTGATGTCGTAATTAATATATCTCTAATGCAACTTTCAAAAGATGAGGCTGCTTGTGTTTGTTTTCGGAATATTTAAGGAAACTACCCACGTTCTAACGTTGAGTAAAATCTATTTTATGTAATCTAGTTAGGCTGCTCGGTATGGGGATTGGTTTTGGACCGTCCCCTACCGGCGCCGGTCCTCTTTCCATGTCCCCCCCCCCCCCCCAAGCGGCGTCCTCACCGTCCGCAGGTGGACGTGTCCGACGGGCCACACAAGACAAAAAGCAGCCCTCCCATCTCTCACAAACCTATACATACAATATATACATATACATTTTAGGTTCACCCCCCATTTCCATACCTCCATCCTCTTTGTCACATCCTCAAACCCATCATACGTGGCGGATCATCCTCCAAGAGAGGACCATCACCATACCGCATTGTCTTATGTTTGCCTTGACTTATTTGTTTTTTTTTTTTCTTTTTTTCTTTTTGAAAGGTAAATTTTATAATGTTGATGTAGGTGTTTCTAATGGATTTATCTATACTATATTATAATGCATGAGGGAGGGGTATTTTAAGATACCCAAAAAATAAGTATTTTCCCTCTCTTTATTTATAGAAAGACCCCTAAAATGAGGGTAGTTTGGTCTTTTAAACATTATTTATTTTTTAGCACCTAAACTTATTACACTTAAATCCCTAAGGTTTTAACAAAATTATAGATAATTAGTTACAATTCACCCCTCCATAACAAACTTATAATTTTTACGTATTGTTGACATATCTTATAAACTATACTGTTTAAAAAAATCCAAAGATAGCATGACGACATACACATTTTTATCGACGTTTCGGTGGTTGTCCTGTTTAATATCGACGCACGGATTAAAATGTACAAGTCGATAATGCTTTAATGTACAAGTAATTAATACTTGTGATCTATTGTGCCTAATCTACAAATATGGGCTCCATCTATGCAAACAAAAACAAAAAGAATTAAAAGTACCGCACATAAAATGAAGATATTATGTGTCACATTTTATTTTATTAAAACTGCCTAATATCTATACTTAGATATATCTTATAAAAACTTAAAACTAACCACAACAAACTTCTTAAATAAATGGGTGGCAAATCTAAAATTAAACCATAATACACTTCTATAGTTACTACTATAAATACATAGCAGGACACCCCTATATCTATTGCTAAACAAAGCTAAAAAATGGATCCAGTTCTGAATTCAATTGTTGCGAAAAAACCAAGCATGCGAGATAAAAAATTCTAAGGTCAGTTTTGTTACATCGCAGCAGTGAATATTTTTTTTCCTTTTATTTCCTTTTATGTGAATGTTAACTTATTTGATTTTTCATATTCAGTTCCATGGTGAACATGCCAATTTAAACAACCCATTTGTCGAACACGCTTCTAAGGTATTGATTATGATGGTTTTTAAGTATTATTTTTTGCGTATATCTTTTATATTAACATATTCGTTATGTTATTATATGTGTGTTTTATTGCAGGATGATGGTGATAAAAGTATTGATATTATTTCTTTTGGTGCAATGTTTAGTCCATACAAGTCTAATCTTCAACGTGAATTTAGTGAAGATGTAATTTTAAGGTTTATTTAATATTTTTTTAACTTTTGTATTCAATTTTGTCATTTATAGGGATCAGAAGTTTGAGACTCAAAGGAAAAGATCAAAGAGACTCTCTTAATGGAAATGGAGTGAGTTATTAATTTAGACGATTCTGATGACAATGACAAAGAAGAGAAATTAGAAGATACTGCCGATTCAAGTACAAATCAGAAAACCCGATTAAAAATACCTCGAGTGTCAATTGAGAAGCAGAACAGATTTCTGTGAGCAAAATTGTAACTTTTAACTAGGGATAAAATCGTAATTTTGAATGTGGTGGACAAAATCGTAGGGGCAAAAGCATAATTTTATTTTACATCAATCGACTCGTATCCTTGTTCTGATCAAAAGCCCTAAAACATCGGTTTGTAATTCGGAAAAAACACTTAACTCTGTTAAGCTATTTTAAAAAGCAGACTATTTTACATAAAAAATGGACGAGGTCGGATTATTATTGGCTAATAACTGACTTGGGATTATTATCGGCCAATTTCAGAAAGATGGGATTATTATTTTCCAATTTGCCTTTTTTTAATCATCAATCTTGAATTTTAATTAATATTAATATTAATAACATATTATTATTAATAATCATCATTAATTAGAATTATATATCAATTAAATAATATTATTAATGGTTTTAAGAAGAAAATGTCATGTGGCATTAGTTGAAATTTTAAATAAGAAAATGCCATGTGGCATTAGTTGGAGTTTTTTTTTTTTTTATTAAAATTAGATTTAAGTTGAATCAGAATATAGTTACATAATTACGCTAGTTATATGTATTAGAGTATTTTTCGGGTGTATCATAACTTTATTTTTAGGTTTTCTCTTTTCGTTGTTATGCTGAGTGTGGTACCGTAACAAACCGAAATAATACTAACCGAATTCCTATCATGTAACAAATTGAACCTAAATCGATTGAATTATCGTCACATCTACATAAATCCCACTAGTTTTATTGTAATTCTACTATGTTAATACATATACGCAATTATCCTCCAAGAAAGATATTCGTGTTCTTGTATAACTAAATATATTAAATTCGTCCCCACCACAAGTTATTGACAGGCTTCTTCACCGTTGTAGAATCTTACATATTGTGTAGGGCAATGTTTTAAAAACCGGTTCAAACCGGCCGGTTGTATCGGTTGAACCATTCGGTAAAACCGCTCGGTACATCTGGTTAAACCGTCCGATACACCCGGTTAAACCGTTTTTGAACCAAATCCGGTACGTTATAAAAACCGGATTTTAAAACATTGGTGTAGGGACTACCAAAACAGGGGATAAATATTGTATAACAAATATTAATTTCACAATCATTTGCATTACTCTTAAAAATCATGGTCAGAGTTGACTATGAGTAGGGGGGAAATAGGTGACCGAACAAGAATAACTAGATAACTATCTTGTGGACCTAAAATTTTTATTTTTATTTTATATTTTATATATGTAACTTTTTAAAATAAAAGACTATAACTAAATTTAAAAAACAGAATTTATTTGTTAAGCTCATTAATATTTTATTTATTGATGCTAATTAAACCTATTTTTCAATCAAACTCATTTACCCAACTAAACTCATTAGACTAATAATGTTTTAAATTATACTTTTATACCCTAATTAAATAAATTGACAAGTGGTGGCAACTAAAAAAAAGCAATAATCAGGTTTATATTTTTTAGGGACCCATTTTTCATCTCTGCCCATGACCCTTGAATGTTTTGCGATTCTGAGAGACGGCCCTGATGACGGCTATTACATTTTGATTTCTTTGCACCCAAAAATAATATTTTCTTTAATAAAACACGTTTATTCCAAACGCTAAACCTTAGTTTCTATTGTTTAATATAATGTCAACTGAATATGTGTGGAATATTATTTTATAAAGAAAATTAAACCAATAAAAATGTAGGAAGCAATCAAGAGACGTCACGTGTTAAAGGAAGTTACAAAAAGCAATAAAACACACATTGATGCACCGTTGGAAAACACGTTGACACGCCGTTATAATCTTTGTTAGGCCATCTGACGTGCCATAATGCATCACATGTGATTAGGACGTGGAACTGTGACCATGCGTCCAATACCACGCGGTGTATGTGTGGTTCATGACGTTGGTTCGACAGCGTGGAGTTTCTCTGGGCAACAACCAAATCATATATATTTCTTAGTTTCTAATCAACAATTTAATTAAGCACCTCAATTGATTATTCCGAAATAACTTGTACTCGTTATTTAAAAAAAAGTTAATTAGACAACGTTGTCTAATTTTTTTACGAACATTCCAATATAAATTTATTGTAAACCGACTTGGTTTCAATATAAAGTATTTCCAAGTCTCGTAAATGACGTGCAACTTGTGAGTACCCAACGATAATTTTTAAATAAGGAATATATATTGAGTACCAACGACGATGAGGATTAGATTACATTTCCATTATCATGAATTTGTAAACGTTGGTTTCAACTAGCCAATGACTAACATCGTGTAACAACTTGTTAGTACAATATAAACGATTTACAATCACCTTGTTAGTTAAACAACGTACGGAATCACACCCACCTTATCGTTTATTAAAGTTGCATTAATATTTTATTTTCTTACTTAAACTTATTAAAAGAGGAGAATATTATTTGCAATTAAAAAAATAAAATAAAAACATGTGCCATTTTTTTTTCACATTTGATACGTGAAAACGTCTTCTACTCCCATACAATAATGTTGTGTTTTAGAGTTTTATTTAAAAAAGAAAAAGATAGGAAAATAACACATGATGTGTTCCCGAGTTTCATTTAAGGAAAGAAATGAAATGAAAGAAAACTAGGCTAAGTTCTTTAGTTTTATTTTCCTTCCAATGTAGAAGGAAATGGAAGGAAAGACAACTTTTTTTTTCATTTCTTCCTTTTACTTTCTTTTCTTTTCTCTCGTTAAATGAACTCGGGAACAGAGCGTAAGGGTGTAAAAACTGATGTCACGCGTCACTTTTTTCGCATGTGATATATAAAGGGCACCCTTTACGCCCTTGTCTTTTTTCACTTGTTCTGTTGTTCACCAGAATTATTTCAATTCTTCAAATCTTGTCAACGGTAATTGGTTAAAAGATAAATCATTGGTCAAAATTAAAAGTATTTTTTTTAACGGCCAATAGAAATTTTATTAATACTAGCAAGGCACTAGCCACCAAAATTACATCAAACCAAGCAAACGTTACACCAAAATTAATACGCTAGCAAAGTAATTAGAAAATCGAAAAACTACTCCAATCTTTCCATGACATGGACGTCTCTTTCGACCTATTATTTATCCATAAGTAGCCAAGCGATTTCACTTCCTCCAATACTTTATAAACATTCGGCCTTTTGTCGTTGAACAATGCATCATTCCGGGTTTTCCATATACACCAAACAGTGGTCAATACTATGGCATGTATCGCTTTTTTCCGTTTCCTCGTACCCGGACTGAACCCGTGTAATTCCAATAAATCATTTATCTCGAAGGCCCATATAAGAGGAATTCTACACCAAGTCGCTATATTTTGCCACACAACCTGTGCAAATGGGCATACAACAAACATGTGTTCACAAGACTCCTCGTACTCGTTGCATAATTAATGTACATGTAAGATCTGGTACATTTATACGTCTTCTTGCTAGAGCCAATCTTGTTGGGAGCCTATTGATTGCCGCTCTCCAAGCCACGATTCCAACCTTTTTAGGAACCCAATTATTCCAACTAAATAAGTGGCTTGGCCTAGTTCTGTTGAGTGAGCTGAGCATACCTTTAAAAAAATTAAAAGTATTAGTTGAATAAGTTTCAATGGATTTTCAAAATCATTTCTAGGAAGAATTCAAAAGCAAGTGGTATCTACACTAATTAACCGTTCTAAAAGAAATCTAAGTTAATTGAATTTATTTAAGGGCTGTTTGTTTACCTTTTAATAAAGCTCTTAATGGTTCAGACCTCTTGCTGGTTCAGCACTTAATGGTTCAGACTGTTTATTTTGCGAGCAGATGTCTGAATGGTTCAGACATTTGCCTCTGAATGTTTAACTATTATACTAAGTTTGAACAGTTAAGACATCTAATCTGAATTGGTCAGACATTTGTCTCTAAACGGTTAAACATTATACCGGCTCTTAATGGTTCAGATCTCTTACTGGTTCAGCACTTGATAGTTTAGATCTCTTACTGATTCAACACTTAATCATTCAAAAATTGCCAAATAACCTCTAATTCGTCATCCCCACCATAAGATATTGGTGTGCTTAATAGATAATAGTAATGAAATGACCCTCATATATTGTGACGGGACTACCAAAAGCAATTAAATTATTCCTTTCACTATCATTCTTTTTATTATGATGGCCCCATACTTTTTTAGCTTAGATCCATAATGAAAATTACCATGTCCTTTTCACTATCATCATCTCTTCCCACTTTTAATTAGACTATGGGGTGGGGTTGGGTACAAACGCCTAAGTCATCACCCCGGGTGGGCTTGGGATTCGGCGTGGCCCCTTGGGCGGGGGTTTCAGCCCTGGCGTTGGGCGGGCCTAGCGGTCTTCCGTGGCCGGCTCTCATTGGCTGGGTTGGCTAGACTATAGGTGGCTAGGCTTTTTTTTTTATTTTGTGTGTATTTTTATAATAAATTGAAAAAAAAAATTATAACACGTGGCCAACCCACGCGGGCTAGCCACGTCCCGCCATACCGACCCAACATGCAACTGACCAGCGGTGCCCCTCGAAGTCCACGTGTCAACCCATGCCTCAAACCCCCGCCTCACGGTCTTATATACCAATAAAAAAAGACGGTGTTGACTGTTCGAGTCCAATTTGAATCAAACTGATACATGAATTTAAATGTTGTATATTAAAAATGTGATGTGATGTGATGGTTTCGGGTAGATGACACTTTTTTTATGAGAACACATCATGGTTATATTAAAAATGTGATGGTTTTGGGTGGGTGACACTTTTTTTATGAGATGGCATATTAAAAAATGGTTAAAATACGATATATGTTCAATATATAAACAAATTTCATTTGTATGTAGAACAATAGAACATTAGAAGCTACACATGTGTAAGTTACCTTATCTACACAACCTATACCTAACTAGGTAACAAATACTTTTTTTTTCTTAAAAAAATATGAAAAATTTAGTTTGCATAGTATGTGCATTTATAAACAAATTGTAAAAAATTAAACGACTTAAGTTTGTTTTATTACAATAATTTAGTATTCTATAATAAACTTTGATGTATAATACACACCCACACACACATATATAGTTACTAGCAGGTACATCCATGCTACACGATGTGATAACGCCTTTTGTTATGCTACAGTTGGTTGTCTTTGAACAAGTATATAACTAACGCATGATCAGTTTCTTTGTTCAATAGACACATTTTTGACTGGTTATCATTTTTTTATAGTAAATTTCTTTTATTTGTTTCGTTTGTGGGACTTAAATCCAAGACCTCCCTCTCTCAATGTGTTTACAGGCTTTGCCTTTACCAATGGATCACCATCCCATTGGTTGGTTATCGTTTATTTTAAATTGTTTATGGTGAAACAACAAATCGAACTCTTTTTTTATTAAATATTTTAAAAAACTTTATAACTTCTTAGAAACATTAATGACACTTATAATAAAATTTAACTTTTAAAGTAACCATTGTAAACGGGTCAAGTCTTTTTATGTTTTTTTTAATTGAGTGAATTAAAGAGTAAATGATACGTTAAATGAGAAGCATACACATTTTTATGTAACACCCTTCATTCTCGCTCATCTAATTCTATGTAACAAGATTTTAGCACAATGACAACTCAAAAGGTAAAAAAGAAAAAAATAAGGGTGTTTATCATAACTATTTACTAATTTCCATGATGTTTTTTAGGCAATTACTAATTGAGAAATTTGGACCTCATGTTAAGGGTGGAGGGAGTCGTCATCAGATAGTGAGTGTTTAAACAATTTTCTAAGACCAAAGGGTATGGTGAGGCTCATCCCCACGGGGATGAGCCTTCACGTAGGCGGCTCGTGGGGGATGGGCCTCCTTCACATTTGAGGGGGATGGAGGATGAGGCTACCCCACCTCATTATTTTATAATTTTCTAAGTTTTTATTTATTAACTTAATAAAAACTTTATAAAAATTAAAAATACAACATAAAACAACATAAATAAATTCATTTCATAACATTAAAAAAAATTACATTTCCTAAAAAAAAAACATTACCGAAAAAAATACATTTCATAAAAATAAAAATAAAAACCTACGACGTCCATTTTTTCTTCACCTCTTCTTTCATCATCCGATAAACCTCGCGTTCATCCTCCGGAACCGAGTCGAGATCCAACCTCATAATCCTAAAATCCTCCGCTCGAGCATAGTCGGCCGACACGGTTTTCTTGTGAGTGTATTTTTCGGCCGCGAACTCTTTGAACGAACGGAATTCGTTTATCAAGTCGTTCATTTTCGCCGATGCCTTCGAGCCGCCCCCTCCACCCGAGCCGCCCCCTCCACTCGAGCCGGCCCCTTTGCGCTTTCCGGCCGCCTCTTTTTTTGCTTTGTCCCTCCCGATGGGACGTCCCGACTCGTGAATGGGCAACACGTCCTCGTCATCTTCCGGGTCGTCGTTTATGTCGACTTGACAACGAGCGGTGGAGCCTCCCGCACTATAACTTCCGGACTCGGAAGTTTTAGTCCGTTTGGCGGTTGCGACCTCATTTGGAATCGGCGTCCATTTTTGTTCTTTCCTTACAACGTTCCATGCTCGGAAGTGCGGGAAAGGCTTTGAATTTTGAGAGTCCCACTTAGCGATAGCAAGGTTAAGAATGTCCGCCTCGTTACTCCCGCTAGGAGGACAAGTGTAAATATGGTTATAAATTTCGTTAAAGTTATTGATGATCTTGATCATTTTATGCCACTTGCCCGAGACGGCTTCTACATCACTATCCGAGCCATGCTCCATAAGCTCGTGAAATTTAGCCGTTGTCTTCTTCCAAAAACTACTACCCGTTTGATTGTTTCCTAAATTTTAAAAAATAATGCATTAGTAAAAATAAAAAATAAAAACTTTTAAAATTTAAATTAAAAATATAAACTTTGGTTCATACCGACTATCGGGCAAGTAGAGGACTTAGCAAACGCCATTGCTAGCGCCTCCTCCTCTACTTTCGTCCAAGGTCTCCCCTTTGCCCTCGAACCGCTTTTTGACCCGGTTTCGGGTACGGTTTCAACCTTCTTCCCCTTCCCCTTGGTTTTTTTTCGGTTGAGCTCTTGCGGTGGCGATTCGGGGACGACTTCATCATCATCATCGTCAAGTTGAACCGGTTGGGAAGTTGGCGGTTGTGATTGGAGTTGTTCAAACGAGTTGCGTTGCATGATTTGTTGTAGTGCTTGGTATTGTTGGAGTTGTTGAACTTGAGACATTTGTGAGAATGCGTTGGGTGTTTGTTGGAAACCCGAAAAAGGAAATTGCGGAGCCCCCCACGAATGATCCATATTCGGAGTGTAAGCGGGAGTCGAAAAAAAGTTAGGTTGGTTCGGGTTGTTATTATTCGGGTTGGGGTTGTTTGGGTTGGGGTTATTTGGGTTGAAATGATTCATGATTAGAGAAAATGGTATAAAAAATATGGAGTGTTTTTTTATAAAAAAGGAAGAGAATTGGAGAAGAATGGGAGTAGATTGGGATAGAATTGTATAAAAATGGATGAGATATAGGGTATTTAAATTGAAAAGTTGATTTTTTTTTATATATAAAAGAGCCGTTTGCAACGGCTAGAAAATTCAAGTGGGGCCCCGTCTAAACCGGCTGTGGGGAGCCGTTTGGGCCGAGCCGACCCTCAGGGGGCGGTGTGGGGGACCGGCGCCGGTCCTAGCCGGCCCCCATACCCTTTAGTCTAACCAATAATATAATGTCAAGTTCCCACTCTACTCCCTATTTTACACTCAAATACTAGCAATGATCAAACACATGAAAAGTGGTAAACAATTAAAAAATGTGATTGGTTGAAAGTGGTTGGGGCCCACCATTCACCCTCTCTCTCCCACCTTTCTCTTCTTTACCTAGTCGGTGAGTAGTCACCACCCACACCACCTCTCTCCACTTCCCCAATCACCACTCCAACACCAGCAGTGGTTCCCCACTCGGTAAACCCCACTCCCCGATCCACTCACCTAAGAAAGTAGCCAACAATTGGGAATGTGAGACGTGGCCTTTTGTGGTGGGTGAATAAAGCATCATCACTCACTAGTCACTATCCTTTCGAGAGTCAATAGGGTTTGAATTTGAAAGTATGAGTTGACACGTATATATCGGTTTAAACGTGGTTGAGGGTTGGTACTCGGTAGTCTTACATTTCATATCAAAATCCAATATAAGACCATTTTGAATATTCCACTATTTCATCACTTTCTGCGTGTATATCATTTAATGAGGCAGTTTTATCAAGATTTACTTCAAACCACATTTCACACTTTATATTTTGATTGTAATAATATAATATACATGATTTTATATAATAACTAGTAGATGCCCCGCCTGCGTTGCGGGGCGATGGCCGAATAATTCTCAATCAATTACAAAAAGACTACTATAATTTTGCTATGAAAAAAAAAATGATGATATGACCGTAATTTTGGGCTTCTCTCTCATGACATGTATGGCTGTACAGAGGGCAAAATCGTAATTATATTTTGAACCAGAGGCGAAATCATAATTTTAAACTGAGAGCAAAATCATAATTTTTAGCTAGGGGGAAAAACATATTTTCATTTTGAACGGTGGGCAAAAGCGTAATTTTGAGCTAGAGGGAGAAACAACATTTTATTTTTAGCTGGGGGCAAAAACGTAATTTTAAATGGAGGGTGAAACCGTAATTTTAAACTGGGAACAAAATTAAAAGTGAGTTTTTGAACCGAGAGCAAAAGCGTAATTTTAAGCTAGCGGCAAAATTATAATTTTATTTTTAGCTGGGGGCAAAATCGTAAAATAAAATTGTGGTTTTGCGACCAGCTTAAAATTACGATGTGCCCTTAGTTCAAATTTATATTACGCTGTTAACCCAAGTTCAAAATTACGAATTTGCCCCTGTGAAAATTTTAAATTTTGCCCCTGGTTCAAATTTACAGTACTACCATCACTTCAAGCATAATTTTAAACCGGGAATAAAATTAAATTAAAACTGGGCCGGTCCGATAGGGAAGTGCCAGACAAATTTTAAACTGGGGCAAAAACGTAATTTTAAACGGAGGGCGAAACCGTAATTTTAAACTGGGAGCAAAAGTAAAAGTGAGGTTTTGAACCGAGGGCAAAAGAGTAATTTTGAGCTAGGGGCAAGACTATGATCTTATTTTGCGCTGGGGGCAAAAACGTAATTTTAAATAAAGGACGAAAGCGTAATTTTAAACTGTAAATAAAATTAATTTAAAAATACGTTGGTCCAATGGGGGAGTGCCAGGCAGCTGCCTGGCACTATTCCCCCACATGAACTTTGTAGTAGTAGGTAATACATAGATTACAAGTTACGTTAGTAAAAAGTATTATTTCGAATCGGATTCGCTATCCTTGAGTTTCTTTGCTAGTTTTTAAGATTCATAGGATATAAAAGTATTATTAATAATGTTTGAACATATAACAAGGTTTTGGATGTAACGTTTAAAAAAAGTATTGTAAAGAAAGTATATCTATACTATATTATAATGCATGAGTAAGGGGTATTTAAAGACACCCAAAAAATAAGAATTTTTCTTCCATTTATTTATAGAAAGACCCCTAAAATGAGGGTAGTTTAGTCTTTTAAACATTATTTATTTTTTAATCCCTAAACTTATTACACTTAAATCCCTTAAATTTTAACAAAAATATAGATAATTAGTTATAATTCACCCCTCCACAACAAACTTATAATTTTTTATGTATTTTTAACATATTTTATAAACTATACTGTTTAAAAAAATCTAAAGATAGCATGACGACCAACACATTTTTGTCGACGTTTAGGTAGTTGTCTTGTTCAATGTCGACGCACGGATGAAAAGGTACAAGTCGATAATGCTTTAATGTACAAGTAACTAATACGTGTGATCTAATGCGCCTAATTTACAAAGATGAGCTCCATCTATGCAAACAAAATCAAAAAGAATTAAAAGTATCGTAACAACATAAAATGAAGATATTATGTGTCAAATTTTATTTTATTAAAATTGCCTAATATCTATACTTAGTTATATTTTATAAAACTTAAAACTAACCACAACAAACTTCCTAAATAAGGGGGTGACAGATCTAAAATTAAACCATAATGCACTTCTATAGTTACTACTATAAATACATAGCAGGACACCCCTATATCTATTGCTAAACAAAGTTAAAAATGGATCCAGTTCTGAATTCAATTGTTGTGAAAAACCAAGCATGCGAGATTGAAAATTCTAAGGTCAGTTCTGTTATATCGCAGCAGTGAATAATTGTTTTCTTTTATTTACTTTTATGTGAAAGTTAACTTATTTGATTTTTCAGATTCAGTTGCATGATAAAAAATCCAATTTAAAAAACCCAGCTGTCGAACAAGCTTCTAAGGTTTTGATTTTGTTGGTTTTTAAGTATTATTTTTGCATATGTCTTTCATATTAACATATTCGTTATATTATTATATGTGTGTTTTATTGAATGATGATGGTGATAAAAGTGTTGATATTATTTATTATTGTGCACTGTTTAGTCCATACAAGTCTAATCTTCACCGTGAATTTAGTAAAGAGATAATTTTAAGGTTTATTTAATCATTTTTTATTCAATTTTTGTCCTTTTTAATGATCAAAAGTTTGACACTCAAAGGAAGAGAACCAAGAGACGCTCTGAATGAAAATGGAGTGAGATTATTAATTTAGACGATTCTGAGGACAATGACAAAGAAGAGGAATTAGAAGATACTGCCGATTCAATCATAAACCAGAAAACCCGATTAAAAATACCCCGAGTGTCAATTCAGAAGTGGAACAAATTTCATACAGTCTAATATATAATTTATTAAGTGTTTTTATGTTTTTTTTTTCATTTTCAGTTGTTATGTTTGATCTAGACGTATGAATAAAGTTTATTTGTATTTGAACTTTATTTTTTGTGTTAATATAATGCAATTATTGATCATATTAATAAAGTTCAAAGTAAAGTTAGTATCCTAAATTTACAAGTCAGCTGAACTTATATAAGTTAATATCCTAAAGTTGCAATAAATAGATATTGCAGTTAAATATAGTCAAGCTTAAATTATAAAATATTGCAGTTATTCTTTGATATTAATCCAATAATTTGTATTTCTTAATTAAAAATAATAAAGTAATAAACGTTAAAGCTAAATTAAAAAACTGAAATTACTATGATATAAAGTTAATAAAGATATAAACTCTTAACATCCTATTTTTTATAAAAATTGTTTTTAAAATTTTATAAAAATATAATTTATATATATATGTAAACAAAATTTAACAATTAAAGTTAAAGTTAAAGGTGTAAAACGTACTTACGAATCAACTGCTATTTTTTATTTTTTGTTTCTATAAAAACAAAAATTTTAAACTTAAAGTTTATTTGATGAGTACCATGTGGACATTTAAAAAAACTTATGAACTTTAAAGAATAAAATTATAAACTTTATCATTTAACCAACAAAATAAACTTACTTTACAACTATAACAACTTATCTTTTTTTTTTTTTGTTATTTGATTATTATTTTTAATTTAAAAACGAAACTTTACATGTGTAAAACATTTTTTTTACTTTATTTATAAACAAAACATTTTGTTTTTATAAAAAAATATATTTTTATAAATATTTTGGGGGTGTAACAGATTGGTATCAGAGCCATTGGTTATAGTGAACTTGGTTTTAAAACGTTTTTATAAAACCAGACTATAACTGAACAGACCCGAAATCGACCATGACACTCAGCTCCAGATTGCAAGGTTCGTCTCTTACACCCGTTTCATACATTGCATAACTAGTACACGTTTGTTTATGATGCAACATGCGAACACACACTCGTCACTATAGCATGATGGCATGGGTTGCTTGCTTACATTATGATACGTTGATAGCATGTCATAGTCCTTAGATTCTTGTGATCTTCCGTTTTGATAACATCTGTTTGGCATTCGAATTGGGGGACCATTTGACATGAGTTAGGAGGAACTGAGATGAGCATGCAAATCGCAATATTATTGTGGGTGCACACATAATAATAATGTGGGGTGCATGCGAGTCCCAGTGAGGCTTAACAAGTGAAAAAGGGGTTCCGTTCCGTTATTTGATCGATTTGAAACATAACAAACCTATAGGGGTCATAGCAGTGATTGTCCCCTACTCGAACGTGAACTTTTCATTCCTCTCTTGATCCTTTCGAATCTCGATGCTATCAAGTATTACCTGAACACCCATCTGAACACCTAGCGAACCATGTAGAATGTTAGGTGCTTATACGAACGTCCCTGAGTTGGATGTCGCAGCGTCGAATGATTGCTCGATACCTTTCCCACTCCTCTTCGTTTGCTGGAACCCATGTATTGACGTCTTAGATCCCGAAGTGTGATCACTTCTGCAACACTCCCGCAAAACACCGTGTATTACTCAAACAACTTGCAACATCGATGGGCAGGAGGTTGAGTGTAGTACTTTGCCGACCTCAGCACCGGCAACGAGCACCAGAATCGAATCCTAAACCCTTGTCAGCGACTCTTGGGAGTCAACTCTTACGAATCAATCGGGACATAAGCAATGACAATCGACTACAACATGGAATGTGTAACTGCCAACACAGTGAGTAGCGCTTTAGGACGTATCTCAGGATGTGAAAAGATGGACTTGGATGGTGAAGAACCGTAAGGCTTCGTTCTGAGCAGCGACATTGGGAGCAGTAATCACAGCGACAACAAGGTATTCGTAACCCTAGCCTACAGTACGGAAATAAAGGTGCCTACAACACGGATTGGCCGTGGTTAAGTTAAAAAGGCAACGACGAAAGGAACAGCGACGGTACTTGAAATCCTTGTAATGAAAACAACAACACTGGAAATGATGCTCATGGAGGGGCATTTAGGATTGGCATGGGCGATGCCAGGATGGTAATAACATGGTGGCATACACATTCTTGGTAACGAATCACTTCGTCTCTGTTCTATATAACCCTGATGCTTCTTGAAACCCAACCTGTTGCGGAATCGGCTGAGGGCAAGACTATGGAAACCTTATCTGATCGTTGGAATGCAAACTCGACCTTGCGAGACAAGTGTTCGACATCGACCTTTCTTCTGTTGTTCTTGATAGATGTACCCTGTGAGGAGAAGATTCTACGAATCCTTCTCCTTAGTGGAGGATTGTTATCTGTTCTAACGCGTCATAGTGGCGCAACGGTTAGCGTCATTTCAACAACGAAAGCCAGGAGTGTCTACGGAGGGATTACCCCGTTGTGTTAGCAACTGTTATTGACGTAAGGTTAGGGAAAAAGAGGATCGAGGATCCACAAGTTCTTCGTGATTACCCTCAGTGTGCTACCCGAGGAACTTCCAGGATCATCTCTACAACTGCTACGTAGGAACTCGGTTTGACCTCACACCAGAGGCAGTTCTAACTACTCGTACTCTCTATCGTCTTGCACCAGGAGGGTTGCTGGAGCTTTTTAGTCAACTACAGGAACTGTCGAACAGGAGTTTTGTCGAACCTAGCTTTTCGCTTTGGGGAGCCCCAGTTATACCCATGAAGATAAGCCTTTTCGTATGTATACTGACTATCGAGAACTCGACAAGGTGACAGTCAAGAACCGTTTGCCTCGATCACGTATTGACAACCCGTCGACCAGTTGCAAGGAACAAGCTTCCATTGGGGATTGCCTAGCGACCGAACTATCATTAGATGGAAGTCCAAGAGAAGAATGCTCTTAGAGCAGCATGTCGAACGCAATGCAGCCATTTTTACTTTGTACACCATGATCAGTGAGTTGATCAACACACTGGCAGCTTCAGGGATCACATGAATCGACCGTATTTGTTGACAACGTTCCGAACCATGACCAGGAGAAAGGAACACCATGGGTGGCATATGTATCCTACCTCAGTGCTTCTGTGGGAGGAGCCATTACGTGCGAAGTCTTGTTAAATGTCACGTCAGTGGATTCGAGAGATGCATTTTGATCATGTAACCAACGGAGTGGGAATACACGGGGATCTCACTGAGATGCATCTTGTTAGAAACTGATCGACACCAAAGATTCCTTCGGGGATGCAGCAATTCCTTGGTTTTGTTAGATACTGTCGCAGCTTACCCACAAGATTTTCGAAGATCGCGCAACTTAAATCTCTTTAGCACAGCAGGGTGCTGTGTTCGTGGAAGACAAAACAGCAGGACGTCTTTTCAGCTTTCGAATCCCAACTCTGCAATACACTGAACATCGTCTCTACCCGAGGGTGCGGGTGATTTAGTGGTAAATCATGATGGTTCGAATCAGAGTCCCAGTTACAGCCCGATGCAAAACGAGAAGGTGATAGCTTACGTAATAGACTTACAAGGAGAATTGTACGACACACAATCTGCGGTGGAAACCGTGGTCTTTGGATGTAAGTTGGAGGCATTACTTGGACGGTACCGAATGCACTACTTAGACCGATCACAAGGGCCTCCCGTGTACCCTGGTTTCGAAAGAGCTAAATCAGTTAATGGCATTGCTGGATGGAATTTTGGGGATGATTACGACTGCGAAACTTGAATGTGCACGAGCTCTGCATCTCATTATCGACTCTAACCTACCTGATCAAACTAGCTCTGTTTAGACTGGAGAACTGAAGGAAGAGGGTTTTCAAGTAGAACCCATGTGGGGTATGGAGAAGCAACCTTTGGCAGGTCGGACGATATGCACTACCTCATGGAACGAATGTGGATCTTATTATAGGGCAACTGTAGGGAACTCTTGTCGAGCAAAGCACGCCGACCTCGATATTCTAGTCATCTGGATTTTGATGAGAGATATTAGGATCTCTAAATCTTGTACTGGTGATCGGGCATATGAAGACCCACCTGGCAACGTATGTGAGTGATGCTTGACCTATAAGAAAAGTCAAGGTGGAGTATCAGCAACCAGAAACACCCGTATGAAAATGAGAACAGACTGCCTTGGATTTTGTCGCTAGTCTACCTAAAACTCGAAACGGAACATTATCGTTATCACCTGGGTGATCGTCGATTGCCTCACGTAACCAGCACACTTTCTTGCAATCAAGGAAACTGACGAGTCTTCACAGCTTGTGAATATCCCTCTGGGAGAGTCGGTTGTTAGGGACGGGGTGCCAAATCCTGTTACCTTTGAGTTGATCCATACCTAACTTATGACAGGCAGTATACAACACTCTTGGCTCACGTATAGACATGAGCATTACCCAGCATCATAGGACAACGGTTGGAGTCAGCGAACCTCTGAAGACATGCTGCGAGCATGTATGGGAATGACTTAGTAAAAATTTGAAAAGGACACCTACCTATGGTTGGCTTTACTGCAACAGATACCATTCTAGTATTCAGGCAGCTCTGGCTGAAGCATCGCATTGACGATAATGCAAATCTCATTGTTGGACTAAGGAGGGTGACAACCTAATCGCAGATCCAGGATTTGTACTCGAACCCCTTGGGAAGCTGTTAAGCTTAGGAAACACTGGGAGTTCGCTGTGGGCGAACGTATCATAATCAAAAGTCTCACCCTGGGAGGGTGCGGTACGCTATGGGAAACGTGGCCAGCTTAGTTTGCGGTACACTGGGACATTTGGATTCTGGAACGGATTGATGATATGGCTCACGAACTCGAGTTACCTGACGAATTAGGTAACGTACACGATGTCATTTATGTCTCGAACCTAAGGAAGCGTCTATTCGACGCAACAATTGTGATACCCTTGTTGAGGAACCCACTGTTAACACAGTCGAATTTCAATCGTCAGAGTTCGTTGGAACTCAAGACGTGGACCGGAGTTCACGTGGGAGCGCGAGTATCAGATGAAGCTCAAGTATCCGCAACTATTTCATGATAATCAATCTAATTCTGGTACTATTGGCGAATTTCGGGACGAAATTCCATTTCAAGTTGGGGATGATGTGGCACCTGAGCAAAATCCACAACATTCTTGATTTATCACTTCATTCCTCTGTGCTTACTTGTCAAATTTCGGGACGAAATTTCTTTCAAGTTGGGGATGATGTGACAACCCGAGCTTCCAAGGTTAGTAATGTTTAATCTTGCGATTCTAACTTCCCGTTATCTATTCCTTCTTCAATGTGTTAAATATTCTGTGCGGGTATAACTCCGTTAAGATTAAATTTTATCGAACGACAACTCGGGTAAATAATATATACTTGTGAATGTGGGCCGCATTTGTGACATGTATCATTGGGCCTTGGGCCGCCACCATATTCATATATATATATATACACAACTCTGCCCAATTCATTAATCTGCTAGCCTCACACACGGCCCAATCCCTTTCCTTCTTATACATAAAGTCTATTTATAAAACATTCATTTACTTGGGCTTGAGCCCATTATTGGCTAAAAATATAGAACCGCCTCAAGCAGGAATTATTATGTATACGTAGGAAGGTTGTTGATTAATTGATAAACTCACAAACCCTATTCTTCTTCTTCCCTAATTCGCAACATACATAGGAGACCCCCCCCCCCCTCGTGAGAACTCATCCTATTAATCAAGATCTTGGTTAGTGAACCTTTACTATGTTATTATTATGTGATTGTTCTTTATGATGCCATCTGATGATATAATTGTTCACACATTATGTGATTAGCAAAAGTGTTTTCATATATGATTGTTCACTATGTTATTATGTGAGTAGGAACATGATCTTGAAATTGATATTAGGATAGATGGGGTTACGGTTACACCAGAAAATAAGTAAACGCTGAAGTTGGGCGACGGGTGTTCGGGGGAACAACCGCATAACTTCAGCGGGCTGGGCTCAGGGATTGGGTATTTGGACTGGTTTAAATCTTTGGGCCGCACAGGGGTAATATGGGGTTTGAGGTGTATGCTAGTAAATCATGTATGTACGTCTGTATGGAATGTGTTTGATCTATTACAAGATTGGGTGGTTGATTAAATGGATATATGTTGTATGGATTTATTGGAATCATATTAGGGAGTCATCGAAGCTGACTAGCTATTTTCTTGATTTCCGATTAAGCTTTGTAGACTATTTGAAGGTACCTTGTTATTAGTTGTGGGGTGTTAATTGTATAATAATAATAATATTACCGATAAAGAATAGATGGGTCGAGATGCATGGAATCACAACGCAAGACTAATGGCTTTTACATGTGGTTTATAAACACTTAACGAATAAATTATGCTTCCGCTGTATACTGTGAATTATTTGTAATGTTCTAACATTTAATGTTAATAAATGAAAGCTTTATTTAAATATAACTATGAGTTCAATGTGATTGGTGGCTAGATCCTGGGACGTCACACGCCTCACGGCAGTTTCCGCATGTGGTATTTTGGGGGTGTGACATTTTACGTTTTAAAATTTACATAACACAATGTTTTACATTTTACATAATAAGGTTTTACGTTTTACGTTTTACAATTTACATAAAAAGTTTAATTTTTACAATTGACATAAAAAAGTTTTACGTTTTACATAGAAGTTTACGTTTTACGTTTAAAGTTTACGTTTTACGTTGTACGTTTTACAGGTTACATAATTTTTTTTTACGTTTTACGTTAAAAAGTTTTTACATAAAAAAGTTTTACATTTTACGTTAAAAACTTTACATTTTACGTTTTACGTTAAATAGTTTACGATTTACATTTTACGTTTTATGTTAAAAAGTTTACGTTTTACGTTAAAAAGTTTACGTTTTATGTTTTACGTTAAAAAGTTTACGTTTTAAGTTTACATTTTACGTTAAAAAGTTTTTACACAAAAGTTTACGTTTTACGTAAAAAATTTATAGTTTTACGTTAAAATTTTTACGTTTTACGTTTTACATTAAAAAGTTTACGTTTTAACTTTACGTTTTACGTTAAAAAGTTTACGTTTTACGTAAAAAATTTATATTTTTTATCCTCACACAGCCACCACGTCCGACACCGACGACACCACCACCATGTAACACTCTACTTTTATAAATATAAATTCTTACCGACAAGATAAGAATATTCATTATAACTTAAAACCACATCATTGATATTATCCTTAACTTAACATCTACTAGTTTAACGAACATTAACATTCAACATTTGGATACATAAGTATTCCTTCTATTACATGAGTTTTACGAATAACTAAAACAAGACAAAAGTTGCGGAACTAGATCTTGAATGTGTTCGGTTCGGAAGCATCGACTTGATCATCATCCACGTACTTGTAATACCTAAAAACTGGAAATTTTGACAAATATTAGTATTAGAGTCCTTAGAAAATTAGCATAATCGAAACTACGCTAAAAAACGGATTCGATTAACTATGATATGCAAAATTTATCAAAAGTGACTGGGCTCTACCGTAAGTTACGGTAGCCACTGGGCAACACTGGTCTACCGTAAGGCAGTAGAAAACTGTCGTAACAATTTACTCTCTACCGTAAGTTACGGTAGCTACCGTAACTTACGGTAGCTTCTGCACATTCTTCATATTTTGCTTGTTTGACCCGTTTGTTCCAGTTTCGCACTTTTAAAACATCAAAACACAATACGGGACATTACTTCGTAACAAAGTGACCCATCTTTGGGTTCTTTATGTTCAACACCCACGCTCCCATTACCGGTTTGCGTGTTTAATACGTTACTACCCATCACCCGGGCTATTAGATTACGGATAAGGTACTCCCGTTACCCGGTTTGTACCTACCCTTAATGACTCCTCAACCGTGTTGCCTAAAATGCACAAGCCAATTATCATTAGAACCTCTCGGCTCATAACTAAAGCTTGTTTATTTAGCCAAACACCACAATTATTGTCTATCAACATCTTTTAGGCGTTTTGTCAGGCACCTTATGTGCATATCTTCTAATTAGCCATTTTCGTTCGTTTAAACCTTGGTAAATCCAAGGATTCCATCTTATTCAAACTTACTTACTTATTACTTCCATATTAACATGCTAGTTCAACAACCCTAGATTATTATTCACATAATTCATACACAAATCTTGGGGCTTTTCATTCTAGATGAAAACCCACTTCAATATATGGCACAAGACAATTCCTAACACAAAATTTATCCATCAATTCTCATGATTTCAGTTAGGGTTTATAATCCCACATTTTAATCACACTTCCTGATATCATATCATCACCCAATTATTCAAGAACTTCAATTAATCAAATTTCACTCAAGAATCAAACATCACCAAAACTGAAATCGTAACTTACCTAGTGTTAGACAAGTGTGAGTGATCAAGATTATTGATTCATGCAGTAATTTCAAGCCCAATTCACCCTTCAATTTGATCAATTTGATGAAACAAGGGTTTGGGTGTTCTTCCCTCTCCTGGTCGCTCCCACACGCACACACACTGATGTGTGTGAGTTTTTGATTTATTTTGTTTTTATTAAAATCAAGTTTGGCCATTTTTGCTAAATCAGCCCCTCAAGTTATATCTATTAGTCTAATGTTAATTAAACTATCATCTTTCTTTTACACTTTTAATATATGACATTTTAACTATTAAATATTTTTGGGGTGTTACAAGTCCACCCTCCTTAAAGAGGGTTTCGTCCCCGAAACCGTTTCACGTATAAAACTATATTGCATACATGTACCGAAAAGTGAAGGGTAGAGTCGTCTCATTTCCTCTTCAGACTCCCAAGTGGTGTCTGATCCTTTTCGGTGTTCCCATTTGATCTTTACTTGATTTATCGCTTTATTTCTCAAGCTTTTTGCCTTACGATCTAGAATCGCAATCGGCTTCACTGCGTAGTTAAGGCTATTGTCCACTTCAATGTCTTCATAATGGATGTAAGTTTATTCTTCGGCTAGACATTTCCGGAGATGTGATACGTGGAACGTGCTATGTATGCCACTCAACTCCTCAGGCAGTTCGAGACGGTATGCTACCTTACCGACCCGCTCGATGATTTTAAATGGCCCAAAAAACCTCAGGCTTAATGTTTCCCTGTTTCTAAACCGAATTATTCCTTTCCACGGTGGCATCAACTTATCACCAACTTGAAACTCATTTGGTCTTCTTCGTTTGTCTGCATACGACTTTTGTCGATCTTGAGCCGCTTTCAAGTGAGCTCGGACCAGGTCAATCTTTTCATTCGTGATTCTGACTACATCCTTATGTGCAAGTTCGCGCAGACCAACCTCACCCCAACACACCGGAGTTCGGTATTTTCTACCGTAAAGCATCTCGTACAGAACCATACCGATGCTCGTGTGGTAACTGTTATTGTATGAGTATTCAACCAACGGTAGGTAAATATCCCAACTACCCCCGAAGTCGATAATGCATGCCCGTAACATATCTTCCAATGTTTATATTGTTCTTTCACTTTGTCCATCCGTTTGAGGATGGTACGCGGTGCTAATGAACAACTTAGTTCCCATTTGCTCTTGGAAATCGCGCCAGAAGCTTGAAGTGAACCGGGTATCCCTATCGGACACGATGGATACCGGCACTCCGTGGCGTGCTACTATCTCATTAGTGTACACCTCCGACATCTTTTATGACGTATAGGTTTCTCGGATGGGGATGAAATGGGCACTTTTGGTTAGTCTATCCACAATTACCCAAATGGCATCAAATCCCCGTGTCGTCTTTGGCAGTTTAGTCAACAGGTCCATAGTAATATGTTCCCATTTCCAAACCGTAATATCCAAAGGTTGAAGTTTGCCATATGGCTTTTGATGTTCCGCTTTAACTTGTAAACAAGTCATGCATTTCTCCACATATTTAACCACATCTCTTTTCATCCCCAGCCACCAATAGTTTTGCTTCAAATCTCTATACATCTTAGTTGCTCCGGGATGGATCGAATAGCGAGACTTGTGAGCCTCGTCAAGCAGAAGATCCTTAACACCACCTGTGTTTGGGACCCAAATCCTACCATTCCGGTATTTCATCCCATTACTTCCTTCAACCAATTCTTTTATCAACCCTTTTATACGCTCTTTCTTCCAATTCTCTTCCTTTACCGCTTCGATCTGGGCTTCTCGAATTTGTTCAAGCAAGCCTGAAGTTACTACCAACTGCGTGGAGCGTACTCGAATTGGAGTGTATTCATCTTTTTGGCTAAGGACATCCGGCACCACATTAGCCTTTCCGGGGTGATAGTGGATTTCGCAGTCATAGTCCTTCACTACTTCTAACCAACGCCTCTGCCTCATATTTAACTCCTTCTGATCGAAGAAATACTTTAAACTTTTATGGTCGGTGAAAATGGTATATTTCACGCCATATAAGTAATGCCTCCAAATCTTTAAGGCGAACACTACAGCTGCCAGCTCGAGATCATGAGTCGGGTATTTTGTTTCGTGTAGCTTAAGTTGTCTTGAGGCATACGCAATTACCCTTCCCTTTTTGCATTAACACGCACCCAAGGCCTAAGTGCGATGCATCCGAATACACTACCATGTCATCCGTACCATCTGGCAATGTCAGCACTGGTGCACAGGTTAACTTTTCCTTTAGTGTCCGAAATGCCTTTTCCTGATCATTTTCCCAGACGAACTTCTCGTTCTTGCGGGTTAACTTGGTTAAAGGCGATGCAATCTTGGAGAAATCCTGAATGAATCTCCGATAGTAACCTGCCACCCCAAGAAACTTCTAATTTCGGATGGATTCCTTGGAGGGTTCCATTTTGATACTGCTTCCACCTTCGATGGATCCACCAATATTCCTTCGGCACTTATGACGTGCCCTAGGAATTGCACGTCTCGTAACCAAAAGGCGCATTTCGAGAATTTAGCATATAATCTTTCCCGCCTTAATATCTTTAACACTTCTCGTAAATGGTTAGCATGATCCGCCTCATTTCTTGAATAAACAAGGATGTCGTCGATAAAAACAATCACCGACCTATCAAGCATCGGCTTGCAAACCCGGTTCATGAGATCCATGAAAGCCGCGGGTGCATTTGTTAATCCGAAGGACATCACGAGGAATTCGTAATGTCCATATCACGTACGGAATGCCGTCTTTGGTACATCCTCCTCCTTTACCCTCAATTGGTGGTAACCCGATCTCAAATCGATTTTTGAAAACCAGCTGGCACCTTGTAATTGATCGAACAGGTCGTCGATCCTCGGGAGTGGGTATCGATTCTTTACCGTGAGTTTATTTAACTCCCGGTAATCAATACACATCCGCATGCTCCCGTGTTTCTTCTTTACAAACAGCACCGGCGCTCCCCAAGGAGATACACTAGGCCGGATGAATCCCTTATCAAGTAAATCTTGTAATTGGGACATTAATTCTTGCAATTCCGATGGTGCCAGTCTGCATGGCGCTTTAGCTACTGGTTTAGCACCCGGAATTAGTTCAATCCCGAACTCTATTTCATGCTCTGGCGGCATTCCTGGAAGATCCTCGGGAAAGATGTCTTTGAATTCACGCACCACGGGTACGTCTTCAATCTTTGGCTTTTCATTTTCCACATCACGTACATAAGTTAAATATGCCTTACACCCGTGTAGTATAACGTTGCGGGTTCTATCATAGAGCATATCATGGGATTACAAGCCTTCTCCCCATAGATGAGGACACGCTTTCCGCTCGGAGACGTTAAGTGTATCTCCTTACGTAAGCATATCACCTTAGCGTGGTAGCGAGACAGCCAGTCCATTCCAACTACCACTTGAAATTCACCCATGGACATGGGTATTAAATCAATGGAGTATTCCTCGCCATCGATATTCAATTTGCATTCCCGACATACATCACAAACAATAAAACTTTTGTTATTACCTACTTCTACTCCCATTGGCATAGGTAATTTTGTTAATGTAAACAAAGGGTTTTGAATGAATCTATGTGAAACAAAAGACTTATTCGCACCCGTATCAAATAAAACACGTGCAAGGACATAATTTACAGTAAATATACCTGTAACCACATCAGGTTCCATCTTTGCTTCAGCAGCAGTGATTTGGAACGACCTTGCCTTAGACTTTGGGGTTTCATTCTTGGAGTCAGCACCCTCTTTCTTTCCCGTCAGTTCCGGACATTCTGACTTTTTATGACCCGGCTGATAACATTTATAGCACACTGTCACTTTGTCTGGGCAGTTTGAAACCCCATGCCCTGTTTTGCCACATGCAACGCAAGGTTTGTTCTTAAAGTAACATTCGCCTTTATGAGCGCGTCCACATATCTTGCAACTCGAAAAAACCTCCTTTCGCGTTTCCTTTCTACGAAGATTCAGCCACCTTCGACTTCTTTGTGGGACTTGGGTTTTCATCCAAGGCTCTTCTCTCGCCTCTTTCAACTTACCTTTTCAATTCAATCTTGCGCTCCCGCGCCGCATTGATTATGTCGGTGAGGCTTTCGTAATGTGAGGGAGTCATAAACTCCCTATATTCAGCCCTAAGCATGTTATGATAGTAATAGATTTTCTGTTCTTCGGTTTTGACCAACTCATCACAAAACTTGAGCTTATCCATAAATGTCCCCGTAATTTTATCAACGGTTTCACCCTTTTGCCTCAATTGCATGAATTCTTCTTTTATCTTATTGATTACCGCCTTGGGGCTATGATGTTTGAGAAATGGTGTTTTAAAATCCTCCCAAGTCATCGCCCTCGTTGCTTCGACACCCCTTTCATTTATGAGGTTTTCCTACCAATCCTTGGCTTGGCCTCTAAATTGGCCAGTTCCATAAGCCACGAAATCGCTTACATCACAGTGTGTTCGTTCGAAAACACCTTCGATATCGCTTATCCACCTTTGATAAGCAATTGGATCTACCTCTCCGTTGAAGATCGGGGGTTTACACGCCATAAACTTGTTATAAGAACAACCTTTCTTTTATTTGGCCTTGCCTCTATCACCGGTAAGGCCTTCTCTTAATTCACCCATCTTTTCCTCCATAGTCGAAAGTAATGTGTTTTGCATCCTTTCCATAAATCTTGGTAGGCTAGCTTAAATTGCCCTTCCGACTTCCTCGGAAATCTTTTCTTTCAACTCGTCGGTAGTGAGGGATAAGACATTGTCACTAGCACCTCCCTGACATCTTCTTACTGAAACGTTAAAATAATTTGATAAATAATTTGTTCAATCACTCTCATGCCTTTACATGAGAATTTATACTCACTATTCGGCCAAGTATACACTTTGCCTTAACCGTTTATACCAAATGTACTTCCCGGGTTCGAGTACATTACTATACTCCTCCCATACACAATAAATCATTATTCCTTCTAATCTTTTTATTTAAAATTTGCTTTAAATAAATTCTTACCGGATGTTGATCAAGCCTTGAACCGAACACATTTGTCTCTAACCTCAGCTCTGATTACCAACTTGTAACACTCTACTTTTATAAATATAAATTCTTACCGACAAGATAAGAATATTCATTATAACTTAAAACCACATCATTGATATTATCCTTAACTTAATATCTACTAGTTTAACGAACATTAACATTCAACATTTGGATACATAAGTATTCCTTCTATTACATGAGTTTTACGAATAACTAAAACAAGACAAAAGTTGCGGAACTAGATCTTGAATGTGTTCGGTTCAGAAGCATCGACTTGATCATCATCCACGTACTTGTAATACCTAAAAACTGGAAATTTTGACAAATATTAGTATTAGAGTCCTTAGAAAATTAGCATAATCGAAACTACGCTCAAAAACGGATTCGATTAACTATGATATGCAAAATTTATCAAAAGTGACTGGGCTCTACCGTAACTTACGGTAGCCACCGTAAGTTACGATAGCCACTGGGCAACACTGGTCTACCGTAAGGCAGTAGAAAACTGCCGTAACAATTTACTCTACTGTAAGTTACGGTAGCTACCGTAACTTACGGTAGCTTCTGCAGATTCTTCATATTTTGCTTGTTTGCCCCGTTTGTTCCAGTTTCGCACTTTTAAAACATCAAAACACAATACGGGCCATTACTTCGTAACAAAGTGACCCATCTTTGGGTTCTTTATGTTCAACACCCACGCTCCCATTACCGGTTTGCGTGTTTAATACGTTACTACCCATCACCCGGGCTATTAGATTACGGATAAGGTACTCCCGTTACCCGGTTTGTACCTAGACTTAATGACTCGCTTGATTTACCATTATGAAGTCCATCATTCGAGCAAACCAAACCACTTAAATCTTCACATTCTAAATTACCAACAAGTAAAAATAACAAACTAATTTACAATAGTAATGAAGCGTTAGCCACATACCTTAAAGCTTTCCCTTCAAACGAGTATCCGCACCGGCTTGACTTCCCGACTCCTCAACCGTGTTGCCTAAAATGCACAAGCCAATTATCATTAGAACCTCTCGGCTCATAACTAAAGCTTGTTTATTTAGCCAAACACCACAATTATTGTCTATCAACATCTTTTAGGCGTTTTGTCAAGCACCTTATGTGCATATCTTCTAATTAGCCATTTCGTTCGTTTAAACCTTGGTAAATCCAAGGATTCCATCTTATTCAAACTTACTTACTTATTACTTCCATATTAACATGCTAGTTCAACAACCCTAGATTATTATTCACATAATTCATACACAAATCTTGGGGCTTTCCATTCTAGATGAAAACCCACTTCAATATATGGCACAAGACAATTCCTAACACAAAATTTATCCATCAATTCTCATGATTTCAGTTAGGGTTTATAATCCCACACTTTAATCACACTTCCTGATATCATATCATCACCCAATTATTCAAGACTTCAATTAATCAAATTTCACTCAAGAATCAAACATCACCAAAACTGAAATTGTAACTTACCTAGTGTTAGACAAGTGTGAGTGATCAAGATTCTTGATTCATGCAGTAATTTCAAGCCCAATTCACCCTTCAATTTGATCAATTTGATGAAACAAGGGTTTGGGTGTTCTTCCCTCTCCTGGTCGCTCCCACACGCATACACACTGACGTGTGTGTGTTTTTGATTTATTTTGTTTGTATTAAAATCAAGTTTGGCCATTTTTGCTAAATCAGCCCCTCAAGTTATATCTATTAGTCTAATGTTAATTAAACTATCATCTTTCTTTTACACTTTTAATATATGGCATTTTAACTATTAAATATTTTTGGGGTGTTACACACCACCTCCAACACCACCGCCGCGAACACCGTCGGGCCACCCCCCAAAACCGCTGTTGGAAGTATAAATGTTTCGTATAACGGATTTTTCGAAAATCGGGCAAAGTTTCCTCTGTTTTTGGACAATCCCGAAAAGTAAGTGTCGATTTATTTTTTTAAAATACAACAATAAACCAATCACAATTATCAATATATATAGTTTTTGTCGAAATGTCAAAACATAATAGTGCAGAGGAAGATGATCACTGGGGATTGTTGATTTAACAACATGTTGTGTTTGAGGATGAAATGAGACATGCAAAGCAAATGTTTGATTGATGAGTTGGTGTAGACCCGATTTATCCGAATTTTCGGACTTTCTCCTATCAAAGCAGACCTGATTTCATCATCTGAACATGTCTGTTTTTCAACCAAATCCCTCTTTTTTGAAGACTCCAATACATTATGCTTATTAAACTTCAACCCACAACAAGAACACTTACCGCCATGACCGAACCCGAACACCACCGTTACTCGGTTTGACCACTGTTAACCACCACATAACTCCAAGTTCAACCCTGTTCATCTCACCGTCCTCGTCACCACTGTAATACGCTGCTAACCGGTGGCCGGAGAATGTCTCTGCCGCCGACAACCACCACCCACCACACACACCATAAAATCATCACAACATCAACTCCCGACAACTAACACCACTGTTCCGACGGGAGCCACCTCCGTCACCGGAACCAGTACGACCATTGACCAGCACCACTGTTACGCCGAAAGAACACCAGTCAACCAAAATCACGGTTCAAGAATCATCACAATCTTCTCTCTCAATCAAAATCATCGTCGCCTGATGCGGCAGAACCCTAACCATCACACCTTTCTCCGCCACCACTGCTAACACCAAGAACTACAACAACCTTAAACCACCAAACCCCAACGCCACCACCACCAACCCCACCTCTACCCCACACCCCCACTACCAATCAGTCACAAAACCACCGTCGGACCACCCCACCACTGCCATTTAGCCCCCACTGTGCACCACCAAACAACCACTAACGTCCACCACCCACCGTTGAACCATCTGTGGATCTTGATTTTTGTATGAGAGATAGAGGAATTGTGATGTTTTTAAAAAGGTGGAGAGAGACAAAGGGTTTCAAATATCGATCTGGTTTTTCAAAAAGGTGGAGAGACTCTGACATTATAAATGAGGAGAGAGGTTGTTAAATGACATATGATGGTAAATGACTAAACTACCCTTTTGAGTGGCATAATCTGATTGGTTGAGAGTGGTTCCTATTTTAGCGGCTCCCTATATATATATATATATAGGGGATGAATTATGAGAAAACTCATTTAAATGATAAAACTAACATCTTCAAAAAAAACTTAAAAAACACACTAATTTTTTTTAACATTTTTTTGCTGCAAATCTATATTTTTAAAATACAAAAAAAAATAGTATTACACATATGTAACATTACTAAAAAAAACCTAAAACCTACTATCAAAGTTGAGAAATATGGATTTTTATAAGCTATTGTGAGTTTTGGATGCATTTCATGATATCGGTGGAACTATAAAGGTTTATCATTTTGGTTATAACAGAAATATTGTTTTACATCCCCTTGAACTACTACTCTAAATCAATATATGGATGGTCAAATAAATTGGGATTGTTCATATGGCAAAAGGTCAAATACAAATAGCCTTATCGTACGAAAGACATGAAAAGGTAAAAAAACACGGTTTCATTTTCGTAATTATTTAGTCGTAGATATCAAAATTACTCTACAAATGATCTTGTAGAGTAATTTTGATCTTGTAGGATAATTTTGTAAAATGACCTTGTAGGGTAATTTTGATCTTGTAGGGTAATTTTATAGAGTATTTTAATTACTCTATAAATGATCTTGTGCGGTAATTTTGATCTTGTAGGGTAATTTTAATCTTGTAGGGTAATTTTGTAGAGTATCATAATTACTCTACAAATGATCTTGTAGGTAATTTTGATCATGTAAGGTGATTACGAGTAAAATAATTCCCAAAATGTCACCGCGTTTTTTTTAACCTTTTTATGTCTTTTGGACATTTTGTACGATAAGGCTATTTGTTAGGAACTTTACCCTTGTTCAAATAACTCATGACTTACAACTTGTTCGTGTTAAAAAAATTCAAGTTGTCGTGATTGAATTGAAGGTAACACGGCAATATAAAAACTCAAGTTGTTTTTCTGCTCATAACTGTTTTGCCATTTCGTCGCAAGTCCATTTCCTTGTATACATGTTATTTGGTATTTATTGTATTGTTTGAGACTTGTATAATTAAAATTGTTATCAACTTTTCATTTGATGTTTTATAAAACGATTCAACTTGTCAAGCTACGAGCTGGAGGTGAGCTAAATACGAGCTAATATCAAGGCTCGATTGTGACTTGGTGTTAATTCGGCTTGAATGACTGGTAGAACGATCATAAGTCGCGCTATTAGCAAATAATAGATTTATTTAATTTTAAATTTTATTCGGTCGTAAGTTCAACCGACTAAAGAATATTTGTAGTTTCCCCACTACTTCTCAATCTATAAAGAATATAGGAATCAAATTTATTGTAGGATTTGGGTTATGAAATAGAATCTTTTAGTTACACCAAAAAGAGAGAAGCTTATATGCTACTAAAAGTCTAAAATCGACTTTTTGAATCATGAAAAGGAAAAAGGACATTTTCTCATGATACATTTGCCATTTCGTCGCAAGTTCGTTGCCTTTCTTAAGTTTTAACAAACACAAACCAGAAAATCCCACTTGAACACATCTCGTACTTTGATAAAGGGTTTGTTGCCTTGCTTAAGTTTTAATAAACACAAACCACAAAATCCCGCTTGAACACATCTCATACTTTGATATCGGGTTGTTCACGAGCCGAACCAAACCGATCAGACCTTTCCTTTTTCGATCCAAGCATTTTTCGAGCTAATATCGAGCATTGCATAACAAAAAAAAGGAAAGTAACGATGGGGGTGTTATTTTTTAGAGTAAAATTAAGTTTTCATACAAGAGGCTTCGTCTAATTAAACACATGTATAAATTTAACACGTAACACGTATAAATGTAACAAATAATAAGGAATAAAAACACTCAACTAGTTCTATCGAGACCAATTGAGCAGGAAGATGAATCGTCGACTGATTGAAACAGGCCCTTGTTCTATTGGAAGTTCAAAATCGAATGAACCAACTGAAGCAAAACCATTGGTAAGTGGCGACGAAGAAATCGAACAGTTATGGCCAAGGGGGAGTTTTGATGATTATTTTGTACTTCTAAATCGAATGGCGGGTTGAAACTCAAGTATCGATTGACACTTCACATTTTGATATATTACATTTTGGCTCAATTAGTCAAATAAACATTGGAGTTTGGACAATGTTTCCACGACTTAACCTTTGTATAACAAGTTAAGATTATATATTTATAACGAACTACTGTGATTCCCGCACATTTCACTGCAGGCTTCCGGTCATTAGCGGTCCAATTCATTGCACTACCAGTACGATATCAGCACTCGACATAACAAGCGACACATGTTTTACAACGATTGAAAACCATAGTAACGAGTACATGCACCGACACCAGTGTTGTCCGGTCGGTATCGTTTTGGTCCATTACGGTACCGGTATCGTATAGTTACTCGATATAGCTTACGATACTTATAAAATACTTTGTTGCATATATAACTTTGTGTTCAACAAATTTTATATCGTCACGTCGAGAAAACTATAAAACGAATACGGTACGGTACCGATGTTTCGGTTTGTGATAATAAAAAAATTCAACTATACATGAGTCGTAGGAACATAACTTTTATTGAACCGTATATAATAATTAGCACATCACATTGGTGTATTTGGAATTATATTATTAAATTAATAAAAAACGAAAAGGGATAATCAACGTCTTCTTATAAAAAAAACTAAATCGATGTTATACGATACCAGTACCAATGTTGGTAATATTAAGAAATTAAAATCATTAAAGTTTAAAATCATAATGTGTTATAAGGTTAACAAAGCCAACATGATTAATAAATTAATTAAACAAATTCTTAACCAACAAACCCAAAAACTTCAACTATATATGACATGTTCGAATTGAACTTTTATTGAATCGTACATAATAATAAGCGCATGAAGACGATGTATATCTGGATTTTTATAAAGCGTTATATTGTTTCATTAATAAAAAAACAGAAAGGGATAATCGACGCCATTTTATATAAAAAAAAAAAAAAACTAAACCAATGTTATATGATACTAGTATTAATGTTGTTCGGAGGGTATTGGTAACATTAAGAAAAGCTAATCATTAAAAGTTTAAATTAAAAATAAAATATGTTTAAGGTTAACAAAGCGCAACATACTATTGAGCCTTAGTGATCAAGAAAAAAATCTAGAAAAAGGCAAAAGATCATACAAAACCCCGGAGTCTTAAACCTGTGCCAACCCTTTCATTAGGTGTGTGCAAGACCCGTACTTATAATATTTAAAATTTCACAAAAACTTATATGATTTACAAAAGTTGGTTTTAAGTAGTATAACATGCTACTTTGATTTCATAATACAAGTCGACGTTAAACTCCCAAAAACATGAACAAAAGTGGGGACTTGTAGACATTCGGGTATGTTCGGTTTTCAAGTAGCTTGATCATCCATCCGGTGCCTTTTATAAGCTACCTATCATAAAATTTCATTAAATGATTAGTGAAGTCGATTGTTACAACAAAAAAAACGATAAAAGAAAATGTTTTTGCGAATCTGGGATGCCTCGCGACACTCGGAGGGCTTAGGTCTCTCCCCCGTGTGGCTCAGGGGAGCCTTGTTGACTTTTCTCATTGACCAGTTCCCCCGCGACACTCGGAGGGCTTAGGTCTCTCCCCAACGTGGCTCGGGGGAGGCTGTTTTACAGCAGGTTACCAACAACTTCCTGCGTTTCCACACAGCCATTTTTTTAGTTTTTTCACATGTTTTACCCAACTTGGTCTAAACCATGTTGTCATACTTAGGAGTTTTCCTTTCAAGCTTCAAATTCGAAATCCACGATCCAGACACGGATTCTTTGGTTTTACATTCATTTATTCGGTTCGGCGTTTTACCCAAACCAATTTGTTAAGAGGCATTGAGCATTCCAGCTCAATCCTCCCATACTCCTTGTTACTTTTCCCATTATTCCCCAACCACATCCGCGATTGTGGTTGGTAATAATGGACAATACCTTAGCTTCTACGACCCGCGGGTCGTTTATACTTAGTTTTACATGTCCAATACATTGTTTGTGGCCTTATAGACCGTAAACAATTTGTTTGGTTCACTATTTATAGTTTTCTTTAAAACCATTAGTGTGACTATCATCCATCAATTCTCACCATGGTTCGTGACCATGGTTATTCGCAAGACCTTCGCTCCTATGACCCCGCAGTCATTTATACTTTGGTTTTACATGCCTTTATTGTGATTTCTCCAATAACCAATTATCACATGACCCAAAGGTATTTCATTCTACTCCCTGAGAGTGTTTTAGTTAACATGTTTCAGCATACTAGATCATAAAAAATGTACCTACATACCGTAGAGATCACCCTTGCCGTGATTCATTCCCAGCTCGGCTTCCCAAAGCCTCACTTCAGTTGCCTAAATTTAAACCCAAGTGATCATTAGAACGCATAATTATGGCCCTTTCATTCAAAGATTATTAGCAACCATTCCTCAAACTTTCACCAAGGTTTTCATGAATTATTAACAATCAATTTTTATATCGGCATATTATCAAACACTCGATGGGCATTATTTATAAGCTATCATATTAGCTTAATTTGCCAACAAAATTACTATGTTATCGCAACTCAACAAGTTCATACATTCCTTAACATCTAACTAACACAAAATTTCAGCTATCAAGGCAAATTCATATCAATCTTCATACAAGAATTTGGGGTTTTTATTCCTATGTTAAAAAATCCACTTCATCGCATACATGAACACTTATCCAAAGATTCATATTACTCACAACTTCTTATAAATATGATGGTTATAAGCATTATTACAACATCAATTTACATTTTATTGCTACAATCATTCTAGACCCTCATCTTTCAAGGATCCTCTTAACAAGGTAAAACCCACCAAAAGAGAATTCACAATATACCTTAGGTTTTGATAATTCTAGTTGTTCAAAATCTTCAAACATGCAAGGATTTATAACCAATTTTTCTTATGATTTGACTAAATTTTAAGAATTGGATTTTAGAGAGAAAGCAATATCCCTCTCTAATTTCGCCAACCACCCACACACACTACATATGTGTTTTACACTGTGTTCCCGAGTCTCATTTAACACGGGGATGGGAAGGGAAATGAATTAAGAGAGAAAAGGAAGGAAAAGATGTGATTTTTTTTCGTGTTCCCGAGTTTAATGAAAAGTGAACGAAAAGAAAAGAAATAAAGCATTTTATGTGTTCCAGAGTTAGGAGGAAAAGAAAATAAAGGAACAATTTTACCATTATACCCTTTAAACATAAAACATTTTATTTAGATATGAGGGTAATATAGTAATTGATAAGATTTTTTCTCCTAATCTCTCCGATTTGGGAGGATAAATATACGTACAAAATTTCTTCACTTTTCCCTCTTTTCCCCTCCCCTTTTATCCTTAAAAAATATCGGGAATATGGTTTTTTCATATTTTCATATCTTTTCTTTCCCCTCCCCTGTTAAATGTGACTCGAGAACAGAGTGTTAATTTTTCTCAATTTTGATTCATCCATCTTTCTACAATGTACTATTTCAGCCCCTGTAGTTTGGTTAGTCAATGAGTTTGATCATAACCCTCATATTTCTACTAATAGATAACAAATACTTTAGTAGGTTAAATATTCCTAGTGATATTAGTTCATGTTTGAACATTATCATAAACATGATAACTAGAATTCATATTTTGGTGTGTTACAGCGTGCATCTGACCACTCCATGATTTTATGTTTTATTCTGCATGAAATTGTACCAATATAGTTAATTAACAGAGTAAATTACGATTTTGGCCCCTATGGTTATATTATTTTTACCATTTTAGCCTAAAAAATAATTTTTTAACATCTCAGCCCCCAACGTCTTTTTTTCTAACCCTTTTGGCCCTGACATTTAATGGATATGGTTAGTGTTAGGGGCCAAAAGGGTTAGAAAAAAGACTTTGGGGGCTCAGATGTTAAAAAATTCTTTTTTCGGCTAAAAGGGTAAAAGTGATATAACCACAGGGGCCAAAATCGTAATTTACTCTAATTAATATTATACTTTTTATTTTCCATTTAGTTGAATTCAACAATTGGTAATTTTTGGGCCTAGCAAAATAATTGGGCCCATTCTACCTTCTCTAAAAACCCGTTAGCCCATTTCCGATCACAAAAACCCTAGAATTGGCTAGATCGTCATTCTATTCCGCGCAGCTCGTCAGTGATCACAAATTCATCCTAATCACAGGTACGATCATCGTTTTTCTTTCTAAATCTTCACTGAGATATCAGTAGTATCCATAATCTCGAAAATTTATACTGACAAATCGATTAAATATCATGATTCTGACATTCTAATTTCAGAAAACTATGTCGATCGGAGAACTTGCTTGCACTTACGCTACCTTGATCCTCTCTGACGATGGCATCCCTATCACGGTGATCTGTTTTTACTTATTTTTTATCTATTTTCGTTTTTTTATTAGTTCGTCAGCCTTTTTATAGTAGAAGATGTTATGTAGATTTTTAATTGATGTGTTAAATGTTATTATCTGACCTAATTTCGTTATCTGCTTCTTTTGTGTGTTATTTTGTTTTTGTTATGTGTAGTTTAAGTTCATTTACGAAATTGAGCTGAATGAATGATGATATTTGTCATCAGTTTATGTTTTGATCTCACTCTTTTGTGGTTAATTTTGGTTTTATTTGGTTTTGAGTTGTTTGGGAGATGTTCTTTAGGTTTATATTAGACCTGTAAACGAACCGAACGAAGGCATGTCCGTGTCGTTCATTTAATTTTAACCGAACACGAACACTAACATATAATCGAACACATTTTTTTGTTCGTGTTCGTTCATTAAGAAATCGGGCATGTTCGTGTTCGTGTATGTTCGTTCGTTTAAAGCCTAAACGAACAGTTCACGAACATAAACGAACATAAAAAAATTAACTGAACATATTTGAATAAACATAAATTAACATGATTGAAGAAACAAGTCTAATATATTACATTCCATCCGAAAACACATCTAAATAAGGGTTCATAGATATACTAATTAGTTATATTTATATAATTAGTTTAGAAAACCTAATATTTATATAAATATAACTATTTATGTATTTATTAAAATTTAAACGAACGTAAATAAACGAACGTTCACGAACATAAATGAACGAACACAAGGTGTGTTCATGTTCGTTCATTTAATTAAACGAACAAATTTTTTTGTTCGTGTTCGTTCACGAACTTCCCGCCGAACAAGGTCATGAACGTTCGGTTCGTTTACAGGCCTAGTTTATATTTAGGGCTGCAAACGAACCGAACGAAATCTTGTTCGTGTTCGTTTAAAATATATGTGCTCACGAACTGTTATTGAACACTTACCGAACGACGTGTTCATTTCTGAAGGAAATGAACCTGTTCGTGTTCGTTTTTGTTTGTTAATTTTAGGCAACAAACGAAAACGGACGTTGATGAGCACAAATGAGTAGAAACTAATGTTTATGAACACAAATGGAAACAAACACAAACAGGCATTCATGAACAGAATATATAATGCACTGACACATATTAAATATTTTATTTTTCGGAGTTTGAAGTATTTAGTAAAATATAACAACTAAAAACACTAATAAACTATCGAACATAATCAAACACAAATGAACACGTTACCAAACGTTCACGAACATAAAAGAAACGAACGTGGCGTCTTTTCATGTTCTTTTGTTTAACTAAACAAACAGAATTTCTTGTTCGTGTTTGTTTGTTTAATAAGCGAAAGAACACAGACGAACTTCCCGTTGAACAGTTCACGAACTGTTCGCTGAATGTTTGGTTCGTTTGCAGCTTTATTTATACTAATTTTGCTAGTTTCAGGTTTTGAGGATAAACTTCTGATTGTTTAATACCGTTAGGATTCCTGCATTTTTATGTTTGATTTTGCTCTCTTTTTGTGTTGTGTCTACATGTTTGATTTGATTATGTACTTTTGTGATGGGACCTTTTTTACAAATTACCAACATGATTATGAAACACATTTACAGATATGTTTAATGCATAGATAAAGATAATATTTCGTTGTAAGCCCTTACCCTTTCTGTTAAGTTCTTGGTGATAAAAGTTTGAGGCGTTCGGTGATAACTTAAGTTTTTGAATGATGATTTAATATTGTTAATTTAGATTGTTCAATTGAACGGCTAATATTATATTATCAAACATGAACTTATTAGGAACTTGTATGTGTCACTATGTGAGCAAGATTTGGTAACCGTTAAAGTAAATATGCAACTGCAGGCGGAGAAGATTGCTACCATCTTGAAAGCAGCCAATGTTGAATGTGAGTCGTACTGGCCAAGCTTGTTTGCCAAGCTTGCAGAGAAGAAAAACATTGAGGATCTCATTGTTAATGTTGGCGCTGGTGGCGGCGGTGGTGCTCCAGCGGTTGCTGCCCCTGCTGCTGGTGGAGCTGCAGCGGCTGCCGCCCCTCCTCCAGAGGAAAAGAAGGTACAGTCTTACGATGTTTGCGTTTTTGTTTTTCGATTATATATAGTTGTTTGTTTGATTAAGTTTCTTACGTGTGGTTTATTATTAAATTGTGGTCGTACAGGAAGAGCCCAAGGAAGAGAGTGATGACGATATGGGATTCAGTTTGTTCGATTAAAAGCTATCTTTTAGTAAATTTTAGTTACCTAATGGTTGCAATAGTTTGAGCAGTGCATCTATTAGTATCCTCGTGATTCTCTTGTGGTCTATATACACGAGGATTGAGTTATGGTGTATGGGATTATTTTTGCCGCGTATTACGCTAGTAACTGGATTATTGTGGCATAGTTGCCATATTATGTGATGTCTTGTGTGATCTTTATTTGTTATAATATGGGTATGGCTTATCGTTATGGGTTTTTAATGGGGCTGTGTATAAACAGTTGAAAATTGTTATATGGTTTGGTAGTTCACGGTTTGGAACTTGAAACCGGTTATGTGAACAAAACCGGTTGTTTGCTTGTATAATTGTTTCTTTATTCATATTTTTCATTTTTGGATTATAGAGTTACACATGTGCATGATATCTAGATTAAGAATTTTTTTTATTTAGTTCATGGTTTGAAACGGGGTAGGAGCTGCTATAATACGCTGATTGGCGTACTTACGCCACTTTTGCTATAATCACTTGTTTTAATCAAATATATGAATATGTAACTTTCTATATTGGTTAAGGAACTCAGATTACACATTATGTTATAGGGTAAAGTTCTTGTACAAATAATCTTAACATACTAAACATACAAATTGAAGGAAAACTCAAAAAGACAAGGTGACATTTTTGTAATTATCAATAACTATCAAAGTTACTCTACAAATATACCTAAAAAAACCTAACCCCCCCCCCCCCCCCCCCCAAGCTAAAATGCTAAAAACTAAACCCCCAAAAAACCTAAAAAAATCTAAAAAAATAAAAAAAACACACATTATTTTATTTTATTTTTTAAACATTTTTTATTAAAAAATCGCTACTTTTAGTAGCAGCAAAAAAAAAAAAAAAAAAAAAATTTTTTTTTTTTTTTTTGCTAACGAAATGTAGCGATTTTTTAATAAAAAATGTTAAAAAAAAATTTGTGTTTTTTTAGGTATTTTTAGTTGTAACTTTGATAGTTAGTGGTAATTACAAAAATGCCACCTTGTCTTTTTGGGTTTTCCTTCAATTTGTATGTTTAGTATGTTAAGATTATTTGTATTTGATCTTTTGCCTTATGTTATAATAGTGGCGGAGCTTAACTTAATATAACATGGATAAATGATGAAATTTTTATTATTATTTTTTTTAATGTACTTGCTTTTTTTTAATTTTATGTAGTTTTTTTAGTTAGTTTGTTAATTTAATTAAATGAAATTTTAATTTAATTAGTTTAAAAAAAATAGCAGTGCCACATGTCCACCTACGCCAGCTAGCCCGCACCGCTACCACACCCCACTTTTTTTGGGGTGGCCTGGTGGAGCCCATCTCCGTCACATGTCAACCCAAGCTCCACTTCCAGCAGTCTTACCCAAAGGCGCCACATAGAGTGAGTCGGGGTCCCGGACCCCAATATTTTTAAAAAGGGTAATAGATCCGGTATATTATTTTTCTCAAAGACCCCATAAAAATAATAAAAAGGACCCACAGCATTAACATAAAAGTTGGTTTAGTGGTGTTTCACCTTGTATGTTTTCAAGCAGGATCCGATTTCGAGTCTACCACACCCGTTTTTTACTATTCCTTTTTATTAAAAATGTATTAGTTAGGTATTTTAAACAAAATAAACATTCTGATTCAACATAGCAGCTAGAGTTGGGCATAATAACCGGTTCCAAACCTGAACCGGTAGAACCGACCCGTACCCGGTTCCAGTTCCAACCCGATGTACAGAAGAATCGGTTCCAGGTTCAAAATACCCGGCGGTTCTTACCCGGTTCCATATTTCTTGTTAATAAACGGGTCGTACCCGGTTCCTACCCGTACCTGGTTAGTACCCGTACCCGGTTCTTCCAGTACCCGGTAATAAGTTACCGTCAGAATCGGTTACTAGCCGTTAGAATCGATTCTTGGAGGTTGCAAAAAGCATTAAATGCCAAATGTGACCGGTTTCGTTTGGTTTTCAAAACCATAACAACCTCGTCATTGCATGCCATTGTATCTTTGAAAATATGAAATCAAATGTTGAAGTGTTGAATGTTTGTAGTAGTAAGGAAAGGGAATGGAGAAGATGGGGTATATATACAAAAAAAAAAAAACGATTTTTATATTATATAATCGATTTCCAAAGGTATTATATCCGTTGGAACTGGTTCCAACAGTAAGTGACAACTTTTTGGTTTGAAAAACCATACAGAACCGGTTCCAAACAGTACCCGAAACCGGGTCCAGAGTACCCGTAACCGGTTACATTGGTTCTAGTTTTATTGACGACTACCCGGGTTCAACCCGAAACCGGTTCTCTAGAGAACCCGGTTCCCCTAACTAGTATCAGTACCCGGGTACGGGCAGGAACCGATTCCGGGTATTGATAATACCCGATTATGCCCATCTCTAATAGCAGCAAAAACAACAAAGCCCAAAGCCTCTAGCTATCCTTAATCCAAGCCCCCCCCCCCCCCCCCCCCCCCCCCCAAAAAAAAAAGGTAAACCTAATTTTTTAGTTTTATAACTTGAATTTTGTTAATTTATTCTTTTTGTTGTTTTAGTATTTTTTCACTATGAATTTGCATTTAGAAAACAGATTAATATGTAAAAATATACGAATGATGTTTTCAATGAATGAATTTTGCATGTGTTATATCCAAAAAGATCTTCTTGCCAATGTTCTAGTCGAAGTCCAAGATGTAATCGGACGTTTTTAAAAACGAAAACTCGTAGAGAATAACTTTAAAATTTGTACGTTTTGTTTTAAATAAAATAGTTTTTTTCTCTACTGTTATATATATCGATTTTCTTAAATATATATATTCGACAAAATGCACTTTACATCAATATCGCAGGTAAGCGAGCAACAAGCTGCGCCGCTACCCCTTTCTGGATAACATTGTATTCTATTGTGTGTATTCTAATGTGTAATGATTATATATTGTTATGATATTGTATTTTGTTATGTTTCTTGCCTGCCCCGACCCGAATGACAACCGACCCGAAAATTCTAATGTATGGTGTGAAAAATCTGAATAAAAAAAAGGGTTATTGGATTTTATCACCCGCAACTATTGGCCTTTGGCCGATGACACCCGCAACTAACACTTTGACACCCGGCACCCCCAACTTGTCTTTTTGTTTGCACTGGCACCACTCAGTTAAATATTCTCTAACTTGGTTAGTTATTTGTCCGACGTGGCACCATTTTGCTGATTGTACATGCTGATGTGGATGATGAGGTGTAATGTCTTATTTATATACCCTACCTTACATCATAATCTCAGTCATCACCTTCACTCATCATCGCGATCATCACATGAAGCCAATGGAGCCCTAATATGCCGATTGATGATGTATCTGTTGACTTGGATAAGAGAACCTGCACATGTAGAAAGTGGGAACTTAGGGGATATCCATGTAAGCATGTGTGTGCTGTGGTGATCGCGATGATGAGTGAAGGTGATGACTGAGATTATGATGTAAGGTAGGGTATATAAATGAGACATTACACCTCATCATCCACATCAGCATGTACAATCAGCAAAATGGTGCCACGTCGGACAAATAACTAACCAAGTTAGAGAATATTTAACTGAGTGGTGCCAGTGCAAACAAAAAGACAAGTTGGGGGTGCCGGGTGTCAAAGTGTTAGTTGCGGGTGTCATCGGCCAAAAGCCAATAGTTGCGGGTGATAAAATCCAATAACCCTAAAAAAAAGTGGACCCCATTGGAAAAAAATTCTGAGTCCGTCACATTCTTACCTGACCGATACTGTAATGGACATGCTCTCAATCACTTACATTGAATGGCTTCCTTTGCCCTATCTTCGAGAGAAGAACTGGCACCAATCGATTCAATATAAGGCAATAAGCAGACAAATCGAATAAGATGATATACTTTATCCACTTGCAGCTTTTATGAAGGCTTTCATTGAAGGATTGGAACATGAAAAATCAATCTTCTTTTACCAATTAATGACAATAAAAAATGTGTGTGTGACACCTTGGCATACATAGCTTCAAAAATGTTCATTTCATGTTTTAATACAAAACAATTACATATAGTCTGACCATCTTTACAACATAAAGAAAATACATTATTGAATTATAAATAAGAGAAATCCAAATCATGTTGCTGTTTTGTATAAGGTAATAAAATACATTGGTTGAAATGAGCAATAATTAAAACTTATTACTAGTTGATAACATATATATAACATTGCCTAAAAACAATGCTAACTTGTGCTCTAATATTCAAATTTGCATGAAAATAGTCTGCAACATTTCATTAAAAATATAAATATATGAAAATTCAGAAGGTGCATTTTGATTGTGATACGAGGGAAATGGTCACTCAATCATGTGTTTTTGGCATGTTGTGAAATGTCACAATCTCTTTATTATAAAATGTATTAATTTTCATTATCTTGGGTGCATGCCAACATTGTGGATAAGCACCAAACTCTTGCTATTACCCACCGCAAACCTTATTTTAGGTATATATTTTGTGGGCAATATGCCTTTACATAGTTTGTATACATACAACTAATAATTCATGACATGTTAAAAAATAAAAACATTATCAACATATTCATCTCAAAGCATGTAGGCATAATATCAGTTTCACTGTCTCGGCAAGAGATGAACGGAACCCAAAAGAAATCATTTTGATTGATAACGGGATACAATTGGTCGTAAATTTGTGTTGAAAATAAAATTAATTAATTGTAAATATAAATATAAATATAAATACAAATATAATAATATAATTGAGTTAAGTTTACTTGGTAATTCATACACTAGTCGAAAAACTTCAAATGAAGAAAAAAAAAAAAATAACTTTAAAATATTGAGTCTAACTTTGCATATGGTAGATTGTAACCTTCTATATAAATTTTGGGTTATTCAATTTTAATAATATTAAGTTTTACCATTTGGCCAATAATAATCCCAATTTTAAAAATTCTCTTCAACGATCCCAACTTATAAAAATTTGGCCCTCATTAATCAATTTCTAACATATAAGAATTTGGCTTCCTCAATAGATTCAAGTGCACCTGCAGACTCCTTAAATAATTTAAGTGCACCTATGTTGGAAAATGATCAACGGTGGCCAAATTCTTACAAGTTAGGATCATTTGAGTGAATTTTTAAAGTTGTGATTATTATCGGCCAACAGGTGAAACTTAGTATTATTAAAATCCATTAACTCATAAATTTTAGACTTAAATGTCATTTTAGTCTTTGTGGTTTGGGTTATTTTGTCAGTTTAGTCCAAATGTTTTATTTTTCTTCTGTGGGTCTAAAAAGATTTAACCGTTGTCATTTTCGTCCACTGTGTTAACTTCATTCATTATTTCTGTTAACGAGAAAGGCAATTCGGTCATTTTATATTGCCGAATTGCCCTTCTAGTTCACAGAATTACATATAAAATGACCGAATTGCCCTTCTCGTTAACAGAAAAAATGGATGAAGTTAACTCAGTAGACTAAAATGACAACTGTGAAACCGTTTTGGACCCACAGACGAAAAATGAAACATTTGTATTAAACTGGCAAAATGGTCCCAAACCAAAGGAACTAAAATGACATTTAACTCTAAATTTTATACCTTCCATTTTTTTAATTTTACAGAGAACTTCTTTTATAATTTAGAGGACTAGCGAGAGGTGCTAAGGACTTGTATCAAAACTAGTTGGTGCCCCGCCCGCGTTGCAGGGCGACGACCGAATAATGAGCGAGTGTTAGTCAGCTCATTGACACGAAAAACAATTAAATCGAGTCAACCAATTAAAACAAAACACTTTTATAGTTTTGATAAAAAAAAAAAACTAAAACAGTGACAATATTGTAATTTTTAACTGAGGGAAAGTTGTATTTTTTGACTGGGGTAAAATCGTAATTTGACAAAAGCTAAAGTAATGGCAGTACTGTAAATTTGAGCCTGGGGCAAAATTGTAAATTTCCACAGGGGCAAATTCGTAATTTTTAACTTGGGGTAACAACGTAATATAAATTTGAACTAAGGGCACAATCATAATTTTAAGCTTGAGGCAAAAGCACAATTTTATTTTGAACCGAGGGAAAAATCGTAATTTTGAGCTGGGGGCAAAAACATAATTTTATTTTGAACAGGAGAAAAAACGTAATTTTGAATTGAGGGCGAAATCACAATTTTTAAACGGGGAAAAATCACATTTTTGAACAGAGGGCAAAATCGTAATTTTTAAGTGGGGGCAAAAACAAAATTTTGTTTTGAACTGGGGGCGAAAAGGTAATTCTGAGCTGAGGGCAAAACCACAATTTTATTTTGAATGGAGGGAAAAAGCGTAATTTTGAGCTGGTGACAAAAGCGTAATTTTATTTTGAGCTGGGGGGTAAAACCGTAATTTTAGAGAGAGACAAAAACGTGATTTTAGAATGGATATAAAATAATAAATTGGTTGGTCCAATGGGAGAGTGCCAGGCAAAGTCGTAATTTTGAATTGAGGGCAAGATCGTAATTTTGAGATGGGGACAAAAAACGTAATTTTATTTTGAGCTGGGGACGAAAACGTAATTTTATTTTGAGCTGTGGATAAAAACGTAATTTTAAAATGGATATAAAACAATAAACGTGTTGGTCCAATGGGGGAGGGCCAGGCAGCTACCTGGCACTATTCTCCCATTTTGTTTCTGTATATGTAGATAATGCATTGTTAGTTTCCTGTTAAAGGTGTATTGAAAAGTGTCATTTTCCATGAGTTTAATAATATAAGTTTCACGGTGGACAAATATAGATTTAATTTAAAGGGTGTGTATTTGTGGTTAAAAGAAAACACTAACAAGTGGTGAATGTAAAATCAATAAAAACTGGCGAGGTTAAATTGTATAACATATTAACATATGCCCGTGAAGCTGATTAAACTGATGGGGTGTGGTGGTATGGAAAGGTGGCATGGTGTAACGACATGGTGATGATGGGTAGTCCCACGCGGTGTGGGTTTGGTTCAAACGATCACACGACCATTACTTTTATAAAAAAATTAAAATCTATTTAAACAAACCCCATCATTCATTTATCAAAAATTCAAACCTTAGAATCTTTTCATTTCGTCAATTATCAAACCTCAACACACATTACAATTGCCAAATACAACAATGCGACACATATTATAATCTTTTGAGGGATTTGGTTGAACATCTCGTCACATCATAGGCCAACCACTAGTTTTTAATTAATGTAATTTTTGTTATCAGTAATCTTGTTTTTACTATATAAAAAAGTTAAGATAAAAACGAGACAACAATAGAAAAACCACTCTTCTACAACAGTAGGGATGGGTAAATGATACCGGGTTCTGGTTTGGAACACGTATCGAATTTTCCGTACTGAGTTGATTTTCGATACCGGTTCGGTACTGATATTTAGCGTTTTTCAGTACTGGTTTGGTATGGTATCGGTATTTACCGAATTTTACCTTCAAATATCGGTCCGTAACCGGTACTGGTACCGAACCATACCAAGTATTTGCAGTACCGGTACCATACCATTTTTTGGGATTTTCGGTACCGGTACTGGTTGGTACCGTGTGACGAAAAATCTAACGTAACGATGAGGTAACGCCAGAAGTAGAACCGCACAGGGGCGGCGCAACTTTGTAGGGGCCGTGGGGGAAGGCGCCTGACCCCCGAACTTTTCGCTCAGTAGTGTTCGACATGTAGTTTTTGTATAGAATTTTTTAGGTATATACGTTTTCGACCCTCAGTTTTATAATTTTTCAGGTATATACGTTTTCGACCCCCTATTTTATAATTTTTTAGGTAGTTAGTCAAATAAATTGGGCATTCTCGTCTCAGTACTCACACTGCATTTCAACTAGGGTTTCATCAATCACTTACCAACTCTTCAATCATCTCTAAGATTACTGTGTGTTGTCAGTTAACCATTTTCAACTAAATATGGCGGATTTCAACCAGAATTAAGCTCTTTAGCTATTGCAAAACACTAAGTTCTCTGTTTTTACTAAAAAAATGGCTACAACAAACCCTTTCGATCTGCTTGTAGATGACGATAACGATGATCCTTCACAGCTTCTGCAGAAGATCGTTTCTGCACCGGTCAAAAAGGTTCAAACCGGTTCAACTGTCGGTAAACCGGCGGCTCAGCCGGCTAAGCTTCCTTCTAAGCCTCTTCCTCCGGCGCAAGCCGGTAAGTTTGTTACTAGTTTTTTTTTTTTTTTTTTTTAATTATTAATACTTGTTCTTGTTATTAATTGAAAAGTGTAGAAGCAGTGAACAATAAAATGAACCAGCAGTTTGTTTATCCTTTTTTAGATAGAATTAGTATTAGTATAGTCTATAGTATAATAATGTTGGATTATAGAGGTTTGAAATGATAATATATCTAAGTAATGGGCTTGCAAGATTTTAGTTTATATGGGTCAGGTTTTGTTGTATGTTTAAGCTGTTTTGGGATTGAGTAACTAACTCATTATTGGAAGCATAGTTGTCAATAGCGATCGCTATAGCGCGCTATGTAGCGTATGGGTATAGTATTGCTATTAGGGTTGTAGCGATGGATAGCGAGAATAGCGACACCTTATCATTTTTTTGTTTTATTGTTTTTTTGTTTTTTTGTTTTTTTTTTTAATATAATAGCAATTAAATATAGCTATAAAAGAGCTGGATTTTTAGGTTTTTGTTAAATATACATGTAAAATAGCATAAATACCAGGGGTATTTTGATATAATATGCGTAATTTTTTTTTAATTTTTCTTTTCTAGTGTATCGCTGTTTATAAAATAGCGCCCACTATTTATCGCTATTCGCTTAGCATATAGGTACCTTATCGCTATTTGTCGCTATTCACTGATATGTATCAAAGTTGGAAAGAAGAAGATACAGAATGTATCGAAGAACTAGAAGGAGAATATAGAAGCTTTCTTGGAAATTCAATTCTGCATATCGAAAAAGAAACCTACTGGCTAATATATAGCCTTACAAATAACTAATAAGCTTATAAGCCACTCAGCCACTAACTTAAAACATGGAAATAACTGAAAATAACTGGAAACATGGACTCTACGTGGAGTATGAGGAGCATCCCCCCACTCCTTTATTTGACACATGCACTTAATAAACAAAATACTCCTAATTACGTGGCTGGCTTGCGAAGTGATTTGGTGCACACATCATTCCACCCCGCTTGAATTCACCTTGTCCTCAAGGCGAAAACCGGTACCCCCTCCCGTCTCTTGTTCCGGTGAATCTACGATCATAAACCATTGCGGTTTAGTGCACTTGTGACCCGGTGTATACCTCTCATCGCAATGGTAACAAAGACCCTTGGAATGGCGTTCCTTAACTTCAGCACTTGTAAGCCGTCGGACCGCGTTAGGAGCTGGTCCTAGAAGGCCGGAAGTTGTAGAGCCGGACAACTTGTCATTGTTGTCAACCGGCGAAAGGTGTCGACCCAGATTATTTTTTTTCCTCCACCAATCTAGCGATTCCAATAGCCTCATGGAGTTTCTTCGGGTTTTTTAGCTTCACCTCAAGGCGAATATCCTCCTTGAGACCGCCAATGAAGCAACCAATTAAAAAGAATTCCGGCAACCCGTCAACTTGATGTGAGAGTCTTTCAAAAGCTTCTTGGTAAGCTGCAACCGTGGTTGATTGTTTCAACCGGGTTAATGCTTCCGAATAGGGCTGTAAACGAACCGAACGAACACGAACAAGACCTTGTTCGTGTTCGTTTGTTAAGAAATATATATGTTCGCGAACCGTTCACGAACACTTATCGAACGAGATTTTATGTTTGTGTTCGTTTGTTAAGAAAATGAACTTGTTTGTGTTCGTTTGTGTTTGTTTGTTAATTTTAAGAAACAAACAAAAAGAACGTTGACGAACACAAATGAGAAAAAATAATGTTCATGAACACAAATGGAAACAAATGAACACAAACAATCGTTCATAAACAGAATATATAATACACTAACACTTATACGATATTTAATTTGTCAGAATTTTGAAGTATTTAAATAGATATAAAAACTAAAAATACTAATGAACTATCGAACACAAACAAACACGTTACCGAACGTTCACGAACATAAACGGACGAACACGACCTCTGTTCATGTTTGTTCATTTAACTAAACGAACGAAATTTCTTGTTCGTGTTTGTTTGTTTAATAAACGAATGAACACAAACGAACTTCCCGCCGAACGGTTCACGAACTGTTCGCCGAAAGTTTGGTTCGTTTACAGCCCTACTTCCGAAGGGTCCTCATAGTCGGTGGGACCAAAACGAGCCAAAACGGCTTGAGTGAACTCAACCCATGTTAATGGCCCTCGGAATTTGGTCAACCATCGGTGCCACTGAAGAGCGATCCCGTCGAGATGGAACGAGGCTAGATGAACTTGGTCTTCAGGAGCTACCTTTTGGAAGTCAAAGAATTGGTCGGCTTGATACAACCACCCCATCGGATCTACACCGTTGAACCGTGGAAAATGAAGTTTAAGATAGGGCTTTGTGGAGTTGGTGTTGGTATTGCTATTGAGAACCAACGTACCACCTGAGGTTGACCCTTTCCCATTTTCCATTTGAATTTGTAGAGCCTGGAGGGAAGCTTGGATGGATTGCATCTCGGTCATCAATCGTTCAAACTGCGCGTCATGTCGGGCTAAAGTTTCTTGAGTCTCCTGCTGGAATTCAAGGTTGGATTTTTTGCGGGTATCCATGGGATCAAGGCTGCTCTGATACCAATTGATATGTATCAAAGTTGGAAAGAAGAAGATACAGAATGTATCGAAGAACTAGGAGAATATAGAAGCTTTCTTGGAAATTCAATTCTGCATATCGAAAAAGAAACCTACTGGCTAATATATAGCCTTACAAATAACTAATAAGCCACTCAGCCACTAACTTAAAACATGGAAATAACTGAAAATAACTGGAAACATGGACTCTACGTGGAGTATGAGGGCATCCCCCCACTCCTTTATTTGACACATGCACTTAATAAACAAAATACTCCTAATTACGTGGCTGGCTTGCCAAGTGATTTGGTGCACACATCATTCACCACTAACAACTATGATTGGAAGTTAATCCTAACTGGGTTTGGGTCTACATGAGATTATGAGAAGCGGGTTCGAGATAAATCAAAGGAAGGTTTCGAGGTAATAAAGGAAAGGAAAAGGATAAGTTAGGAGTTTATTTCATATTTGTTTGAACAATTTGAGTTACTGGTTATTAGTTAAGTAGTTAGGTCCTAATAGGTTTAAGTTTGGGTTTAGTTTAAATAGGGAGCTTGTTATCGGTAAGATGTGTGGCTTTGTTTTTCAGTTATCGTTATAAAAGAGTTGGACAAAGTTTGTTTAACATCTTGTGTTTTTTTCGGTTATCGTAATGTAAGACGAACAACGTGAAGTTGGAAGACATGGTGGAAGCAAAAGTTCCTAACAGTTGTAGTAATTGGGAATTCCCTTGAATTTTAGTTTTATATTTTCATGAGGAACTTATGTAGAAATCATAAAAGATAGATGCTCTTGTTTAGCTCGGTGCAAAATATTGTGCTTTTTATTTTTATGACTAGGTTGACTGGCATTTGATTTTGCTCGTAACACTAATTGATACAACATTTGAAGTTCATGAATGTTGAATCCCATATTCCCATAAATAAAACAATTAAAAAGTTTAAAGCTTTTTAAACGGCGCCACATTAAGAGGGACGGTGCTGTTGACTATTATTCGTTGACTTGTTATTCATTTTACTCTTTTATCTTGTGAAAAAACGAAGTTGATTTTCACGTTTCCAAGTGTGTTTTGCCAGTATGAAATAAATCAACCGTTTTGCACAATGCTAAAGGTTTCCTTGGTGTCAATTAACAACAGTGTATGTATTAGTAAAGGTTGGAGAATTTTATATACACTGATGATTTTTCATCATGTGGCATTTGTTTTTCTGCATTCTCGTATAAAAGGATTATTTTTTGAGCAGTGAAGGAGGCTAGAAATGAAGGGGTGCGTGGAGGACGTGGTGGTGGCCGTGGGTACGCACGGGGTCGTGGTGGTGGGTTCAATAGAGACTCAGGAAGCAATGAGCAATCATTTGGTAACCGAGGGTTATCTGGTGATCAAGGTGTCATTGAGGAGTCTAATGGTGGGAAAGGTTACGAGAGACGCGGTGGCAGTGGTTCTCGGGGCGGTTTCCGTGGTGGTCGTCGTGGCGGGTTCGCTAATGGAGATGTGGAGGATGGTGATCGTCCTCGCCGTCCATATGAACGCCGCAGCGGGACAGGCTATGGGTAGTTTTTATTAGTCTGTTTGATACATTAGACCTTTTTTCTATATTTGGATCATTGGCTTATAAATTGCTCATCATTTTTTTAATTTTGTGAATTCTTTGTTATCTTACGTATAGGAATGAATTCAAACGCGAGGGAGCAGGTCGCGGGAACTGGGGAAGTCAGGCTGATGAAATTGCTCGGTATCTTTTTTTTTACTTTCTGTATAATTATTAAATTTGAGGTGGGTAAAAAGGGGTGGCATGGGTAATGAGCTAAAACGGGTTTGGGTCAAAGCATGTAAATTACTTAAAGGGAATATGGCCAAACCGCCAAAGTCACCTAAAGTAATCGAGTAATCGACTTATTAAAAAGTTATGTTATTTTTATAGTGTAGTTTTTGCCATCATATGTAGCGCATTAATTATTTTTAGAACATAAAATCTGGACTAAAAGTGTTTGTGCGTCAACCCAACTTGGAACTGGTGGGGGTGGGCTGGGTTGACGCTCAAAACACTTTTTGTCCAGATTTTATCTTCTAAAAATAATTAATGTGCTACACATGATTGCAAATACTATACTATTAAACTAATATAAACTTTTAATAGGGCAATTACTTCAGGTGACTTTGGCATTATTCCCTTTAAGTAATTTATATCATTTGACCCGTTGGGAGATAAAAGATGAGCCAAATTGGCCCATTATTAGGTATATGGTTTGAAAGTTTCGCCTATACTTGATACTTTTATTTTCTTCGAGTTAGTAATGCTTGTTATGCTTCCTCACAGGGAGACTGAGGAAGTGGTGAATGAAGGGGAGAAAACGGTGGTTTCTGATAAGCCGTTGAACGAGGAAGATTCAAACGATGAGAAAAAGGAGAATGCTGTAAATGAGTCCGAGGAGAAGGAGCCTGAGGATAAGGTAAACGTAAGTCTAAAATGTGGAAATCCACTTTTAGAGGAGAAACAATGCAAGATCTACTGAAAATGTTTTACTATGTTAACAATCAAATTGGGTAGCTTTGTGATGGCCAATACGGGTTGCAGTGGGTTGGGTTCGGCTCTTTTTGATGACCTGCCAACGCTTTTTTGACCGTTTCTTTTGAGTGATATAAATAGTTAATGTTTTACATGAGATTAATTAGGTATAAAAATATAACCCTTTTACCGTTTTTAAGGTAAACCAAGCATGTTTACTGACTTTTTATTTTTATTTTATTACAGGAGATGACTCTTGAAGAATATCAAAAGGTTCTCGAGGAAAAGAGGAAAGCTTTAGAGGCACTTAAGACTGAAGAAAGGAAGGTGGAAGTTGACAAAGAGCTTGCATCCATGCAACAGCTCTCCAACAAGAAGCGCAGTGATGAGATCTTCGTTAAATTGGTGACAAATTTATATATTAATAAATATTTGTGAATTCTTTAAAGCTACATTTTGTAACCATTTAACTTTTTTTAGCCATTATATTTTAATTTATTTTTCTTAGGGGACTGACAAGGATAAGCGTAAAGAGATTGCTGAGAAAGAAGAGAAAGCGAAGAAGGTAATGCCTGTTACATAGTGTGTGGATTGTTGTCATGTTACTTGTAAATACAAAAGGTGCAATAAGAGCAAATAGGCACCTCACTTTTTTTATCTAACCAAAAGAAAAGAGGCATAAAGTAGTCTTTCTAGGCATCCTATGTGACATATCTCTTGGGTAGCGGGTCAAAATGGTTATAATTCTGTATGGGTTGAAACATTTCAGGCTGAGATGACCAAAAGCACTAATACTACAAAAATTTATTATGATAGTAATATTTTTATAAATCAAGTGATATAGGCGGGTGTGTTACGTTAGCAAATTAAACTTTCTGATACTTTCACCTGTTTGACCCTTTTTTAGTTAATTTTCTATTATAGTTTTTACCTGTACATGTTAGTGATATTAGGCCCATAGATAACTAAATGGGTCAAAAGCATAAGATTTAGTCCATGTGTTGAGGGTCTGTTTTGGTGTTTGCAGTCACTCAACATTAACGAGTTTTTAAAACCTGCTGCTGGTGAAAGAAACTATGGGGGGCGTGGGCGTGGTGGCCATAAAGGTGGAGGTGGACGTTACAACCAAGGTTCAAGCTATGCACCTGAAGCCCCAAAAATTGAAGATCCGGGTCACTTCCCCACTTTAGGTGGCAAGTGAGCTGTTCTTTTCACCTTCTGACCCGTCATCAACTTTTCAACACTCTTAGTGATGGCAGAAGCAATCATGTTAGAAAAACCGAGCCCAAAATGTTTCAGAAGTGTATATTTCTTTTTTTTTTTTCATGTGCTTTCCTGTATTTCTTAAAGTCTTATATTTAGAGATCTTCTGGAATTTTTCTTTCTTTTTTATAAAGCATTTTAGGGCAACAATTATAGTTTGTTTTTTGGAATAGATGGATAACACTTGATAAGTTTTTTTGGATGTGCATTAAGCATCGAGGATTTACTATTTAGTGGGTGTTCGCACGATGCAGCGAGAGACACCGACTAATCGTGTAATATGTATTTTTTTTAAATTAAAAAAAAAACTATAGCAATATCATACTCAAATTAAAGAGAATGAAATGCTCGTTTTTATTGTTTAATCTAAAAAAATATTAATGTATGAAAAAGTTATGGTCGTTTAAAAATTATGGGAAAAAGTTGGTTTAAAAGTCGGCTATTACCCCATTTATGATGTGTTTATATCTATGCCAATTAATTTTAACAGTCTTACTAATAATTTGTATTTTCGTAACTTGTTTTTATTTATATCATAATAGCTTGACATTTATTCAAATTTAGAAAATGACTTGATATCCTAGATAAGAAGTTGTTAACAGTCTTTCGCCTATCATATAAGACATGATGTATCACTGCTTAATGGAATGGTGTACTACACCATTTGTGAGTCTAAATTTGCCACTATTTCATCAAATGTAGTAAAGCTCATAATAAATAGTTTAAAGAAATGATGACCTCAAGATTTTACCAAAATCTAATATACTTGTAGAAGATATAGAAATACATAAGTTGCATATGTATGTATCATCATCGTAACATAGTTATACTTATTCGATAATTCTTCATTCAAATCAAACGTACAACATTGATTGTGAGGACATGGATTACTTACACACCTAACACATCCAAGTTTATTCAAAAAAGTATATTGGATCAAATATTTTTGTGTTTCATAACTATAGTCTATAGATATTAACTTGGAGTAAAATGCACGGATAGTCCCTGTGGTTTGTCAAAATAACACCTTTAGACCCCAACTTTTGTAAATTACACTCATGCTCCCTGTGGTTTGCTCGGTTGTTACTCGGATAGTCCCTAGAGTGGATGGAGGTTAGTTTTCTCTGGTGATTCCTCCTCCTCCGGTGCCGTTACCGCCATTAGTGATGCATTCCGACCATCGTCCGGTCAGATCTGCAAACCGATTCGGAAACCCATGCCCCTATTCCAACCATCGTCGCATCTGTTGTTGGAGGGTGAATTGGGTACAGATCTGGTGATGGTGGAGGGTGGTGGTTTCAGTGGTTGTTTAAAGAGGTGGTGGCCGACAGAGGTGTTAGGAGGTTAGAGGTGGTGGAGGTTTTATGGTAGTGGTGGAATTCTGGTGAACGAGAGAGGAGAGAAAGAAAAGGGAGGGGTGGTGAATGATAAGGGCATTTTAGTCATTTTACTTCCACTAAACAGAGAAAACTAACCTCCATCCACTCTAGGGACTATCCGAGTAACAACCGAGCAAACCACAGGGAGCATGAGTGTAATTTTCAAAAGTTGGGGACTAAAGGTGTTATTTTGACAAACCACAGGGCCTATTCGTGCATTTTACTCTAAAATATATATTGTGAGTTGAAGAAGACCCAACAATTATCAAAGTATACTACTATGTGTGTACTCTAAAACATACATTTTGAATACATTCCATACAAAGAATTGGGAAAAAATGAGTGGATTGTAGCTAACTCATCCTACATAACTACATGCATGCAATTGGTAAAGAGGCAAAGTTACAAAAAGTATGGTAGGTCATGAGAAAGACAGTAAAGAAGAAACAGTAATGTTCGAGTATTGTTACATGTCATAGCGGGTGATGTTTGTAGTCGTTAAAAACGTTTCAAGATGTTGCGTGATGTTTTTTGCCAGTCTGTGAGACGTTGGCTATTTTTAATTAAACGAATAGATTTAGGTAATAATAATCTTATAAATAACATTTTTAAACCAATATAACTCAAGTGGAGTAGTTAGTAATAATCTACCTAACTGTACAAGTAAAACTGATACACTAAGGTGGTTGAAACTATGTATCTTTTGGAATAAAATGCATAGCAAGATGAACAAGTCAAGCGGTCAACTGAGTTGGCAGGTGATGGAGGTTTTGCACCACGGGGACAGGAAGCTCATCGCTATTTCGTCTTTGGTGCATTTGTTTTTGTACTGCCTTTATGGCGGCCACTCGGGCAGCATTGGCTGCCCGATTGGCAGATATCACTGCATTGTTCACTCTTTCATCCATTTTTCCAGCTGCCTCATATGCTTTCTCTGCTGCTCTTCTTGCTTCCTGTAATAATCAACAACCAAAATGAAAATTTGATCAAATGCAAGATACCAGGAACGAGTTAAAACGGGTTCAGGTTGCAAATGTTGCATCGGGTCAGGTGTTGACCCGTGTATGATGAGTTAGCATGTTTTATGCTCTGTGGGCGACTTTCAACCCGTCTCACACGTTTCCTTTTAAGTTAACCACCCGTTTGATCTTTTAAAGACAAAACATAGCCTAATCGACCTATCCAAAATCAAACGCGTAGAATTTACCAATTTTAGAAAGCATGATCTCAAATGCAAGATACTAACAAGTAACAACCACAAAAATGAAAAAAAAAATGAATTAAGTACCAGAACCGCATTAAGAACTTTGGAACGATAATCAGGACACGGCGGTGTTACTTCAAGAACGCCATTCTGCCAATGCCCAGATCGCGTTTCACCATTTCTAAACGTGTAAACTCCAAACCCTTGCCTTTTTCCTTCGTGCCAAGATCCTTCGTACCTATGCCCGTTCGCAAAACTATACACTCCAAACCCGTGCATTTTGTCAGCAAAATATTCTCCAGCATACGCATCGCGATTTCTACAACACATAACCACATGATCAAACAATGATCTAAAGAATCAAACAACACATACAAAACACTTTATCTAAATTCTAAACATCTTACCTAAAATGGTAATAACCAACACCATGTTTTACACCCCACTTAAACTCACCTGCATACCGACTCCCATCTTCGCAACTATGCACACCACACCCGTGGCTACGACCATTAGACCATTCACCCGCGTAAACATCGCCAACGTAAAACCGATAAACCCCGTACCCGTGCCTCAACCCTTGCCTATACTGCCCGCGATAACGACTCCCCTTCACCCATGTTTCCACCCCATACCCATCATACTTCCCATCAACCCAATCACCCTCATATCTCCCACTCATATAATAATAATAAACCCCACATCCAGAACACTTTCCTTTATGAAACTCACCCTCATACACATCCCCATTACTATATGCCTGCACCCAGCACCCAGAGTTCACCCTCTTTGTCTTGGTTTTACCCTTTGCTTTTGACCCGATCGACCAGAACACCGGTAACGGTGTTCTGGAAACTCTGGAAACTCGGGTCGACGAATGTAGCTTCACAGGAAATGACCGTGCGAGTAACGTTCGAAACGAAGGGAGTTTCGGCAGGCCCAGGTTCAACGAAAACAACAACGCGGACGAAAACGCTAAAGCGGATAAGAAATCAAGCACTAACGAATACGTCGGGTGCGGGATGAAGAAGTATAATAACGGGATAGATAGTAATAGGATTAATCTGAGATGAGTTTGAAGGTGTTTGAGGCGGGTAAGGAGTTGAAATGCAACGGTTTTTGAGCGGGAAAAGCGGTTACGATGATGTTTTTCGGGTGAGAAAGTTGTTATGGGAGGTGAATTGGTTGTGGTTTGTGGGGAAATGGGGCGTTTATGTGGTTTTGAATTATGTTGTGTAATGACTGGATTAATATAGTCATCATGGATTGTGATATTGTGTTGTGGGTTATTGTTTTCATTTGTGCAATTGTTGTTGTTGGTAGGTTGTTGCAACACTATTGTTGATGAATTTGTGGTTAGATCGGAAGAGACAAGGTTGCTATCTTTTCCGATGTGAATTTGGGGTGTTTTGTTATGCATTAGAGTTGTTGGATTTGTTCATTGTGAATGTTTTTTGGAAAGATTTGGATGAAACAAGATTTTGATGAGTTTGGGTTCTGATTTTTTACCACAAATGGAGAGATTCGTGGGAGAAGAGTGCGGATTTTGTGGTGAATTTTAATGGTGTAGGCGTTTTGAAAAAATGAGAGCTACCTTTCATTTTTCTCATTTTGTTGTTCTAGGCAAAGATATTAAAGGTTTAAAACTTAAAAGTGTGTTATAGTTTTAAATTGAGTTAAATGCTCGGATAGTCTCTGTGGTTTGGCTTTTTTTCACCTTTAGACCCTAACTTTCTAAAATTACCTCTATAGTCCCCAACTTTTCAATTTTCGTTCCCGGATAGTCGTTGACGCGGATGGGTGTTAGTTTTTGGTGTTAAATGGATGTGAAATTACAAAAATACCCTTAGTGTTAAATTAATACTAATACTTAAGAGATTTATGTGGGACCCACCCACTTCATCTTTTTCACTCCATCTTCAGAACCTAATTATCTTATCTGCAATCATCTCTTCCCTCCACCTTCAAACCTGCAACCCTAACTCCACCAACAATGGCGTTTTTCGATCTCAACATCCCCTACACTGATTCACCAAACCAAACCAGACCAAACCTCCACTAACAACAAATCCACACGCTTAAAACTCGCCATTAAAGTAATCGGACTGAGGGGTGGAGGTGGTTTTGATTGCAGCAACCAAGGTGTCGGCCGGTAGAGGTGTGGTTGTGAGGGCGGTGTAATGTAGAGAGAGGAAGAGTGGTGGTGGTGGAAGGAGGTTGTGGTGGTGGATGTCGTACAAAGAGAGAGATGCAGTAGAGAGAGAGAAGGTTTGTTTAGAGAGAGAAAGTGGGTTAATATAAGGGCATGTTTAATTTATTAGTTTTTTTAATTATAAGAGCATTTTAGTAATTTCACATCCACTAAACACCAAAAACTAACCTTCATCAGCGTCAGGGACTATCCGAAAACGAAAGTTGAAATGTTGGGGACTATAGAGATAATTTTAGAAAGTTAGGGGCTAAAGGTGAAAAAAGACCAAACCACAGGGACTATCCTGGCATTTAACTCTTTTAAAATTATAGTGTTTATTTAAGATAGAAAACCCTATCGTTTTGTTGTTTAAAAGAAGGTTTAATAAATTATTAAAATCACATACATTAACAAAGGTTCAACTAGATTTCCACCAATTCGACCTTGAGGATTTTGAATTGATGTCCTACAACCATCGACCGATTCGCACGTTTATGGTGCAATAATATAAAGACTTTCTTTATAATTCATCAAGACAGTTTTTTTATTTTACTACAGAACAAATCTACCGGTGCAAGCTGACTATTTAGGGCTGCATATTGCTTGGATTTCCATGATCTGACATAACGATATCTTTTTGTTGGGTCGTGTTCCAATCCTTCCGTGTATCTGATGGCAATAAATACGTTCAAGTTCAAAGTTCTTCAAACCGGCTGAAAATGCAGGTGATTTATTAGTAGCAAAAGACGGTTTGATTCGCCAAGCTTTCCTCCCAAACCTGAAATTAAGATCAGTAAGTCGTAACCAACGATACATTTGAAAAAAACCTTAACATAAGCAGTTTATTTGAAGGTTATCAATTAACAGGACACATGTTGACCAACATTGTACCATTAATACAAGTTTATTCATACAAATTTTACAAACAAGAAAAAAAACACAAGAAACAGATAACATTTTAGCGTTAAGTAACCAACCTGGCTTGTTTGCAGCTCAGATATTGTGGGGGAGGATGAGAACTGACCCATGGTCACGGTTTATGCAGCTTGAAGCCAAATACTCTCGGAACAAAGCTTTGCGTCGCCTTTTGTGGCTTTAAGTGCCCATAAGTCATCAAGAATAAGTGAGGAAAGGTGGTTCCAAAATAAGCACCATCAATATCTACGAAAAGTTAAGGAATAAACAGTCGCATTTATAGTTGCCTATATCTATTGCAATGTTAACCCATTTCAACAAATTCATATCAATTCGAGTTGCAAAAAATTGAGACCAAACACGTCAGATGATTAAAAAGTAAAAGGGACTGAAAGAAGAGGGTCAAACGCATACCATCTTTTCAAGCGTTTTTGTTTTGATTTATATTATTATATTGATATTGATGAGATAATCTTTTGGTAATCATACTTAATAGATTATTAATTTCAAAACAGATTGAAAATGGTCAAATAAGTCTTAATAGTGTTAATGGGCCACCCAACCCATTCACTTAAAATGGACCTGAATTGACCCGTTACCCAACCTCGATCATACAATAAATACCCATTTTGAACACAATCACATCATAAGCAATTTTAAAACACAATTACAAGCATAAGATGTTAGGTAAGGATACTGCCTTGGTACTTTGACCTAGGGTAATAGATATCTTCACATTTGGGACAATATATTTTCACAGTGCTGGAACATGGTATGTCTGATTGACCAACAGGAAGACACGGTTGACCACAGCAATACACACGAGGACACCTTCCGAAATCATAGTCTTTATACTTCTCCAACTGTAAAAATCCGCAAAATTATCTTAAGGTTGTAACGAGACACATAAAAAAACAAAGTGGGATATAACTATCACCATTGCAGACATTCCCTTGCTGGTTAAGATGTATCTAGCGTGAATCAAGCCATACAACATCTCTGCTGCTGATTCAACCAGTTCATTTTGTTCTTCAGTGAAGGCGTCTGCTCATATAAACAATCATTTCAAAAGAACAATTTTAAAAATCCTGAGATAGCATTTGTTAAACTGATAAATCCCATAATATGTGATTATGTGATACATCATATTAGAAGTGTGTGAGAGTGAAACTATTCATTAGTATAAGATTTGCTATTTAATAAGACAGAGTAAACATAACCATTGATAATTGCAATATCTATTTTATAAAGTTGAATCCAAATTAGTGTGCATCTTGCTAACTTAGCAAAAATTTAAACATATATATCGATCAATCATATTTCCAAATGAATGTATATGAACTGGTTCAATACTTCATACTTCATATAAAACATAAACTCATGATAATATATATATACAATAAATAACATCTATGTACACGTCCTGTGGTAGTATAACGTTTGATCACACGGAATTCTTCACATGCCAATAGCCATGAGTCACAACTTAATGAAAATTCATTTATTCAAGTTCAAAATTTAGAAACCTTATGAATGTAAATTCAAATACATAATCAGATTCTGCTTTTACTTCATAATTATTTTGTTCACTAAATCATTGAATTACTTCCTTGAACGCTTTCAAAATGGTATTTGAGTTTGAACAGTCTTTTCGCACCCACATGATTCCAATTCGGATATCATTTTCAGTAATCAAATTCATATATGCCCAAATCTATTTCAATAAACAACCATTTAATAACTACCAATCACAACCTTAAATAACATGCTTTGACTAGTAATCTTCTTGATTCTTCTCAAGCACATCATTCAAATTAGTGCTACTACATATGATATAAAAGTTTAACCCAATCAAATACTGAAGCTAGTTTCAAATAAGCTTACCATGAGAAGATTCGACATCCAAAATCAGATCAAGTGCATAGTCAAAATAAGGAACTTGGCTGCTTAATCCACAAAGATTAAAATCATCCTGAATATAGTCATCATCAACTTCACAAAAGAAATTGTTTCCTCTCAAATTGCAAAACCATGAAATCCAAGATGTATCATCCCCATCAGAACCACTAACATCAGACTCCTCGCTATCGGTTTCAGATTCCACTGCAACCATAAAGCAATAACAAGTGACATCACACTTATAAACTAAAAATCTAAACATTAACACACACTAAATACTCATTAGACTACAAACCACTATACCCATTAGACTTCACTTTAACCTACTTAATACAACAAAATGATATAACTTCACAAATACAAGTTTAAGATAAATAAAATAAAAGGTAAAACAACATTAACAGGCACTAACTACTCGTTAAACTGCAACTATATCCAATACACTCCATTTTAATCTCTACTGAATGCAACAATATGAAATAACTACACATATATAACGTTAACACAAATATAATACAATTATTAGTAAAACAACTTAACACTATACCAGACACTAAATTCTCAAAAAACTGCAACTATATCAATTAGATTTCATTTTAATCCACTGAATACAACAATATGAAATACCTTCACATATATATATATTTAAAATAAATAAAAAGTAAAACAACATTAACAGACACTGGGTACTCATTAAACTGCAACTATATCCATTAAACTTCATTCTAATCCACTGAATACAACAATATCAAATAAGTAAATAACTTCACATATATAATTTTTAAGACAAATAAAATAAAAAGTAAAACATTAACAGATACTAAATACTCATTAAACTACAACTATATCCATTAAACTTCATTTTAATCTACTTAATGCCAACAATATCATAATACATAATCTCTTAACAAAAATAACATAAAAAGCAAAACAACAGTACTGTATTAAACTGCAACTATATCCATTAGATTTCATTTTATTATACTGAATACAAACAACTTCACATATATAATTTTAACACAAATAAAAAAATAAAAAGTAAAACAACATTAACAGACACTGAATACTCATTAACCTGCAACTATATCACATTAACAGACACTAAATACTCAATAAACTGCAACTATATCCATTTAACTTCATTTTAACCTACTGAATACAACAACATGAAACAACTTCACATACATAATTTCAAAATAAACAAAATTAAACAAAAAAAAAGTAAAACCTAACCGTCTGAGCTATTGTTTTTGTTGGCGGAGATAGTAGATGTGGAAAGGATGTCACGGCGATGATCCGATTGATGCGACTTACCACCACCGGCACCGGCGGCGGAAGTTGACGGCATGTATATTCTGTCTTTCTCCTTGTTGAAAAACCTAGAAGTGGATGAAGATGACGTCTTCTCTAACTGCTTATCCAACGCATCGTTGATTCGTTTCCGATCCAACGGTCCACCTCCTCCTACCATCGCCGACCTTGCCGACGATTGACCTCAGCCTCTGTACATGTATGTATGTATGTATGTATGTATGTATAGATGTTGTTCGAAATTGTAGATCTGGTTTGAGATATGTTTAACCTGATTGAGTGATGAATGATGACGATGAGTTTGGATTCAAAAGAGGAAAATGGTGATTAATTAAGAGCAATTAGGGTTTTTTTCTCTCTTTGTTTTTGTTGTTTTTCTATTCCATTTAATGTTAGAAACGAGTTCGAGCCGCGTTGTAGTGTGTTGATTACAGTTTGGGTAAATTACAGTTTTTATCATTTATATTTAACTTCAATAATTACAGTCACAATCTTTTATTTATAAACCTTAGTACATCTTTCGTCCTTTAACGCTAACCGTAACAAATTTCGCCAAAAGTATTAATTTTTATTTTATTTTATCCAATAGGAAACCCTAATTGAGACCCGCAAGAAATATCAGAACAGTTAGAACTAGGATAAGGGCCCCCTAAAACTCGCGCGGGGGGGGGGGGGGGGGGGGGGGACGATTATCCACACAGTTTGCTGTACAAAGCGAAAATCGTCGAACGGTTGACTCACCTAGGCTAGGAATACACGAGGCTACCCTACCCTAGAAGTGCACCCGTCGCGCCACGCGACAGGGACAAATTTTAAGTATAAATGCAGGTGTTTGGCACGTGCATGGCACAGTTGTTTCGACGTAAAAATTCGTTTCCTACACTTAGTTATACACTGTTTCGTTCAAAACAATCAAAATCCCGACATTCTGCTGCGACAACAGGGTAATAACTCGATCACTGCTACGATACAATGTCCGATTGATTGAAACCAATCCGATGGATGTTTAAGTACTGCCCGAACTCGGGCTATACTTTGTCATTCGTCATGAAGGTTTTGATTTCGTGAGCCTATCGTAAATGTTGTATTAAGTTACTGACCTAGTTTCGTATGCATTGTCATTTAAATTAGGTTACAAGGCTAAATCAGTAGGCTAAACTCTGCCCGTCTAAACTTGCAATGTGAGTCATTCTCTTTATCAACAATGTTTTACAATATTCAAATCATTTTCAACAGTTATAATTACAGGGATTAAGTCGTGATTATCTTGAATCACTGGCTAGTGGGGTATTGTGCACATTACTAATTTCTCACGGTTAGGTAAACAACCCTAGCAGTGATAATCATCACTACTTGGGTGAAAGGACCCAATAGTGGTATGACCATCGTCACCAGGGTGTGACACAGCGCCAGATAAAAATAAGATAGTAGCCATTGTAATCGCTCTTATGCTGTAATTTATAACTATGTGTCGTTTTATCAAAATTGAGTGACTCGCCAGTATTTCTCCGCTGATAAAATATTTTTAAAACATGTTTCAGGTGACCTACTATGAATCAAGAAAAAGTGCTACGGAGCACTAATCAAGCTTGAAGTGGTGACTCAGTTAAATAAATAAACATGTTTTGTAAAACATGAAATTTCCTCGTGAAATTCCTCTATTGTAAATTACGGGGGTTGACCCAAATTATGAAATAAAATAATTGGGCAATTTCAAGTTTTAAAAAGACCTTGTTAAACTTCCGCTGTCAACTCAAATAATAAATACCACGGGATTTCTGTCCCGCGGCTCCTGAACCGGGTAAAACCGGGACGGGGGCCGTGACACTAACAAGGTTAAAATTTTCAGTTAAATTTATTCACTTAAAGGCAGCTTAGTCTTTCTACTTAATTATTTACAGTATAAATAAAAGAAAATAAAATCAAATATAAATACCCTTCTTCTTTTTCACTCTCTCTCTCAAACACACACTTTGAACACTTTTTCTCTCCCTCTAAACAAACAGCAGCCACCACCAACAAACCCACCACCACCAACATCACTAGATCTGAAGCCTGTCACCAACAACCCACCACCAGATCTGAAGCTTGTCCGTGTTTTAACTATTACCATCACCACTAGTCGTTGTTGCCACCGTCACCTTCTGCCAACTCCTGCCACTGGTCGCCCGTGCCACGTTGGATTTGTCCATTGCGTTGGAGAGCAAGGGAAGAAGAAGTAAAATGTGTTTTTTGCTTTTGTTGAAAAGTTATTAGTAAACGGTATCCTTGTTTTGTAACGACGATGATCATCATAAGGCTAACACTTGTAATATTTGCAAGAATCAAGAGAAAGGTAGGCACCCTTGGTGTCGCCACCTACACATGCACTGTCACACCCCAACCGATGGCGGAAACATCGGAGTGAGACGAAATAGATTGCTCGAGACATCATAACACTAATATTTGCGACAAGTAATTAAAAGATAGATTTCATTTCATTGCTAAAGAGTCAATTACATGGATTGAAATCAAATACAACACTTGAAATGAAAGAATTACAATACAATCAATATACAAAATTTAAAGTGGGTATTGTAACATCTCGAAATTTATAAAACTTTATATTAGAATTTTAAAGTACTAAATAAATGAGAATAAGCTAACTAGGAAATAAATAACCTAGTTAGCTAGTTGCCTTATAGTAACACATGAAGGGATTGAAAAAGGTCTAAATTATAAAGTTAACAAAATTGAAGGACTAAAGGTGTTTAAGTGAAAACCAATAATAATAAAACAAAATTTTAAAAACTCACAACACAATTGTTTTGTGTTGTTGGGATCGACCAGAAGGCAGGGGGCGACCTGCAGCTCCCCAAAACCCTAGTTCATATCAAACACCTCCAATTAAAGGATCAAATCAAGTCCAAAATGAAAATCGAGCATAGATTACTGATCCCCATTGCAAGGGGGTTGTAAGGTATGTAAAATTTGATGTTAATTCTCTGTTTGAAATTCTCATGAATTTGGGAAATCCGAAATTTGATGTTGCATGTTTGCTATTTGGATAGAATAGGGATGATATAGTGTCTAGGAGTAAAACCTAGACAATACAATGTGAAATCATGCCTAAATTCTGGAAATTTCATGAGTACATTGAAGGTCATTCATGGGTTTTGTGAGAAAATGATGAACACTAGGGTGTAGAATGCTAATCTAGTGTAAATTGATGCATAGAAACTGATTTCTGAAAATATGATGTGTAATTCTATATGTAATAGCTCAATTGATGTTAATCAAGGCTAAGCAGCAAGCAATGAATTAGAAAATAAAAGATGTAAAATTCTGCCCGTTAAGTGTTTGTAAAAATGCCCCAAAGAAGGCGTGAATTTGAAGTTTAAAGTTAAAACGCATGATTGTGATAATTTGACAAATTATGTGATATATGAATGAAAAGGAGTTCTAAACAAATCGTGATTAAACTCTATAGGAAAAGATACAGGAGCGTCGAGTGGACAAGCCGGTGGCGATTTGCGTTGGAAGGGCGTGCACTAAAGGTATGTAACTTGACCCGTTGCGTTAAGTGAATCGTTGTTAAATTATGTATAGTCGTATTGTAGAATAGAAGTTGTGACGATTTTAGTGACCATAATCGCTACTTGAATTAATAGAGTTAAAATTTATAAGGAACCGTTTGGTAGCCATCACATTGGAGGATTTCCACAAGATGAGCCAACGGGTCAAACAATAGTGTAAATTGTAGTATTGGTGTTCTAATTAGTTAGCATTGGTGATAAAATCACAAGAGCGTTAGACCATGGAATTGGTAAAGAAGCGCAAGTGATGCTAAGCCCGGATGATGGGTATAAGGCGCCATAGGCTTACTAGTGTAATGTAGTAAAATAGAAAAAGTTAGAATGGGTCGAATGATAGTATAGTGGCTTTTAGCCGTATTAATCAGTGAGTCAAATTTTGGTATGATAGTCGTAAGGAACATGTCCTTAATAAATTTACAAATATACAGGAAAAGAATCGCCTAAAATGATGTGTGGAATAGGCTGAAATTAACGAAAATAGTCAAATGGCAAAGTTGCAGAGTCCACCGTAAATTACGGTATCCACCGTAATTTACGGTGGAAAATAAAAGTCTTACGATGGTTTTCCACTGATTTACGGTAGACCAGAAAGTTCAAGGGACTACCGTAACTTACGGTAGATACCGTAAGTTACGGTAGAGTCCTGGAATTTTTATAAGTTTTTGCATATTAAAGTTAATCGAATCCGATTTGATTATAGTTTCGATTATATAATATTTATAAGATCTCTAACACTAAGATTTATTAAAAATCTTCAGTTTTCAGGTTTTGCAAGTATGTGGACGATGATCAAGCATGTTTTGAAGAACCGAACACGAACTTTTGAAGCTTCCGCATTATCTAACTCTAATAGACAATCTTTTTTGAAAATGTAGACTATTTGCTAAACAACTTGTGAATGTTTGAATTAGTCGTTAGTTGACTAACGTTTTGATACTTATAACTTTATCTATCCAACTTATGTTTTAAGTTGGACATCTTTTATATAAAATTGTATGAATTATTATTAAATTCAAGTAGTAATTAGAAGGGTGTTACAAGTTGGTAATCAGAGCTTAAGGTTGTCAACAAAGTGTTCGGTTCAAGCTTGATCGATTGTCCGGTAAGAATTAGTCATTTAGTAGATTCTATTTGAATATTAGAAAAAGGAAATTAATGTGCACGGGAAGAGTGCGTTAATACACTTAAGCCCGGAAAGTGCACTAAATGAGAACGAATGTGCACGGGAAGAGTGCGTTAATACACTTAAGCCCGGAAAGTGCACTAAATGAGAACGAATGTGCACGGGAAGAGTGCGTTAATACACTTAAGCCCGGAAAGTGCACTAAATGAGAACGGTCAAAGCAAGTTACGAACTTGACTAAACCAAAGCAAACAAAGTTATGTTATAAAAGAGATGTTTAATAATCGATAAAAACATTTTAGTTTCAAGACATCCGGTAAGAGTTACTTATAATTGAGTTTAGATAAGATTAAACGATATGAAATATGTGAAAAGTGTATGGAAGGAGTGTATAAATACGCTCGAACATGGGAAATACACTAAGTAAGAAAGGTAAGGCAAGATATGTACTTGACCAAACCGAAAAGGAATACCACATTACTTATGATTAAGTGAGTATGATACAAATTTCCGTATAATAAGATGGAAATGAAATAATAAAAAAAATTATTATTATTATTGATCAACCATTATGGATGTTTCAGTTAAAGAAATGTCTGGAGTAACCGGAGATGATTCGATATCTCAATTGACTGAACAAATGGAAGCTAAGATTTCCGAGGCAGTCGGAAAAGCTCTAGAAAATAGTCTATCGCAGTATATTGATAGATTACAAACCACAATCGTGCCGGTGGTGGACGATATGATGGCTGAATTGAAAGACAGCATATTACAAGAAATAGAAGAAAGGAGGGTGTTGGATATGAATCCAAGTCCCATAAAGAGATCCAAGTCTAATAAAGCTCCCAAGAAAGGAGTTACGAAAAGTGTAGTACATCAATGTAAATTTTGTGGAAAAATTCAAAAGGGCACATGTGGTAGGCCAAGACCTAAGAAGTCTAAATATCCAGAGAAGCTTGGAACCAAGGACACAACCGACACAAAGTTTGATGCCCAGAAATCAAGGACAAAATTGTTTTATATAACAGCCACAGAGGCTAAAGCTGAACCTGATGTCGCTTCAGGTATACTTTTGCAAATTAAATTTCAGCATGAATTTTTAATTATTACGAGTGCAAATAAATCGCTTGTTTTATACCGATTTATTCAACATCCTACATTCGCGCTAACGAAATTACCTATGCTTTGAGAAATAGAAATAGGTAATAATAAAAGTTCTATTGTTTATAAGAGGTGCTGAAACTGTACATTGAGCATTGAGGTAAAAGTAATCTCGATAGATATTGCAATGGGAAGGAGTGCGTGTACACTCGAACCCGGAAATTGCAATAATAATAAATAGCGAAGACAAGGTTATAGACTTGGCCGAACTAAATAAAATGCGTAGGAACGTCATTTACATCAACAAACGATGTAGATAAATTTCATGCAACGATAAACAATAATAAAATTAAATGAATTAATTATGTTATTGTTTCAATAGGATTAAGGTTAAGGATGAGAAATTAAAATTCGCACCGAGAATATCCGTGAAAAAAAAAGTTAAATGAATGATACGTATTATTCGCTACTATGAATAATAAAGTATCAATAAATGCAAATGTAGAAACTTGGGTATGGGTAACCATCCAAGTAATACATTACATGAGAAAGAACGATAATTGCAGTGATGGATGTGATTATATAAAAGCCTAGTAAAATAAACCTTATGAAAGTGTTAGAATAAGAACGGGTAAACCCCAAAAGCCGTGTAACCACAACAGTGGTTTTACCAGATAAGACTTAAGAAAGGGGCTTTAGGAACATTAGTAAAAGAAACGGACCCAAGGGTCGCTAACAACAAAAAGGTGGCGTTCGGATCAAATAAGCAAAATGCTGGATAATAAAGGTAAAAGGAAGCCGGATGACGGGAGCGTGTTACATTAAGGTAATAAGCCCAAGGGAAGGGATAGGAATCAAGGTAAATAAAAATATAAACCAATAAATAAGAATGTTGGGGAATAAGGGAGATGGAATACGCTAATACTATTGAATAGATCAAACAAAGTCTTAATGCATGCCGGAATGGCTACTTTAATAATGAATTTGGTAAAATACCTGAATGATGGGTAGGAATACGGATATATGCGTAAACCAAGGGAAAGTGACGCAGATTAAAAAGTCAAAAGACTTGGATTAAGAGATATGACTAAAGGACAATAAAACTTCGCAAAAACAGAAATTTAGATAATTATGTTCAAATATTTCAAATGTAGAACGGGCTGAATAAAGTATAATACTTAATATTTCAAGCAAGCGCAAACCGAATAGTGAAAGTGCGAAATATTACTGAATCTATGTGATAGGTCGTAAAAGAGTATGGAAAGGAAAATGCAAACCAATGAAACCAAAGTGTTAGAAACATTAAGTAAGATAAAGAACCCGGGTAACGAGTTGAAAGGAAAGTAGGGGCATAAACCAAATAACGGAACGAGTGGGATAAACAGTCGTGAATACGACGTAAGAAGTCATAGAGTCGGAAAGATAATCCGAAAGAAAATGAGTGTAGCCTTAGACTATGGTGAAGGTCAAATGAATTACAAAAGCGAAAATAAATTATTCTAAACGTAAAAAGGGGGTGCCTTGACGCCATATGTATATATATATATATACAATTAAATAAAAACACAAGTAGAAAGTGATCTACGGGATCACTATAACCATCGGGTCATAAACAATATAAAGGTCCACGGGACCAAAATGACCCTCGGGTCACAAATACGAAGAAACAAACTATAGGGTCCCACCTTAAAAAGGTGAAGATCTAATAAAATAGCCTACGGGGCAAAGTGAAGGAATCTACGGGTCACTTGGGGTTAAGCATGGGGACTGGTTACGATTCCTCGAGCAATATAATAGCGGAAAAGAATAAATTCTTGTCGTCAAATTCTGGATATGAGTAATTGACATAAGTTAAAGAGATAGACATTAAACTAGACTTCAGTATTAGTAAGAAGTGGTGTTTAATAAATATGAATATTATAGAGAAATTAGAAAATAGTTAATATTAAAGAATATAGGCCTCAACACCGATGGGTGTGAGACGCTACGTTCGAAAGAAGATTCTTGATAATGAAAAGCTTATAAAAACTTCAAACACGACGTGATGCGACGTGATCATAGTCACATGAGCGATAAAGGAATACAGAATATAATCATGTCATAACGTGAGTTACGGGATAGGAGATCAAGAACTCATGTAAGGCCGAATACGGCAATGTGGAAGACCCGAATAACGGGGCATGAAATGACGGTGATTAATCAATCTAGCCGACAAGACCATCCTGAGTGACAGAGTCAAAATAGTGACGTGACTTATACAAAACACTTGTCAGTATAAGATTAGTACGGGGCAAACATGTTGATGAACTCATACTATTGAGTGGTCAAAACACAGCCCGGTCAAGAAGGCAACAAAGATAGTTAGGTCTAGACCAAAGGACTGCTTAAAGAAGGTTTCGGGGACGAAACCCTTTTAAGGGGGGTGGACTTGTAACATCCCGAAATTTATAAAACTTTATATTAGAATTTTAAAGTACTAAATAAATGAGAATAAGCTAACTAGGAAATAAATAACCTAGTTAGCTAGTTGCCTTATAGTAACACATGAAGGGATTGAAAAAGGTCTAAATTATAAAGTTAACAAAATTGAAGGACTAAAAGTGTTTAAGTGAAAACCAATAATAATAAAACAAAAATTTAAAAACTCACAACACAATTGTTTTGTGTTGTTGGGATCGACCAGAAGGCAGGGGGCGACCAGCAGCTCCCCAAAACCCTAGTTCATATCAAACACCTCCAATTAAAGGATCAAATCAAGTCCAAAATGAAAATCGAGCATAGATTACTGATCCCCATTGCAAGGGGGTTGTAAGGTATGTAAAATTTGATGTTAATTCTCTGTTTGAAATTCTCATGAATTTGGGAAATCCGAAATTTGATGTTGCATGTTTGCTATTTGGATAGAATAGGGATGATATAGTGTCTAGGAGTAAAACCTAGACAAAACCATGTGAAATCATGCCTAAATTCTGGAAATTTCATGAGTACATTGAAGGTCATTCATGGGTTTTGTGAGAAAATGATGAACACTAGGGTGTAGAATGCTAATCTAGTGTAAATTGATGCATAGAAACTGATTTCTGAAAATATGATGTGTAATTCTATATGTAATAGCTCAATTGATGTTAATCAAGGCTAAGTAGCAAGCAATGAATTAGAAAATAAAAGATGTAAAATTCTGCCCGTTAAGTGTTTGTAAAAATGCCCCAAAGAAGGCGCGAATTTGAAGTTTAAAGTTAAAACGCATGATTGTGATAATTTGAAAAATTATGTGATATATGAATGAAAAGGAGTTCTAAACGAATCGTGATTGAACTCTATAGGAAAAGATACCGGAGCGTCGAGTGGACAAGCCGATGGCGATTTGCGTTGGAAGGGCGTGCACTAAAGGTATGTAACTTGACCCGTTGCGTTAAGTGAATCGTTGTTAAATTATGTATAGTCGTATTGTAGAATAGAAGTTGTGACGATTTTAGTGACCATAATCGCTACTTGAATTAATAGAGTTAAAATTTATAAGGAACCGTTTGGTAGCCATCACATTGGAGGATTTCCACAAGATGAGCCAACAGGTCAAACAATAGTGTAAATTGTAGTATTGGTGTTCTAATTAGTTAGCATTGGCGATAAAATCACAAGAGCGTTAGACCATGGAATTGGTAAAGAAACGCAAGTGATGCTAAGCCCGGATGATGGGTATAAGGCGCCATAGGCTTACTAGTGTAATGTAGTAAAATAGAAAAAGTTAGAATGGGTCGAATGATAGTATAGTGGCTTTTAGCCGTATTAATCAGTGAGTCAAATTTTGGTATGATAGTCGTAAGGAACATGTCCTTAATAAATTTACAAATATACAGGAAAAGAATCGCCTAAAACGATGTGTGAAATAGGGTGAAATTAACAAAAATAGTCAAATGGCAAAGTTGCAGAGTCCACCGTAAATTACGGTATCCACCGTAATTTACGGTGGAAAATAAAAGTCTTACGATGGTTTTCCACTGATTTACGGTAGACCAGAAAGTTCAAGGGACTACCGTAACTTACGGTAGATACCGTAAGTTACGGTAGAGTCCTGGAATTTTTATAAGTTTTTGCATATTAAAGTTAATCGAATCCGATTTGATTGTAGTTTCGATTATATAATATTTATAAGATCTATAACACTAAGATTTATTAAAAATCTTCAGTTTTCAGGTTTTGCAAGTATGTGGACGATGATCAAGCATGTTTTGAAGAACCGAACACGAACTTTTGAAGCTTCCGCGTTATCTAACTCTAATAGACAATCTTTTTTGAAAATGTAGACTATTTGCTAAACAATTTATGAATGTTTGAATTAGTCGTTAGTTGACTAACGTTTTGATACTTATAACTTTATCTATCGAACTTATGTTTTAAGTTGGACATCTTTTATATAAAATTGTATGAATTATTATTAAATTCAAGTAGTAATTAGAAGGGTGTTACAGATATCTAGGCATCCTGCTAGATTCCATGCATCATCAACATCATCGTTTAACCTGCAACATGTTTTAAAAGCGTAGTTCAATACAAAAGTATTGGCGAGTATACAAGTTTTGTGTAGTAGCATATAAGTATAAAAATGATAATGAACAATCCACATGGCAAACCTAGTTATCAAGATTAACGTATAAACTGGCATGCGATTTACAAGTCAACCCTCTGTTTACGCAAGTATGAATGAATAAACATAATATGACCTCTCGTTCACGGGTGGTGCGTTACTCCTATTGCGCTATACATGTTAAGTGGAGGCTCGTACGAAGTTAATGACAAGTTCATCACATAACAGTTCGACTGTATGTAGGATTGCATAAAAGTATGTATGTGTTTTTTTGTATATGTAAAACATGTTGCACCAAAAAAGTGTAAAAACGATAAAATGGGGCAAGTATACTCACAAAATTGCTAATTCTTCCGATTATCAAATGGTTGACGAGAGAATGAGTTTAGGAGGTTGAATGTATACGGATTGGATTTTAAGGTATGCTTAGAGTCGGAATCGGAATTTAGAGTATATCGAAAGTAAGTATATGAGAAAATAACCATCTAGCACCTAATACTCGTTTTTGACACTATGAAACCCATAGAGGTTTGAATGTTTTCATAGGTTAAAGTACCCATTAGAATCGTAACGAGAATCAAGTTCTTAGATGATGTAACTTAGTATTTTGATAAATAACCATTAGATTATCATCAAAGGTTCGGTTACTATAGGTATTATATATTCTATAGTATATATCATAAGTTTTAGTCCATCAAGTATAACAAGATTATCATAGAAGTCATGCATAGAGGTAGGAAGATAAATCTCCCATTTTAAAACATCTTTTGTATTCACCAACGCACAAGTTGTCATAAGACAACAAGGATGGTCATGAATGGATTATTACGGAAATGAAATATACTAACTAACTAACTAAGAAGAAAACATCAAGTGAAGTGTGGATTGTAAGTAGGATGGCCCAAGCTATCCAAATAATCACACATGTTCAAGTTCAAGACTTGTTAATCACTTGTGGGTTAAAACTCTTTTAAAAACAGAAAGTTTTGAGGATTAAACCTCTGGATTTGTATGTTACAACCTTGTTTTTAAGCACACATAATCATAGTCTTGATTAGTGGCATAAGGACATAGGAATGTATGAAGAAATTACAAGTTTAAGTATGTTAACAAAGTGTTTGTACAAAACATAAAGTTTCTTGCACTTTTAACCTTATTATGGTGATGTTCCAGCCTTGGTTTTCCATGAAAAACATGTGGAAACATACCTAAGGTTGTTCCAAGTGCTAAGAAGCAAGAAGTAATGAAAAAGATGGAAGATAAGTGAAGTTATGCTCACTTTTGCAACTTGATACGAATCTGCCTTGCTACTAATTTCTCAGCTGAATTTAGAGTGTTTGAGAGTGAAAATGAGGTGTTTGCAAAGTGGAAAATGTGTGGGAATGGGTTGGGTTATATAGGGAGTGATTAGGGTTGGTTAGTTGGTCATTAAATGGAAGAAGCACATCAAAACAAGCACAAATTTGGCCAATCCACGAAGCTGTCCACTAATTCTGAGGATCCGAGCACTAGGCGGGGCGCGAGACAGATGGGGGTCCGGGTCGCGGACCGCGAGCCACCCTGGCTGGTGATTTTCTTTGTTATTTTGACATTTTAGGCCCTTATACTTTCATATATTAATGTTTTAAGGTGTTATAAGGTGTTTTAAGCATAAAGGACAAGGCGTATGGGCATGTAATGTATTTAAAGCATAAAAATAAATATAAAACAAGTATGGATGTCGAGAATAAGTATCGTATTCGCATGGATTGAGCACGTATGTCAAGTATTTGTAAGTTTAACGCGTTTCGCATGATTTACGAATAAAGTATCACATGTATGATTATTCCAAATGTATGAACATGTATGAAGTATGGAGAACATGAATTTAAAGAAATATGAATTTTATTTATGATCCAAGTGTCGCATTTTAAAACAATTACAACGAAAAGACGATTACAAGAATACAAGATTTCCAAAAATAGAAATACAAACAACGCTTTCTAATTATGGAAGGTATGAAGAAGGAGGGCGTTACATGCACACACACCACATATATACATACATGTATCGTATATATATATATATATATGTTTAAAAAAACTATGCAAACCCAATACCATCCATTGATTATGTTTCACCACACTTGATCAATGGCTCTCATAATTTTGGTAACAATTAGATTTAAAAGAAATGTAATAATACACATTAGTCAACTAGAAGGGCATTTTGGGTAGTATATTCCTTCTCTTTCCACTGTCTAGTCCTATCATCTTTAATGCACCTCTCTTTCTCTCTCTTCATATCCAATTCAAAATCACAATCTCAGCTCTCTCAATTCCATCTTTCCCATGACTTCCCCTTCTCTCTACACAACACTTACAACCTGCAAGCCTAAAGAGAGAGTGAGAGACGTGAGAGAGAGTACCAGAGAAATCGAAAGAGAGGTCCAGAGAAATCGAAAGAGAGAGAGAAAACTGGTGGGTTTCCAGCCACCCACGGCAGCAGCAGCGCTGTGGCGGTGGTGTTGTTGACCGTTATGGTTGGGGCAGGGGAGGCGGTAGATGCACGATGAGTGAGGCACGATGGTGGTTGGTGGAAGGTGGTGGCTGGTTCATTCTGGGTTGTTGGTAGTTGATAGCGGCGACAGTGGGTGGTTGTAGAAGGTGATGGAGGGTGGGTGGGTGGTGGCGCCGGAGTTCGAAACGTCGCCGGAGTCAAGATCTAGTAATGGTTAATGTTCTCTCTCTCTCTCCTCTCCTATGTCTTCAATCAAGATCTAGTAATGGTTAATGTTCATGTATTTTAAATAAATCGAAAACTTTAGGATGAGATTTTTGAACGGGATTTTTTGTTGGTTTGGTTGCTTGTTTGGGGATTTTGATCTTAACAATAATTGTTTTTTTTGTTGGTTTGGTTGCTGGTTTAGCCTTTTGATCTGAACAGTAAGTGTTTTTTTTTTGTTGGGTTGTTTGATTTACAGAAACAGACCCATAACATGTGTTAAGCACCTGTTAGAATAATATATAACGTGTGTTGATTTACAGAAACAGATCCATAAAGATATTCAATTGACAAGCTGGATGGATGCGGGGATATTGAATAAGTCAAATCTTTTGGGAAAGAAGTTTTCGTTCGTTTATAACATGTGTTAGTGGTTCATGCTGTAACAGATCCATAAAGAAGTTTTCATGCTGTAACAAGTTTTCGTTCATTTATAACATGTTTAGCACATTTTGGAATGTATAACATGTGTTAAGCCTCTGTTATAATCTTTTTGTAACCTGACATGTATTTATGTATAAGCTAGTGGTTTACAAAACACCATAATGTGTATATACTGATCTAACATGTGTTACAATTTGTCTGTTCGGAACATGTAATTGATTAACATGTGACAAGGGTGAAAACAGTCGACGGGGGGGATGAGTTTAATGGTGAGCTTAGTTAATATCGTAATCTTGTTGTAACCCCACTTGTATACATATGATAACATGTAAGCATCCATTATAACCCGACTTGTATTCATGTATATCAAAAGTGGTTTGCAAAAACACCATGATGTGCATATACTGATCGTAACACGTGTACAAGTTAATATGGAACATACAAGTTAATATTGTAACACCGTATACCTGGGATAACATGTGTTAAGCCTCTGTTATAATCTTGGTTTAACCCAACATTGTGTCATGTATAAGCTAGTGGTTTCTAAAACACTATTAACTTGTATAATCTTGGAACATACAAGTTAATATTGTAACACCGTAACCCGACTTGTATTCATGTATATGAAAGTCACATCCTTTGGGAAAGAAGTCTTCGTTCATTTATAACATGTGTTGGTGGTTCAAGCTGTAACAGAACACCATGATGTAACCTGACATGTGTTCATGTATAACATGTGTTAAGCCCCTGTTAGAATGATATATAACGTGGGAAAGAACTCTTCGTTCGTTTATAACATGTGTTTGTTCTGCACATTTTGGAATGTATAACATGTGTTAAGCCTCTGTTATAATCTTTTTGTAACCTGACATATATTCATGTATAAGCTAGGGGTTTACAAAATACCATGATGTGTATATACTGATCTAACATGTGGTACAATTTGTCTGTTCGGAACATGTAATTGCTTAACATGTGACAAGGGTGAAAACAGTCGACGGGGGCGATGAGTTTAATGGTGAGCTTAGTTAATATCGTAATCTTGTTGTAACCCCACTTGTATACATATGATAACATGTAAGCATCCATTATAACCCGACTTGTATTCATGTATATGAAAGTGGTTTGCAAGTTAATATGTGTACAAGTTAATATGGAACATACAAGTTAATATTGTATAACGTGTGTTAAGCCTCTATTATAACGTGTGTTAAGACTTCCAGAATGGATGTATAAACTCCAATAGTAACTTAATAACATAGTATACCTGATATAACGTGTGTTAAGCCTCTTTTATAACGTGTGTTAAGACTTCCAGAATGTGTTAAGTCCATACCGTTTTAACATCATGTACTAGACAAAACAAAATAAGAGTCTCACATTACATATTACTAGTAAACGAAAATACATAGCACTAAGAAAATGGCGGAGCTTCCTTTGAAAATCTGCCTTAGCTTTTCAGCGGCTACCTTTGCTGCCTTAGCTTTTCAGCGGCTACCCTTGCTTTATTGTTTGGGTCGGTCTTGAAACGGTTTGTAAACATGTGGGTGTGCGTATGCCAGGGAAGTTATAAAAATGTGTTTTCATGTCACACGTAACACGTGTTACGTTGTACATGGGTTTCATGTCACATGTAACACATGCATGTCCGAGAAGTTCAAACTATAACACGTGTTAGTTGTGTTGTGCTGCAACATAAACATGGTCATGATACTTGAGTATCTGATCCACGTTTGACGAAACCAACTGTCCCGAGAATTGGATCTTATATCCCTTGTATCCATCACCGTCCTAATAAACAAAAAGATAAAATAACCGTTAAGTCGTTAACCAGACATAAATATTAACACATTCATAGCCAGAAAATCTTTTTTCTCAAATAACATCACAAAAACAGTTACTATGGTTTAGCTGTGAAACAGGAGTTCAGACTATAACACGTGTTACGTTGGTTGTGCTGTAAGACAAACTTGGCTTAGCTGTGAAACAGGAGTTCAGACTATAACACGTGTTATGTTGGTTGTCCTGTAAGACAAACTTGGCTTTTCGTTTCTAAAAACAGATGTGCCGATTATTAGACGTCTAAAAATAAAAAATGACAACCATAGATCTAGTTAATAAAACATAATCAATGGTTGATGTTTGGCTTCATAGAATTTCACAATGATTTCGAATGTCAATCTAGTCAAATGAAATAAAATACATGGTCTACATTTATCCACATGGTCAAAGAAGTAACCATGTTCTTTTTGTCCTTTGTACATACTTTTTAAATTAACAAAGGTTAACACACGTTATATATCATTCTATCAGGGGCTTAACACATGTTATACATAAACACATGTCAGGTTACATCATGGAGTTCTGTTACAGCATGAACCACTAACACATGTTATAAATGAACGAAGAGTTCCTTCCCAAAAAATGTGACCTATTGAATATCTTTTTTTTAACACATGTCCCCGCATTAGCGTCGCCTACATCCATCCAGCTTGTCGATTGAATATCTTTATTGTTCTGTTTCTGTAAAGCAACACACGTTATATATCATTCTAACAGGGGATTAACACATGTTATGGGTCTGTTTCTGTACTATAACGCACAAAAACAGTTACTATTCAGATCAAAAGCCCAAAACAAAACAAAGCAACCTAACCAACAAAAAACAGTTACTATTCAGATCAAAAAGCACCAAACAAGGCAACCAAACCAACAAAAAAACAGTTACTGTTCAGATCAAAATCCCCAAACCAACAAACACATTTTTTAACACAAAAATAACTAATCCATGGATCAAAATCAAACGAGTTTGAAACCAAAACAAGTAATCCATGAATCAAAATCAAAATTTATAAACACCAGGAGAATGAAAACCAAACTAAAATCAATAGTATTGAAATTTATTACCTATAAACGTCATTTTTTTTTTTGAAACAATAATCAATGGTATTGAAAAATAATTAATCTTTTGGCAACATTCTTAATTCTGGGAAAAATAAAACCAATTGTGAAGAACGAAAATCAAAGTAAATGACAATTAAAAATCAAAACCAACTTATTATTGACAGGATCTTGATTCTTCGACAGTATCTTGGTTCTTCGATTTCTTTTAAGAAATTAACATGTAAAGTTGAATTAGGGGTGTAAAAAAGAAAAAAAAAACTCGAACCCATAAAAAAAGGATGAAAAACCTTGATCATTCTTGTCCTCGTCAGTAGGGAACTCGTTGTGAATGACGTTCCCGTCAGTGGGGATCTTTAAATGGAGGTTTTGAAATGGTGGATCTTGAAACCGAAATGAAGTTCATGGAAATGGATCTTGGGTAGAACTTGAAACAGATATGAAGTTAATGGAAAATGGAGGTTTTGAAAGGGTGGATCTTGAAACACAGAGATGAAGTTAATGAAAAAATGGAGGTTTTGAATGGTGGATCTTGGGTTTTGAAAGTAGATTTGGATGTGATGGGTATTAATTATTGTCAAATCAAATAGGGGAAGATATCTAAGATAGATGTGAAAATACCATAATGCCCTCAAGGACAAAAAGAATATGATATTTACTATGGACACGTGGCAAAATCTAGACCATGCATTGGGTTTGCAAAGTTTTCTAAAATTCAAGGGTTTTTTTATAGAGCATTACCCTATATATATATATATATATATATATATATATATATATATATATAAGACTAAAAACATGTATTTTACTGACTACCGGGTATTTTATCTCGCATTTTATCGCGTTTTAAGGCATATTAAAATTATTTTATCAACTTATAAAAAAATATCTCATCAAAATATTGTTGAATAATATTTTATTTTCCTAGACTGGCTGCGTTGTCTGTATTTTGTAGTACACGCGTTGCATTGCACAATATGAGTTTAAATTCGCAAAAATAATGATTTTAAACGTTTTAATTAATTTTTCTTCACGAATATGATTAAAACAGAATTTTAATCATAACAGAATATTTTTAGGATTTTAACATTATTCGAGCGGTCACCAACGTTCGTTTTGTTTTTTGTCGTTTTGCGATAAACGTTTATCTTATTATTGCCAACTTAATATTTAACAAGGTCTGGATTTTCCAACACATTAAATACCATATATTAACACCATATTTAATAAAACATTGTTATTAGTCATTCATTACACGTGTCACATTAGTACGGTACATGCTAAATTGGTCGGGTGTCAAAACAACCACATTAGAAACTCATGTAAATAAAAGAAATATTAAATGATTAGTAATGGAGATTTAATAACTATAAAAAAATCGGTAAGATATGACTGAAAATAAAATATGTATGAGTGAAATAACATGAGCGAGAAAAGTAATGTCAGGTTTATAAAATTGTGGTGTGACGCAACCAATTATTTATTTTTTAGGTAGAGATTGTGTATACATGTATCATAAACGGTGGATGTTAGTTGATTAAGTTATTCTACAAAGGCTTCTAAAATTAAGAAATGCACAAAAACACAATGAATCGTACAAGATGACACAATGAATTGCAAAAGATGAAACAACGGCCCGCAAAATATAACACAATGCCACAAAATATAACACAATGTTGAGGAAAAAAGACACAATGAGTTGCAAATATAGAAAAGACACAATAATAGATAAAAGACACAATGATAATAAATAAAACTTCTAAAATCTATAACCTATAAATCTAGAAGTGAAAACCTAAAATCTCACATCGTATAGTTCGATGAGACGGTTCTGATGTCGTTTGAATGAGGTCAATCGAAGTCCGTTTGACACCCTTTGTATGACTTCTTATTTTTATTTTTAGGACCCTTTGTATTTTATCCTAAACCGAATGTTAGTAATGCTTTGATATTATAAGTACAAATTATATTAGTGGCTAAATTAGGTTTTCAAAAGATTAAGTTAGGTTTTTAAAAGACAGTGTCAATGAGTCTAGAATAACCGAGAAAAACCTTTATTAGCCTAAATAAAGATTCAAACTACGGTTTTTTTGGAGTGGGCCATGTTTACGAGCACCAACTAGAACAAAAAATTTAAAGAGTAAACATCCGTTTTGCTCCCTGTGGTTTGGTTACTTTAACAGTTTTGCCCCAAACCTTTCAAAATAGCCATTTTACTCCCTGATCTTTGAAGGCCTTCATGATTTTGCTCCCCGCCCCTTAACCTCATCCATTTAAGCAGTTAAACCATGTCACCTGCAAATCACCTGAGGGGTAATTATGTCTTTTCCCAACCCTGATTACATTTAAAACCCTAACAACCCATTATCTGCTACCCCATTTCATCTCCTTCCCCATCACATTCAAAACCCTAACTTCCATTAAAAAATAAAACTTTTTATTAAGAAAAGTTCCAAGATTCAATCAATCTTGAATCACCATGGGACGATTACCACGAGGATCTGATCTCAACTTCCAAGATTCAATCAATCTGCAGAGCCCGTTAATGTCCTTCAACATCAACCACCCCCATCAACACCAACCGTCATCAACACCAACCACCACCACTATCACCGTCACCAACACCAACAAAATCGGAATCGAGCATACACTAGCCCCTTTTTCATTAGATCTGAAAAGACCCCTATAGTGTATTAACTTCGGCCACGAGATTTGCAACTTCCGGCGGCGGTGTGGGTTGTGGTGGTGATGATGGCGGCAGGCGGTGGCTGTGGGTGGTGATAGAGAAGGTAGAGAGAAAGACAGGTGAGAGAGAGTGTGTGGACTTGGCGGGGGTGGTCGCTGATGGTGGTGATGGCTGCGGTTGGTTGTTGTGGTGATGGTGTGCGCGGGTGGTGGTTGTGGTGGTGGCCATGGATTTTTTTTGAAGCTTCCACAAGATGCAGATATGTTTTGTTTGAGTCTTCAAACAGATGGTAGATAGAGTTTTAAAATGAAGGGTATAAAATATCTTGGAAGGAAAAAGACTGAAATGCCCCTCATGTGAGGGGCATGTGACTAAATGTAACAACTAAAATGGATGAGGTTAAGGGGCGGGGAGCAAAATCATAAAGGCCTTCAAAGATTTGGGAGTAAAATGGCTATTTTGAAAAGTTTGGGGCAAAACCGTTAAAGTGACCAAACCACAGGGAGCAAAACGGAAGTTTACTCAAATTTAAAACTTCATAAAGTGATTAAAGTCCGTTAAATCCGAAAACATATATATTAAATCAGATTGGTCTTGTTGGGCCTGTTGGCTAGGTTAATTGAAGCGTTCAAATCATCTACAACCAAATCCGGCTCATCAGTTTTAACTATTTAGGCCATCTTTTACCTCTTTTTCAACTTATATTATAAATTTAGGCCATCTTTTACCTCTTTTTCAACTTATATTATAAACCGGTTAAAAAAGAAATTGTAAAAAAGTTTATTTTTTTTTAATTTATATTAAAACAACCAACCACAGTCAAATGGTAGGTAAACGGGTAACAAGTTGCGTTGCAACCTACTTTTGAATAGCAAACCGTATCCTACTAAAGACAAAGCTACGGGCCTTAGCTATTTATTTGTTGTTGATGTATTTACGTTAATTAACAAAATAATTGAAGGTTATATTTTACCATATCATTTAACTTGTTTAATAGACACCAACAAAGACGATAATACCAATGCATATATATATATTATAATGGTACGGTTATCACTAGTTATCATTATAGTAGTGCTACTTTTCTTAATGATGATGATGTAATTACAACACTACAATAATAATAGTACAGTATATAATAGCCGATCAGGTTTGGTGGAGTGTTAAGTGGGAGACTTGGTGTTCTAAGGGACTCAGGTTCGATTCCCGTCCTCCTCATTATTATTGCGACACTAGGAGAATAGGTGGAGATCGCTAGTTCGATCCTTTAACTAAACGGGTTTTATCTCACCGCGTTGTCGTGCCTTCGGACGAGTGTTCACGGGCTTCAGCCCTAGGTGAGGGTTTTCCCTGGTTCGGAGGTGAGTGTATCCCGATATGGTGATTTTCGACAGTAGCTTATCTAGAGGTTAAGGTAACGGAATCACCCATTACATAAGACATTCTATTCCCTCAAATTCATTTCATTCACACCCCTTGTTTTTTTTCATTCCTTTCACTCCCTCACCTTCATCACCAACACCTCCCACCACCTCCACCGCTAGCAAATCACCACCGTCGCCACACTACGTCATCAACCACTAGTGCCACCGTCGACCATGCCGCCACCACCCGTCACCGCCGACTACAACCACCCACCGCCACCATCACCCTTCGCCACCGAACACCGCCGCCGCCACCACCCGTCACCAGCAGTGGCTCATCAACAGGGGGGCAGGGGTTTGTTTTTAATAGGCTAGGGTTTACTATCCAGAAAGGGGTAGCGGCGCAGCTTGTTGCTCGCTTACCTGCGATATTGATGTAAAGTGCATTTTGTCGATGAACTAATTAAGCGAAATTAAAAAAAAAAGACTGATTTTGGGCCTTAAAATATATATATATATATATAGGTAAAGAGTAAGGTACAAATTACCTTATCGTACATTATATACGCGAGCATAATAGCCATACACGTGTCCTGATTGGTTTTTTCATATATAAGGTTAAATGAGACAATCAATTCAATTATCTGAGGGTAAATTCGTCTCTTCATTCAATCAGCGAGCGAGAAGTTCGTTACACTAATATCCCGGTATTTATCATTCGAATCAATTTCAAAATTTTTCATAATTCTCAATTTGCAGTTATCGTTCTTTTGTGTTAGGGTTTTATTCAGTTGTTTTTTTTTTCGATGGATCCACAGAGCAGCGCTGGACGTGCAAATGTTGTTGATGTTGAAGAAAGTCGACCTATCGGTGATCATGATCAATTATCTGCATATCAGAGAGTTTCTATTGAGGATGTTTTAAATCCGCCATCTGCAAATTCAAATCCAATTGCAAGTTCAAGTGCTCTAAACGATTGTTTTAATGGTAATTATGTTAATTCAGATCTCTAAAATGTTCGTATACCTGTTTTTTGTTTAATCGTTTCTCTGATTTTACATTTATGTAACTGTTTTTGAAGTTTGAATGTTGAGTATTTTTTTTACTTGAAAACAACATGTACAAATTCGCATGTTATTAGTCTTTTCAATTCGCATTTAATGTTTTTTTCCTTAACTATTTCGCATGCTATGGTATATTAAATCGCATAGATAAATCACATTAATCAAAAACATCAATTTCGCATGTTTTCTTTTATAGATTTCGCATGTTTTTATTTTTATTTTTCTGATTTGATTCATTTAGATGAAAGGGTATACACTCCGGAGGTTCAAGCATCAGCTACACCTGTGGTTGGAATGCAATTTATCTCTATTGAACAAGCATATGCGTTTTACCAATCATATGCTAAGTTAGCTGGTTTTTCTATTCGGAAAGGTGGTGAAGTACACAGTGGTGGTATAATCAAAACTAAGTATTTTGTTTGTTCTAAAGAGGGACATAAGCCAATGTGTATTGACGATCGTTCGAAGTCAAAAAAACAATTCAAAACAAGGAACAGGGGGACTATTAGAACTGGATGCAAAGCTCAACTTATGATTTGCACTGTGGATGGTAGATTATATACAGTAAAGAGATTTGTTGATGGCCATAATCATAAGTTTGTATGCCAAGATGATATTCACATGTTGCCAGCTTACAGACAATTGTCAGATGTCCAGGAGGAGATGGTATGGGAACTAGGCACTTTAAACCTTGGTCCTGTCAAAGCTTTCCATATAATGAGGAAACGTTATGGTGGTTTCGAGAACGTTGGTGCCACGGTTGATGATTGCAAAAATTTTAGGAAGCGAATTAACAGCTATATAGGAGAATATGATGCTGACATGGTGATTAATAGGATGACTGACAAAAAAAGTATTTAGCTGATTATTCGTTTGAATATTCTGTTGATGATGGCAAACGTTTAACTGGTTTGTTCTGGGCTGATGGTTTATGCAAGCTTAACTATATGGAATTTGGGGATGTGATATCCTTTGATGCAACTTTCAAGACAAACAGGTTAGTGTTTGAAGACAAACATGTTTTTTTTTTACTATTTTTCGCATGTTATATGTCTTCATGAGCTGTGTATATCGCATGTGTAAAATTTGTGTTAACTATATCGCATGTTTTACTTTTGTTTTCGCATGTGGGTTTTTGTAATTCGCATGTTTTTCAACGTTTTTTCGCATGTGTTGTGCAGGTACAAGATGGTGTTTGTCCCGTTCACTGGCATTGACAACCACTGTCGAAATGTAACATTTGGAGCTGGGTTGTTGGCATCGGAGAGCATTGAATCATATAAATGGCTATTGAATTCATTTTTAAAGTCATTTGGTCAGCAGCCAAAGGTTGTAGTGACTGATCAAGACCCAGCTATGAAACAGACTATTGAGGAGGTTTTCTATGTCAGCAGACACAGATTGTGCATGTGGCACATAATGAAAAAAAGTGGCAGATAAGGTATAGTATGCTATATTGTCTTCTGTTAGTGTTATTTTTTTGTATATTATATATTTTTTTTATAGGTTGATATTAAGAGCATTTATTTGTCATAGGTTGGACACGAGTTGTGCAATAACGATGAGTTTAAAAGGAGGATGTGCGACATTGTATGGACTGATTCGATTGAGCCTGAAGAATTCGAGAGACAGTGGAAGTTGGTGATGATTGATTTTGGTCTCACAGAAAACAAATGGATCGATGATATGTTTGTGATGAGATCCATGTGGATTCCTGGTTTTTACCGACACGAGCCAATGTCGGGACTTATGAGAACAACATCAAGATCAGAGAGTGAGAACCATTTTTTCCGCCAGGTGTCTAATTCACAACTCACTCTCGTAGAGTTTATGAATCATTTCGACGGTGCAATGGATGCCCAACGTTTTAATCATAGAAAGAATGATCATATTTCAAGATATACTGAGCCTGCTGATTTGAGCGGAACTTCTTTGGAAGAAGATGCTGCTAAGAGATTCACCAGGTCTATATTCTTTGATCAGCATATAGAGATTTTAGGTACAATTTCTGAATGTCTGCCGATGGACACCAAAGTAGAGGGTCCACAGATCAGGATAATGTTGAAGGACTTTAAAGCACATGGAAATGGTTTATTGGAGGTATTATAATACATGCGAATTTATTATGTTACACATGCGATTTTAAAGTAATCTCTTTACATGTTTGTAAAACATGCGAATTTAATATGTTACACATGCGATTTTAAAACTGATTCAATTACATGTTTTTTAAGACATGCGAAATTGTCATGTTTCACATGCGAATTTTATTTTGAATATATATATATATATATATATATATATATATATATATATATATATATATATATATATATATATATTTTGTTGGTTTTTCCTAGGTGTGGTTCAAGAACCTTGAAAATGATGTAACTGCACAATGTAGCTGTTTGCGTTTTGAGCAGTATGGGCTGCTTTGCAAACACATTTATTTCCTTTTCAAGATGTTTGGTGTTAAAGAAATACCAAACAAGTATGTTACGAAGAGATGGACGAAGGATGTTGTTCCGAATGAGTTAAATGTGAAGTACAATCTAAATGTGGGTGGCAAGGATGTGCAACACAAGGCTAAACGGATTGCTCGTGAAATCATCCACACAGGGGAGTATTTGGTTAGAAATTTGATTTCCGACCTCGATCAACTTGTTTTAGTGAGGGATCAAATGATGCAGCTCAAAGAGAGAGTGGATCAGAGTCGTATAACCAAGCAGCTTGATCCAAAATTTGACCGATTTTCCAAGTTGATTGGTTATCAACAACCCGTAACTAATGTTCCTCCTACTGTCCGTGTGCCGGCTGGTATAAGAAACAAAGGTCGAGGCTCGCATAAAAGGATTAAATCTAAGAAAGAACAAATGATCAGCCGCAAGGGGAAAAGGTCAAGGACATGTAGCGTATGTAATGTAAAAGGTCATGACATTCGGACTTGCGAGGAGCTGAAAGCCAAACTACAAGGTAAACAGCAAAAAAAGAAGAAGAAGGGCATCCAGATCGAAAATGTTGATAGAGACAAAGACAATGAGGTTGAAGATGATGAAGAGGAAGATGAGTTTGAAGATTACAGTAGTGATGATGGATCTGAAGAAGAAGATCAGTGGGAGGAGGTTTCGGAAGATGATGAGGAAGAGTAGTCTTTTTCTAAATGGACATGCGATTTTATACGAAACACTTGTGATTTTTTATATTCATCTGTTTATATCAGTTTTCATGCGATTATATTTTTTAAACATGCGAATTTATAATCAACAGTTAATATAAATTTTTACATGCGATTTCACTTTTATTACATGCGATTTGTTAGTTATCTTGTTTTTTGTTATGTGACAATGATGGATATATCATTCATGCGATTTAATATTAAGAGATAACATAATATGTTAAAAAATATGTACCCAAAATATAACAATAGTTATTGTCTAACACAGCCATTACCAAAAAAACGATTAAAAAGAGTTTTTTAGTTACTTGGAGTAAATATTTTGTCACGTTCAGAAGAGCTGAACTCCATCTTCTCCTTCACAGTGTTCAGAGCATCTGTCAGGAAAGAGAAGACCAAGTCATCAGCTCGAGATTGCTCTTTAATGTGATCCAAAGCTCTGTCCTTGAAGCTTGATGGTGGTTCTTGAAGTAGGCGTTCCCATATATCTTGATTTTTCTTGATTTGTTCAAGAATTTTACCCTGCACATCAAGAACCAGATGAGAAGAGTTGACATCAGTGCTTAGTTCTGTCAACGTGCGAGTTGACAATAATTCTTTGATTGCAATGTTTTTTATTTGTTCCGAATCATCAGATGCCATGTTTGTTTGTATGTTTTGTGTGTGTTTTTGATAATCTTCTTTGTATGACTTAATATGGAAGGTAGTTATATCTAGGTTTTTTATATTAATATAGTAAATTTATTATGTAGGTAGGGTGGTAAGTTCAATAGTAATTATTGTAAAATTGATCATTACATGTCAATTTACAGTCACATCGGTCATAAATCAAGTATTTTTTATATATAATACTACTATTTTTAGTTTTTTAGATTCGTATTTTGTTTTTTTAGTTATTTATTTATTATTTAATTTTTTTTAACATTTTTAAGAGAATGCAATTTTTAATTGTTTTGCACTGTTTTTATTCGAAATCGCATTTGAATGGATACAAATTCGCACACTATGTAAAATCTCAAAGAATACTTAACATTTCTACTGAAATCGCAATGCTTTATCATTAATTAGCACACTATATGAAAGTATAAGAAATACTTAACTTTTTATCGAAATCGCATGTACATTGTTATGAATTCGCACACTATATGAAATTTGAAAGAATTTTTTTTTAATATAAATCGCATGTGCATTGTCCATGAATTCGCACATGATCTCAAAACCTGCATCATCTTCTTGATTAGTTGTTATAATTTCGATTTATATATTCATCAGAAGTTCACAAACGTGTCCATCGATTCGTATTAGTTAATAATTTCTAAATTCATCCGAATTTCATTTTTCACATAAGGATTTTGGTGAATAGGAATCGATCGATTTTTGATTAATTGTTATAATTTCGATTTCGGTTTTGATTTTAGAATCTTACGTTATGATTTTTGAGGTTTTTGTTTGCTGATTATCAAGGGTTTTGATCTCGCATTAGACGATTTTAACCTTGGCGGTTTCTTTGTATTAATTTTTAATTTGATAAATTTAATAGTAAAACACGCTGTTTAAATCAGATGATCCGACGGTTGTGGATGAAGCGTACATAATGTACGATTAGGTTATTTGTATGATAACCGGCCTCTATATATATATATAATTATAAATAATAACCAGTATTTTGTGATATATTATAGTGTACATAAAAATAAAATATGTTAAAAATAAAATAATCCGAGCTAAGCCGACCCAAACTGGTTCGTTACGAGTGGAGTCAGCTCAGTTTTAAACTGATCCCTATCAAGGGAACTTTTTCCTAGCTAGTGATTGATGTATGAATGTTCTAAGGTTCCTATTTGCAATTATAGATTCACAAGTAACATAAACAAATGACAGATCTATGACAGCAAATTGAACAACAAATGCCAGCAAACATTGTTGGAGAATTATTGATTCCTAAATAATTTGGTTCCCAAAAACAACAACAAGATACAGTTGGTGATCACTCACAATTTCCAATATCAAATCTTTAAATAAATAAACAATGAAGGCCCAACCCTTCCTCAAGCCTCCATGTTCTATTTCTTCATAACATTTCACAGGTTCTTTACAAACAGCAAATTTCTCATACATGATACATTCACCATTTAACTTCATGACCAGAGTTGGGTTTATGACTCTTAATTAATTTCACATTAATATTTTATAGAAATGAATTATTTTAATAATAAGTTTTCAAGCCACAACAAGAGTTTCAGATTGTAGAGTTGAAGATTTCTTGATTTCTGATGTTGATTTCTTGGAAACTCTTCTACATCTCCTCTCTCTTGCCTCATCAATTCCAATCTGTTCTTGTCTGCATTCTTGGCTACAAAATGGGGTGTTCCCTCTGTACCACAATAAAAGCATATCTCAATAACATATTCACTTGCTACACAAACTTATGCACATAGCACAACCCTTTGTGATTAAAATAAAATTCCCCCTTTTCAAGAATCATTAAAAAATAATAAAAAAATTTAAAAGTCACATAAAGTATGTTGTTGCTTTAACAAAATCATAAAAAGCTAGCATTTTTTAAGTATATTTTCTCTTTTTGCTTTCATTGGGTAAGAAGTTTTTTTTATTTTTAATGTAGATCTTGCTACAAGGTACAATTTTTTCTTTTGCATGTAGTACAACCATTAATTATTAAGGTACAACTACTTGTGCATCTAGTTATTTTTTGGGGCATTTGTATACATTTTCAAGTTGCAGGTTTTCAAATCCTTAGGGTTTTGGTTTTACTCTGTAAATCTAGTTATGTTTTGTCTCCTCAATAATTGAAGAACCACTAAAGTTTTCATGATGGGTTCAAATCTATATTGGCTTATACATCTTGCAAGTTAAAAACTAGAAGCAAGTTCATCATGGTACAAATAGCAATGCACAAGGTACAATCTTTTAATGCAAAAAATATGAAAGAAAAAGGTGGCAAAGAAAAATAAAATACCTGTACATGAAGATGTCACTGTTATGACCCAATGATTTGGAGCAAAGATGACAAGCTTCAAGAAAATGGGGTTCTTCAAACCCGGCGTAAGATAGCGAGGCAGGCCTCATAGCTACAAGGAATGGAACAAGAAAAGGTAGGGATGGAGATATGGTTGCTACTATGAGCGTGATGCGTAGGTTAAGGTGAATCAAAGAGGAAAGTGTTTGTAGGAAAGGGTGTTGGGGAGAAAGTGGGAATATATATTGAGAAGGGTTGATAATTGAGTGAGGTGTAGAATACGAAATAGTGTTGGTCCCTATTGCAAATTATTGACACGTGTGCTGACTAAGTGACACCCGTAAGAATTTCAAAATATTAAGTGGGATGTAGTGCAGGTATAATAATCAAAAATAGAAAATGATGAAAATAGTATTAAGGTGGTAGTAACTATTTTAAAAGCACCAATAGACTTTTAAGGGTCCTATTTTTTTCCGTGATACATGCAATTTTTTTAAAGGTAAATTTGGATAACTAACGAATCACTGGAGTATCATCGTGTCACGAACAGAATTACCTGATTATATCATTCTTCACTAGGCATAATTCCTATACACCAATTCAGAAGTAAACCCTGTAAGATTAAATATATTATGTATTAATATTTAATCTATAGCCATTATAATCATTTACATTATATAGATCAAAATACATTATAACCTATTAAATAATTAGTTGGTAATTGTTGATGGACCATGTTACCCTTATTAACTAATTAGGTTTCCTCCTAGGTGCTTATATAAGGAGAATTATGTGGAGGTTAAGGGGTTACTCAGTTACACAATTAGACACACCCCATTAGTCATAACATCATCATCGATCTCCTCTCCTAAGCCGATACCCCTTTTCGGTTTTCTAAGTCCCCATCATCAGTCAGCACCCTAAGGAGGAACCAGATCACGATGACAAGCATGTCGAACTCCATTACTGGATTCTCCAACGCACTGTCTGCTGTAACAGGTATGTTTTAATGTTTTCCTTCATGTATAAACAGAACTGATTCAACAAACCCAATAAATATGGGAAACCCCTTCCTTGTGAGAATCGAACCCATGACCTATAGGTCCCAAAACTTTATCTCACCCCCAAAATTTCATTAGACTATAAAGCGATAGGCTTTCGTTATACATGTATGTATAAGAAAAGGTTTAGTGATAATTTTAATTGTTAGTTTTAGAAGGACTTTTTGTTGGTGCATACATCATGCAACTACAACTTAAATTATTTTGATTTTCTCTAAATATTTTATATTCACCTATAACGTTGGATGTACACCACTTACAACTCTAATGTCTCCTTAAGGGATTAAAGATGATGTAGGTGGCTAGCCGAATGCGCCTAAAGGAGGAACTTAAAATGTTGTTATATGGCTCGTAAGATTATAGCCTAGTGGTATATGAGGGGTTGGATAAGGCTTAGAGACCATTAGGTAATAAGTTTAATTCCCACAAGGGTTTTTTTTATCAGGTTTATTGGGTTTTCTCCTGAATTGGTGTATATGCATTATTGCCTAGTGGAGATGGATATGATCGGATGGTTCCGCTGGTGGTACGATGATATTTCAATGGTCTGTCAGTGATCCAAATTTGTCGTTCAAAAGAAATGTTGTGATATGGATACCCTACTTTGATTTGATGGAACACTTAATAAATTACCTAAGAATATACCACTTCGTTTGATTATCAATTTCTTAGATGATTTCCACACATCTCAACTTAAAATTTATGAATAGCTACATTTTATTATTTTCTGATATGCGAGTGTGCTAACCGAGGGGGCTGAGTATGTGGGCGACATGGAAGACCACATCAACATAACAATGGATGACATGCCAAACCATCGTCAACAAATGGGCGTCACATGGTACGACACATGACTTATAGAGTGATTGGATTGTGCAATATTAGTTGGTCTGGTTTAGCATAATTTTCCGTTCATTTCACTTACAAACATACTTGCTCACTCGCTTATCTAAATGACAAAATAATACCGGTTCAGATATCATTATTTGCTCACCCCTATCAAATTGTTGGTCTGGTTTAGCATAATCTTACGCGCATTTCACTTACAAACATACTTGCTCACTCTCTTATCTAAATTACAAAATCATGTCCATTCGAATATCAGTTTGCTCACCCTATCAAATATTATCAGGCTAGATCATATTCCAACCCCATAAAGCACATAAGTATGATAAATTCATAATTTTGAATTGCATTTTTTGGTAGGTTATATACTTGATATAGTATAAACTAAATTAAAAGATCTATTCTCTCTCAAATTAAACTAGCAAAACACGATTGCTTTACACTGGAAACTTTTCAATTCCTTTCTGGTTTGTCCTCTTTTGTCCTCTGTTTTTATAGTGTATTCCTTTTTAAGTTTTATAATAGAGGTCATGCATTATGTACAATAATTATGTCACCAATAATACAAATAAAAAACATAAACTCAATTATGTAAATCTAAAGAAACAAACAAGTTGTAACAATTATAATATGCAAACAATAATAATAAATGACTAAAATATCCAAGTGGTGTTTCGGAATATTCACTATTATTATTTTAGATGTTAAATCACATGTGGAGTTGAGTCATACGATGGTATATGGCCAATTCTATATTTGCAAAATAGATAAGGAAAATGTTTCTGTGTTGTATTATATGTATTAAGCATAAGGTACTAGTTAAAACTAAAAAGTTTATTCTATAATTATATATTGGAAAATTGGTATTTAATAAACCAACATTTAACCAGTTGGTAAATAATAATCCAACCTACAGAATTGGTATATAATAATCCTACCTATCAACATGTTGGTACTCAATGAACTTCTGTTAATTTTTTTTAACTGAAGTTAGTTTTTAAGTTTTATTTATTACACAAACAGTCCCTGTAGTTATAAGTTACTAGTTTTAAGTTTTATTTATTACACAAACAGTCCCTGTAGTTATAAAAAAAATCCTAAAAATCAAAAAAATTCTAAAAAATCATAAAAATTCTAAAAAAATCAAAAAAATTCTAAAAAATCAAAAAAATTCTAAAAAATAAAAAAAATCTAAAAACTCAAAAAAATTATAAAAATTCTAAAAAATAAAAAAAATCGATTTATAAAATTAACGTGTTTCGCATTACAGAAATTTTACGAAAAACGGGCAGAGTTTCCTCTGTTTTTGGACGACCCCGACAACACAAGTTGTCGATATAATATTCAAAACGCAACAATCAATGAAGTATTAAATATCTATACGATTTATACAAAACTAAAATGAAACTTAAACAAACAAACCCGACTAGACCCGAAACCAAGTAAACCCAAATCAAATTTGTAACAAACCGGACCTGAATCGAAGCTAACCAGAACCACACCATTCACTTTATCTCTCTATAAACTTGCCGCCTACCCACCACCATCTAACCCCATCACCACCGCCAATTGCTGCCGCCACCATCACAAACAGATCTGAGCGAAATAGATGGGTACTACCACCACTATCGCGGCCACACCACCACCATTAAACTTTCTCCGTCTTCTAATACCACCAAGCCGCCGCCACCACCATCACCCGCCTAAAAACCTGCAAATCGAACCAAACTGCCACCATTACCCACCGATGAACTTGCAAATTGAAGCCCCAATCGCACCTGGCGGCTGGCAAAGAGCCCCATGGAACCGATTGAAAAACGATTCAATATGTGAGAGCCCTTAGAGCAGTGTCGTGCAGATCTGATTATCTGATTTCAGATCTGATTTTTGAAAGAGATGTTGGGTTAGAAGAGGGTGTTGACAGGCAGCGATGGGGGTGGTGGTGAGGGTTGGGGATGGTCTGCTAAAAGTTCAATTTTGTGTAAATAATGATCATATGTATTTATATATTTTTTATTTATTAGATATCAATAAAAAATAGTTTTAAGGAATTAATAATGGATTTTAAAAAAATCAATTGAATTTTGTGTAAATAATGATCATATGTATTTATATATTTTTTAGAATTTTTTTGATTTTTTTTTGCTTTTTTTGATTTTTTTTTTTTTTGCTTTTTTGATTTTTTAGAATTTTTTTGATTTTTTAGATTTTTTTATTTTTTTGATTTTTTATATTTTTTTTGATTTTTTAAGATTTTTAGAATTTTTATGATTTTTTAGAATTTTTTTGATTTTTTAGGATTTTTATGATTTTTTTATAACTACAGGGACTGTTTGTGTAATAAATAAAACTTAAAACTAGTAACTTATAACTACAGGGACTGTTTGTGTAATAAATAAAACTTAAAAACTAACTTCAGTTAAAAAAAATTAACAGAAGTTCATTGAGTACCAACATGTTGATAGGTAGGATTATTATATACCAATTCTGTAGGTTGGATTATTATTTACCAACTGGTTAAAGGTTGGTTTATTAAATACCAATTTTTCTTATATATTTATTCTATAAATTATAGTTTGAATATTAACTTTATTAAACGGTTATGATTAAGGTTCGTAATGTTATACTCTTTTTCTTAGGACAATTCTTTGCAAGCGGTGTGGGAAAAAAGATGAAAGTGATAGGAGGCTAATAAGGTACCAGGGTCAATATACGGACTTGACTTTGTTGCTTGTAGTTATAGGGATTTTGGTTTCTGCTAATTATTACCACTTTTATCTTTTTATAGTGTTGAAGTTTCAAATGAGAAGATATCGATTTATGATCTATTGGTTTATTGACTGCAATCCTATGATTAAATAGTTTATTATTTGTATTGTAGCCGAAAAAATCATTGTTTAATAAAATGTAGTATGTAAAATTTCTAAAAATTACTTCTGTTTTTACACAGGTTTTATATATAGGAAAAGGAAAATAGAAGACATAAATAAAAAAGGGAAAAGAGTAAATTGCCATTTTAGTCCCTGAGGTTTGTCCCAAATTACCATTTTAGTCCAAATAGTTTTTTTTTCTCCTCTGGGTCCCTGAGTTTTCCATTTTTTTTTTGCCATTTTGATCAAACTCACTAACTCTGCCAAAAAAATCAGTTAGTCAAGGATATTATGGTCAGATTACATGTGAGTTTTGTTTTTATCATTTTCATCCAAAACCTTTATGATTGCACTACCAGTTTTGACCCCTCCGTCTCTCCAAAAGTCCCCTGATTCTCTCTCTCTCGTTAACTTCCTGAAAATCTTCATTCCTCATAAACACACATATTATCTTCTCATCACAAATTTCTCAGCTAACAACAGCTTCACCAACTGCCTTTCTGTGCGATTCAACAACACAAAATTCACCTATTTCGTGGTTGTCTGTGAAGCTAATTCGCTCAATCTGTTGCTAGATTGAAGATTATCCTTGTTTTAGCTCTGATTTGATCCGATTTACACCTTTAAAGGTCGAGATTTAGGGTTTTTGTTGACAGTATAAATGTATATCATCTTGTAGTTGCTTTGATCGACCGTCATTGTCCCCAAATCAAAACCCAACATCGTTCACCTTCCACAATCCATCTGCGAAACCCTACCCCCTCCCTTCACTATCGAACCCAATTTCCCCACCCCCTGTTTCGGATTCTGTTCAAACCTTTCCGGAGCCACCTGTAACAACTGCCGACCCATTATTCTTCACCATATCTGACCTCCAACAGCCCTTGTTGACCTTTATTCAATGTTTTCATCATCACCAGATCTGAAATGGTGTTGGCTTAGTAGGGGTGATGGTTGCAGATGTGGTGGGTTGGTGGTGAGGGGTGTAGATGGTGGTGGGTTAGTGGTGAGGGGTGAGGGATGTTGGCTGATATTGGTGACGGGGATGGTGGTGGTGGTGAAGGCTAGTGGTGGGGTGGTTGAGATGGTTGAGGTGGTGGTTGACGGCGGTTAGTGGCAGAGAGATATGGGTATCGTCTCGGTTAGAGAAAAGAGCGGGTGGAAGGTTATGGTGGTGGGAACAGGTTGAAGGTTATGGCAGTGATAGGTGTTGATGGTGGTGACAAAAATATGTAAGTGACAAAAATGCCCTTCAGTTAACTGAGTTTTTTTTTGATGGAGTTAGACAATGTGATCAAAATGGCAAGAAAATGGAAAACTCGGGGACCCAGAGGAGAAAAAAAACTATTTTGACTAAAATGACATTTTGGGACAAAACTCAGGGACTAAAATGGCAATTTACTCAAGGGAAAACGAAAGGAAAAGAAAATAGAGTGTTTGTGCATGTTTGGGATTCCTTTTAAAAAGGACTTTTGGAGGCTTTTTTGACTTATTAACTTCTAAAAAGTTAGAAGGAATACCAAACACACTTTGGAAAAGAACTTTTTTGATTAAAAGGAATTCCAAACACCCCTTAAAAAGTCCTTTTATGCCTTAAAAAAGGAGAAGTTGATAAGTAAGAAATTTTTACTTATTACTTTTAAAAAGGACTTTTGGATCGAAAGGAATCCCAAACACCCCCTTTATCTCTTTTATCTCCCAAGTAAGAGTAAACTGCCATTTTGGTCCCTGTGGTTTGGTCAGTTTTGCCATTTTAGTCCAAATCTCAAACTTTTTACATCTGGATCCCTGTGGTTTGCATTTTGTTGCCATTTTAGTCCAAAATTCAAAAACCACATTTTTTTTACTGTTGCAACCTCCTATTTTGTCTTGTAGTTCAGGGGCATTTTGGGCATTTTGCTTTTCATTTAACATTTTCTATAAAACCCCTCTTTATTTATCTCTCTCTCTCAACTGACTCTCTCCCTTGTATTTTCTCTCTCTACAACCATCATCTTCTTCTACAATCATCATCATCATCAGGACACCAGTACCCACCAACACCATCGACCACCGACATCATCTCCATCACCATCACCTTTGACCTCCATAGTCCCTCCACCATTAGAATCCAACCCCTCACGTTTTTCGGTGGTTGAAAAACTCAGATTTGATGAAAGATCGAAGAGGCAACACTCTTGTGTTGGTGGACAACGAAACAGATCTGGATTGTAACCTCGTTTTGTTTACCACACCCCAAAAATCACAAAAAAAATGACCAACGAAACAGGGGCCACCACCGCCTATAGCACCACCACCGCTGCCACATCACCACCGCCGTCCAGATTTGTTGTCGGAAACGATGTTGGTCATCTGCATATGAGAGAGAGAGATGGGGGGTTGGGGCTGGTGGATGAGTGATCGGCGGTGGTTGGGCCGGTGTATATTGACATTTTGGGGGTTTGTTAGAGAGAGAGGGCAGAGAGAGAGGGAGAGAGAGATAGAGAGAGAGAGATCGCCGGTGATTGTTTTGGCCGGTGGATAAGTGATCGACGGTGGTTTGGGTGTCTCTGATAAACACACTCAGCACATTCATTATTTCCAGGTTTGTCTTCAATTGGTCTTTAATTGGTTTCAATCTCATGAGAATTGTTAGGGGAATGCACAGATCGTTTCAGCTGGGAGACGAATCTGGACGGCGGTGGTGATGTGGTTGTGTTTGTTCAGAGAGGCAGTGGATCCTCATCTTTTTTTTTGTTTTTAGGGTTTCAATTTGGGAAATCATGACTCGTTTGTTGATTTTGTTTAGAAATTGAATCGGATTCAATTTACATTAGGTGTTGAATCCTTTTAGTTTCTGTGATTTTGAAGCACTTATGTAGTGAATCTATCAGTTGTTTGTTTGTTCTAGAGAGAGAAGAAACGTGGTGGCTGGCGATTCTTAAACAGGTTGACGGTTAGGGTTTGGAGGTGGATGATGCGGCGGTGGGTGAATGGGTGGTGATGGTGGAAACATGTGGTTGTGGAAGGAGGTTATGGCGGTGGTGGTGGTGCTATAGAGAGAGAGAGAAGAGAGAGAGAGAGAGAGGAGGTGGTGGTGGTGGTGCTATAGAGAGAGAGAAGAGAGAGAGAGCTGATTATTTTTGGGGATGATGATGATCAGTTTATAATAAAACATAAATGACCAAAATACCCCTGCACTAAATGACAAAATAAGCAGCTTTCAACAGTCAAAATAGGGGTTTTTTGAAATTTGGACTAAAATGGCAACAAAATGCAAACCACAGGGACCCAGATGTAAAAAGTTTGAAATTTGGACTAAAATGACAAAACTGCCCAAACCACAGGGACCAAAATGGCAGTTTACTCCCCAAGTAAACTCGAGAAAAAGAAAAGAAAAGAATCCATCTAAAAAAATAGCAATAATTAACCAGCTTCATTATTGCTCTGAAATGGGTTCCAGCAGTAGTGGAGTTGGGTCCAATCGTTCTCCAAGAATCAATCCAACCATGCGAAAGAAAGTTATCCTCTTTACTACTATGTGCTCGTGCTTCTGCTTCCGCTTCCATTTCCAAATTTTCATTCGCCACTCTTTCTCTTTGAGGCATGTCTCATTTTCTAATTGATCATCATCTCTATCATTTTGTGTTAAACTGATGGTTTTTTGATTTAAGTCAGTAGTTTTTTTTTTTTTTTTATTGGGGGGGGGGGGGGGGGGGGGGTTTATGCTTTATTTAGACTGCAACAAGCCTTTTTGGACAAATTATTGTGATTTTTAAGTCATGTTAATGAGTTCCACAAGGCTCATCTTAACACCCCAGATGATTATGATACTGATTTTTTTTTAATTATTTTGTTCAATTGGTTGTTAACCCATCATGTGATCTAGTTATTGAAGTTGCAATGATCAGTTTCATCCAAACACCCTATAAAGTCAAGTCATTTATGGATTATGTTATGTAATACAGTAATAGTGAAATGGGTCAGGTTGTTTAGGATTCTTTTGGATGAAAAAGATCACTTTTAACTCTTAAATAGTGCATACCGATAGTACCTGAAATTTGTTCCAAAATAAGGGGAAAAACTGCCTTTTGCTCCCGTGTAAGTCTTAACATATACAAGCTGTAATAGTCGTGCAAAGAATGCCAGTACCTCTTATGCAAGTCAACCGGTCGAAGAACCTGTGTTGGCGGGCCAGACGCAGCTTCTGCTTTTGACCCACAACGTGTAGCGAATGAAGGTGTGCCCATGAGTTCATCTGACAATATAATTATAGAAAATCTTGATTCTGGTGAAAGTTCAGGACAGAATCATAGTGATGTAACCAGGAGGTTGGATTCTGATACACTGGCTTTATTGGTTCTTTCTGATTCTTTTGTAAGTTTTCGTACGTTTGGAAGTGGTTTTGAAACTTCTGGTACCGGGATACTTATTGTGGAATTAGGGACTAGGGAGTGTATCTCCTGATGTGCTTTCGGGTGGTGTTTCTGATATTAGTAGCCGTGAAGGAAGAAGGAATACTGGGGCTACTTCATCCAGACACAGGTATAGAAGGTAAAGTGGTTTTCCGTCACTTTTTTTTTTTTTTTGACAACAAGTCTCGATAATTTTAGATCCCGTAATTGCTGGCTTATTGATAATAGTGGTAATCGTCATCACCATCAAGGGCGTGCACATGGTTATTCTAGAAGTCATGGTGAAAATGAAGAACGAAGGCACTTAACTACTTAAGATCACAGGTATGTCATATGTGTTTGTTAGACATGTATGCAAAGGACCCGTTCTTGCACATAGGAAAAGTTTTACTTAAAATTTATAAACAATTATAAAAACTTACTACTGTAATAGCCCGTTCTTCACATATTTTGGACAATTAACTTGGTAGGGGCAGAGGATTTTTAGACAAAATAATTGGGGGGGGGGGGGGGGGGGTTGCACCCACTCGTCCCTTCAAAGTTGCGCCACTGATTTTTATCGGGACTCGCTGTAACCAGTTATTTAATTTATATTATCATTTAGGGGCGAAATAACAGACTTTGAATAACTAGTTTTATACCACCTGCAACAACATTAGCATCACATAATCACTTTCAAAACATATATCCGAACGCCCCTGGCCCCTATGATCAATTTACCCATTGATTATACCCAACTTTTAATCATAATCAACAACATAATCGCAACTCTTTTATTTTTGTTCCAGCGTGTTGTTCCGATATGCAGGTGCAACTTTGTGACGCTCCTTCGGTCTCGACTTCGTATACATATGCACATTTCAACACAACCATAGTATGTAAATATTGAAGACAGATACATGTTGATACTGAACGTTATCTTCTTTTATCTAGCTCTGTTTCAGGCCATTAGTTTTCTAGTTTTCATCTCTAGAAATTTTTTAACTAATTTAGAAGATGTGTTCTATAGACAATAAAAAAAAAATAGAAAATACATCGCTTAATGGCATGAATCTTGTGCACTCATATATAAAGATCTTGATCTTTTGTTGAATAGTAGGTTTTTGAAGATTCTCAAATGAATTAAAAGGTCAAAACTACTACAAATCTCTCAAAACGTTGAGTTTTTATAAATGAGTAAATATATTATATATGACAAGGTGACACAAAATATAAATATTAAATGTCACCGTCATTGAGTTGGATGGTCGGTTTTGGAAGACACAAAGTGACAAAACTATCTCTCTCTTTTTTAACGGCAAGGTACGACGTGCCAACTACCGTGACACCGGATGCTGTGGTCAAGGTCGACTACTCGACGGCAGCCAGGCTCTTGGCTCTCCCCAGATGCTAAAACCCGTATATCGTTTTTCAATTATTATAAGATGGTTCAATTGATTATATGCTAAAATCCGTATATCGTTTTTCAATTATTTTAAGATGGTTCAACATATTAGAAAGCGTTGGGACAAAGACTTCCTGCCATTTATCAATCTGATTTTTTTACGCCTTCCGTAGGTGATTTAGAGTTTAACTTTGTTTAATTTTCACGTTTTGACAAGTACAATGCTAAAAGGGTACACTTTAAAGAGTTTTCTTCTTACTAAAACTCAAATACGTGTAGTTGTATGCTCTTTTAGTAATTATATTAAAAATAGTTCGTATCATGTTAGTGGATCCTAAGTAGAAAAATATTATTTCTTTTTTACGAAAAAAACCCGATTTTTGAATCGGACGCTAAAGATTGAGTGCCCAGCCAGTACTCAAAATGATTTTTTAAGGTGAATTTTTGTAATATCGTCCACTTAGGACTTAAACCCAAGACCTCTAAATCTAAGTGTTTTTAAATGTTTTGTCTTTATCAATGGATCACCAACCCTGTTGGATTTTTTATTTTTTATTTTTTTAACGACAAATTTAGATTACTGATAGACCACCAGAGTATCATTGTGCCACGAGCCGAATCACCCGTTGGATTGAATAATCTTAATTTTTGTTTAAATGGAAGATTAATAACGGCTCACCTAATTATCATTCATTTGACTCATGTCTCAAATGCGACTTTGGGTCACCGACTTTTAATTCTTCCAAGTTTGGATTTTATTGAGTTTCAGGCCTACACACAACTTGCTGTCAATTACTTCTTCTTCATCGCTCACATAAACCAACAATTATCACAGTTTTGAATCTCACAGCAGATCGATTTCTTCACTTCATTCCAACTGTTCAACCTCTACTTCAAATCTTCATTCTATTCATCAGGTTTGATCTGCTCTTCTCACTTCTGATCACCAATTAGTATTCTTTGATTGTGGGTTTCCCTTATCTTTAATTTGGGTGAAAATGGTTCAGTTTTAGGCCTGAATCTGTTTCATGTTCTTGTCAAGTTTGACTTTTTTTTTCTTCTGTTTCATTTTGTTCTAAATCTGTGGATTTTTTTTAGTTTTTAATATTGTTGTTAGTGATTCTGCTCTGTATATCATATCCTTGAGTATATGTTTCATTTTTTTTTTTTTTTTGAATTTGATTATTCTACTGACAAATATAAATCTTGAAGGCTAAAGCTGATGACTTTGACTCCAGAAGTCAAATGCTGACTGTTTGTGATCAAGTTACTCAACTGAATTTGTTTTCTTGTCCAGATTGATTTCTGTTAGTAGCTTCATAATTGAAACATTTACAATTGATTAATAATTTCAGGGTGTGTTTGGATTTGTGTTTTTAATTTTTATACATGTTTCTTGCTTATCACTGGTTTATTTACTGTGTTTTCCTAAAAAATACTTTTTTCAGCGTGGTTTCGGGACTACCGATCTGTTACTTGGTTGGAAATCGGCGTATTCTGAAATGGGTCAGAAGAATAGTTCGTCTTTACAGTCGCCAAATTATTTCCACAAGCTTTCAAAGGCTTTGGAGTTCGCAGTTTCCGAATGGATACTCATGTTTTTGTTGTTCATTGATGCATGTTTCACATGCTTTATTTCAAAATTTGCATCTTATTGTCAACTTCAACGTCCATGTGTACTGTGCTCAAGATATGATAATGTTCTAGCCAAGAATAAAACCGAATCTTACTGGGATTCAATTTGTAATCATCACAAGTCCGAGATTTCTTCTCTCATTCTTTGCAATGTTCGTGGAATCTGTGAAAATTGTCTTTTGCCATTAGCCAACAAGACTAAGAACACATTCGACGATGAAACTGTTAGATTACTAGTGGGAAAAATGAGATCAAGCCCGTTACCAAAACGTGATTCTTCGGATTCAAGAATATGTTTTTGTTGCAATGAGCGGTATGTTTCGAGGGACCATATGAAAAACTCGCTTCCAAACAATTCGATAGAATTTCATGCTTCCGAATCTTTACATGTAAATGGTGAGCATGCTAAGAATGAAAAGAACATTTTTGTGGACGAGTCTCTTGAATCTTCTAAATCTTCTCACACTGGAAATAATCAAATTGCTCGTTCGTCAAAGTTTGAATATCAAAAAGTAGATGTTAGATTGGATAATGAAATAGAAATCCCGGTATCTGATATCGTTCCTGAGGTTCATTTGAAGTCTGATTCACAGTCTGAAGTTCATGATCTTCGCAGTGATTCTGCAACCATTGCAACACGTGATATAGATGAAGTTAAATTGCGGAATGATGAAAATAAGGAAGAATCATCTCAGATTACTGATCAAATGTCATATAATGAGGTTCCGTCATCCAATAATGCAGAAACTCGTGCTGATGCATTTCTAGACACAAGTAAGTTTGATCTCCTTCTCAAAGCGTGTTTGGATAATTGGATGTAGGTAACTGCGTATTGAGAGTGATGATTGGATTATTGATACTTGTAATTGCAGTTATTACTTTTACTTCGGATAAACAGATTAATGCTTCCGATAATTTTATTACCAGAAGTATATTATTACAGGAAGAGTAAAGTACACGAATAGTCCCTGTGGTTTTCAAAAATTTTGGATTTGGTCTCTAGCTTTCCAAAAGTACACAGATGGTCATAGTGGTTTGCACTTTGTAACGCATTTAGTCCCTAACTTGGATCTCCTGAAGCCTCTTTAGATTTGTTGGCTGGGGACTAAATGCGTTACAAAGTGCAAACCACAGGGACCATCCATGTTACCGTGTACTTTTGGAAAGCTAGGGACCAAATCCAAAATTTGGAAAACCACAGGGACTATCAGTGTACTTTACTCTTACGGGAATTATCTATTTTTTATAAGTAAAACGATATAGCAGGTTGCATGCATTATAGATAGACTCACATGACGCCGTGAAATTAAACCCATTTTTAGCTTAAGAAAACCATTGACCCGTTGAGAACAAAAAATAGCATTCATACGTAAAGCCATAAAGGTGTTGAAACTTGAAACCTCAATAGTATTGAATATGAAAAGTGGATTCGACTCCACGATTAACGCCAAACTCATTATCATAAACTAAACAAGTTGCTAACAATTTGTTTGTTATGTAGTCAACCCTCCAATAACAAATGAAGAGGTGAAAGACCCGGCCGCCGAAAATGATCAATCTGCAACGACAAACGGTTACCAAATATCAAACCATCTGGATCTTGGTGATGCGTATAAGCTTGCTATAAGCACTAAAGGAAGACAACTCTCGGGGAAGCTTCTAGACCAGAAATCCTTTAAAGATTCTTCAACAAGAGTCAGTGAAGACTTAAAGATCTTATTATCACACAGATCTAACGATAGTTTAATAAGCCCGAAGTTATCTTTAAACAGCGATGAATTATCGGGAATGCAGTTCCTTCAACGTCGAATATCTTTGGAAAGAAACGAGTCGAACATTTCATTTGATGGAAGTGTTGTGAGTGAAATCGAAGGAGAAACGGTGGTTGATAGATTGAAAAGACAGGTTGAACATGATAAAAAAGTTATGGGTGTTTTATATAAAGAGTTGGAAGAAGAAAGAAACGCGTCGGCTGTTGCTACTAATCAAGCAATGGCTATGATTAATAGGTTACAAGAAGAAAAGGCTGCGCTTTATACGGAAGCTTTACAATGTTTGAGGATGATGGAAGAACAAGCCGAGTATGATAATGAAGCGTTACAAAACGCGCATGATATTATTCAAGAAAAAGATAGGCAGATTCAAGATTTGGAAAAGTTACTTCAAAAGACATCTGAAGATGTTAGAGAATGAACCCACGATTCGATATTGTTATTAATATTATTGTTATTATTTTTAAGCCGTTAAATAAAAAAAATAAAAATCGTTATTATTTTTCAAGGTAAATCTCTCTGTATCCTTCTGGTTTAACCCTTGAAACAGTATGGTTTTCAAATGGCTGCACAAAAGGGAAGGACACAAAATGATTGATACATGATGTACAGATTTTGATGATTTTTTCTTAAGGTTTGATTACATATGATAGGAATGTAGTAAAGTGATAATACATGTATTCAATATTGACTTTTTTTGATGATCTTGTGGTCAATATTTGTATAGCTTAATGCATAATCATTTTTGGTGCACATGAATTGTCATTCGTGTTAAATCATTTGGGGGTCGGAGTGCTCTCGGGTAGTGATGTCGGGTACCCACTATCCGATCAGGAACACCAACGTCGGCGGTTCAGGTTTTGGGTATCAGGTACCGAAATCGGGTGGTATTTACCGAATGGGAAGAGGAGAGAGATAGATGTGTGTGTGTGTTGCAAGGGTACCTGATGATGGAGCACCCCTGATTTTGGCCAGCAGTCGCCGTGCAGGTGACGTGGCGGCAGGTAGTGGTGTCTTCCTCACGAACGCCTCTAGTGGCACGAAAATAATCACGTTTTGGATTGTCATATTTAACCCATTTAATAAGCATGTCATGCTAGAGTTGACATTTTAATTAAACGGGTTACACTCGAGTTGTATAAAAAATAAACAGAGCCTGTTTTTTTATTAGAAAAATTACAGCTTTATTACAACAGGCCGACCTGTTCATGACCCCTTTACACACAGCTGCCCGTTTAGATAAATGGGTTACACATGTCATTTTCAGTATCTTTGACACGAATAAATACATAGATCATTTCCTGATTCGTCACTAGTCAACCACATTTATGCATGTTTTGGCCAAAGATGGTTTCCACAGGTTTTCGGATTCATGCTGTCGTAATACATATCTGTTTGTGCGTTTATATATAAAATTTCACTTAAATAACACTAACTTAAATGTTTCTCTGCCTTGGTAAATCATAATCAATCACAAAATCCAAAGTCAAAATTAATCCCGAAAACGCAAGGTCTTCAACAAATTTGAACCACCTAACCAAGAAAACAACAGTGAACTTATCTGTGTTTGGACCTAGAACTCAAAAACCCGCATTTCGACCATCGCCTCGTTTCTCTTGGGGGAATACCAAGCCACCACTTTCCCGGACCCAAGGTACCTCAACGAGTAATTCAAGCTATATATTACATCCTCTATGCGTGGACTCCGTGAATCTAGTGCAACCTTTGAACTTACCCTAAAAACAACAGGCCCTGCAATCTGGACATATAAATGTAAGCATTTGTCATAAATACCCTTCTCTTTTAATGTTCTCACTTTTTAAAAATTAAACTTAAAACAGAAAGCACTGCCAAACAACGAATAATTCTTACAAAGAGTAAAATGCCATTTTTCTTCCCTGAGGTTTGGCCAAATTTGCGCCTTTCGTCCGAAGGTTTGTTTTTTCACATCTGGATCCAAAAGGTTTGAAATGTTGCCATTTTCATCCGGCTCGTTAACTCCATCCATTTTTCTCCGTTAAGTCAGAAGAATTTCCGTTTTTTTTTTGTTAACTTAAAGGGCAAATCGGTCTTTTTACTTAAAGTGAAAAAGACCGAATTGCGCTTTAAGTTAACAGAAAAGACGGAAATACCCCTGACTTAACAGAGAAAAATGGATGGAGTTAACAAGCCGGATGAAAATGGCAAGATATTAAACCTTTTGGATCCAGATGCGAAAAACAACCCTCTGGACGAAATGGCAGTTTACTCTTTTACAAATTTTAAAACTAAAAGTTAGCCCATTTGACCAAAAAAGTAAATATACAGAAAATTTTAGTTTTGGGTAAAAGGTAATACCTGTTGCTGTAGACTCAAATTTAGTCGGGGCAAAACCGAAGAAGACGTTAAATTGTTTGAAACCCCTCTGACTAAAGCTGAAGCCGAAGACACGTCCAAACGAGCATCAAAACGAGTGAGATCGCCATACGCTTTTCTGAATTTTCCGTGCTGAATTGCAAAGCAAATTGACCCAAACAAATCTGCACCGAACGGGCTTCTCTTTCCACTTAACCATGCCTCACATGTACCACCTACCATTTAATGTTAATATTTGGGTAAGAAAACCCACAAATTAAAATTAAACAATAATGATAAAAGCTTACATTATTTCACACTAAACTAAAATCAAGAAGTGTACCAAAAATTCCAGATACTGTAGCATGTGGTTCCTTCATACGTAGATCATAAGCCGTATTGCGATATTCACCCCTTTTTGTTTTAACTAAAGCTAGATCCTCTTTTGTTTCGGGTTTTCTCCAAAGATCTTTACTTTTTTCATATGAAAAAGCAGCTTTTGCACAAACCCCGGGGGTCAAAGAAGCTGGAGGTTGACCATCAACCAAGTCAACGGCCTTCGCAGTACCACCGTTTTGATGAATGCCGAAACGATACCTTAAACCCGACTCAGAAACAAGAGACAAACAATCCAGTGATAATGACATTGGCATTTCCCAATATTTATTGTTGCGGTCCACAAAGAGCTCGGGCCAAGCAGCTTCCAACGTGATATCATGATTGGGAAGCTGCACTATGAATAAAAAAGGTATAGACATTAGTTAAGCATACAAAAATAAAGATACTAAATTTAATTCTCATTTTTAGGGGTCAAATAATCAGTTATGAACTTCATACGAGGTCCAATAAAATAATTATCCAAGGGTGAAATATATGACATGTTTACCCTTTTTTAAACATAACTTGAGAGACTTGTACTCCGATTTAACATAACGGCTCTTCTTTGTTCACTATAATGCGCTTTTTGACCATTTTGTCTGTTATTTTTCTTAAAATAATCAAATACGTCACACGCTGGCACACTCAAAACATCTGGTAATTTTATTATTACAGATTCAAAACGCGGAAGAACAACCATAGTCATACACTATCTTCTACTGTTTAAAAAATATATATTCAAATAAATGTGTTTTCTAGTTATTTTATTCATTAGCTTCTTAACATAAAAAATTATCAAACAATTAATCATCTAACTATTACAACTTTAAACAGCAAAAGCAAATCCAAACACTAATTCATGCAACATGTTTTATTGAGCAGATTATCTGATTCCTCATTATTTAATATCACATATTCACATAACCAATTTCAAAACACACGTCCAAACACCCAAATGTCAATTGAATAGAACATTTGGTTACAACTTAATTCATCTTCATTATATATAATGTACTATACTCAAAAGACTGTTGAGACCTTAAGGGTATACCCACTATTTGGGCTTGTGTGATATACAAGAACAAGAAAGATATACAACATCCAACCTCCATTTAAGCAAATTTAACAGTAATGCATTTTTTTAAAAATATACGCTAAAATCCAAAGATGTTATTAGTTTAACAATTAAAAGTTTCCCCGTTCCATTATTTATTTTGAGAGCGCTATTTCCATTTTCCCTCATTTCAAGTAAGCAAGACCCAGTATATCTTCATTATTATCATCATATAAATAGAACCAATAAAATGAAAAATGCTAAATGATCAAAACAATGCTCTCGAACAAAATAATATTCTTCTCAGTGTTCTTACATAATTTTTTACACCTTAACAATTTTAATATTGATCACCATAACTTACAATAATGCTTGTTTTGACATCTATCCCACGATCTAACTAAATCATCAACCAAAAGTTTGATATCCAATAATAAGATAACTCAACTAATAAATATATAACCCCGAAAGTTCCGTGTTACCATAGCTTGCAAGGCTCATGACTAAATCTTTCTATCGCAACTTAGATTATCAAAACAATACAAAAAAGTTGACCTCACCAATCTAATTACCACTAAAAAATAACAAATAATCAACTTGAACACATCATCTTAGTCCATAGAATGAAGATTAGTTTCTTGTGAACTAAAGCACAACCTATCGACTGGTGGGCAATTAGTGAACAACGATATAATATCATAATATGAAACATAAATCCTTTTGTTGAGATACACAAGTAGAAAAACCAAGCAAGTTTAATGATCACTTTCTCTATAAATACACAATCAAGACTTGCCTTATGATGGAGAATTCCCTTGGTACGTTGCTTCTTGTGTTGACCATCGTGTTCAACATTTAGCAAAACGGAAGTTGATTCACTCAAATCCAGGTGGGAACATAAGCCAAATGAATAAAATGATGGGTCTAAAAGCTTCTTGACAGCACGTTTAAATCTAGGAACCGCAGAATCCGCTCTTAAAGCTTCCGTTTTAACCGAAGATAACAGCTTTATTGGACGAAGCTGCGAAACCAACCCAAGCCACCTTCACATGATAAAACAAAAATCAGAGCTAAAAGACAACTTTCAACCCATATACCCCCAATCTTGGATCTATGCCGTTAATATCATGATATATCACCGATATATCAGTGATATATCGGTTATCGGTCCCCTAGTCAGATGTCGGTGAAAATATCGGTCAAAATATCGGTACCAATATTATCGGCGATATTGACCGATATTTAACCAATATATCACCGATTTTCCCGATATAAGTACCTTTCTTCTTAGTTCTAGCATTCATCTTTCTTCTTATTGCTGTTATTAGTGTTTTAAGTCTTAATTGTTAATTGTTGGTGTTTTAAGTCTTAACTGTTAATTGTTGGAGTTTTAAGTCTTAATGAGTTCCTACTTGCTACAATAGTTAGTGTTTTGCAAGTTGCAAAAGGTTAATTTGTTACTGGTAGGAGAGTATATTGAATCGTTAGTGTTAAATTGCTATATATATAAATTCAGCATGATATTAAAATTACCAATATCCCACCGCGATAACCGATATCTCAAATATCGGCCCTAGACCGATATCCGATACCGCATTAACCGCTTACTTAGTTGGATACAGTTTGACCTTTAGAAGTCGTCATCATCATCATCATACTCAGTAAATCCCACCAATAGCAAAGCAAAGGTAGGTTCTGAGGAGGGTAAGATGTAGACAGCCTTACCTCTACCCTGTATGAATAGAGAGGTGCTTCCAGTGAGACCCCCGGCTCGATAGTAGTTTAGCATCAAGCCTGGGACATAACACTCAGCAATCGGGATAAAGACCAATTAGTGCATGTACCCTTTTGTCTTACAGCTATCAACGCCACCACATGATGCATGATTAACCGTCCTCAGCTTTTAACGTTATTTTCACGAAATTAGTAAACTAACGTTGAAATTAGTGCACTTTCACTTTTGCCCCCGGATGGCCTACACATATATACATTATATGCGCATACAGCAAGAGGGGCGTTTGACCTTTAGAAGTCAACTTATGAATTCCTGATAATCTTAACCAACATAAATCCATTAATTTTAATACAAAGAATAACTGAGACCCTAAACATCATGAAATGAGCTGATAATTACTATCATCATAATTCAAATAACCTATCCAATCCCACATCAAGCTGAAATATTTACTTTCTAATATTGACTTCACTAAATCAAACCCACAAACTATACACAACAAAGTTACAAACTTTACAACAAACCCATCTCATAAATCAAACCAATAAACAAAAACATACCACTTTTCTTTAGGTTCTTTCAACCAAAGAGTCTGAAGGGATAAAGAACCAGAAGAAGAAGAAGAGAACAAAGGTGGAGCATAAGAAGGAATGATACCCAACGGAAACCCATGTCCCAAAAGTGATAATTGTTGCATTCTGAGAAGTTTACTGGCACATGCTCCATCCAACGGTGTGGGCTCACCGGGAATTGATCGTACAGTGCCGTGAAGGGTTTGTGGGGTGGCGATGTTGAGGTCATAAAATGATGCATCCATTGATGTTCTTAAGTTAGCCATTGTTGTGTTTCTTATCTGTTACTGTTAGAACTTAGAAAGAGGGTTTGGGGGAAAGAGATGAGGGGTTTGTTTGATTGTATCTACCTGAGGGTTTTGTTGTATAAAAGTTGGAAATTTAAAAAGAAAATTGTAAACCCTAAATCCCACATAATTGTCATGCAAATAAATTAAATATGAAAAAGTTGCAGGCCATTTCAAGAATTTTATTTGGAACTACATGGATTTTTTTTGTTGGATTAATATGAGGAAAATTATCAAAATAAGATTTTGTTGGATTAAAATGATGCATCCATTGATGAAGATTTTTTTTTTTCAAACTAGTTTTAGGGGCTATCTGTTTAGCTTTTAGGGCATGTTTGGATAAGCTTTTCAAACCAACTTATTGGCTTATTGACTTATCAAAAAGCCAATAAGTTGTTTTTATGTTTGGATAACATAAAAGTCCTTTTTGAAATGGCTTTTTGCAAAGAAGGAAACGGAGGTTTTGAAAAGCCAAGGAATTGTGACTTCTTGATCCAGTTATGACTTTTCAATAATCAAATTACTAAATTACCCCTTATATTTGTGTCCTTATATCTGTGTGCCCTACAACAGTACAACACATTCATCACATCTGTTCTCTCGTAAACACAGCAGCAAGCCGCCACAGCAGCGATTCCGGTTCCTTCTCCGGCGGTTCCTTCTCCGGCGGCCCATTCCGGTTCGTTCATCACATCTGTTCTCCACCTCCGGCTTGCTTTTTCGGCGGCCCATTCTCCACCTCCGGCGCTCATCAGATCTGTTCTCCACAGCAGGTATGTTTCCAATTCTCAGAGATTCCAATTCACAGCGATTGCATGTTAAATCTGTTTCAAATTCGATATGTTTGCTGTTCGAAATTGCATCTTAAATCTATTTCAAATTGGATATGTTTGCTTGCTGTTCGATTAATAAGATTTGGATATGTTAATACATGCTAAATATGTTTCAAATTGGATCTGTTAATGCATGCTAAAAACAAAATTAATGCATCTGTTTGTTGATTGTTGCTGGATATGTAAGTGTAAAAATCAGATTGGGTCTGTTTACTGTTTTTTTGGCATCTTAAATCAGATTTGATGCATTGTTGATTGTTGCTGGATATGTAGTGTAAAAACAAAATTAACGCATCTGTTTGTTGTATTGTTTGATGTATGGGTTCGATTAATCAGATTTGGATCCATTTTTATGCGTATATGTATCAGATAATGGATGCTTACCACACAAATGTTGTTGATTGTGAAACGTCAACTAAAAAGAATAAACCAAAATTCTTGTGGAATAATAATGCGTTTATGGACTTTGTCGAAGCTTGCAAGCTTGAATGTATAAAAGGGAATAAACCTTGTGGTCACTTTAATAAGATTGGGTGGGAGAATATAGAAAAAACCATGAACGAAAAAACCGGCAAAGTCTTTCAATTGTATGGATGAATGTACTATGAGATTGAGAACTATGGTGGTATTATTGTGTTTTAACTTTTGTAAAAGACATATTTTTTATTTTGTAGGTTTTTTTATTAAATTAAACTTTTTATTAAGAGAAGAGAAACAAAAAAGCTAAGCCAAACACTTTTTTAAAAAGCAACTTATTGACTTATGAAAGAATGTCAATTTTAGTCATTTTACATCAATAAGCTTAGCTAAACACTTTTTAAAAAACAACTTTTTGATTTATTGGCTTTTCCCACCCCAAAAGCTAATCCAAACACTTTTTTTAAAAACCCCTTTTCAAAAAGTCTTTTTCCCAAAAGTCCTTTTTGCTCTAATAAGCTTAGCCAAACATGCCTGAATGATTCAGATATTTTCCTCTGAATAGTTAAGCATTATACTAAGTCTGAATGGTTAAGATCTCTTATCTGAATTAGTCAAACATTTGCCTCTGAACGGTTAAGCATTATACTGGATCCTAATGGTTCAGACCACTTACTAGTTCAACACTTAATGGTTGAGACCTCTTACTAGTTCAGCACTTATCCATTCAGAAGTTGTCAAACAGCCCCTTAGTCTGAATCTAAAAGCGAGGGTTGAGTAAGTGCTTTCCTCAAAAGCGGAGGCTCAGTTGACACTTTTGTCGAAAAACAAGGCTTAGTCATCTCAGCTATTCAGTCGCCTTGCAAAAAGTATATGCTAAATCCTAGCCTTCTCGTTAATTGTCTCGGTTGGCCAGAGCTTATGTGGTAGTAGTGTAGCCAGGATTTTTTCTTACGAGTTCAGAAACTTTCGAGGGATGGACGATTGATTGTCTATCACTAAGTTTTGACTTCTTCTATCTAGTCCGGTTAAGCGGTTCGGGTCGGGTCACATAATAAAAATAGCAAAAATCAAATTAAAATGAATTTTTTCAATAAAAAATACCTCAATCGATATCAAAAATAAATAATAGAAACCCATTAAAGTTCTCAATACAAGGTTTTGTGTTTTGAAACCTATCCATTACATCATGTATCGAACCTTTCTAAGCAAATCTTTTTTCAATATAACAATTGAAAATATCACTTAAATATTTGTTCATCACTAATCCGATTGTACAAACTGGACTTTACATACTTCATTACTAAAAAGCATCTCTCAATAGTTGCAGTCGCCACAGGTAAAACGAGAGCTAAGTTCAATAATCGGTAAACCAACATAAAATTAATGTGTTTCTTCGTTTCAACCATCAATTACACAGAACTAGATATATTGTTCAAGTTGGCAAACCTTGTATTTCTTTCAAATTATCAATATAGACTTTGAGTTTCGTAGAGAGACTATCTTTATCCTTTTCATCAAAATCATAAGGATACATATCGGCTAAGTGCAATATCTTCGATATATCGAACCCACGAAAACAATCACATGACTCAAACTATTTATACAAATAAGTAATTCAGATGTTTCCTAAAAAAAGAATTATCATACCAACTATGGACAAGAACTATCATATGAGCTAAAACTACTTATACGAAAAAAGTAAGTTAGATGTTACCTAGCAAAAACGGTTTCTAAACTCTTGGATTTGTCTATCTAGCATCATGTTGAAACAATTATATTCCTAATAGTGGCACAATGTGGTACTTGTCTTTTATTCTTAACTTTTTTGGGTTAACGTATGGATCATTCATGTTCACTATCTCAAGTTCATGTTTTTCGCAAAAAGAGTTAACATCCTTAATGAGTGAATTAAACCCATGTAATCTAAACGCGTCTTGAGTAGCCGCTCTGCATTCCCTGTTTATGCGTTACCTTTTTAAATTGGATTTAAATGGTTTAAGGGCTTATGTAGTGGCCTTAATGAGTTATTTTTTTAACGACTAATTTTTCCTCTTAATACTTACACCTTCCAAGGATTGAACCTTGGTCTCCCCTTTTTCAATTGAATGTGCGCTAAATGAGTTAATGGGTTAATTTTTTAATAGAATGTGGGCTTAACAGGTTATTCTTTTTAATTGAAATGTGGATTAAGGTTTGTTGTTAAACTTTCTAGATAATCCTTCAAATCCGAATTATCTTTTCATTCGCCTCCTTAATTCTAACTTGGACCCGCTTCACATCCGGTTTTGTCCGTAAATAAAGGGGCGTGGAAGGTGGTGAGGATGGTGTGTGGTGTTTTGTGGATATTTGGGATGGCGGGGACTTACAATTTGATGCTCATGTATGCAATGGAGTTGTTTCCGACAGTGGTGAGGAACACTGCCCTTGGTTGCGCCACTCAAGCTGTACAAGTGGGGGTGATTTTGGCTCCTTTTGTGTGGTTATGGGTGGTGGACGGGTTTATGGGTTTTTGTTAATGGTTAAAAATTCCCTCTTAAAACTCTGTTTAGAAACAAAAATTTAAAATCATAAAGACAACGATTCGGAATATCTAAAATCCTGAATACAGTTCTAGCATTTGCATATAATAATAAATATTTTGGAATAGTGAAGACAAATTTCAAGAAATAAAAATCATTTTGGTATTAAGGCTATAGGGTATGAGGGTTATGGTTGGACATGATTTGCCACCTAGAAACATTAATGGAAGGCTACACCACCCCCTTGCTTGATCCACCATGGTTTGCATGGGTTAAACCATGACAACCATGGTCCTTTTTTTCCATTTTTCAACAAATCATTTCTTTTTTCTTTAGACAAATATAAATTAAAATAAATAAGGGGCTAGTGGTTTGGGTCATGACCACACCCTTAGGGTAGTGGTTTTGGATGGTGGATTAGACGTGAGTTACAAGACACTGACGTGGAGGGTCATGAGGGTCAATAAATTTGTTATTTGTTACATCACAATAGTTAAAGTAAAATGCTAAAATGGTCCCTAAGTTTATGTCACTTCAGTCCAAAAATTAAATTTTTTGTATCTGGATCCTTGATGTTTCATTTTTGTTGTCATTTTCATCCAATTGGCAAACTGAGATACAATTTTGTGTTAACTTCTCCCATCTTTGTCATTTTCCTTATTTAAACGAAGAGCATAGTCATCATTTTATGCTATAATAAATATATTTTAATTAAATGAGGGAGACGACAAAAAGGGGAGAAGTCATCAGAAAATTTTAACCCAGTTTGCCAATTGGATGAAAATGACAACAAAAATGAAACCTTAGGGACCCAGATACAAAAAAATTATTTTTGAATTAAAGTTGAAAAGTAACCTAAATTCAGAAACATTTTTTTTCTTTTTACTCAAACTTGAAACATATCTAAAGTAGGTAGTTAACAATACATGCTAATATAACAAACAATACTTTTTTTGTGGTTTGTTGTATTTTTAAGGAGGTGTGCACGTTAATTTTCTTTCCCCTATCTTTGCTTCTTCACTCCACCTATTTGTACACGCCTTTTCTTGTTTTGTCTCGCCCTTTACCTTTTAAAAACTAAATTTCACCAAACACATACATGCATTATGTCTCACGTTTTTTCTTGTTTTGTCTCGCCTTTTAGAGTGTCCGGTGTGGGTGCGGCAAAGGGTTCGGCAAAGGCGGTTGCCGCGCGGCAAACACCGCCGCCGACCCTTTGCCGATGCGGTTTGTTTGTCGTTCGGTGATGGCATGCCGAGCGGGGAGGGAGTGTATGTGAGAGAGAGAGGGTAGTGTGGGGTGGGGTCCATTCCAATCTCAACCAATCACACATTTTTTCTTTTTTTAAATAGTTTACCACTTCATCAAGTGTCTAAACCATTGCCAACACTTTTGAGCATAGTTTACCACTTTGACATGGCACACTCTCATTAGTTGATTTTTTAGTTTGCCACTCTCAAGTGTTTAACCACTCCTTACACCTTTACATATAGATTATGTTGTTTATTCCTTAGTGTTTGTTTTGCATTCCTGACAGCCTTTGTGATTATTATTTCATGCTTTTGATCATTTGGGGTGTTTGCTTTGAAATGACTTCAAAAATCAATGGAGAAGAAAGAGAGGAGTGAAAAATCAATGGAGAAGAAAGAGAGGAGTGAAAATGCATATGATTTTTGAATAAATTTGAACATGCAAATGGGTAAGCATCTATTTTCCTACACATGTGTGTGCATATATGTGAAACTAGATATTTGAAATTTGAATTATGTCTCCTAGCTAATTAGCTAACGTATATTTTTTTTTTCTGCTTTTGTTATATTGATGATCAGTTTGGAATTTGGATTATTAGTACAAGGGTTATTGGATTTTATTACTCTGACCATTGGCTATTGGTCGCTGTCACCTCCAACTATTACTTTGACGCCTGTCACCCCAACTTAACACTTAGTGTGTTCTGTAACAACGTCATTAACTAATCACTAACTTTTGATCTTGGTACTATAATTTTGGGGGGTCACTCAAAAGTTTTCGTAATAAATATCATCACCCTTTATAAAAGTTTTCGTAATAAATTCGACTAATTAATGCCAGTAATAAATTCGACTAATTAATTTCTATATTATTATTATTATTATTAAGTTGAAAACCTAAGGAAGGAACGTCGTCACTCTTCACATACACTTTGAAAATTCCTGAATTTGGTCCCATCAATCTTGTGTTCAAAACTTCACAATATGCCAGGTTTCTACTCTTTCTCTAAATTTTATCACATGCATAAGAATTATTTTACTGCTTCCTTTTAGTAGCAGAAATGATAACAATGGTGTTTGTGCTTCGGAGTTTTTAAGAATTGTTTGTTGTTTCTTTCGTTTTTGCTTTATAATCCAGTTTTTGTATGCGATTGTTTATGGAATCATAGGTTGTGTTTCTCAATTACTGGTTAAATGGGTTCGTGTATATTAAGGTTTTAATTAATACTAATGTTAGTTATTGATAACTACTGTCGTAATTCGTGTGGGCCACAAAAGTAGAATACAAAATAAGGCAATTATCAGTTTGTATGACCCTCAAAAGCTGAATGCAGACTTCTCGTGGGAAAAAGTAAAAAAGATGAGGTAATAGATTTGTCAAACTGTTGTTGTGTGGGTTTTTTTTTTTTTTTTTTGCAAAATATGATTTTGATTAATGAATCATTGAGTTTATCAGAATATGTAGATTTAGAATGCTAGGTTAAGTGTGTAAATCCAAAGAATTTGATTTGTAGATGATGGATGTGTGCATAAGTACTTTGTGGAATGGCTTTCTTTTTTGTACATAACATAGGATGTTTAATACAGACCCAATTTGATCTAGAGATTTATAAGAAACACATAAACACTTGTAAATTTTGCTTCATCTGGGTAGGGTAGGGATCAGCTCGATACCGGTACCGAGAATTGCCAAATATGGGTACCGGTACCGAAAATGTCCAGTACAGTATTGGTATTTAAAGGTAAGATTCGGTAAAATACCGGTCCGTACCGAAAGTACCGGTACCGAAAACGCAAAACATGGGTACCGAAGCAATACCCAAAAATATTTCGCTACGGGAAATTCGGTACCAGATTACACATAACTCTTATGTATTCACAGCTTAAAAGTTAGAAGTTATTTACTTCTTTTCTTTTTTATTATTCACAGCTGTTCCTTAGATTCTTGTATTGAGATCTATCCATGAAGATGCTAAGTGTTTTTTCATCAATCTTGTAGATAATGAAGATTCAGTTGTGGTAACTCAGTCTGGCGTATTGCCGCTTGCCAAACTCAAGCGTTGGCAATGGTGGGTTCTCGTCGCCTTCAACATATTTTTTTTAGTTATTGGTCAAATCGTCGCAGTTCTTCTGGGTCGATTTTATTACGACCAAGGTGGAAATAGTAAATGGATGGCTACACTTGTTCAAACTTTAGGGTTTCCTATCCTTTTCATTCCGTACATTCTGTTTCCTTCAATAACTACATTATCAACTACACCCGCCACATCCGTTTCACTACCCGTTATTTTCTCGTTCTATGTAGTCATTGGCGCTCTAATTGCCGGCGACAATATGCTATACTCCGTCGGGTTACTCTATCTTTCAGCCTCTACTTACTCCCTCATATGCGCCACTCAGTTAGCCTTCAACGCAGTCTTTTCATTTTTCATAAATTCCCAGAAATTTACCGCTTTAATTTTCAATTCTGTGGTGGTTCTTTCGTTATCCGCCTCTCTGCTAGCTGTCAATGATGACTCAGATAAGCCGTCGGGTGTGTCAAACAGGAATTACGTCCTTGGTTTTGTGGCCACACTTAGTGCGTCTGCTCTTTACGCACTTTTACTTTCAGTTATGCAACTTTCATTCCAAAAGGTTATAAAAAAAGAAACGTTTTCCGTGGTTCTCGAGCTTCAAATCTACACTTCATTCTTTGCCACTTGTGTTTCCACCATTGGTCTTTTTGCTAGCGGCGAGTGGCGCACTTTGGGTGGTGAAATGCACAGTTTTGGTAAGGGGGGTCTCGCTTATGTGATGACGTTGGTTTGGACCGCTGTGGCTTGGCAGGTGTGCTCGGTTGGTGTTGTGGGGTTGATTTTTGTGGTGTCGTCTTTGTTCTCAAATGTGATTAGTACTTTGTCGTTGGCGCTGACTCCATTGGCCGCGCTAGTCGTGTTTCATGACAAAATGAATGCTGTAAAGATAATTGCCATGCTAATGGGCTTGTGGGGTTTTAGTACTTACATTTATCAGAATTATCTTGATGATCTTAAGGCGAAGAGAGGACATTCGGATGCTACCGGTATGCAACTCCAATCTTTAAGTTGAAGTTTTTTTTAAGACATCTAACTGTTAGTAAGTATGCTGTTAAAGATTGACATTTATGAAGATTTATTCATAGAGGGTTTAATGTATGGATTTGATCATGTGATTGTAGGTCTTTCTTGTGGTTTTCTTTTTGTTCTTTTAATAGGTTATTGACTCTTTGACCAATCTTTTTTTGTGGAAAATTTTGCAAAGTGTAAGTTTTAGTAGTATCTTATTATGGAAATTTGGTAGAACAAAAGGGAGTTATGGATTTAAAGTCGAAGAAGATGAATTTATTAGGGGCGGTGGCGGAACGAGCACGATTTTGTTGGGGGTCATCATAAGCTTATTTTCTATATTAAGTTTGTTCTTCAAAGACTTAAAATTTATAAACAAAAATTCAAAAAGTTCCGGTGACCGGAGAGTCAACGGACCCTCTTGACCCCCCTCTAGTTTTGCCCCCGGGCGCAACACTTATTTTATTTTAGACTCTTTTATATAAAAGTAAAATACTCTTTGCATGATTGGTTTTTAAGGTGAAAATAACGTATTTAAAAGGCGAAGGTTGATTTAATAAGTTTTATACTCTATAATACATAAGTTATAGGACGTAAATTGATTACTTTTAACATAATCAATGAGTAAAAGATAATAAATTAAAAAAGGTACCATGAAGAAGGGCACAATATAATGTTTTTTTTTCTTTTCCTTTTTTACATTTTTTACTCTATAATACATAAGTTAACCCGGTTGCGAGGTGTTGTACGCCGATGATGGCGATGTGGTTCGGGTCATCTAGTGTTGTGGGGGAGTATCGTTTGAGAAGACGATAGTGACAGGTGATCAGTTCAATGGCAGTATAGTGGTGATGAATAGCGTAAACAACTTTCAATCCAGGTAAGATCAAACCTAATCCTTCCCACCAAGGATAATAATAGAGTAACCGGGGTAGGTTAATTTTTACAAAAGATAACCGATCAGATTTGCGGGTAGGCGGACGCTAAAAGATTCGGCAAAGAAGGAGACTTTGAATCTAGTCTTGCCTAGCAGGTAAAAATGGAAAATGGTAAAAGCAACAAAGTTGTGAGCTTTTTTTTTTTATTTTGATCGGTAATCAAGAACGGTGTAGTTCTAGAACCCGTGAACAGGGCTGACAAGATTGATCAAAGAATTAAAGTTGTTGATAACTCTGTCAATGCGAAGAAACAAGTCCAATCCAAGATTAAAGAGAGAATGTAGACCTTAATCTTGAATTAAGGGGATATTAAGCTTTTATTTTTTGGCTTATGCTTATTTTATTTCATTTGATAAACTATTTTTAAGTGTTTGGATTAGCTTATATCCTAAAAGTTGATAAGCTCTTTTTAAGTGTTTGTGTTAGTTTTTTTTATTTAGCTTATGTTAGTAAAATGACCAAAAGGAGCATGGTTACATATTATCACATAACTTATATTTTATATGTATCTACTTTGTTTTTATGAGTTATACCATCATTTTTGGATAAATTTATGTCGAGGATGACGTAAAACTTCTACAAAAATACATTAATATTCGATAAACATTCATCTTGGTTTGGGTAGATCTCCTGCAATCATATCTCTAACTGCACTCATGTATAAATCATCTATTCTTTTAATAAAACTTCAATGTGGCTTGTTACAGTGTATAAATGCAAATATGAATGTGAGGTAGCTGGCTGCAGTTTTCACGAGAGAAGTTGGCTGCAGTTTTTAGTGGAATGAAGTTATACTATACTTGTTTAATACAAAGCCATGTGAGGTAGTTGCAATATTAAATGCAAAGCAGTGGTGACAAACTAATTGGTGGGTTAAATGCAATATTAAAATAACTCATATTCCTTTTATTTGAAAAAAAAATCACTCAAGTTGGCAAATTAATCGGTGGGTTACAAAACCCTACTGACCATGTGATTATGTCATTGAGTCAAAATAATTAATAATTAAATCTTTAGTTGTTTGTTAAGTTATTTTGTATTATGGAGGGCTATAATACCATTGTGTGTATCAGATTCAAATGAGTTAATCCACCATTTGAGGGCAAATGAGTAAAAAACCATCTTCTTCAAATAAGCTTATTCAAATAAGCTAAAAAACCATCTTCCCATAAGCTTTTTGGAATTAGCTTATATAAGCTAATAAGCATAAGATTAAAAAGCTAAATCAAACACCCATTAATGCTTATTTTGTACAAATAAGCTAAAAAAGCTAGGGTAAATTACATTTTTCGTCCTTTAAGTTTGTATCGGATTGCAATGGATAGCATTTACCTTCAATAGTTACAGTCACAGTCCTTTATTCCGAAAACCAATTACACCCTACGTCCTTTAACACTAACCTAGTTAAAAGTTCCAGCTTAGCCGCCGGAAGAATGACGATTTCATTCTAGTTCTCCGGTTGAAACGATCCATTGATGGCGACATTTTCTCTGGTTTTCGTTAAACTGAATGGCGGCTTCTCGAATTGTTTAGTTTGAACGGTGGTTGTTGATTTGGGGAAATTACTTGGTTGTTGATTGTGGAACTAAAGCCTGCAGATCTGTCAAATTAGTCTTGTAGTGGTGTGTAGGTTTTGGCAACGGTGTTGTGTTGGATGATTCGAAATTCATCACCAGGGCATTTTTTGTTGGGTTGTTTTTTATATTTATTAAACTATTTTATAATAGAATAGTAAAAAGACTGAATTACCCTTATGTGATCTGACTTACTTGAAAATTTTAACTAGGTTAGTGTTAAAGGACGTAAAGTGTAATGAGTTTTCCAAAGAAATGACTGTGACTATTGAAGTTAAATGCTATCCATTGCAATTTGATACAAACATAAAGGACGAAAAGTGGGGGGGGGGGGATAGTGCACGGTCCTCCCAACCGCCGGAGTGATCTCACTCCGGGAGCCGCTACCCGACCAAGCTAGCTCCGCGGTGACTTCCCCATGCCGAGTTCTTACCCCGGGCGACATATGCCACTCCCAAGACTCGAACCCGGTACCTCTGGGAAAAGGTGGGTGTCGGTGGCCAACTGGGCTACCCCAGTTGGTTTAAAGGACGAAAAGTGTAATTTACCCAAAAAGATATAAGCTTAGATAAAAAAGCTAGGCCAAACACCCCCTAATAAAGATCAACAGTGGTAGATAACACTCTTTTTATGGTGGGCCGACGTTCAACCCAAAATGCATGTGTTTGTTTTTTAAGCCCAAGGGGAAAGACCCAAGTGCCCAAGGTGTTTAGAAAGGTAAAGGCCCAAGTCATGCAATCCATTATTCACTAGACGTTTTGAACCGGCCTAGCATTGTAATTGAAATGAATAGGGTTGGGTGGACGGGTTGCACCTTTTGAAAAATAAATAGTTTAATTTATAGGACATCAAGTATGGGCTGAAAGAAATAAGCCATTTGAAACTTTTTTGAACTTTTGAACTATTTGAGTGGTGCATCATTATTTTATTGGTTTTCAGATGTTCTCAAATTTATCGTATTATTAAGTATAAATAGTTTTACAAAAACTTTAAGTAGATAAGTATGCATTGATATCCTTGATATATCTTTTCCTATTTAGCGTCTTACAATCATATCATTTTACACACTATGTGGCTTCTAAATACTAATTTGTCTATAACAAATCAAATAAAAAGAATCTCTTCCATATGTTAGAAAAAAATATGAAAACACAGTGTTGTTTAACTTTTTTTTTTTGAACATATCGATATAAATTTAATAAAAAACCGAGTTCCTTCAAAAAAATATTTTTTTATTAATTTTTTAATAAAAAATGCATTATCTTTGTTTTTCCATATGTATTGATTTTACTGGTTCGTTAGATTATTTTTTTTAGTTAAAAGATTTCTTATATTGTTGTTATTTATTTTGCTTTTAAAACAAATCGGTTTCAAATGAAAATATTAATTGTAATTATTTTTAACACATTTATGGATAAATAATAAGCATAAAAATATATATTTAATAAAATTTGTTTTAAAGGTTGGGTTGTAAATGTGAGTAAAAGGTTGAGGTAGGTTGGGTTGTGTAGGTGAAAGAGAGAGAAATTAGTTTTTTTATTAAAAAGTTGGGTTAGAGAAGGTTGTGGATGGGCTTTATGACTACGGGTATGTTTGGCATAGAACTTTTAGGAGTTTTTAGGAGCTTCTAGCTTTAAGTTTTTAAGAAAAAACTCATACTTAATAAAAAGCATTGTTTGGTTGAAGGAGCTTGAAACTTTTAGGTTATGAGCTTGAAGTTTTTAGTTGAACGCTCATACTATTAGCGTTTAAAAGGAGCTACAAGTTTTTAGGGAAAAAATGACTATTTTAACCTCTAAAGATAATAAACTTTTTAATGCACCAAACTTTTTAAATTTTTAGTTATGTCCATTTTTGTCATTTTATTAAAAGCTTCAACTACTCTGCCAAACACCAAATATTCTAAAAAGCTACAGCTAGTAGCTACCAACTTACAGCCACTAGCTACCAGCTTCCAGCCATCAGCTATTTTGCCAAACATACACTACATGTGAGGGTCAGTGAACAATCAATATCACATGAGGCTGTTGTGGATAGGGTTTTATCTTTTCTTGCAATTATTTTTGGTGACGTAGAATTGTCCGATACATCTGTTATTGGGAAACTTTCTTATATTGAAAAAAAACACAACGTTTTTACGTGAGAGTTACCATATCTTCCATTCTGAAATTCAAATGCTTGCCCATTGTTTGGCAGTTATTTCAGATTTTCAAATGGAGAATGACATGGTAAATGTTTTTCCTTTTGTATGTGAGGAGTTGGTTATACTAAAAAGGAAAGAATTTGAGTTAAATGAAAAAAAAAAAAAAAACCTTTTAGAATATCAACTTGACAAAAACAAAGAAACAATAGAGTTGCTTAATGCGGAAATCGCGGAACTAGAAGATGGATGAAGTTAAATAGAAGATGGTTTTGACAAGAAGATGGATGGAGTTAATATGATGGACTAAAATTGCAATAAAATGAAAACATTAGTATTAAAATTGCATGACATTTCAAATTTGTTAGAAAATAACATACATGACACTCGAGTTGACAGTTGAATTGTTGTGTTCTATAGCGTTCTTTTTCTTAGTTTACTGTTTTTTTAACCTTAAACATTTTTAGTGTTTTAAAAAAAAAATTACTGTTTTTTGAACCTTAAACATTTCAAGTGTTTTTTGAAAGAAAAATATAATTAACTTCCTCCAAACATACCCTCTTGCCTCCTCTATGTATAAATCCACTCATTGTAAACAAGAAACCCAAAAATATAATCTCCCCCCCCCCCCCCCCCCCCACACACACACACACCAAATTTACACAATAAAGATGGGTTTTTCATCTTTCTCTATGACACTCCTTTTATTTTCCTTATTCTTCTTATCTATCAATGGGCAAGAACTCATATACAACACTTGCAAAACCTCATCACAACAAGATCCTAATGTGGATCTCCAATTTTGCATCACTTCTCTCCAAGCTGCACCGGCTAGCCATTGCGCCGATCTTAAAGGCCTCGGGATGATCTCCATTAGGCTAACAAGGTATAACATCACCGATACAAGGTGTTACATAAAGCGTTTGCTCAACAACAACACGACGATACTTGACCCCTATGTAAAGTCATGTTTGGACGATTGTTTTGAGGTTTACTCGGATGCTATTTTGGACATCAAGCAGGCTATGAAGAGTTACATTTCGAAGCGGTTTTTTGATGCGAATATTCAAATAAGTTCGGTCATGGATGCTACTACCACTTGTGAGGATGGGTTCAAAGAGAGAAAGGGTGTTGTTTCACCATTAACCAAGAGAAATGATGCCACTTTTCAACTATCTGCTATAACACTTTCAATCATGAATATTCTTCAAAGTAGCTTGAAATGATTTTAAAGGCAATACTACAAGTTCATGTGAAATCTTTTCTTTGTAAAAACTATTTTCTGGACTTTCACATTTATATTTTCTCTTCTTTTTATTATGATATATCTTCATGAACTCAAACAATACATGAATAATATTGTTTATATTCGAATGGTTGTTTTGGTGACGATCTCAAAGATGTATAACTCTGTAATTGTCATTTCAGTTTATTGGTATATTTTAGCCTTAGAGCTGTTTGTTTACCTCTTAATGATGCTCTTAATGGTTGAGAACTCTTACTGGTTCAACACTTAATGGTTCAGACTATTTTTTTTGCGAGCAGATGTCTGAATGATTCAGACATTTACCTCTGAATGGTTAAGCATTATACTGAGTCTGAATGGTTAAGACCTCTAATCTGAATTGGTCAAACATTTGCCTCTGAACTGTTAAGCATTATACTGACTCTTAATGGTTCAGACTTCTTACTGGTTCAACACTTAATGGTTCAGACCTCTTACTGTTGCCAACAAGCCCCTTATTTCCTGAAGTTAAAGAAAAATGAATAAAATTATCGTACAACATTATAGTTTTCTAACTCTGGCATTAGGATTATAGTGAAAGTGTAAAATACAATATTTCTTAACGTGTGATGCGTACGCGAAAAAAAATTATAATGTGCGTAATTATTTTTATAACATCTGTGATTAGGGTTTACCCTATGCGTGATTTCTGATTATGTTCATGCGTGATTATGTGTTTTTGTTCACGCGTGATTAAGGTTTGATTTTTATGACATGCGTGATTTAATATCGTACGCATCGCACGTTAAAGAATATTGTACGTTAACTTTCCCCTAAGATTATATAACTTTCATTCCGCTTTCATATGAACGATTAAATATAGATTAATGTGTTAATTTTTTTTAAGAACATGTCGTAACTTGAAGAGCAACTCGGTAAATTTTATAGATTGACTAATACAATGCTACATATCAATAATACTTTAGTTTTGAAAATGATTTAATAAAATGAAGAGTTTAAATTTCTTTGATTTATCTTGTGCTTATCGTGTACAACTTAATCATTTGGAGTTTAAATAGCACAATGTTACTTTAAGCAATCCTTTTTATGGAAAAAATTGCAAAGTGTACGTTTTATTGATATCTTAGTATGGAAGTTTAGTAGAAAATGGAGTTATTGGATTGAAGTGGAAGAATATTATTTTTTAGGTGCGTAAGTCTTATCATAAAAAAAAAACTAAAAGACTCCTTACATAGTTGATTTTACGGGTGAAAAACTTTAGATGCGCAACGCTTATTATATAAAAAACTAAAATACTCTCACATGGTTGGTTTTACGGGTGAAAAACTGAAGATAATGTATTTTAAAGGCAAAGGTTGATTCAATAAATATGATTTCTTAGTAAATTTACTTTATAACACAAAAGTTATAGGACAACAAGTGATAATTTTTAACATGATCAATGACTAAAAGATAATTATTAACTTGACAAGGTAATTGCAAAATATATTTCATATGGTTTTAATCTAATTAGTTAAAAGTTGAACACCAAAATGCAATGTAAACAAATTAAATCTAAATACAGTGTATGGTTTTCATTTTCTATTAAAAATAAAAACCTAAATTTGGTTTGAACAAAAAACAAGTGCAAAGGGATTCCATATTGTGTATTATGTAATATGTCTATTCTATTAATTGGGCCTTTGTTGAAATCGCTTATGCCCTATGCTCCATCGTAATTTACACCTTTTTTAAATATAAAACATTCTTTAGTGGAACTTTATCGAGCCCGAGCTCGAGCCTCACATGTGAAACTCGTTAGGCTCGTTGAGCCTTAGTGTAAACGAGCCGAGTCGAGCCGAGCTTATTTAAACTTGTTTACAAGCAGACCTCGAACCTAAAAATAAGCTTATTTAGTAAACGAGTCCGAGCCCGAGCTTTACTTATCGAGCTCGCAAGCCTAAAAAGTCTATTATTTATATTATTTTTATTTAATATACTAATTAATAGATAAATAACGAGCCGAGCCCAAGCCAAGCTCGAGCTTGATAAAATACAAACGAGCAGAGCTCGAGCTTTGAAAACAAAGCTCGAATCGAGCCGAGCTCGAGCCTGGCCGAGCTCGGGCTCGGCTCGTTTGCACCCCTACTCACGGGTATATAACCTAGTCACATAATAAAATAAAATACAAATAACTTGTAGTTGATTAATGCCTTTATAAAGAAAGCATTCACAAATTGAAATGGGTGAGGGTAAATCCTATAAAAGAAGAGGCACTTGAATGGTAGTCTGTCACCGCCATTTAAAGCAAAGTTAGAGGAATTATAAATTACTACTATTCACCAAATGGAAATGTTAGTATACTAGTTGATGTGCTGCCCGCGTTGCGAGGCGATGACCGAAAAATGAGCGAGTGTTAGTTAGCTCATTGACACGAAAAACAATTAAATCGAGTCAACCAATTAAAACAAAACACTTTTATAGTTTTGATTAAAAAAAACTAAAACAATGGCAATATTGTAATTTTTAACTGAGGGAAAGTTGTATTTTTTGACAGGGGTAAAATCGTAATTTGCCAAAAGCTAAAGTAATGGCAGTACTGTAAATTTAAACCAGGGGCAAAATTGTAAATTTTCACAGGGGCAAATTCGTAATTTTGAACTGGGGTAACAACGTAATATAAATTTGAACTAGGGGCGCAAGCGTAATTTTAAGCTGGAGGCAAAAACACAATTTTATTTTGAACCGATGGCAAAATCGTAATTTTGAGTTGGGGGCAAAAACATAATTTTATTTTTAACTGGGGAAAAAATGTAATTTTGAAATGAGGGCGAAATCACAATTTTTTAAATAGGGAAAAATCACATTTTTTAACAGATGCAAAATCATAATTTTTAGCTGTGGGCAAAAACAAAATTTTATTTTGAACTAGGGGCGAAAAGGTAATTCTGAGCTGAGGGCAAAACTACAATTTTATTTTGAATGGGGAAAAATCGTAATTTTGAGCTGGGGACAAAAGCGTAATTTTATTTTGAGCTGGAGAGAAAACCGTAATTTTAAAGAGGGACAAAAACGTTATTTTAGAATTGATATAAAATAATAAACTGGTTGGTCCAATGGGAAAGTGCCAGGCAAAGTCGTAATTTTGAATTGAGGGCAAGATCGAAATTTTGAGATGGGGATACAAAGCGTAATTTTTTTTGAGCTGGGGGCTAAAACGTAATTTTAAGATGGATATAAAATATTAAACGTGTTGGTCCAATAGGGGAGTGCTAGGCAGGTGCCTGGCACTATTCCCCATACTTTGTAAATGTATATTTAGGATAATAGAATACAATACTTAAAATTATGAGCTTCACACTAGAGATGGGCATAAAAACCGGTTCCAAACCCGACCCGGTGGAACCGACCTGGACCCGGTTCCGGTTCCTACCCGGCTAATAGTAGAACCGGTTCCGGGTTCAAAAAACCCGTAGGTTCCGACCCGGTTCCACATTTTATAAATAAAATCGGTTCCTACCCGGACCCGGTGCGTACCCGGAACCCGGTTCCTACCCGGAACCGATTCCGGGTATTAAAAAAAACCCGGTTCCTACCCGGTGCGTACCCGGAACCCGGTTCTTAACCGGAACCGGACCTGTATGAGCTTTTCATTAGCAATCTTGATCCAACCTCCATTCTCAAAGAGCATCATATACACCTGCAAATAACAAGATCCTAATTAACACCAAAGAGAAGTAACAAAATGGAAACATTAAAGCTCAAAAGCACGTATATATTTCATCATGCCTTTCTCCATCCAGTCAATTAGTCTTCTAGACTCTGCATCCATTGGCAAATGAATATTGAGATACCAGAATTGATAATCATACACAAAAGCAGTAAACTAATGGTTCCACATTTATCCCCACATGCTTCAGCATTAATCTATAATCAAAATGTGACACTTATATTCTAACATGTCACAAATCTTTGAGCCTTTGATTGTGTAAGCAGTATGAGATTGAATCATTGAGCATAATGTTGTGAACTTGTGTTTGTTTAATAGCGCGATTACAAGTAGTTATTACCTAGTATCATGTTTGTTTAGTAGCGCGATTAAAAAAAACCCGGTTCCTACCCGGTGTGTACCCGGAACCCGGTTCCATTCTACCCGAAACCGGTTACGCCGGTTCTAAATATATTGACGTGTACCCGGGTTGTACCCGGAACCGGTTCCACAGAGAACCCGGTTCCACTCACTTGTATCCATACCCGGTTCCGGGTTGGAACCGGTTCCGGGTTTTAAGAATACCCGATTATGCCCATCTCTACTTCACACTATTTCGGGTACCCACAGTCCACACTCTTTCAAATCAAGTTTCACCCCGCGAGTCATATTAAAAGTAGCTTACAACGTAGTATGCGGTTTTAATGTTTTATTATCTACATGTAATTAGATTTTAATATTTGAAAACATAATACAATTTCATATCTTTATACTTTATTCATATTCTTAATACACCGCTTATACTTCAACTTATTTAATTTTCTAAAAAACCACCCAAAATACATCGTCATTCTCATTAATCTTACTCGAATAAACTAACATGTAAAATAAACATTTTATCTCTTTTAGCTAGGTATGAGTCCACACCAGACGATAAAGGACTAGGCAATCATAATCTATCTATATAATAAAAGAAACTATGTTTGGGACACTTGTCATCATATTAGGTCATGTACTCTATGAATAATTATCATTTAGTTTAATATCTTCTAATTAATTATAGATAATCTCATACGAAATATTTTTTAGTTTAATCTCTTCTACCCAATTATAGATAATTATTATTTATATCTATACAAATAATAATTAAAATAAAAAGATATTAATGGTAGCAATTATAATTAGAACATAATAATACATGTAACACTGCTAATAATGATATCAATAAAAAAAATATTTTTTGTCATATGTATATTAATAGCTATAATTAAAAAAATATAATATTTACTTATAACAACATTTAAATATAAATACAAATTAAAGAAACAATCAATTACAAATATAAATATACTTTAGTCTTAAAATATTTCTCCTGAACCATTAAACTTTACAAGCATATAAGTGATGACAATGTATCTGTCATTTACATGTGCTCAATCTTTTTAGAAATTTTAAAAGCTAAACATTAATTACTATATGTGTTTTATTATATATTTACTTTTAGTCATTTAGATTTTAAAATCTTGATATCAGATTATCGAAGAATTTCATAACTAATACAATTAAACTTCCTAAAAGAATAATGATGAACGTGGATTAAGTTATTCCATTTATTCTTAAATCAAACGAATTTTGTGTTTATTTAAAAAATAAAATTCGGATAAATAGGAGTTTGATTAAATCAAATTGGGATAGATAGGAAAATACATGGTTTTAAAGATATAATATTTTTATTATTTAGTATATAAAATTACATTTATTCAACTCATACAATACATATGATTTATATATGTATAACTTTTTAGCATATAAAATTACATTTATTCAACCCGTGTAATACACGGGGTTATAACCTAGTCATATACCTATTCAAAACCACTTTCTATGTTCCATATTACGCCTCGTTGATCAAAACCACATACAAATATTTTCACGAATATTTATTTCGTCCGCATAAGTAAACCTTTTCGCGTAAAGTTCAATCAAAGTCTTCTTAGAACATATACCCATCTCCACATTGAAAGGCCAACACAACGATACCATTCCTTGTTCAACCTTATATAACCATTATTTCATCATCCCACTTTTAAATAAAAAAATATTTGACCAATTTCGGAGTCATATATCTTCCGGGTCGGGTTTGACCCAACAGATCAACCCGAGAAACCCGCAAATTGGGGACCAGAAACATCAACATCGTAGAAAACCCAAATTTGAAGGGGTCACTCTTCACATATACTTCCAAAATTCTTGAAATTTGGTCTCGTCTTGTTTAGAGCTTCCGGGATCTTCTCAATATGCCAGGTTTGTACTCTTTCTGCCTCTATTTTCTCTCAATTTCGACCAAAAACCCCTTTGTTTGGAGGTTTAACTGATACCCAATTCAGCAAGATTGTGTTTTTACATGTTTGTGATTCGGATAGTTTAAGAATTGTTTATTGGTTCTTCTGTTTTTGCTTTAGAATTTTGATTAAAGAGTGATGATGGGGTTTGTATGAGATTGGGGTATTTAGTTATAGATTGTGTTTGTTAGTTATTGAAGATTGCTGATTAAGAGGGTTTAGAAAATTATTGTTTTTTTTTTTTTTTTTTTTTTTTTTTTTGCAATCAATAACCACTGTGATGATACATGTGGGTTCTCAGTTGATGTTCTGAATCTAAAATAATTGTATTGCTTTTAAGTCAATTATCAGTTTGTATGGCCCTCAAATGCTGGCTTCTCTTGGAATAAAGATATCATCAGCTTCACAAAATTGTCATGCTGGCTTTTTTTTTTTTTTTTTTTTTGTAAAATGTGATTTTGATTGATGATTTCTTTGAGTTTTATCTGAATTATTTAGGTATTAGAATGCCAGGTTAAGTGAAGATGTATAGATGTTGAAACCTGTATAAACAACTTGTGGAATGGCTGTGTACAAAAGGCGCAGGTGAGGCGCGCTTTTTAGGGTAAAAATTGACCTGAGGCACAGGTGAGGCACGCGCCTTTTGTACATGGCTTGTTTTTGTGCAGCTGAGTGTTGTACAACAAGCTTTTTATGTTGTACATTTATGTTTTTTTTTTCATTTTAAAACATATATAAAGCTTAATAATAGCTAAATCATAGGTAGGGGATGCTAAAAACCTATGGGATATATAAAATAAATTATATAATCACTTTACGCTTTGCGTACGAAAAGCTCACCGCTTTTGCGCTTTGCGTCTCGGTTTTAGACCTCGCCGTTTTTGTGCGCTTGGCGCTTTTTTAAACCAAGATCTTAATTACAAGATGTATGTTCTTGTCTTCTTGACAACTCTTACAAGTTAAAAGTTATTTACTTGCTTAATTTTTTTCTTACAAGTATTGATTTTGCTACACAAGATCCACATCTTATCTCTTTTATTAATCACCACTACTACTTAAATTCTTGTATTAAAATCTTTCCAAAAAGATGCTAAGTTTTTGCATATTTGGTCATTTATTTTGCAGACAATGAAGATTCGGTTGCGGTAACTCAGTCTGGCGTATTACCACTTGCCAAACTCAAACGTTGGCAATGGTGGGTTCTCGTTGCCTTCAACATATTTTTTCTAATTATTGGTCAAATTGTCGCAGTTCTTCTGGGTCGATTTTATTACGACCAAGGTGGAAATAGTAAATGGATGGCTACACTTGTTCAAACTATCGGGTTTCCGATCCTTTTCATCCCGTATTTTCTTTTTCCTTCGATTACTACATCATCAACTACACCCACCACATCCGTTTCACCGCGTGTTATTTTCTTGCTCTATGTTGTTGTTGGTGCCCTAATTGCCGGTGATAATATGTTATACTCTGTCGGATTATTATACCTTTCGGCCTCTACTTACTCCCTCATATGCGCTACTCAATTAGCCTTCAATGCAGTCTTTTCATTTTTCTTAAATTCCCAGAAATTTACCGCTTTAATTTTCAATTCTGTGGTGGTTCTTTCATTATCCGCCTCACTGCTTGCCGTCAACGATGACTCAGATGAACCGTCTGGCGTATCGAAAAAGAATTACGCCTTTGGTTTTGTGGCTACGCTTAGTGCGTCTGCTCTTTACGCACTTTTACTTTCGATCATGCAACTTTCATTCCAAAAAGTTATAAAAAAAGAAACGTTTTCTGTCGTTCTTGAGCTTCAAATCTACACTTCGTTCTTTGCCACTTGTGTTTCTACCATCGGTCTTTTTGCTAGCGGCGAGTGGCGGACTTTGGGCGGTGAAATGGACGGTTTTGGTAAGGGGGGTACGGCTTACGTGATGACATTGGTTTGGACCGCTGTGGCTTGGCAGGTGTGTTCGGTTGGCGTTGTGGGGTTAATTTTTGTGGTGTCGTCTTTGTTCTCGAATGTGATTAGTACTCTGTCGTTGGCGTTGACTCCGTTGGCTGCACTAGTCGTGTTTCATGACAAAATGAACGGTGTAAAGCTGATTGCGATGCTAATGGGCTTGTGGGGTTTTTGTACTTACATTTATCAGAATTATCTTGATGATCTTAAGGCGAAGAGAGAACAGACGGATGCTACTGGTATGCAACTTAAATCTTCAAGTTGAAGGTTTTTTTTTTTTTTTTTTTAAATCATCTTTTATCTAACTGTTAGAAAGTATGTAGTTAAAGTTCTACATAATGAAGGATTATTCTTAGAAGTTTTGATGTATTGATCCAGTCATGCGATTATCGGTCTTCTTGTAGTTTACTTTTTGTCTTTTATACATGTTAATGAATGTTTTAGTATCTGGAATTATTGGGATAATTGCGAAAAATAGCAACATACTCTCTATCAAAGCACTTTGAAAATTATCAGTAAAGTAACACACTTTAGTTTTTCTATGAATCGTAGTAACCATTAGGTAAACTACTTGGCTACCTTTTCTATAACCGTTGCCTTCAAGGAGGTTAAACGCATATAACCGTTACTTTTTAGTGCAATTGTTCTTTCTAATTGGGTACTTGGGTATTTGGGATTAAGGTTTAGTTTGTTTCATGCGCATTTAGGGGCAGTTTTATCCGAAGGATCAACTCCATTGCTACTTGAATACAACTGAGCATAAACAAAAGCAGGAAACTAGCTCCTCCAGATGCACCAGTTGAGGTATATTTTGACTTTTGTGGTCAAACGGGGCGTTCTAACATTGAGAATTCTATATAACTAGGAAGAAAAGGTAGGCGTGATGATGTATATATAACAGTAGAACTTTTGGTTGCGTGTTTTAAGAAAAAATGACGGTATGATTGGATTTGAAATGACTCGTTTGACCGTTAAAAGTCAAGATAAATTTCTTCTTCTGCAATGGAGGCGATGGATTTCCTGTATAGGTATTGTACATGAAAGTTAAGGGGATGGTGGCTTTAGACGGTGGTGGAAGCGGCCGTGACCAGTTTGTTGGTGTTGGCGACTTGGCGGTGTTGGTTAGTTTAGCTATTGTTGTAATTTGAACATTGTATTAATTTGTTGTTTAATGAAATGTAAACATGTAAACAAAAACTTGTTACCAATGAAAAAAAATTGTAACATATGAGTTACCCTCTAAACATACGAGTTGAACTCGAGCTTAAAAATGGTGTGACTCGAATATGTGTATAAAGTTCTATAAATTTAGATGTTACTCGATTCATAAAGGTAGTATTTAGTAACCATAAGTTACCCTCTAAACTAATTTAATCGTCCTGTTTTACTTTCATTAGTCATTATTTTTTTTTACCCGAATTCGTGCATAATATACAAATTATTTTATAAATTTAGATTTTACTCGGCTCATAACGCTTGTAACTATAAGTTAGGTACCGAATTTCCCGTATCGATTTTTTTTCGGTTCCGGTACCCACTTTTGGCAACTTTGGTATCGGTACTTTCGGTATCACATGTTAGCTTACCGCTGGACCAATAGGCAATTTTGTTATCTAGGCATTTATTTATATATATATTTATAGAAAATAGAAAATATTCCTATCTTGTATTGGGGGCCTATTCAAGTAGAGGCCCAAAGCCGTTGCTTGAGTATAATGACCCTTGGGCCGGCCCTGGTTATTATTTAGTTATTTACCTTCTATTCTTCTAACGTCTAAAACAAGCGAGGATAATTGATCGGGATGAAACAAGTTGAAAGAATACATACTTTGATTTTATCTTAAGGGGAGGAGGGGTGGTTCACTAGTGATAGAAACTATCACTCCCAGTGTCCAATCATATCATGCCATGTCATCAACCAAATTTCTATCACTAGTGATAGAAATGTAGGCGGGGTGGTATCACTAGTGATGAATTCTATCACTCCCAAATTTTTTTAATTTTCATTTTAAAATTAGAAATTTTAAATTTTATTTAAAAACAAATTAATAAATTAACAATAAAACACTAAAATTAAAAATTTCATTAAATTTAAAACATACTACTTCAATTTAACATACTGGAAACATACAATTTAAAAAAAAAAAAAAAAAAAAAAAAAACCTACTCCTCGTCCGAATCATCAAACACCAAACCTAGAGAACCTACTAGTTCGATTAAATCGAATCTTAACCGAAAGTGAGTATCTTCGTTACGCAATTGTAGATGGATATCTTGTGGAACTTGAACTTGTGTAGGAGGATCCGGCACCCAATCCGGGGATATTGCACGTCCGTCTTCTTTGATCAGCGTATTGTGCAATATGATACATGCATACACTATGCTATGTATTGATTTCTTGCTCGTCGCACGAACCGGTCGGTGTAGTATACCCCATCTACCCTTTAAAACACCAAATGCCCTCTCAACAATCTTTAAAAATAATTCTTTGGGTAAACGAAACCGATCTCTAAACGTTTCGGCATTGTAGAGCGGATTTTCCACAAAATAATCGTTCATCAAAACTTCGTTGGCACGTATACGATCACGGTCGACCATCTTCTTCTTTGGAAACGTCGAATCCGTAGGGAATTCCATTTGAGAAAGATATAAAAATTGTGTGAAATGGGTTTAAAAGATGTAGATTGGTGTGTGTAAAATTGTTAAAAATGGAGATATAAATAGATAAATGGTTTAAAGGTTTTTTTTTTTTTTTTTTCAAAAATGTAACCGTTTTAAAACGGTCAAAAAAATCAAACGGTCATAATTTTCAAAAGTTCAACGCGTTAAACAATCCACGCGTTAAACATTCCACACGTGGAACTTATACCGGCGGCGGTGTAGCGTGATGTTTTCACGCATGATGGGTCGAGTATAACGTACCACCCCGTCTCCCCTTAAGTATCATACATTTTTTTATATGCAAAAAATAAAAAATATAAAAAAAAAACCTAAACTTACAAATATAACAATTAAAATGTGTTACTTGATACTAAACTTACAAATATAACATTTAAAATGTTTTATTTGATACCATTAAAGAGGAACTTACAAATATAATAATTAATTGAAATGTTTTATTTGATACCATTTAAGAGTGGAACATTAATATGATTCTAACCATGTGAAAAGAACAAAGCAAAGACCCAAAGTTTAAATAATAAATAATATAGATTGAATCCAATTACAATGTTTTGACTTTGATAATCTATGAAAAGAAGTATTAGACAAATGGGTAATTGGTGGGGTTATCAAAGCCTAATTTCAAAGAATATCCAAAAGGAGCCAATCTGATTTCAAGAACACGCATCAACAATCATTTTCTCTAAAATAAAAATAACAACAATTATAGATATAATAAAAATAATTTGAATAGGTGTTGGGAGACCATCAAAATTTTCTTATACGGTTGTCTTCACCTATTAGACTTCTTTCATACAAATTCATTTAAAACTTGTCTGTGCATATATGGTTATGCATTGGTGTTAGATAAATAGTATGATTGTTTAGGTTTGTGAGCCGACTAAGCTCGGTAAATGAAGCTCAAGCTCGTTTATTAACCAAGTTTAATTTTTGGCTCAGACTTAAGTTTGTTTACGTCTGGCTTGATTCAAGCTTTTAACGAGACGATCTCAAGTAGCTTACGAGTGGTTCGACTCATTTACGACCTATTATTTAATATATTTTTTTACGAACCCATGTAATACACGTGTATTGCGTTTTTTTTTTTTTTTTTTTTTTTGTAAGTACCGTTTAATTCATAAACAACAACTAGTAAGGAGCTAGTAAACAACAATCAAACACACAATACAATAGCCTATTTAGCCAACACATTCAAAATACACGTGTATCTAACTTAGTTAATACATGGTATTAACACCACACATTATTCTTTGTAATTAATTGCATTAATTACAAAGAATAATGTGTGGTGTTAATACATGGGTTGTAGTCTAGTGATAAAAGAGCGAAAATCTCTTTATAGAAGATCCAGATTTAAATCTTCAAATCTGAGCAGGGTGTACTTTAGGAAAAAGTGTATAATTTATTTGCCTAAAAATTCTGTTAATATTAATAATAAAAGAATAAAATACATAAAAATTTCTTAATTCTGTATTTTATAAGTGTAAACACATCCCAAACAAATTGAATAAATGAGAGTATGAGACTATGGTGAACCCATGTTACAGCCATATAAGGTGGGCTACAGGGCTCCACTCACAGTCACCCATTTAATATTTTAAGCAAAAAAAGTCATTGGTGGTTATGCACGGGTAAGATAGAGTTTATGGAGGAGAAAGCGGATATGTGGAGAGATCGCAATTGAGTAAAAATGACATACACAAGAAAGGGAAGTGAGAAACAAGGAAAGACGAAAGAGTAACGGATTATACGAAGAGAAGATTTATTAATTTCTCAATGGGCTGACAACTGACATCTTATATTTTAGTTTTAATTAAAAAAACGACTTTTATGTATTCATTCAGGTCATTCAGTAAAGTTGAATTGGTAAGCATTTTCAAAGCATACACAAACATAGGGTAAGCAGTTACCGCAATTATTGAAATGTTGTTTTTTTAATTAAAACTAAAATATAAGATGTCAGTTGTCAGCCCATTGAGAAATAAAAAAAAAAAAAGTCGTCTTATAAGAGAGGACGATATTGGATCTGGGGAGATTTTGGAGCTCGGCCCCAATGTGGGATGACCAATCCGTGGTTAACAACCCTGGTTAAAAACTCCAAGATTTTGGTGGCCATCAAAACCCATTTCTAGATTGCTTTTCTCTCACACACATAATAATAATTAATTATGGGCTAACAAAGTACAAAATAATTTTTCTGTTGCCTCTACATAATACATGAATGATTTATGAGTAATTAGGGGTATTGCATAATTTCCCTTTTGCCACTACATGGTACAATATAACGACCACACAATAATCTTTTATTACCTAGCCTAGTTTTACTTACAGATGTACTTTACATGTGAGTTATGACAGCCAGTTAGATTTTGGTTGTTGAGGTCACAATATCGACCACAAAAGATATAAATAAAAGATTAAACTGCAATTTTACCCCATGGTGTCTAAGTCAATTGGCACTCTAACCCCCTCCTTGGAAATAATTGCAATTTACCCCCCCCCCCCAACATATGATGTTATGTCGCAATATTACCCCATGCCGTCAACTTCTGTTACAAGTCAACATAATTAAGTAACGGTCAAAGGGTATATAGGTCATTTCCACTCTACTTTTGTATCTTACTCAAGACACCACCCTATACATATGACACTCCTGCACTCTTACCCCCCACCTTCCCACACCTTATAAGCTCCTCCACACCTTCTTCTCCGGCGATCTTCTTCTATCCGCTCAAAGTATATATATACACAAAAACAAACAACTTTCAGTTAGACGATCACAATAGTCGTCTCTTGAGGAACCCCAGTTTTCCCTCCCCTGATTTTGAGCAGTTTCTCAATGGCAGATCATCAAGTAAGTAATCTCTCAATTCATTTTTTAACCTAACCGCACACATTATTTACAGTTTTACATATCCTATGATCTCCATCTGTGTTTGTAATTTGAGTGTTTTAAATCGAACTCGATTCGTGTTTTAGATATTTTTATTTTCAGAAAATGGAGGCGTTGAAGAAGGTTTACGCAGAGATGATACTGAACACAGCGAAAGAGGCAGCTGCTCGAAATTAAGGTCAGGAGTTGCATCATATAGATAGATGCCTATTGCTTGTAGGTTTATTTAGTTAATTCGGATGAATTTGTTGGCAGATTTCAGCACATTGACTTGAAGATGTCATGTGTGGGTTGAAATTGCTATAATCTGTGAATTTAACTTTTGTTTTGTTTTGTTTACCATACCATGATGCTCTGCATTGTTCAAGAACTCTGTAATCATTATCGTGTGCTTGTTTAATATTGTGAAAGAACATGCCTACAATTTGCTGCCAACAGTTATTGTACACCTAAACTTGGTGACACCAGTAGTTAGTTTAGTAAATTTTGTGGAAGTTGTGGGGGGGGGGGGGATAGTGCACGGTCCTCCCAACCGCCGTAGTGATCTAACTCTGGGAGCCGCTACCCGACCAAGCTAGCTCCGCGGTGAATTCTATAACAACCCTCAAAATAATTTTCGACACCCCTAATATGTTTAAAATATCCCAATATGCCTTAAAATACACCCCACCTACGCGGGCAGCGACAGCTCCAATCTCCGGCGAACCCCTAGGCCGCCACGTGGTAGCCTCGTGTCACGCCTAGTGGCCGAATCAGCAACCCTAGGGCCTACCCTAGGGAGCCTCGCGGGCCGCGAAGATCCTGAAGGATTGCTACGCGGGCGCGACAAAACCCAATTGCAGCCCTATAAATTGAGGGCATCGGCTTCAGTCTCCGATCGCTCACACACTTTTCTTTCTCTCGAATTTCTTTATAGTAGAAGCTATTCTCGGGCATAATACCCCCTAAATAACGAAGTTCTGTTCCGTTGTAAGTATTATAACCCCGGTTACGTGTTAGATACGCTGCCCGATTGATCCAGGGTTCCGTAATCGCTGTCGTGGTTCTGCCCGACGTAGTCATTGGAATGTCGTTTCGGGGAAGGTATTGCTAATGTAAATATTGAGTTATTATACTAACACGTGTGCATTTGTGTAATTTATAGATAATTTCCAGGAAACCCTTAAAGAAAACCTAAGACAGCAATGTGAGTAATCTCCTTTTTGTAAACTGTTTTTACAAAACCTTAAATATTTTACAATGTGATTAAGCAGTGATTGAGTCTTTTTAATTCTTCAATTACTGCCGGTATGTTGGGGTTTTGTATACAAAAAGTGGAACACATTACCATTGGACAAAGAGTTAGCCAATGAGTAATATGACCCACCAGTCAGGATTGACAGTACTGAATGAGTAATTGTGTAGATGTAAACATTGTAATCGCTATCAATACTGTGAAAATTTATAAAACTCTCCTTGATTAAACTGGGATTCACTCACCAGTATTTCCCACTGACAAAATGTTTTTAAACGCGTTTCAGGTAACAAAATGTGAAAGCCAACTAGAAGCCAGCTGGACACCACTGAAGGCTTGGAAAAGTGGCTATAAAAGTTACCTAAATAAAAGAATATGTTTTATTCAATAAAATAGGGTTTTCCCTATGAAAATATTTGTAATGAAAACTTGGGTTTTATCCCAATATGTTTAATATTATAAAAGTGTGGTATTTACTCTGATAAAATATTTCCTAACTACGGTCCTGATAAAATTTCCGCTGCCAAAATGATAAATACCGATACCACCAATACTGATTCTCGCGGCCGCCCGTTCCCGGGACAGATAGGGGGCGGGGGTTGCGACAGAAGGTGGTATCAGAGCTAAGCCACTGATTCAGCCACAGAAGTGTTCTGCTGACACCAAGATATTATTCAACTTGTTAGGAAATTAATTATGGAAATACGTGCATATATGTATTTTATTGTTGTGTGTTATTTGATTATCTGTTAGTTTACAGTATGAGTGATCAAGGACCTTCCGACGCTTATCGTCTGTTGGCTGGCTCACCTAGGAGCGAAGGCACCTCTTCACAGCCTGCCCTCTCAGGGTATTCAGCTGATAATGAAGAAGGGATATTTGTGTTTAAGGCTCAGTCTGAAGAGCCATTCCCTCAGAAAAAGAGAGGATGGTTCAGTAGAGGAGCACACGAGCGTAGGAAAAGAATGAAAAAGTTGCGGCAGCAGCGAGTCCTATCAGCCGCTAAAAGAGAGACAGATGCCCACACACAGGATATGCTTAATAGAAGCCTAGCCAATTTTCATATCCTAGCAACCACAGCTGCCGACCCAAACCTGCAACAACTAGTAGCCCCACAACCATTACCTTTGTTTCCCACGCAGCCAATGGAGATAGAAAACAACCCAGAAAACCAAGTCCAAATGCATGATTTCAACCCAGAGGAGATACCTAGGGTAGCAGCACCCAATCCCTTAGACCCAGACTATGATCCGTGGTTCGACGATCATAGGGATTATGTGCAACGCTACCACCTAACCGACGAACCCATGCCAAACCTATCAGCTTACCGAGGTCTGGACCCTCTAGATCCCTACCACGATACTGATGAATACATTAGGGAGATCTTAGAGAATCCGTACCCTCGGGAAGAACCCATGCCCCAGTACCCAGATCCAGTACCAGCACCTGCTCCCCCAATGAGTGCAGAAAATGTGCAAGAGCTCCGAACTTTCGGAGAATAAATTTTAGAAAGTAGCGAGAGGATGAGACAGGTTGGAGAACGACTCGTCTGGAAGTACGACGAGCATAATATGGAGTTCTGGATGAACCCATATCAGTGAAGGTGATGGTGGAGATAGTAATAATAATATAATAATATATAATATGTGTGTATGAAAAAAAATATAATATATATGTGTAATAATAATAATAATAATAATATATTGTAGTATAGACCACCTCGTGGTTAGTGATGCATATTAGTATTGTAATTTTAAATTCCAGTATCGGTTTGTATTAGATGCATATTATAAAAAAGAGTAAGTCGCAATGTTCGACGTTTTTAATCAACATGCGTGTTATGTGAATGTTTGCCTTAAATATTATTTTGTGATATTAATAATTGGCGAATGTTTAAAATTCAGATGGACAACGAAGTAAACCAGGAAAACCAGAATAATGATAACCAGAGTTACAATAACCTGGATAACGATAACCCGAATAACAACAATAATGGAAACCAAGTGGATAACAGTGCCATGCAACACATAGTGGCACAAGGGATAATAGATGCGATGCCATATATTATCAAAACGGTTAAGGAAGCGGAAAATAAAAGTAAACATGATAGTAAACGACCCTCTGAACCTGAACATAGCGTAAACAATGGACCCGTACTTCAAGTGCCCATTCCCAAAAGAAGAAGAACCATGTCTTATGGTTGTTCTTATAAAGAATTCTGGTCTTGTAAACCAATGGAATTCTCGGGCAATGAAGGGGCCGTTGCATCTCTACGCTAGTTAGAAAAGACTGAGGCAGTCTTAAGAATAAGCAAATGCGCGAAAGAAGATAAGATAATGTTTGCTTCCAATCTGTTTAAGAACTCAGCCTTAGAATGGTGGAACACTATCCTCCAGTCTAGAGGAAGTGATAGAACTTACAATATGGAATGGGAGGAATTTAAAAACATGGTAGAAATAAAATTATGCCCTCCCAATGAAAAAGAACAGATAGCAAACAAGTTCCTAAACCTTAGGATGACTGAAGTAGATAGTAAGGGTTATACTACATTATTCTATGAATATGTTAGAATAGTGCCAACCCTTGCATCACCCGAACCAGTATTAATCTCCCGTTACATCTGGGGATTAATTGGGGAAATTATGCATGTAGTCAAGGCAGCTAGACCTCAAACCATAGAAGAAGCTGTAGAACTAGCAAACACCTTGACAGATGAGTTAGTCCGTACACGAGAAGAGGACCAGAGTAGGAACCTAACCCAGAAGCTTACCCAAGAATTCCGTTCCGGAAATTCTAACCGTGGGAAAAATATAGGTTCTACTTCGGTACCTTATTGCAAGTATTGCAAAAGGAAGCATTCTGGAAGATGCTCCATATACTGTAATTTTTGCAAGATATCTGGACACAAGGAGGAAGACTGCAGGAAAAAGCCTAATAACAGGATATGTTACAAGTGTGGAGAACAAGGTCATATCAAGCCAAACTGTCCAAAACTAGCTCCAGCTACGAACACCAAGAATACAAAAAATGCTAGAGCATTTGTTCTTACTGCATAAGAAGCAAAGATGATCCCGAACGTGGTAGCCGGTACGTTTTTAGTTAATAATGTTTTTTCTAAAATATTATTCGACTCTGGTGCGAACCAAAGTTTTATTAATACTTCATTTTGCAAACTTCTTAATCAATCATTAACTCAACTTCCACAAGAATGTCTAGTAGAGACAGCTAATGGAGAAACCATTAAGATTTCTGAAATCTTGCAGGGAGCAAGAATAAAAATTCTAAATCAGAAATTTACTGCAAACCTTTACCCAATGAATCTAGCAGGATTTGATGTTGTGTTAGGAATGGATTGGTTAATAGCCAATAAAGCCAGTATATTGTAACACCCTTAAATTTTTTTGCTTGAATATAAGACTAATTTTATACATTTTATATAAGTTTCATAAGTCAAAATTACAAGTATCATAAACATTAGTCAACTAATGACTAAGTTTAAAACACACAAAAGTTGATTAAGAAATAGTTTACAACCCATGAACAAAGTTTAAATAAGATTAAGAACATAGCGGAAGCTTCAAAAGTCGTGTTCGGTTCTTCGACGTTGCTTGACCACCATCCGTAAGGTCCATCTAGTCACCTAGGGTCAAAACCATTAAAAATATTAGTTTTGACTTAGACACATAAGACTTAAACATACGATCCAACATCGATTTAAAATAAAAGAAATTAGAAGATTTCTGGTTCCACCGTAAATTACGGTGTTACCGTAATTTACGGTGAGTTCTGGAAGTTTTTGGTCCACCGTAAACCAGGGGTGAACCACCGTAAAACACATGACCTCTACCGTAAATTACGGTATTACCGTAATTTACGGTAGTTCCTGGAAATCTATGTTTTTGTTTGGTTTGTTCATCTCACTCAAACCAATTTCTCGGATTTCGCTTTTCTAAGAAACCATTACATCAAATTCTCATATTTCCAACATATTATACCGAAAAAACCAATATCAAAGAGCAATTCATCATACTCCAAAACATTAACCATGCTTTACACGCTTATTCGACCCGTTGGCTCGTCTAGGGAATCCTCCCATATGACGACTACCAACGAGTTCCAACCGAGTTTGACCAATCTTTTAATATAGCGACATATCTACTTAATTCAAACCATTCTTGTTCTAAAATTCGAATACATATTATACAATCATCAAAATCTACTAAATGTAACGGGTCAAGTTACATACCTTAGTGTCGCCCTTCAACCGCAAATCACTACCGGCTTGTCCACTTGACGTCCCGGTATCCTTTCCTATAGAGTTCAATTCAAGACATGTTTAGAACTCTATTTAAACCTTACTTCACATAATACACCGAAACATCGTAATTATGCGTTAAATCTTTAAATTTCTATTTCAAGCCTTCTTTGAGGCATTTTCACAAACACCTTAAAGGCATATTTTTCATATGATTATATGACAAGTTTATAACTTATCATTTAGCCCTAATCTCACCTCTATCAACAATTTTACATGATTATTAGTCTTTAGATTTCTGAAATCACTTTCAAATTGTCAAATTACACAAGATTAGCACCCACAACCCTAGTATTCATCAATTAACACATAACCCATTAATCACCTACAATGGTGATCATGGTTTCCACTAAAATTTTACATGATCTCGGCTTGTGTTTGTTTAGGGTTTGTCCTTAGACACTATAGTTGTTCTTAAATCATCACAACCTATACATGCAACCCTAAATTCAGATTTTTCCCAATTTCATAAGAATTTCAAGTTAAGAATTTTCACTAAATTTTACATACCTTGTAATCCCCTTGCGATAGGGATCAAGATTCTAAGCTCGGATTTTCGTTTGGACCAGATTTGCTCCTTCAATTTGAGAATTTTAGTGAGATTCTTGGTTTTGAAGGTGGGTGTCGCCCCCTTTGATGTTCTGGTCGACCAGACCCCCACAATGGGGTGTTTGGTTTGTGTTTTATTTGTTTAACATAACTAAAGTTTCAATTTTTAACAACCTACACCCCTCCACTATGATAATATGTAAATTGGTTGCTTTTTAACCTATTTTAGATTATTTCTAGACTTTTAACCAACTAGGTTAAAATTCCTAGTTAGTAAATTCTTGTTTATTTATACTTTATAGTTCCAATATAAAGTTTTATATTTTCGGGGTGTTACAAGTCCACCCCCCTTAAAGGGGTTTCGTCCCCGAAACCGAAGTACGTACCAAATAACGTTGGGTGAAGACGTCGCATCTCCTCTTCGGACTCCCATGTAGTGTCCGAACCTTTCCTATGTTCCCATTTGACTTTGACTTGGTCAATTTGTTTATTTCGTAATTGTTTGACCTTTCGATCTAAAATCTCCACCGGTCTCACCGCATAATTCAGACTATTATCCACTTCGATGTCATCGTAATGGATATAGGTCGTTTCGTCTGCTAGGCATTTTCTTAATTGTGACACGTGAAAAGTGCCATGAATCCCACTTAGTTCCTCCGGTAGCTCAAGGCGGTAAGCTACCTTGCCGACTCTTTTGATAATTTTAAATGGCCCAATAAACCTTGGGCTTAGCTTCCCCCTTTTTCTGAATCTAATAACGCCCTTCCATGGGGAAACTTTCAGCATAACCATGTCACCAACTTGGAATTCGATTGGCCTTTTCCTTTTATCAGCATACGCCTTTTGCCTGTCTTGAGCCGCTTTCAAGTGTGCCCGAACGATATCGATCTTCTCATTCGTGGCTCGTACTATATCTTGGTGGGCGAGTTCACGTGGACCCACTTCACCCCAACATACCGGGGTTCGACACTTCCTACCGTAAAGCATTTCATATGGTGCCATCTTAATACTAGATTTGTAACTGTTGTTATACGAAAACTCGACTAACGGTAGGTGAACATCCCAACTGCCTCCAAAGTCGATTATACACGCCCGTAGCATGTCCCCCAATATTTGTATCGTTCTTTCACTTTGTCCATCCGTTTGAGGATGGTACGCAGTGCTAATGAACAATTTGGTCCCCATTTTCTCTTGGAAATCTCGCCAGAAATTCGAAGTAAACCGGGTATCCCTATCAGACACGATGGACACTGGCACCCCATGACGTGCTATGATTTCATTGGTATAAACTTCTGACATCTTTTCTGACGTATAAGTCTCACGAATCGGAATGAAGTGAGCACTTTTCGTCAATCTATCCACCACTACCCATATGGCGTCAAAACCACGATTCGTCTTAGGCAACTTGGTTAACAGGTCCATTGTAATATGTTCCCATTTCCAAACCGGAATTTCTAACAGTTGGAGTTTGCCGTATGGTTTCTGGTGCTCCGCTTTGACTTGTAAACATGTCAAGCATTTTTCCACATACTTCGCCACGTCCCTTTTCATTCCGGGCCACCAATAATTTTGTTTTAAATCATTGTACATCTTGGTCGCACCCGGATGAATTGAATAACGGGATTTATGAGCTTCATTAAGTAGAAGCGCCTTCACTCCACAGGTATGTGGGACCCATATCCTTCCGGATCGAGTCTTCAACCCGTGATTCCCATCCGACAAATCTTTTAATTGACCGATTATTCTTTCTTTCTTCCAATTCTCTTCTTTCATTGCTTCAAATTGCGCCTCCCGAATACGTTCAAGTATACCTGAGGTCACCACGAGTTGCATCGATCTTACTCGTATTGGGAGGTAGTCTGCTTTTCTGCTTAGAGCATCCGCCACTACATTAGCTTTTCCGGGGTGGTAATGTATTTCACAATCGAAGTCTTTCACCGTTTCTAGCCATCGCCTTTGTCGCATATTTAACTCCTTCTGATCAAAGAAATATTTCAAGCTCTTGTGGTCGGTGAATATGGTGCACTTTACCCCATACAAGTAGTGCCTCCATATTTTTAATGCAAATACCACCGCAGCCAACTCGAGATCGTGCGTGGGATATTTCTTCTCGTGTATCTTCAATTGTCTCGAGGCATGGGCTATTACCTTGCCTCGTTGCATCAACACGCAACCGAGCCCCGATAGTGAAGCATCCGAATAGATCACCATATCTTCAACTCCGTCCGGCAATGTCAATACCGGAGCTCGAGTTAACTTTTCTTTTAGCATTTGAAACGCTTTTTCTTGATCGACACCCCAAATGAACTTTTCTTTCTTTCGTGTTAGCTTTGTTAGCGGTGATGCAATCTTGGAGAAATCTTGGATGAATCTCCTATAATACCCCGCAAGTCCCAAAAAGCTTCTAATTTCCGAAGGGTTCTTCAGGGGATTCCATTTCGACACAGCTTCGATCTTGGACGGATCCACCAATACTCCGTCGGCACTTATGACATGGCCAAGAAATTGTACCTCTCGTAGCCAAAAGGCACACTTAGAGAATTTCGCATACAGCCTTTCTCGTCTAAGTGTCTCTAACACTTCTTGTAGGTGGTGTGCGTGTTCCGCTTCACTTTTCGAGTACACCAAAATATCATCGATAAACACGATGACCGACTTATCCAACATTGGCTTGCAAACCCGGTTCATGAGGTCCATGAAAGCCGCGGGTGCATTTGTTAGCCCAAATGACATCACGAGGAATTCGTAATGTCCGTATCTCGTGCGGAAGGCCGTCTTCGGCACATCTTCTTCTTTGACCTTTAATTGATGATACCCAGATCTAAGGTCAATTTTTGAAAACCAGTTCGCACCTTGTAATTGGTCAAATAAATCGTCTATCCTCGGAAGCGGGTATCGGTTCTTTACCGTGAGTTTGTTTATTCCCGGTAATCGATACACATGCGCATGCTCCCGTCTTTCTTTCTCACGAACAATACCGGTGCGCCCCAAGGAGACACACTCGGCCTTATGAATCCCTTGTCAAGCAGGTCTTGGATTTGGGACATCAACTCTTGTAATTCCGACGGTGCAAGTCGGTACGGGGCCTTTGCTACGGGTTTTGCGCCCGGAATCAATTCGATCCCGAACTCTACTTCCCGTTCAGGCGGTATCCCCGGTAAATCCTCCGGAAACACATCTTCATAATCTCGTACTACCGGTACGTCTTCAATCTTTCGTGATTCTTTTTCGGGCTTATTAGCGTATATCATGAATGCCTTGCATCCTCGCTTCATAAGCTTGTGAGCTTTCAACATTGTGCACACTATAGGGTTGCCTCCCTTTTCGCCATAAATGGTAACGTGTTTCCCGCTCGGAGATGTTAGTTTTATCTCCTTACGAAAAACACACGACCTTTGCATGGTGTTGAGATAGCCAATCCATCCCAACGACTACTTGAAATTCTCCCATTGACATCGGGATTAGATTTATCAAATATTCTTCGTCGTCAATGCTCATTTTACAGTTTTCACATACATCACAAACAATAAAGCTCTTGTTATTACCTATCTCTACTTCTAAGGGCACAGGTAATTTTGTTAGAACAAATGAAGGATGTCGAATAAATCCATATGAAACAAAGGATTTATTTGCACCCGTATCAAATAACACGCGTGCAGGAATTGAATTTACAGCAAATATACCTGAGACCACGTCAGGTTCAACTTTCGCTTCTGCGGCGGTCAATTGAAAAGATCTTGCCTTTGCTTTTGGGGCTTCACCTTTCTGGTTCTGCTCATCCTTCTTTCCAACCAGTTCCGGGCATTCCGACTTTTTGTGACCCGTTCGATAACAATTGTAACAAACCGTCACTTTCTCCGGGCACGATATAGCCATATGTCCCGTTTTCTTGCATATGGGACAAGGCTTATCCTTGTAACGGCATTCGCCTTTATGACCCTTTCCGCAGATTCTGCAACTTGGTGACCCGCCTTTCGTATCGGATTTCTTTGCGATTTCATTTGTTCGTGCCTTCTTAGTAGGGCTTGGGTTTACATCTTGTGCTTTCCGTTCACCCCGTTCAATGCTCTTTTTCAGTTCGATCTCCCTTTCCCGAGCAGCATTTATGATCTCGGTAAGGGTCTAGTATTTTGAAGGGGTGATAAATTCCCTATACTCAGCACTCAACATGTTATGGTAGTAGTATATCTTTTGTTCTTAATTCGTCACTAGATCATCACAAAACTTCATCTTATCCATAAACGTTGCCGTAATCTTGTCCATGGTCTCATTCTTGTGCCTAAGTTGCATGAACTCCTCCTTGATTTTATTCATAACCGCCTTGGGGCTATGATGCTTAAGAAACGGCGTCTTGAATTCTTCCCAAGTCATGACCTTAGCAGCTTCAATACCGATCTCTCTCTTTTTGTTATCCCACCAATCTTTCGCTTGACTCCTTAGTTGACCCGTACCATAGGCTACGTAGTCATCTTCGTCACAATGGGTCCTCTCGAATACCCCTTATATTGGGTCAACCTCCCCATTATATATTGGTGGTTTACAGGCCATAAATTCCTTGTATGAACAAGACTTTCGTCCACCATGCTTTTCTTTTGCTAAATTTGAATCATCTTCCAATTTCTTGATTCTCTCTTCTACTATTGATAAAACTGTGTTTTGAATTTTACCAATAAAGCCCGACAAACTGTTTTCGATCGCCTTTCCAACCTCTTCGGCAATCACTTCCCTCATTTGTTCGGTGACTCTTGGCACCGCATTATCATTACCTCCATCAGCCATCTCTATTTCTGAAATGTTTACATAGGTTGTTAAACATTCCATTTATAACACATGCTTTACTTGTTTTGATTCAATCAAGTTCATAACTTGATTTAATCGTTCTTGTTTCAATTCAATCAAGTTCATAACTTGATTTTAATCATTCTTGTTTCAATTCAATCAAGTTCATAACTTGATTTTAATCATTCTTGTTTCAATTCTATCAAGTTCATAACTTGATTTAATCGCTCTTGTTTCATGCATTTCTTGTATTTGAGTGAGCTTACACACTCTTTTCATGCATATTTATTCATTTCTAATTCTTTACAGAATACATAATTTATTAACAAAATAAGTTAATTCTTACCGGACAATCGATCAAGCTTGAACCGAACACTTCTTGACAACCTTGAGCTCTGATTACCAACTTGTAACACCCTTAAATTTTTTTACTTGAATATAAGACTAATTTTATACATTTTATATAAGTTTCATAAGTCAAAATTACAAGTATCATAAACATTAGTCAACTAATGACTAAGTTTAAAACATACAAAAGTTGATTAAGAAATAGTTTATAACCCATGAACAAAGTTTAAATAAGATTAAGAACATAGCGGAAGCTTCAAAAGTCGTGTTCGGTTCTTCGACGTTGCTTGACCACCATCCGTAAGGTCCATCTAGTCACCTAGGGTCAAAACCATTAAAAATATTAGTTTTGACTTAGACACATAAGACTTAAACATATGATCCAACATCGATTTAAAATAAAAGAAATTAGAAGATTTCTGGTTCCACCGTAAATTACGGTGTTACCGTAATTTACGGTGAGTTCTGGAAGTTTTTGGTCCACCGTAAACCAGGGGTGAACCACCGTAAAACACATGACCTCTACCGTAAATTACGGCATTACCGTAATTTACGGTAGTTCCTGGAAATCTATGTTTTTGTTTGGTTTGTTCATCTCACTCAAACCAATTTCTCGGATTTCACTTTTCTAAGAAACCATTACATCAAATTCTCATATTTCCAACATATTATACCTAAACCAATATCAAAGAGCAATTCATCATACTCCAAAACATTAACCATGCTTTACACGCTTATTCGACCCGTTGGCTCGTCTAGGGAATCCTCCCATATGACGACTACCAACGAGTTCCAACCGAGTTTGACCAATCTTTTAATATAGCGACATCTCTACTTAATTCAAACCATTCTTGTTCTAAAATTCGAATACATATTATACAATCATCAAAATCTACTAAATGTAACGGGTCAAGTTACATACCTTAGTGTACGCCCTTCAACCGCAAATCACTACCGGCTTGTCCACTTGACGTCCCGATATCCTTTCCTATAGAGTTCAATTCAAGACATGTTTAGAACTCTATTTAAACCTTACTTCGCATAATACACCGAAACATCGTAATTATGCGTTAAATCTTTAAATTTCTATTTCAAGCCTTCTTTGAGGCATTTTCACAAACACCTTAAAGGCAGATTTTTCATATGATTATATGACAAGTTTATAACTTATCATTTAGCCCTAATCTCACCTCTATCAACAATTTTACATGATTATTAGTCTTTAGATTTCTGAAATCACTTTCAAATTGTCAAATTACACAAGATTAGCACCCACAACCCTAGTATTCATCAATTAACACATAACCCATTAATCACCTACAATGGTGATCATGGTTTCCACTAAAATTTTACATGATCTCAGCTTGTGTTTGTTTAGGGTTTGTCCTTAGACACTATAGTTGTTCTTAAATCATCACAACCTATACATGCAACCCTAAATTCAGATTTTTCCCAATTTCATAAGAATTTCAAGTTAAGAATTTTCACTAAATTTTACATACCTTGTAATCCCCTTGCGATAGGGATCAAGATTCTAAGCTCGGATTTTCGTTTGGACCAGATTTGCTCCTTCAATTTGAGAATTTTAGTGAGATTCTTGGTTTTGAAGGTGGGTGTCGCCCCCTTTGATGTTCTGGTCGACCAGACCCCCACAATGGGGTGTTTGGTTTGTGTTTTATTTGTTTAACATAACTAAAGTTTCAATTTTTAACAACCTACACCCCTCCACTATGATAATATGTAAATTGGTTGCTTTTTAACCTATTTTAGATTATTTCTAGACTTTTAACCAACTAGGTTAAAATTCCTAGTTAGTAAATTCTTGTTTATTTATACTTTATAGTTCCAATATAAAGTTTTATATTTTCGGGGTGTTACATATATTATGTGATCAAAAGTCAATCCAAGTAAATTCACCAAGTGGTGAAAAGATCACAATTAAAGGAAATAAATTCACTAGATCCACAAAATTTATCTCTGTGATGAAAACAACAAGTTATATAAGAAAAAGGGTCATTAGTGTATTTAATTTCCATAATCACTAACACTAAAGGAAAAGAATTAAAGGATATTCCAGTAGTATCCCAGTTTTCAGATGTATTTCCAGAAGAATTACCAGGGCAACCTCCAGACAGAGAAGTTGAATTCAGAATCCACTTGATACCAGGGACGACACCAATTGCCAAAGCACCTTATCGTTTGGCACCCGCCGAAATGCAGGAACTGAAGAAACAATTAGATGAATTGTTGGAGAAAGGATTCATACAGCCAAGCTCATCGCCATGGGGAGCACCGATTTTATTCGTTAAAAAGAAGGACGCGTCAATGCGTATGTGCATTGATTACCGTGATTGAACAAAGTCACGATTAAGAATCGGTATCCATTACCAAGAATCGATGATTTGTTCGACCAGTTGCAAGGAGCTCGATTTTTCTCAAAAAGCGATTTAAGGTAAGGATATCATCAATTAAAGGTACAGGAAGAAGACATTCCTAATACCGTTTTCAGAACAAGGTATGGCCATTATGAATTTTATAACAATCCTCAAGAAAACCGACACCCTCGAATAATTTCCGACACCCTAAAAATATTTAAAATACCCCTATATGTCCCAAAATACACCCCATACGAGAAAACGGGCCCCAAATACATTAAATAGTATTTAAAATAATTAAAAACTGAATTTTTAAGTTGAGGAAGGCCGCGTAAAGGACCCTTAACCCTTACGCGGGCCGCGTTAACTTAAAAACCTAGCAAAACCCGGTGTGGCCACGTGGCCCAACACCCGGCGAACCTACTCGATGACCCAGCCCAGCTACGAGTTGACCTGGTTTGATGCGGGCCGCGTAAGCCTTAGCTTACATTTACGCGGGCCGCGACAAAGTGAGAAATCAGCACTATATAAGCAGGTCATCGGGTTTCATTCAGAATCGCTCAAATCTTTCTTTCTAAACGTAAAATTATGATAATAGGCATTATACTCGGGTATTATACCCCCCTAAATATCGAAGTTCTGCTCCGTTGTAAGTATTATAACCCCTGGATACGTATTAGATACGCTGCCCGATTGATCTAGGATTCCGTAACGGCTGTCGTGGTTCTGCCCGACGTAGTCGTTGGAATGCCGTTTCGGGGAGGGTATTACTAATGTTAAAATGGGTTATTATACTAACACGTGTACATTTGTGTAAATTATAGATTGTCACCAGGAAACCCTTACGGAAAATCTAAGACAGCAAAGTGAGTTGATCCACTTTTTGTAAACCTCTTGTTAACTATTTTTACAAAACCTTAAATACTTTTCCATGCGAATTACAGTTATTGAGTATTTGTAAGAATATAATTATCATGAGTATGTTGGGGTTTTGTATACAAAATTTGTTACTACCTGGTCAAGGAGTAACATTTCCACAAGTCGGGTCTGACAGTACCATGGATGTTAATTGTTATAACTTGGAAACAAATGTAATTGCGAGATCGCCCTCAATACTGTGAAATGGTTTTTAGTTAAACTTGATTAAACTGGGATTCACTCACCAGTATTTCCCACTGACAAATGTTTTTAAAACGCGTTTCAGGTAATAAACTGTGAAAGCCAAATAGAAGTCAAGCACTGAAGGCTTGGAAAAGTGGCAATAAAGTTACCTAAAATAAAATAGATGTTTTTATTAAATAAAATATGATTTATTCCTATGAAAACGTGTGTACTACGAACTTGGGTTTTAACCCATTTGTTAATGTTATGAAAATGTGGTATTTTACACTGATCAATGTTTCCTAACTACGATCCTGATGAAAATTTCCGCTGCCAAATTAGACAATACGCGATACCACCGAAACTGGCTCGCGGCCGCCCGTTCCCAGGGATCAGGGATCGGGGGTTGCGACAGAAGGTGGTATCAGAGCTAAGCCACTGATTCAGCCACAGAAGTGTTCTGCTGACATCAAAATTCAATCTGTTAGGAAATAAATTACGGGAATACGTGCATAATTGTATTTTATTGTTGTGTGTTATTTGACTATTTGTTAGTTTACAGTATGAGCGACCAAGGACCATCTGACGCGTACCGTCAATTGTCTGGTTCGCCTAGAAGCGAAGGCACCTCCTCTTCTCAGCCTGCCCTCTTAGGGTACTCTGTTGATACGGAAGAAGGAATCTTTGTGTTTAAGGCTCAATCCGAGGAGCCATTTCCTCAGAAAAAGAGGGGATGGTTCAGTCGAGGGGCACACGAACGTAGGAAGCATATGAAAAAGTTACAAGAACAGAGAGTGCAAGCAGCAGCCAAAAGAGAAACCGATGCCTATGCCCAGGATATGATAAATAGGGGTATAGCCAATATTCACATCCTAGCCACCACTGCAGCTGACCCTAATCTGGAGCAAATAATAGCACCCCAACCACAGCCACCTATCCCTGACCAACCAATGGAGATAGAAAACCCTGAAAACCAAGTAGAAATGCATGACTTCAATCCGAAGGAAATACCTAGGGTACCAGTACCAAACCCCCTAGACCCAAATTACGATCCCTGGTGGGATGACGTTAGGGACTATGTGCAACATTACCCGATACATGAAGACACACCCATGCAGAACTTAGGAGCCTACCCAGGTATGGATCCCTTAGATCCCTATTACCACGATGAATACATTAGGGAGATTTTAGAAGATCCTTACTGATTCCAGGCACCTACACCCCCATACCAGGAACCCGCACCCCTGATTCTGAACCCAGTCCTAGAACCTGCACCCCCAATGAGTGCAGAAAACGTACAAGAACTTAGGACATTTGGTGAGGAAATTTTAGAGAGTAGTGAACGAATGAGACAGGTGGGAGAGCGACTCGTCTGGAAGTATGACAAGCGCAATATGGATTTTTTGATGAATCCATATCCGTGAATGTGATGGTGGAAACGGTAATAGTAGTAATAATAATAATAAAATAAAGTATGTGTGTACGGATGCCTACTATTATTTATTTCAGTTGGTATTGTAATCTTTATTTCAGTACTGGTGTGTAATAAATGCCTAGTATATGGAAATAGAGTAAAGTCGCAATGATCGATGTTTTTGGCAAAAAAAAGTGTGTGTCATGTGATTGACTATATTAAATATTATTTTGTGATATTAATACGGGGTAACTGTTTAAAAATTCAGATGGCCGATGAAGGAAATCAATGAAATCTGAATAACAATAACCAGAGTAACATTAACGTGGTTAATGAGAATCCGAGCATCAATAACAATGGAAACCAAATGGATAATAGTGCAGTTTAACATATAGTGGCACAAGGAATTATAGATGCAATGCCATTTATTATTCAAAAGGTTCAGGAAGCGAATAATAAAAGTAAACATAGCAGTAAGCGACCAATTGAACCAGAAAACAGCGTGAACAATGGACCCGTACTTCAAGTGCCCATTCCCAAAAGAAGAAGAACCATGCCTTATGGTTGTTCTTATAAGGAATTTTGGTCCTGCAAACCAATAGAATTCTCGGGCAATGAAGGACCCATTGCAGCCCTACGCTGGATAGAGAAAAGTGAGGCCGTTTTAAAAATAAGCAAGTGTGCTGAAGAAGATAAAATAATGGTTGCTTCTAATCTGTTTAAGAACTCAGCCTTAGAATGGTGGAACACTATCCTCCAGTCAAGAGGAAGTGATAGGGTATACAACATGGAATGGGAGGAATTTAAAAATATGGTAGAAAGGAAATTCTGCCCTCCCAATGAAAAGGAACAGATAGCTAATAAGTTTCTGAACCTTAGGATGACCGGGGTAGATAGTAAGGGGTATACTACTACATTCTTTGAATATGCTAGAATAGTACCAACCCTTGCATCACCTGAACCGGTATTAATCTCCCGTTATATCTGGGGATTAATTGGAGAGATTAGACATGTAGTCAAGGCAGCTAGACCACAAACTATAGAAGAAGCTGTAGAACTAGCAAATACCTTGACAGATGAATTAATTCGTACTAGAGAAGAAGACCAGAGGAGAAACCTAACCCAAAGGCTTACTCAAGAATTCCGTACTGGTAATTACAACCGTAGGAATATGGGTTCTACCTCTGCACCATTATGCAAGGTCTGCAAGAAAAATCATTCGGGAAAATGCTCCACTCTTTGCAATTTCTACAAAATGCCAGGACACAAGGAAGAAGATTGCAGGAGGAAATCCAGTAATGGACTGTGCTTCAACTATGCAGAAAAAGGTCATATTAAGCCGAATTGTCCGAAATTGGCTCCAGCTGCGAACAACAAGAACACTAAAAATGCCAGAGCATTTGTTCTGACTGCAGATGAAGCCAAGATGATTCCAGACGTGATATCTGGTACATTTTTAGTTAATGATGTATTTGCTAAAGTATTATTTGACTCTGGTGCGAACCAAAGTTTTATTAATACTTCGTTTTGCAAACTTTTAAATCAGTCATTAACTAAACTACCACAAGAATGTCTAGTTGAGACAGCAAATGGATAAACTGTTAGGATTTCTGAAATCTTGCAGGGAGTAAGAATAGAAATTTTAAACCAAAAGTTTATGGCAAACCTTTATCCCATGAATCTGACATGATTTGATATTGTATTAGGAATAGATTGGTTAATAACCAATAGAGCCAGTATTTTATGTGATCAAAAATCGATTCAAGTAAATTCACCAAAAGGTGAAAAGATCACAATTAAAGGTGATAAGCCATCTAGATCCACGAAATTCATCTCTGTGATGAAAACTACAAGTTATATAAGAAAAGGATCTATAGTGTATTTGATTTCTATAATCACTAACACTAAAGGAAAAGAACTAAAAGACATACCAGTAGTGTCTCAGTTTTCAGATGTCTTTCCAGAAGAATTACCAGGACTACCGCCAAACAGAGAAGTTGAATTTAGAATTCACCTGCTACCTGGAACAGCACCAATTGCCAAAGCACCTTACCGTTTGGCACCCGCAGAAATGCAGGAACTGAAGAAACAATTAGATGAATTGTTAGAAAAAGGATTCATACAGCCAAACTCATCGCCATGGGGAGCACCGATTTTATTTGTTAAAAAGAAGGACGGATCAATGCGTATGTGCATTGACTACCGTGAATTGAACAAGGTCACAATTAAGAATCGGTACCCATTACCGAGAATCGATGATCTGTTCGATCAACTGCAAGGAGCTCAATTTTTCTCTAAAATCGATTTAAGGTCAGGATATCATCAATTAAAGGTACAGGAAGAAGATATTCCTAAGACCGCTTTCAGAACAAGGTATGGCCATTATGAATTTACTGTCATGCCATTTGGTTTAACCAATGCCCCAGCCGCATTCATGGACATGATGAACCGAATATGTAAGCCATATTTGGATAAATTCATAATTGTCTTTATAGATGATATTCTCATTTATTCTAAAAGTAAGGAAGATCATGCAAAGCATTTGCACGCACTTTTAAGCCTATTAAGAAAGGAAAAGCTTTATGCTAAATTTTCAAAGTGCGAGTTTTGGTTAGAGCAGGTACAGTTTCTTGGACATTTAGTGAACCATGAAGGAATTCATGTGGATCCAACAAAAATCGAGGCGATTACTAAATGGAAAACCCATGAGTCACCAACCGAAGTTAGAAGTTTCTTAGGATTGACTGGTTATTATAGAAAGTTTATTCGAGACTTTTCTAGAATAGTCATTCCTTTAACTAAGTTAACCTGTAAATCCATTAAGTTTGAATGGGGACCAAAACAAGAAGAAGCATTTAAAATTCTTAAGCAAAGATTAACCCATACACCCATACTAGCGTTACCAGAAGGAACTGAAGACTTTGTAGTCTATTGTGACGCCTCTAAACTAGGTTATGGATGTGTATTGATGCAACGTCAAAAGGTTATAGCCTACGCATCTAGACAACTTAAGAATCATAAAGAGAATTATTCAACTCATGATCTAGAGTTAGGAGCTATAATTTTTGCCCTTAAGATTTGGAGGCATTACCTTTATGGTAGTAAGTTTACCATATTCACTGATCATAAGAGTTTAAGGTATGTTTTCGGGCAAAAGGAGTTGAATATGAGACAAAGACGCTGGATGGAGATGCTTAGTGATTATGATTGTGATATTCAGTACCATGAAGGAAAAGCAAATGTAGTGTCAGATGCTTTAAGCCGAAAGTATCATGAACAGCCAAAAAGGGTACGCTCTCTTAAATTAAATCTACAAGTAGATTTAAATGATCAGATAAGAGAAGCACAAGAATCAGTAATCAAGGAAGATACTGAAAAATTAAAAGGTATGATTAAGGAATTAGAACAAGGAACCGATGGAATTTGGAGATTCCATAAAAAGAGAATGTGGATACCTAAATTAGGAAACCTATGTCTTCGTATATTAGAAGAAGCCCATAAGTCTAAGTATACGATGCATCCAGGAAATGATAAAATGTATCAAGATTTAAGAAAGAATTTCTGGTGGATAGGAATGAAAAAGGACATAGCAGCCTATGTTTCTAAATGTTTAACTTGTTCACAAGTTAAAGCTGAACACCAGAAACCCTCAGGTTTGTTACAACAGTTAGAAATGCCAGTGTGGAAATGGGAATTGATAACAATGGATTTTGTTACCAAATTGCCCAAAACAAGGAAAGGTAATGATACAATCTGGGTGATTGTAGATAGACTAACCAAGTCAGCTCATTTTCTACCAATGAAAGAAACTTTCAATATGGAACAGCTAGCTAAATTATATGTAAATGAAATTGTTTCATTACATGGAATTCCTTGATCAATTGTTTCTGATAGGGATAGCCGTTTTACCTTTCACTTTTGGTCAAGTTTCCAAAAAGCCATGGGAAATAAGTTAAATCTGAGCACAGCTTATCATCCTCAAACTGACGGACAAAGCGAAAGAACAATTCAGACAATGGAGGACATGCTTAGAGCTTGTGTAATTGATTTCGGAGGTAATTGGGACGATCACTTACCTTTAATAGAATTTTCTTATAATAATAATTATCACACAAGTATCAATGCTGCACCATTCGAAGCACTTTATGGAAGAAAGTGCCGAACCCCAGTCTGTTGGGCAGAAATTGGGGAAAAGCAACTATCTGGACCTGAGATAGTGCAAGAAACAACCGACAAAATCATTCAAGTCAAGGAATGACTAAAAGCAGCACATGATCGACAGAAGAGCTATGCTGATAACCGACGCAAACCATTGGAATTTCAAGTAAGAGATAAAGTATTGTTGAAAGTCTCTCCTTGGAAAGGAGTAGTAAGATTCATCAAAAGAGGAAAGTTAAGTCCCAGGTATGTTGGACCTTTTGAGATTATTAGAAGAATAGGACCTGTAGCCTATCAGCTACAACTGCCAGAGGAAATGGCAGGAATACATGATGTGTTTCATGTATCTAATCTCAAGAAATGTTAAACTGATGAATCATTAGTAGTACCTCTTAAGGATATAGAGGTAAATGAACAACTTAAGTTTATAGAAAGGCCTCTACAGATTGAAGACAGGAAAGTCAAGAACCTCAAACATAAAAGACAAGTTCTGGTCAAAGTAAAGTGGGACTCCAAAAGAGGACCCGAGTACACATGGGGGCTTGAATCTGAAATCCAAAGAAAATATCCACACTTATTCCAATAGATCTCGAGGACGAGCTCTAAAACAAGGTAGAGAGGATATAACAATCCTCAAGAAAACCGACACCCTCGAATAATTTCCGACACCCTAAAAATAATTAAAATACCCCTATATGCCCCAAAATACACCCATACGCGAAAACGGGCCCCACATACATTAAATAGTATTAAAAATAATTAAAACTGAATTTTTAAGTTGAGGCGGGCCGCGTAAAGGACCCTTAACCCTTACGCGGGCCGCGTGAACTTAAAAACCTGGCAAAACTCGGTGTGGCCACGTGGCCCAACACCCGGCGAACCTACTCGATGACCCAGCCCAGCTACGAGTTGACCTGGTTTGACGCGGGCCGTGTAAGCCTTAGCTTACATTTACGCGGGGCGCGACAAAGTGAGAAATCAGCACTATATAAGCAGGCCATTGGGTTTCATTCAGAATCGCTCAAATCTTTCTTTCTAAACGTAAAATTCTGATAATAGGCATTATACTTGGGTATTATACCCCCTAAATAGCGAAGTTCTGCTCCGTTGTAAGTATTATAACCCCTGGATACGTAATAGATACGCTGCCCGATTGATCTAGGATTCCGTAACGGCTGTCGTGGTTCTGCCCGACGTAGTCGTTGGAATGCCGTCTCGGGGAGGGTATTACTAATGTTAAAATGGGTTATTATACTAACACGTGTACATTTGTGTAAATTATAGATTGTCACCAGGAAACCCTTACAGAAAATCTAAGACAGCAAAGTGAGTTGATCCACTTTTTTGTAAACCTCTTGTTAACTATTTTTACAAAACCTTAAATACTTTTCCATGCGAATAACAGTTATTGAGTATTTGTAAGAATACAATTATCATGAGTATGTTGGGGTTTTGTATACAAAATTTGTTACCACCTGGTCAAGGAGTAACATTTCCACAAGTCGGGTCTGACAATACCATGGATGTTAATTGTTATAACTTGGAAAAAAATGTAATTGCGAGATCGCCCTCAATACTGTGAAATGGTTTTTAGTTAAACTTGATTAAACTGGGATTCACTCACCAGTATTTCCCACTGACAAATGTTTTTAAAACGCGTTTCAGGTAATAAACTGTGAAAGCCAAATAGAAGCCAGCTGGACAGCACTGAAGGCTTGGAAAAGTGGCAATAAAGTTACCTAAAATAAAATAGATGTTTTTATTAAATAAAATAGGATTTATTCCTATGAAAACGTGTGTACTACGAACTTGGGTTTTAACCCATTTGTTAATGTTATGAAAATGTGGTATTTTACTCTGATCAATGTTTCCTAACTACGGTCCTGATGAAAATTTCCGCTGCCAAATTAGACAATACGCGATACCACCGAAACTGGCTCGCGCCCGCCCGTTCCCAGGGATCAGGGATCGGGGGTTGCGACAAATTTACTGTCATGCCATTTGGTTTAACCAATGCCCCAGCTGCATTTATGGACATGATGAACTGAATATGTAAGCCATATTTGGATAAATTCATAATTGTCTTGATAGATTATATTCTTATTTATTCTAAAAGCAAAGAGGAACATGCAGCGCATCTGCACGCAGTTCTAAGTTTATTGAGAAAAGAAAAGTTTTATGCTAAGTTTTCGAAGTGCTAGTTTTGGTTAGAACAGGTACAGTTTCTTGGACATTTAGTCAATTATGAAGGAATTCATGTAGATCCCACCAAGATCGAGGCGATTACCAAGTGGAAAACCCCTGAGTCACCAACCGAGGTTAGAAGTTTCTTAGGATTAGCCGGTTATTATAGAAGATTTATTCGAGATTTTTCTAGAATAGCCATTCCCTTAACTAAGCTAACCTGTAAATCTGTTAAGTTTGAATGGGGACCAAAACAAGAAGAAGCCTTTAGAATTCTTAAGCAAAGATTAACCCATGCACCCATACTAGCGTTACCAGAAGGAACTGAAGACTTTGTAGTCTATTGTGATGCTTCTAAGTTAGGTTATGGATGTGTGTTAATGCAACGTCAAAAGGTTATAACTTATTCCTCTAGACAACTTAAGAATCACGAAGAGAATTATTCAACCCATGATCTAGAATTAGGAGCCATAATTTTTGCTCTTAAAATTTAGAGACATTACCTTTACGGTAGTAAGTTTACCATTTTCACCGACCATAAGAGTTTGAGGTATGTTTTCGGACAAAAGGAATTGAATATGAGACAAAGACGCTGGATGGAGATACTTAGTGATTATGATTGTAATATCCAGTATCATGCAGGAAAGGCAAACATAGTAGCTGATGCTTTAAGTCGAAAGTATCACGAAAAGCCAAAAAGAGTACGTTCTCTTAAGCTAAATCTGCAAGTAGATTTAAATGAACAGATTAGAAAAACACAAGAATCAGTAATGGAGGATGATACTGAGAAACTAAAAGGAATGATTAAGGAATTAGAACAAGGAACAGATGGAATTTGGAGATTCCATAAGAAAAGAATGTGGATACCTAAATTTGGAAACCTACGACACCATATATTAGAAGAAGCCCATAGGTCTAAGTATACGATGCATCCTGGAAGTGATTAGATGTATCAGGACTTAAGAAAGAATTTCTGGTGGATAGGAATGAAAAAGGATATAGCAGCATATGTTGCAAAATGTTTAACATATTCACAAGTTAAAGCTGAACATCAGAAACCCTCAGGTTTCTTGCAACAGTTAGAATTGCCTGTATGGAAATGGGAATTGATAACAATGGATTTTGTTACTAAATTACCCAAAACAAGAAAAGGTAATGATACAATCTGGGTGATTGTAGATAGACTAACCAAGTCAGCTCATTTTCTAACAATGAAGGAAACCTTTAGTATGGAACAGTTAGCTAAATTATATGTAAATGAAATAGTTTCATTACATGGAATTCCTATATCAATTGTTTCTGACAGAGATAGTCGTTTTACCTCTCATTTTTTGACAAGTTTTCAAAAAGCAATGGGAACCAAGTTAAATCTAAGCACCGCTTATCATCCTCAAACGGGAGGACAAAGCGAAAGGACAATTCAGACACTGGAGGACATGCTTAGAGCTTGTGTAATTGATTTCGGAGGTAATTGGGACGATCATTTACCGTTAATATAATTTTCTTATAATAACAGTTATCACACAAGTATCAATGCTACACCATTCGAAGCACTTTATGGACGAAAATGCCGAACACCAGTCTGTTGGGCAGAAATTGGAGAAAAGCAACTATCTGGTCCAGAGATATTACAAGAAACGACAGACAAGATCATTCAAGTCAAAGAACGACTGAAAGCAGCACGTGATCGACAAAAGAGTTATGCTGATAACAGACGAAAACCATTGGAATTTCAGGTAGGAGATAAAGTGTTATTGAAAGTCTCTCCTTGGAATGGAGCGGTAAGATTCATCAAAAGGGGAAAGTGTGACACCCCAGGAAAACCAGTAAACGATTATAACTTACCTAGCTTCCTCAGTAACCGCATGCTAAATTTCGGGACGAAATTTCTTTCAAGTTGGGGATAATGTGACAACTCGAGTTTCCAAGGTTCCTCCTCTAAACATTTCGTGTTCCATACCGTGTACAATGGTTCATACGTCATAAGTTGTTTATGTTAGTTCGTTGTTGTGTTAAAATGCTAATAAGTTGTTTAGACTAGTTTTGTTTTTTTAGTCGTTCATTAGTTTATATGTATTTGTTTATAAACTACATTGTTAAGACCCCCACCCCATGAAAACACATAGGTGGGCGAAAACACTTAAGAGTTTTCGTCCATTGTTAACTGGTGAAAACAACTAATGGGCTTTTGCCCAGTTGTGATTAGGTAATCAATTGTTCTTAACCTTTACGTGTAAACGGAATCGCCAAACCCTAGAGCTCTATTGTTTCTTCCCGTACGACGGCAACTGCTAGTCTCAAAACCTTTTCATTTCGATCAAGCTAGTGACATCCCATCTCGGTTAGTTACATTATTGTTTGTATGATGCATGATTACGTGTCTGTATGTACATGTTTAATCGAATGATCTGATGGTAGTATACGATCTTGATTGCACAATGTTTTGATAATATGATTTCATGTATTAACAGTTGTCAACTATAAGTGATGATTTGAATGAATAGATATGATTGAATACATGTCTCTGTATATATGTTTGATTTCTGTTTGGCATGATGATATAATGATCCGATAACTTGTCATGTGTCGTTGACTAATGAGTGAATTGATCTGATCGAATGATTGGGTTGTAATTGATAGTATAATTGCGAAATGATTACTGGGGTTCTGTGATTCATCTTGTAATTGCTGTTGAGTAACCTGCTGATGTTGATGATGATATTATCAACGAATACACAAAGTGTTTTCGCCACACCCTAGGCCCAACGAAAACACAAGAGTTTTCAGCCAAGCTTAGAGATTTCGTGACCCAATGTGATTTTGGCTAAAAGTGAGTTCGGCCCAGGTTGGATTTCGGCCCAAAAGTGTTTTCATCATGTACATGTTTTGTCTGTTGTGATATTGTTTAAAGTTATTATACAGTAACTTGTTTAAGTTGAATCTGTTAACTCTGTTAAGTGGTTAACTTAGTTAAGTATATAACTCTCATGATTTTGTTAACTCTGTTAGTTAGTTAACTGTGTTATGTTAAGTATGCTAAGTGTGCTAACTCAGTTAGGCGTGTTAGTTCCGTTAACTCGGTTAAGCTTATCATATCTGTTAAGAGTTAACTATGTTAGACAAAAATGAGAAAGATGTTTATGTGTAGCATGAATTGTGTGGATTGGATTAACTGATACGTGATACATGATTAATACATGATATTAGCTCCCAAGTACTATGTGATATCAGATTTGCATGCAAGTTGATACGAACGAAAACTGATTATATACATATACGTGCGTACTATAGGTCGTGATTGATTAACTGTGAGCGTGTATTCCTTTAGCATACCGAGCAAACCAAGGTGAGTTCACACAGCCAAGGCATGGGGTTCCCAGGGTGGGAATGGGTTTGGATTATTTACTTGTACTTACCTAGCTTATGGAACTTAGTTATATGGTCCTCGGGTGAGGAAGGATTATTGATAAGATACGACTAGACTAGTGATACTAATAGAACTGATCTTCGCACACACGTCGGGGTTGGCCGCGATAATATGACTGATCTTCGCACACATGCCAGGGTTGGCCGCGATAATATGACTAATCTTCGCACACATGCCTGGGAAGGCCGCGAACTATACACTAAACTTCGCACACATGCCGGGTGGCCGCGAAACAAATATACCTAGTCTAGAATACTCGGGAAACATTCCCTAATCTTCGCATACATGCCTAGAGGGCCGCGATACGAACTAACACGATACATGGCTTAATGAACGAACACAAGGCTTACTATACTATTACAATTACTGAACTATTAACTGTGAACTCGCTCAACTAGTTGTTGACTCTCTGCTGCATGCCTTGCAGGACCTTAGGTACATATGGAGCTTGCACAGGGAGGAGCAGGTCGTTGTGGGACATGGATTGAGGATGCCATGTTAGATGTTTAAACATTTGAACTTATGATTTACATTGGGTTTACATACTTATGCTTCCGCTAAACATTGATACTACACTTTGGTTTTTGGAACACCTTTCATATTGTTTGGTTGAATTACACTTACTATTTACGTTGTTCAATATGATTGGTGGCTTGATCCTGGTCAGTCACGCCTCCAAGCGGTGATACTCCGCGTGTGGATTTTGGGGGGTGTGATAGATTGGTATCAGAGCCATTGGTTATAGAGAACTCGGTTTTAATATGGGGAAAACGTTTTTATTAAAACCAGACTATAACCAGAACAGTGCTCTCAACGATCCACAACGACGCTTCGCTCCACGTGCAAGACTCAACATTCTAGGTAATATGGTATATGTTTTATTGCCTACATACTAGATTACATAGAACTTTGCTCATGGTATGCTTAGATAACGTAACAACTGTTGTTTGAAATCACGTGTATGCTTACTCTCTTCTGTCATCGCACTATTCGCGAACCTCTCTTACTTATATTATCTTTGCTATGAAGATCATGTCTGGACGTATCAACATGACACAAGCCCAGTTGACGGCTCTCATTAACGAACAAGTTGCTGCGGCGGTTGCAGCCGCACAAGCAGGAGGTATACCCTGCAGTTATAACTCACACTAGGATCTTTAGATCCTACATTCCTAAACCAACTCTTGTGTTTAACTTTGTCCTGATTCTTATACACAACAGGTCAACCACCTGTTTGCACCATCAAGACTTTCATGGACTGTCGTCCTAGCACCTTTAGTGGCACGGAAGGAGCAGTTGGACTCCTCCACTGGTTTGAAAAGCTTGAGTCAGTATTCGAAATGTGTGAATGCCCTGAGGCACGCAGGGTGAAGTATGCTACCGGTACTCTCGAGGGTTTAGCTCTCACATGGTGGAAAGCTCAAGTCCAAATGCTGGGGTTGGTTGCTGCTAACGCCACCCCATGGAACAATTTTAAAGAGATGATCAAAGAGGAATACTGTAGCCGTGACGACATTCATAAGCTGGAGGTCGAGTTCTTCAACCTCAAGATGACGGGGTCAGAAATTGAGGCGTTTACAAAGAGATCAAATGAGCTTGCATTACTGTGTCCTACTATGGTGGACCCTCCAGTTAAGCGTATCGAACTTTATCTTAAGGGTCTAGTGCCGGAGATCCAAAGTCATGTGACTTCAGCAAACCCTGCCACCTACCAGCAGGTTGTTCAGTTGGCTCACCGTCTCACTGATCAGGCGGTGGAGCAGAACAGGTTGCCTAAACGTATCAGTGCTACTGCTACCGTTACCACTTCAGCTACTCCTGCTACTCCCAGTGACAACAAGCAGAAATGGGAGGGGGATTCCAGCAGGGGTTCAGCTACCGTTCAGTCACAAGCACAGCAGCAGCGCAAGACCAATGATTACCAGAGTCCGAGTCAGCAGTTGTCTGGTGGGCAGGGGCAGGGTGGATATCGGGGAATTCACCCACTATGTAATAGGTGCAACAGACATCACAGTGGACGGTGTCGCAAGGAACGTTGTCAGAGATGTCTCAAGTTAGGGCATGAAGCTAAAGACTGCAGGAGTGTGCGACCTGCAAATCAGAATCAACAACTCCCACTACCAGCTCCACAGAACCAGCAACAGCAGCCACAGCGAGGAAACCGGGGGTGTTTCCAGTGTGGGGCTGAAGGTCATTTCAAACGTGATTGTCCCCAGTTAAACCAGAATCAGAATAACAACAACAATAATCAGGGCAATGGGAACAATAATGGGGGAAACAACAACAACAATGGTGCTAGGGGTCGTGCATTTGTGATCGGTCAGGGTGATGCAAGGAATGATCCTAACGTGGTTATGGGAAGTTTCTTCTCGACGACTTTTACGTTATTGTATTATTTGATTCGGGTGCGGATACCAGTTATATGTCTCTGAAAGTTAGTCAAATGCTTAAACGCGCACCAACACTTTTGAACACCAAACACGTCGTAGAGTTAGCTAACGGTAAAAGTCTAGAGGCCACACACATAGTTCAGGGTTGTAATCTTATCCTCGCTGGTCAGACTTTCTCTATCGATCTCATTCCTATAACTCTGGGTAGTTTCGATATCGTCATTGGTATGGATTGGTTATCCCAACAACAAGCAGAGATTCTATGCAAGGAGAAGATCATTCGTATTCCCCGTACTGGCAAGGAACCTCTCGAAGTTCAAGGCGACAAGAGTGGTGTCGTGAGTGGCATCATCTCCTTTTTGAAGGCTCAGAAGTGTTTGCGAAAGGGCCACATCGCAATACTAGCACTTGTTACTGATACATCGAAGAAAGAGAAAAAGATTGAGGATATTCCAGTAGTACGCGATTTTCCTCAAGTGTTTCCTGAAGAGTTACCTGGGTTACCGCCTCATCGTCAGGTTGAATTTCAGATCGAGCTAGCTCCAGGAGCAGCACCCATAGCTCGAGCACCTTATCGCTTAGCTCCAACGGAACTGGAAGAGCTGTCTAAGCAATTACAAGAACTATTGGAAAAGGGTTTCATACGTCCTAGCTCTTCGCCCTGGGGAGCTCCAGTACTATTTGTAAAGAAGAAGGACGGGACCTTCCGCATGTGTATAGACTACCGTGAACTGAACAAGGTGACTGTGAAGAATCGCTATCCACTTCCACGCATCGACGACTTATTCGACCAGTTGCATTATTCGACCAGTTGCAAGGGTCGAGCTATTACTCGAAGATTGATCTGAGGTCAGGTTATCACCAACTGAGAGTCCGGGATGAGGACGTCTCCAAAACAGCATTCATAACACGCTACGGTCACTACGAGTTTCTAGTCATGCCATTCGGGTTAACGAACGCGCCTGCGATTTTCATGGACCTTATGAACAGGGTGTGCAAACCCTATCTTGACAAGTTTGTTATTGTTTTCATTGATGACATCCTGATCTACTCAAAGAGTCGGGAGGAACACGAGCAGCACTTACGACTTATTTTGGAACTCCTTCGAACGGAACAGCTGTACGCTAAGTTTTCAAAGTGCGACTTCTGGCTTCGTGAAGTCCACTTTCTAGGCCACGTGGTAAACAAGGATGGGATTCATGTTGATCCATCCAAGGTAGATTCGATCAAGAACTGGCCTGCACCTCGCACACCAACAGAAATACGCCAATTCTTGGGTTTGGCGGGTTATTACAGACGGTTCATCAAAGACTTCTCAAAGATTGCACAGCCGCTCACATTACTGACACAGAAAGGTGTTGTTTATCTTTGGGGTAATACACAGGAAACCGCATTTCAGCACTTAAAGGATAGACTTTGTAGCGCACCTATCCTCTCATTGCCCGAAGGCACGGACGATTTTGTAGTCTACTGCGACGCATCTATCCAGGGTCTTGGATGTGTGTTGATGCAGCGGGATAAAGTCATTGCTTATGCTTCGCGCCAACTTAAGATTCACGAACGGAATTACACAACACATGATTTAGAGCTGGGAGCTGTTGTCTTTGCGCTCAAGATATGGCGACATTACCTGTATGGCACTAAGTGCACCATCTACACCGATCACAGGAGTCTCGAGCATATTTTCAAACAGAAAGAATTGAACATGCGACAACGTAGATGGGTCGAGCTACTGAACGATTACGAGTGTGCCATAAAGTACCATCCGGGCAAAGCCAATGTGGTGGCCGACGCCCTCAGTCGAAAGGATACTACACCTAGGCGTGTACGAGCATTGCAACTCACCATTCAGTCTAGTCTTCCTGCACAGATACGAGATGCTCAGGTAGAAGCATTGAAACCAGAAAACGTCAGGGCTGAAGCTCTGTGCGGCTCAAGGCAGCGGTTAGAACAAAAGGCAGACGGCGCCTATTATGTAACAGGACGCATCTGGGTCCCACTCTATGGCAACTTACGCGAGCTTGTAATGGAAGAAGCTCATAAGTCTCGCTACTCAGTACATCCTGGTTCAGATAAGATGTACCACGACCTCAGAACTACATATTGGTGGCCTAGCATGAAAGCCCACATAGCCACCTACGTTAGCAAGTGCTTGACTTGTGCGAGAGTTAAAGCGGAATATCAGAAACCATCAGGCCCACTCCAACAACCTGAGATACCACAATGGAAATGGGAACAAATTTCCATGGATTTTGTTACTGGCCTACCTAGATCTCAGCGTGGGAATGACACTATTTGGGTGATCGTGGATCGACTCACAAAGTCTGCTCACTTCTTGGCTATCAAGGAAACGGACAAGTTCTCCACACTAGCAGACGTACACTTGAAGGAAGTGGTCTCGAGGCACGGGGTGCCCACCTCTATTATCTCTGATCGTGATGCACGTTTTACTTCAGAACTATGGCAAGCAATGCACAAATCTTTTGGCTCTCGTTTAGACATGAGTACAGCTTATCATCCTCAGACAGATGGGCAATCTGAGCGCACTATTCAAACTCTAGAAGACATGCTTCGGGCGTGCGTAATTGACTTTGGCAATGGCTGGGAAAAACATCTGCCACTTGTGGAATTCTCGTACAATAACATCTACCACACCAGCATTAAAGCTGCTCCATTTGAGGCATTGTACGGGCGTAAATGCCGATCACCTCTTTGTTGGGCAGAGGTGGGTGACAGTCAGATCACATGTCCAGAAATGGTAGTTGATACTACTGAAAAGATTGCTCAAATACGACAACGCATGGCGGCAGCTCGTGACGGTCAGAAAGCATACGCAGATAAAGATAGGAAACTACTCGAGTTCCAGGTTGGGGATCGAGTGCTACTCAAAGTTTCACCCTGGAAGGGCGTCGTTCGTTTTGGCAAGCGAGGCAAACTTAATCCACGATACGTTGGACCATTCGAAGTTATAGAGAAAATAGGCAAAGTGGCCTACAGACTGAACTTACCAGCTGAACTCAGTGCAGTTCACAACGTCTTTCACGTGTTGAATCTGAAGAAGTGTCTGTCAGATGAGACCCTCGTAGTTCCTTTGAAGGAACTCACTATCGACGAGCGGTTGCAGTTCGTCGAGGAACCTGTTGAAATCACGGACCGGGATGTTAAGGTCCTCAAGAACACTAGAATACCTCTTGTTCAAGTTCGTTGGAACTCCCGTTGTGGCCCAGAGTTCACCTGGGAGCGAGAAGATCAAATGAAACTTAAGTATCCCCAGTTATTCGAAGACAATGCAACTACTACTGAGGCTGAAGCTACTACAGAATTTCGGGACGAAATTCTAAATCAACGGGGGGATGATGTGACACCCCAGGAAAACCAGTAAACGATTATAACTTACCTAGCTTCCTCAGTAACCGCATGCTAAATTTCGGGATGAAATTTCTTTCAAGTTGGGGATAATGTGACAACTCGAGTTTCCAAGGTTCCTCCTCTTAACCTTTACGTGTTTACACGGAATCGCCAAACCCTAGAGCTCTATTGTTTCTTCCCGTACGACGGCAACTGCTAGTCTCAAAACCTTTTCATTTCGATCAAGCTAGTGACATCCCATCTCGGTTAGTTACACTATTGTTTGTATGATGCATGATTACGTGTCTGTATGTATATGTTTAATCGAATGATCTGATGGTAGTATACGATCTTGATTGCACAATGTTTTGATAATATGATTTCATGTATTAACAGTTGTCGACTATAAGTGATGATTTGAATGAATAGATATGATTGAATACATGTCTCTGTATATATGTTTGATTTCTGTTTGGCATGATGATATAATGATCCGATAACTTGTCATGTGTCGTTGACTAACTAGTGAATTGATCTGATCGAATGATTGGGTTGTAATTGATAGTATAATTGCAAAATGATTACTGGGGTTCTGTGATTCATCTTGTAATTGCTGTTGAGTAACCTGCTGATGTTGATGATGATATTATCAACGAAAACACAAAGTGTTTTCGCCACACCCTAGGCCCAATGAAAACACAAGAGTTTTCAGCCAAGCTTAGAGATTTCGTGACCCAATGTGATTTTGGCTAAAAGTGAGTTCGCCCAGGTTGGATTTCGGCCCAAAAGTGTTTTCATCATGTACATGTTTTGTCTGTTGTGATATTGTTTAAAGTTATGATACAGTAACTTGTTTAAGTTGAATCTGTTAACTCTGTTAAGTGGTTAACTTAGTTAAGTATATAACTCTCATGATTTTGTTAACTCTGTTAGTTAGTTAACTGTGTTATGTTAAGTATGCTAAGTGTACTAACTCAGTTAGGCGTGTTAGTTCCGTTAACTCGGTTAAGCTTATCATATCTGTTAAGAGTTAACTATGTTAGACAAAAATGAGAAAGATGTTTATGTGTAGCATGAATTGTGTGGATTGGATTAACTGATACGTGATACATGATTAATACATGATATTGGCTCCCAAGTACTATGTGATATCAGATTTGCATGCAAGTTGATACGAACGAAAACTGATTATATACATATACGTGCGTACTATAGGTCGTGATTGATTAACTGTGAGCGTGTATTCCTTTAGCATACCGAGCAAACCAAGGTGAGTTCACACAGCCAAGGCATGGGGTTCCCAAGGTGGGAATGGGTTTGGATTATTTACTTGTACTTACCTAGCTTATGGAACTTAGTTATATGGTCCTCGGGTGAGGAAGGATTATTGATAAGATACGACTAGACTAGTGATACTAATAGAACTGATCTTCGCACACACGCCGGGGTTGGCCGCGATAATATGACTGATCTTCGCACACATGCCAGGGTTGGCCGCGATAATATGACTAATCTTCGCACACATGCCTGGGAAGGCCGCGAACTATACACTAAACTTCGCACACATGTCGGGTGGCCGCGAAACAAATATACCTAGTCTAGAATACTCGGGAAACATTCCCTAATCTTCGCATACATGCCTAGAGGGCCGCGATACGAACTAACACGATACATGGCTTAATGAACGAACACAAGGCTTACTATACTATTACAATTACTGAACTATTAACTGTGAACTCGCTCAACTAGTTGTTGACTCTCTGCTGCATGCCTTGCAGGACCTTAGGTACATATGGAGCTTGCACAGGGAGGAGCAGGTCGTTGTGGGACATGGATTGAGGATGCCATGTTAGATGTTTAAACATTTGAACTTATGATTTACATTGGGTTTACATACTTATGCTTCCGCTAAACATTGATACTATACTTTGGTTTTTGGAACACCTTTCATATTGTTTGGTTGAATTACACTTACTATTTACGTTGTTCAATATGATTGGTGGCTTGATCCTGGTCAGTCACACCTCCAAGCGGTGATACTCCGCGTGTGGATTTTGGGGGTGTGATAGAAAGCTAAGCCCCAGGTATATTGGATCTTTTGAGATTATTAGAAGAATAGGACCTGTAGCCTATCAACTACAACTGCCAGAGGAAATGGCAGGGATACATGATGTATTTCATGTATCTAATCTCAAGAAATGCTTAGCCGATGAATCACTGATGGTACCTCTTAAGGACATAGAGGTAAATGAACAGTTAAAATTTGTAGAGAGGCCCCTACAGATTGAAGACAGGAAAATTAAGAACCTCAAGCACAAGAGATTAGTTCTGGTCAAAGTAAAATGGGACTCCAAAAGAGGCCCAGAATATACATGGAAGCTTGAATCAGAAATGCAAAGGAAATATCCACACTTGTTCCAGTAGATCTCGAGGACGAGCTCTAAAACAAGGTGGGAGGATATAACAACCCTCAAAATAATTTTCGACACCTCTAATATGTTTAAAATATCCCAATATGCCTTAAAATACACTCCGTATATAAAAACCAAGCCCAAAATACATTATATAATTAAAAATAAAATAAAAACAATAAAATAGGGTTGGTCACGGGGCGCGAAGACCCCCGTGAACACCTACGCGGGTCGCGACAGCTCCAATCTCCGGCGAACCCCCCAGGCCGCCACGTGGCAGCCTCGTGTCACGCCTAGTGGCCGAATCAGCAACCCTAGGGAGCCTCGCGGGCCGCGAAGATCCTGAAGGATTGCTACGCGGGGCGTGACAAAACCCAATTGCAGCCCTATAAATTGAGGGCATCGGCTCCAATCTCCGATCGCTCATACACTTTTCTTTCTCTCGAATTTCTTTATAGTAGAAGCTATTCTCGGGCATAATACCCCCTAAATAACGAAGTTCTGCTCCGTTGTAAGTATTATAACACCGGTTACGTTTTAGATACGCTGCCTGATTGATCCAGGGTTCCGTAATGGATGTCGTGGTTCTGCCCGACGTAGTCATTGGAATGTCATCTCGGGGAGGGTATTGCTAATGTAAATATTGGGTTATTATACTAACACGTGTGCATTTGTGTAATTTATAGATAATTTCCAGGAAACCCTTAAAGAAAAAACCTAAGACAGCAATGTGAGTAATCTCCTTTTTGTAAACTGTTTTTACAAAACCTTAAATATTTTACAATGTGATTAAGCAGTGATTGAGTCTTTGTAATTCTTCAATTACTGCCCGTATGTTGGGGTTTTGTATACAAAATGTGGAACACATTCCCATTGGACAAAGAGTTAGCCAATGAGTAAAATGACCCACCAGTCAGGATTGACAGTACTGAATGAGTAATTGTGTAGATGTAAACATTGTAATCGCTCTCAATACTGTGAAAATTTATAAAACTCTTCTTGATTAAACTGGGATTCACTCACCAGTATTTCCCACTGACAAAATGTTTTTAAACGCGTTTCAGGTAACAAAATGTGAAAGCCAACTATAAGCCAGCTGGACAGCACTGAAGGCTTGGAAAAGTGGCTATAAAAGTTACCTAAATAAAAGAAGATGTTTTATTCAATAAAATAGGGATTTTCCCTATGAAAATATTTGTAATGAAAACTTGGGTTTTATCCCAATATGTTTAATATTATAAAAGTGTGGTATTTACTCTGATAAAATATTTCATAACTACGGTCCTGATGAAATTTCCGCTGCCAAAATGATAAATACCGATACCACCAATACTGATTCTCGCGGCCGCCCGTTCCCGGGACAGATAGGGGGCGGGGGTTGCGACAAATTCCCCTTACCGAGTTATTACCCTGGGCGACATATGTCACTCCCAAGACTCGAACCCGGGACCTCTGGGAAGAGGTGGGTGTCGGTGCCCAACTGGGAAGTTGTGTTTCAGTGTTTTATTAATTGAGATAGTTCTAGTAGATTGTCTAATTAATATAATTTTAATACCACATTGATCCATAGTGACTCTATTTTACACTTTCCCTCCTTACTTTTAAACCCATTGACCCATGGATACGCAGCTTAATGAAACAGAAGGAGTGATAATCGATCTTAGAGCAGAAATAAGGAGTGCCTGTGAACGTTTGGAGGAAATGAAGAGTATCCACGTGTTACATTCAAATGGACCATCTGAAAACAAGCACACCCATCAGAAAATTCAGATGTTACTGAACACTTCAGATGTTCTTCTCAATGCAGTAAAGGTTACAATCCAGCTAAAGAGATTACAACATCAGGTCCTAATTCAACTTCCATAATTGTTGGAAACAACGAGCCTGAGTCATTTAGAAATGGATATACTCATAGAATTCAAGAAATTGAGAGGAATTTGATGGATAAAAAAAGTATTTCTGAACAAAAAGAGTTAAATATCAATGTGGATGGAAAGATTTCTGAAAAAGTGCTCAATTAGAAGTTGACACTGAGAATAAAGATATAAAGAACATTAACGGATCGGAAGCCTTTAACATTAACAACAGGGTTTCCAAAGATCAAACTGTTAAAAGACTTCCAAAGAGTGTTGGGTATGTGCAATCAAACCACAAACTTTCTCGCTTTGGTCGTGAGAAGTTGAATCTCAAAGATAAATATAGCGGAAACGATGCAAAACTGACAGTGCTTCAAAATGTGATATGCAAGCAATGGTGTGTGAAGTATTTGAGGTGTTGGTCATATCTAAATCATGCAACAGGATGCAAGTATCTCCTTTGCTTGGAAGAAGTACATATTAAGTTTGATCAAACCATAGGTGGTGGCAGGGGTGGTTGATGGTGGTGGTGATAGGTGGTGGCAGGGGTGGTTGATGGTGGTGGTGGATGGCATATGAGAGAGGGTGTAATATTGCAGAGTTGAACAAACCATAGGGGGTAATATGAAATGGTAACATAGTCATTTCACATTCCATTTAACAGATCTGTTAACTAGTTGACGGCAGAGGGTAATATTGCGACATAACATCATATGTTGGGGGGGGGGGGTAAATTGCAATTATTTCCAGGGAGGGGGTCAGAGTGCCAATTGGCTTAAACCCCAGGGGGTAAAATTGCAGTTTACTCTAAATAAAATTAATAATAACAATAGCGTACTACTACCAATGGGGTGGTGGTCAATTAGTAAAGACAAAGTCTTTAAACACCTTGGGAGATGGAGGTTTTGGGTTCAAGTCCCACAGACGGCAGAAATAAAAAGAAATTTGCCGTTAAAAAAAAACAATAGCGTACTACTCGAATACACCGATATCATTAATTCATCTTCATTAATCACCATCTTTGTCGGTCAAAACTCGTTCTATAGTGGATCACACATCATGACTCACACACACAAGGTTGAGAGTTTGGGCGTTTAGGGCTTCAAGACTTTCAAATTAAGATGTTATTAAGGATTGAATTGCGAGTTACTATTACTAGGGTTATTTTAGTGTTAGTTTTTTTTTAATGGTAAATTTGGATCACTGACGGACCACTGGAGTATCATTATGCCACCAACGGTACCTCCCGATCATATCCACTCCACTAGGCAATAACGCCTATACACCAATTCTGAAGGAAATCTAATAAATCTAGAAAAAACCCTCTTGTGTGAATCGAACCCAGTAGTTAATGGTCCCTAAGCCTCATATCAATTTCAAGATGCAACTAGGTTATAGTATAGAATTTAGAGCTTTAGGTATTTGTAGATAGTGGCATGATGATGGTCAATGAACAAGTTGAAGTTTGTGACGGAGTGGATGTGTGAGATGGTGGTCATTGTGTAGATGGACTGTGAAGGGGTGAATATGTATGATTTAATACCGTAAACAAATTGGGCCCACTTTAAAGGGGGTGTTTGGGATTGTTTATTTTAGTGATTTATTAGCTTATTGATTTTTTGAAAAGGTGTTCGATGTGAAATTATTATTTAAGAGTAAAAGTCAATAAGTCACTCCATTTTCACTTACTAATTATTCCAAAAAGTTATAAGTTGTTTTAAAAAGCTAACCTAAACATAACCTAAGAATAAAAAATGCTTGGTTATCACTTATCAAATAGTTGGACTTACCGCGTTGATTACCCAAATAAAAACAAATATATGAAACAACCCACATCATTACCAAAAAATAGGGCTGTAAACGAACCGAACGAACATGAACAAGGCCTTGTTTGTGTTCGTTCGTTAAGGAAATAAATGTGTTCACGAACGGTTCATGAACACTTACCGAACGAGATTTTATGTTCGTGTTCGTTCATTAAGGAAATGAGCGTGTTCGCGAACGGTTCACGAACACAAATAAATTTGGCGAACGCAGCGAAGGATAAAGATAGATGGCCCAGAGAGTAGCACTCGAACTTGAATCCCTTATTGTGGAACGGAGGTCGATTGTATTCACCGATGTAAATAATGAGAAATGAAAGGGAAATAATGCATAAACAAGGTGAAAATGAGTTTCCTAGTTTCATTGTTAGGGTAATAAAATAAATAAAAGTTTAATAATATAAAAAATACAAGAAAGTACAAAGATCTTCAATTAAAACACAAATATACGAACATAAACGAACGCAAATCAACGAATGTTCACGAACACCTTACCGAACGTTCACGAACACAATCGAACGAACGAGACCTCTGTTCATGTTCGTTCATTTAACTAATCGAACGAAATTTCTTGTTCATGTTCGTTCGTTTATTAAACGAACGAACATAAACGAACTTCCCGCCGAACGGTTTACGAACTGTTCGCTGAACGTTCGATTCGTTTACAGCCCTACCAAAAATACTTATAACCTAGTCTTAAGTTACATTACATTACTATATACAAAACGTCCCTTTCTGCATCAAATCGAGCAGACCAACCACCTTATACATTAAATATATAATTAATCCATAATCTTAGCTTGTTTTGTCAAAAACAATCTCCCACCGTACACAATATTATGCGCAACCACTTTTAAATATACAATTTAATTTCGGTGGGGTGATAAAAAAAATTAGAGTTAACCGTCATTTTCGTCCATATCGTTTGGTCAGTTTTGTTAGTCCAGATCAAATTTCAAATTTGTACAATTTTCGTCTCTAACATTTTTGAAACGAGTGTACCTATCCACACACTCATCTCACTATCTACACACTCAAAAATGTGATTTTTGTCTTTATATGCACACCTTGCAGTGTCGAACTGTGGTCAAAACGAGGCGTTTTGGTCCGATTAACCAGACAAAGACTGACGGGTGTCTGACGGGTCTGTTGACCGGACCAAAACGCTGAGCTTTGGCCGCGATTTGGTCCTGTCAACCAGACAAAAGACTGATACCCGGTCTGGTTGACAGGACCAAAACGCGGCCAAAGCTCGGCGTTTTGGTCCGGACAACAGACCCGTCAGACATCCGTCAGTCTTTGTCTGGTTAATCGGACCAAAACGCCCCGTTTTGGCCACAGTTCGACACTGCAGGGTGTGCATGTAAAGACAAAAATCACCTTTTAGGTGTGTAGATAGGCAAAATTGGTGTGTGGATAGTTTGGCCCTTTTGAAACATGTCAGTTCCGTCCAAAAACTTAACATCTCTTAAAACCTGCTGTTTAATAAAGGGTAAAAACATTATTTTTATTTTTTTTATTTTCTTAAACTCTATTAATAGAGTTTATACAAAGGGATTAATAAAAAAAAGGAAAATGACGGTTTTACCCTTCACTAAACAGCAGGTTTTAACAGGCGTTAAGATTTTAGACAGAGCTGAGGGTGTCCAGAGTGGTGCGACAAAGGGGAGCGGTAAAGGGTTTTGCCGCGCGGCAACACCGCCGCCGACCCTTTGCCGCTGCGGTTTCAATCTTGATCGGCGAAGGGATGCCGCTGCGGTGAAGGGAGGAAGGAGAGAGAGAGGTGTGTGTGGTGGAGTCCATGCTATCTCTCAACCAATCACACCCTTTTCCTTTTTTTTTTAAAGTTTACCACTTCAACAAGTGTCTAACCATTGCCAACACTTTTCATCATAGTTTAAACATTTTTTACTGATTGACGTAGCGCACTCTGATTGGTTGATTTTTTAGTTTGTCACTCTCAAGTGTCTAACCACTTGTTATACCCTGACATTTCTAAGAGTGTTAGAGATGGAAATGATATAAATTTGAAATTTAGCCTGGATTGATATAAGTCGACAAAGCACATGAACGAAAAGAGTGAACTTAAATAAAAATTAATTGTGGAAGTGGTATCTTCAACAATATGTTCCGGGTATCTTCAACATGTGTGTGTGACCGAAAACACAGATATGTGGAAGTGGTTAGGTGACAAAGGCGGCTCCTTTACCGTGGCGTCTATGAAAAGATTGTTGTCCGAAGTGTCAAATCCAGCTGCCCCTTTCGTGATGGAATGGAATAGTTGGGTTCCGGTGAAGTCGAACATTCTGGTTTGGAAAGCTGAGCAAAACAGATTGCCTACTTTAACTACCTTGCAATCTAGGAACATTAACGTCGGTTCAGTCATGTGCAAATTGTGTGGAGAATACGAAGAAACGAGCGACCACATCATGACATCATGCTACTTTGCCACTATTGTCTGGCAAGCCATCTCGAATTGGTGTCGAATTGCTCCGATTTATGCATATTCAGTCCGTGATTTGCTTATGGTTCACAAGGATATCGATGAAGATAAAGAATCAAGAAAGTCATTCAAGGTATCATAATTACGGCTTGTTGGTGTATTTGGAAAGCAAGAAACGAGGCGTTCTTCAACGCAAAAACGTCGTCTATCCCCAATACGGTGGCAGAGATTAAGTCTTTGAGCTACCTATGGATCAAGAATAGATCGTCGTTTAATAATGTAAACTGGCACAATTGGTATATTTTCATGTTGTAAGTTAGCTTTTGCCGTGTCTAGCTGCTTGCTAGCTTTATGAAATATTGCCGTTCAAAAAAAATAAAAAAATTAATTACAATGAAAGCGACGTTTGTCATGTTGAATATTTCCAACAACTATAGAAGATAAGCACAAAAGAGCAAGGGCAAAATGGGCCTTTCAAACATATTCACAAACTAGGTCAACAAAATCAACGGTTCGCAGCGCATCTCCCGAAATCTGCAACTTTTCTTGATCTGTTGTTAGCACAGAATAAGTTGTTGTTATACATCACCGGAGCTCTTATCTCGCCGGAATCTACCGGCGCCACCGCCACTCCATTCTGCTTCCAATTCCGGCAAGGACTAACTCGAACCAACGGACTTAAACAGAAACTTAATCCAGACACATTCTTCCCGTATCCGCCACCACCGCCGCGCCGGACCGACGGATGAACCGGCGTCCGCCGCGGAGTCTGTTTTCGTGACGCACACGTCTCGTATTCTTCAGATCTATCATAAAATTCACCTTCTACACCGTCACAATCGGAGGATCTCACCGGCGACATGCCTCGATCTGAACAGTACTGCTTCCGCATCACGCCGGTTCTGGCTGCCGTTGAAGCGTCGTTGACACCGTCACAATCGGAGGATCTCACCGGCGACATGCCTCGATCTGAACAGTACTGCTTCCGCATCACGCCGGCACCGGCTGCCGTTGAAGCGTCGTTGTGACAAAACTGCTGTTTCTTCCGGCAACCGCCACCGGACCTAGGGTTTGAAAGCCAAAACGGCGATGACTTTGCTGACGTGGCACTATCATCACCACCACGAGACCTAGGTTTTGAATTCTCGTTTCGTTTTTTAGATCTGAACAAATTCGATAACAACGAGAAGCGGAATAAACTGTGCTTCTTCTTCTGACATGAATTATAACTTCCGGTGACAGGCGCTACATCCGGCGTGCTAAAAAACCGTTGATCCGGAAGGATATGATGACGCTTCCGATCACTATTATGTTTAGCGTTAATCGAGGATGTGGAAAAATCGGATTTACGTTGACTGATGTATGGAGAAACAGATCGTGGATGCGTCTCCAAAAGGCAGTTTTGTTGAGCTTGTGGTTCGTGAGCAGCAACGAGAGGAAAGAGGCGTTCGCGGAGGCAAGAAGCGCAGACGCCGACGTTACTACTGAGATCGGTGTAGTGGTTCTTAGAGCATTCACATTCAATCCATCAAATTATACATACATTCCACTAAAAAACAACTCCTATATCAATATATTTCCACTAAAAACAAATACTTTTTCTCTCTCCTTTCAATTAAATAATATTATCATTACATTTTTCTCTCTCCTTCACTCACAACCACTTTCAATATATATTAAAAAAATTATACTGGATGAACAGTGTCCCCCCAAATATACAGATGAACAGTAACATTTTCTCTCTCCTCCACTCACAACCACTTTTTATACCCTTTATAATATAAAAACCTCTCCTCTCATTATTTGATGGATTGAATGTGAGTGCTCTTACACCTCATCTATGTATATGAGTGATTGGTTTGTATGTGAGTTGTGTGAATTTGGATATTGGAGGAAATAGAGTTGAGATTTGGATATTTGTTTTTTAGTTTTTCTTCATGGAAATGCCATATAGATTATATAAAGCTGGAGAGTGATGGTAGGGACATGGTCCTGCACAACTTTTTCTTGATGTGTTATGACAAAAAATAAAACATTGACTTCTACTGTTTGTTATCCATAGGTGTGAAATGGTAGAGAAGGATTCAATTGTTACAAGTTGTAGAAAGTTGGCTACTTCAACGGATTTATTTATTTATTTATTGCTGGTTTATTAAGTTTGTCGGTTTTTATGATTCAGCTGACAGTTTCATGCTTAGAGTTATGAACTGAACCCGTCTTTTTTTTTTTTTTTTAGTAAATTATGATTTTGGCTCATGGTTATATTACTTTTACCCTTTTAGCCCAAAAGAATCTTTTAACATTTGAGTACCCTAACATTTTTTTTTCTTAGGGGTGCAAACGAGCCGAGCTGAGCCCGAGCTTGACCAGGCTCGAGCTCGATTAACTTTATGTGAGCTCGGGCTCGAGCTCGGCTCGATTCGAGCTTTGTTTTCAAGGCTCGAGCTCGGCTCGTTTGTATTTTCTCAAGCTCGAGCTCGAGCTCGGCTCGGGCTCGGCTCGTTTATTATCTATTAATTAATATATTAAATAAAAATAATATAAATAATAGACTTTTTAGGCTCGTGAGCTCGATAAGTGAAGCTCAGGCTCGTTTACTAAATAAGCTTATTTTTAGGTTCGAGGTCGGCTTGTGAACAAGTTTGAATAAGCTCGGCTCGACTCGGTTCGTTTACACTAAGGCTCGACGAGCCTAACGAGCTTCACATGCGAGGCTCGAGCTCGGGCTCGATAAACAGACGAGCTTTATTTTAGGCTCAAGCTCGGCTCGGGCTCGATAAGGCTCGGCTCGTTTCGAGTTTTTTCTCAAGCCGATCCCGAGTAGCTCACGAGCTGCTCGGCTCGTTTGCACCCCTATTTTTCTAACCCTTTTGGCCCTTAAAATTAAATGAATGGGGTTAGTATTAGAGGTCAAAAGGGTTAGAAAAAAAGATGTTGAAGGCTCAGATGTTAAAAGATTTTTTTTTTTTGATAAAAGGGTAAAAGTGATATAAACCACAAGGGCCAAATCGTAATTTACTCTATTTTTTTAATTATTTGGTTTTAGAAAGTCTAGTTTATGTAGATGTATTATACAAAGTCATGGTTATGATTTTGAGTAATAAAATAGTATGAAATTTTAGTTCATGTAGCAACAGTCAAACTATACTATGGTGTTGTTTGTTTTTTTGTTAAAAGAGCTTCGGGACCTTTTTTGTCTTCACCAAGCAGACCACGCGAAGACATAGGGCTCTGAAGCTTGTTTGTTTTTCAGAAGACAATTCATTAAAAAACCACTTCAGAAACTCTTCTTCGGGCAGATGTTGATTTACCTCTTCACACATCTCTTCATCCTCTTCCAAACACACAACTCTCAAAACCCTATCCCTTCTCCATTCACGCCGACCTCCTCTGCTCCTCCACCTCACGCCGAGCACCACTGCAGTCGCTCCCCTTGTATCTCCACTCATCCTCCAATCTAAAGGTATCAAGATCTGAATTTATTTGCTGAATTTATTATAACAAATGTGTGATTTGTTCTTGCTAACAAGATCTGAATTTATTCAGCCAAGTTATTATAACAAGATCTGAATTTATTTGCTGAATTTATTATAACAAATGTGTGATTTGTTCTTGCTAACAAGATCTGAATTTATTCAGCCAAGTTATTATAACAAGATCTGAATTTATTTGCTGAATTTATTATAACAAATGTGTGATTTGTTCTTGCTAATATATTGGCTGAAGTTATTATAACAAATGTATAATTTTCGTATGAAAGTTTTCGTAACAAATGTATAAATTCAGCCAAGATCTGAATTTATTTGCTGAATTTATTATAACAAATGTGTGATTTGTTCTTGCTAATATATTGGCTGAAGTTATTATAACAAATCTAAAGGTATCAAGAACTGAATTTATTTGCTGAATTTATTATAACAAATGTGTGATTTGTTCTTGCTAATATATTGGCTGAAGTTATTATAACAAACATATTCGCTTTCGCTTCGCTTAGCTTATGTTTTGATTGACATGATTAGTAGAAATGGGAGAGAAACAACAAGGGTCAAACGACCATCTAAAATGCTTATTAGAGACTTGCATTGAAGAGATACACACGGTGGGTAGAAAAGGCTTGAGTTTGCATAAAGACTCGTGGAATAAATTAGGAAAAGTTCTTAAGGAAAAGTTTGGCTTGGATTTAACACAAAAACAAATGAAGAATGCATATGATAATCTAAAAGCCAAATACGTAGGTTGGGTGTATTTGAAAAACAAAACCGGCAACATATACAACCTTCAAACAAATACTTTTAGCTTAACGAACGAGGAATGGGAAGAATTTAAGAAGGTATGTTCATTTATATAAATTTTAAACATAATTCTAAAAAAAAAGTTTATAACAATATTTTTTTTACTTTGGGTTTAGGGGCATTCGAAGGCTGCATCATTGAAGACAGTTCCATTGCCTTTTCCAGAACTTTGTGCAGAATTGTTTGATGGAAATACTGCCACTGGAAATTGCAAGTGGACCTCAACCCAAACAACATCCGGGGTTGGATCTTCTTGTCATCGTGTCCAATCGCTTATGATTATGGACACCCATTATCATGACACAAAAGATGATCCCGGCACTTCTGAGGATACTCCAGAGCCTACTCAAGAGCCCACTTCTGAGCCTACTTCCGAGCCCACTTCTGAGCCTAATCCAAACAAAAGGGCCAAAACCTCAAAATCACCTATTAACCATGATGATTTAGCACGTGATATGCAGAAGGATCTACAGGTTTTGATTAAAGGCAAAGAAAGGCCAACAGTTCGTGAGTGTTCTGAGAAGTTAAAGTTGGTTGGGTTAGACCCGATAGATCCTATATTCTTAGTTGCTTTTCACATTTTTGGGGTGTCCTCTGACATGAGAGAGGCGTGGATGGCATTGCCAGAAATTCCCGAGGTCTTAAGAGGGTGGATCAGAATGACTGCAAAAAGTTTAGGCCTGATAAAGTAGTGAAGACTTTATATGCTTAACACGACTGCTAGGTTTATGTTTGAGAGATTGATTGCTTTTGTTTATGTTTGAGACATTTTATGCTTTTGATTTATGTTTGACATTGTATGCTTTTCGTTTATGTTTTAGACATTGTATGTTTTTATGTTTGACATTGTATGCTTTTGGTTGATGATTGTATCCTTTGGTTTATGCTTATGCTTTTGGTTGTTTATAATTGTTAAAACAGGTTCATAATGGATTATAATAAGAAATTACTTCTCGTTATTCTTATGTACTTGTATGTCCGTTTTTTTTTGGAAGAGAGGTTTAAAACGAGTGCGAGACAATGATTCGAGTATGACGGGACATAAATACACGTTAGAGTTATTGACAGGAAATCCCAAACAATGCATTGATCTTCTACGTATGTCTCGTGAATCATTTGTCCGACTATGTGCACATTTTAGAGTAAATTATTCGTTAGAGGATAGTAAACATGTATCGGTTGAGAAGAAGATGGTTATGTTTTTTATGATAATCGGTCATAATCAACGATATGTAGTTATCAAGCGTAGATTTCAACACTCAAAGCAAACAATTCATGAATATTTTTATGAAGTGTTGGATAAAATGATGCTTTTTGCCAAAGAAATGATAGTACCAACTTCTTTCAATCCTAATCCAAACATATCGGGACATAACAAGAGACTGCGACGAGTTTTTAAAGGAGCAGTTGGTGCACTAGATGGAACTTTAATACATGTTGTTGTCCCTATTAGTAAACAAGATTTATATAGAGGAAAAGGAAAAGGAGATTGTTATCAAAACGTATTAGCAATTTGTGACTTCAACATGATTTTTACGTTCGTCGTGGCCGGCTGGGAAGGTGTAGCACATGATGCAAGAATATTATCAGAGGCATTATCAGATCCAGATGCACCATTCCCGTTTCCACCACAAGGTATGTTTATGTTCTTTTAGATATTTATCACTTGGTTTACTTTTCTAAAATAATTGTATATCTTTACAGACAAGTATTATCTTTGTGATGCCACGTATGCACACATACGGGGATTTATGGCTCCATATCGTAATGTGAGGTATTGGCTAGGAGATTTTCGCCGAAGACGTGCATTGACTAATAAAGAGAAATTTAACCATGCTCATGCAAAACTTCGGAACGTAATTAAGCGTGCTTATGGTGTCTTGAAAGCAAGATTCCCTATTTTAAAGAGGATGACACCATTTCCATTGGTTACACAAAGGAACATTACCATTGCATGTTTCACGCTACATAATTTTATAAGGAAAGAGGGTTTGACCGATGAATTGTTTACAGAATACGATCAACCCAATGTTTCGGTGCATAATAGGCAAGTGCACGTTAATGCTGGTGAAGACGAGGTTGAAGCACATGGTACTGCATCGGATCGAGAATAAATGAATCAGTTACGAGATGAGATTGCTGAACAGTTAATGCAAAGCATGGATACAATGCTTTAAAAAAATGTTATTGCCTTTTTTATGAATATTATTTAAGTATTGTATAACTATTATTTAAGTTTGAATGTTGAAAAACTCTTTTAAGTTTAATAAATCAGTTTATTTATATTTCAGTTTATTTCAGCAGTTTGCAGAAGTAAAAAAAACAAACAGTCTTCTTCTTGCAGATTGCAGACATTTGGTCCAGCACTTCTGCTACAGATGTCTGCAGATGTGGTCCACAGACTGCAGACGTTTTACATCAGAAAAAACAAACAACACCTATATGAATGAGTCGATCTAATTGAGCCACCAAATCATATGTTGTTTCTAATAATTAACTTCTTTAGGTTATGCGTTAGGCTAAGTGTGATGGGGTAACGTTATCTTGACGTGGCTAGCTATTAACTTGGCGTTAAACACCGACCCACAGGATGTTACCCGTGTCTTAAAGGTGGGAAGCGTGAGCTACACAACGCTATGAGGATCCCGATTTTCGTGCCAACGGTCACTATACCATTAATAAGAAAAAAATTCAATTTACACACAACACATTTACATTTTTAAACAAACCATTCTCAAATTTTTCTCACAAAAACATTATTGATATCTCAAATTGCAGGAGAGTTTGGACCCAAGACGAAGAAATAACCTTGGTTATGGCTTGAGTGAATGTGGCCGATGGTGTACCGTGCGGAAGCGTATAGTTTTGTAATGCACTATTTGACGCATTTTGTAGACGTTTAGGTGAAAATAATCGCCGCCGAGACCAAATTTTTTCGAAGTGGATGGATTTGAGAATAATGGTTGCCAAACTTAACCAACTCTTCAAAGTCGTGATGGATCGCGATGATAGGGGAACGAGACGAAAGCGATTGACAAGGCCCTTTGTGAGTATCAAACACTCTATGATTTAAGATTTACGCACATGTCATCCTGGCAAATACTAAGAAATCATCCCGGTTGGCAGCTAGTTGCACGTTCCGATTCCGACTTTGATGATTGCATTGCTTTAGTTTCTATGTCTAAGTTTATCATCTTCAATATGTGATTTAAAAAAAAAGGTATTTAATTGGTCAAAACTTATTTTTTTTTTCCGTTTATAAACACATAACAAAATACATAGTTAAATATTCTAACGACTGTCAACGTCCATATTTTAACGACTATTTTCAAATGGCTATAAATAACTTTGTCTTCCAACTTAAACCCTGCATCTTTCCGTTTTCACTTCAAAGATTTCATTTGAATATCTAAAATTGGGAGGTAAACCGGTGAAATTGTATACCTTCAACCTCCTTCAGTGGCAAACCCTCCTCCAGCTGATGAACATGCTACATGGACAATCGAAGAATGGAATTGGACGTTTAATTTTTTTTTTTTTTTTAGGAACAAGCTCAATACGATTACAAACTAATGGCAGGTAGGCGAGCAACAAGCTGCGCTGCTACCCCCTTCTGAATAGCAAACCCTACCCTGCTAAACACAAAATTTTGTCCCTTAACATGTGCGGTGTTACTGCTTACGCAAATTGGAGAGGGGCATGTCCCCAATTCAGTAGAAGTAACCCTCCTCCAACGAGTGAGACCCATCATCTGGGCCCACTAACAACTCGGCTTGCCCGTCCATCCTCCCCTTCCTCTGCAACGGACGCTAAAGCCATGGCCCATCTCTCCCTCTCACAATCACAAATTCTCTCATTTATGAGCGCGCCCTTAGCTACGTGTAGTGTGAAGAGTCGTCTCTTTCATCAAACTCATCGTGCCACGTCGAAACATGCGGCCACGTTGAAGATTGTCTATGTAATGTAAAATAACTTGTTTAAAATACTTATAAACCATTCGATCAATTTTAAAAACTAATGATATTAAAAAAAATCTACTCAAACTGCCAAACTGGCATAACAAACCTAAAACTACAACTAAATATAAAACAAGGGGAAAATTGATAATCACCAAAACTTAGGTATAATTTATGTAATTAAGCATAACCACAGGATGCTTATACGAATTTCACGAGCGAAACTGTTGGCACTATAACCGAATTAACTACCAAAAATAGCAACTTCAAAGTAGATTGTTTCCCCCTTTTTCATCACCTATGGCACATTTGGAGTGTAACAACATTTTGTAAATCACATCATTTGTTTTTGTTTTCTGATCAGAAGCAATAAATGTCGAATTTCTCTAGACAAGTTCGGCTCTCGTCGAATCTGATCAGAGATGTACACTACAAAATTTCACGATCGTTTACAATCGAATGTCATAGACCCACCATTATTCATAAAAAAGGTGTCGATATTATTCACAATCCATGGTACAATAAGGTACATATTTGAGGTTATTTTCGTTCGGAATGATTCGTATGGAATGTTACATTTTTTGCAATAATAAAATAGGAACTTTGGTTAATAGGGGACAGCATTCTCAATGACTGAGCGAGATCGGCTTGAACTGCGTGGACTTTTACCTACAAATGTTCAAACCGTCGAACAACAAATTGATCGATTTAGTAAATTAATATCTTCATTTATTGTTGTTCGGGTTAATACTTAGTATAATAAAAAACAACATATTTCTCGTTTTTCATGAAAAATAAAAGTCCTTGCACATGCTAATAAAAAGGAAAAGAGTCACTCAACCCAGTTTTGCTTTATTAAAGTCTCTACACTTGTCTAGAATTCATGTGTTTGTGAAAAAAGTCATCGAATAATAACTCGTTGCCCTTTGAATTTGTAAAATAAGAGTATAAGTTATTAAGTTGATTGCCACTTCATCAATTTTTGACCAATTTAACATTTAACAAGTAACGTGTTATAATTTTAAATATTTTTTTCACAAGTACGTGCATTTTAGACAAGTGGAGGGACTTTAATATTGGGTTGATGGGCTTTTTCTTGTTCTTTTTTACATGTACATGTACTTTTACATACCAAAATTATGTTAAGAGGGACTTTTTCGTGAAAAATGAGGATGTATTTTGTTTTTTTTTATGATATTAACCCTTGTTGTTTGTTCCTAAACATGATAAGCTCATAAGCATTTCATGCCAAGTTTTTTTTTTAAGTTAAAATATTTAAGACATATGTGTAATCAGTCACTTAAGCATATTTGTTGCAGAATACTGTTGTTTGATTTGCTTTGTTATTACATGGAGGAGTATAGACGCGATACAGTAAATAAGTTTATAACCATCATTTTTATTGAAGTTAGAAGTTAGGACAGAAATTCACGCAGAACTATAGTTCTGCTCAGATAAGGAGAAGATACGGGTCAAACAATTAGAAAACTAGAAAATTTTGAATAAATATACACCGACATTTGAAGCTTGAAAAATCAAGAGACAATTGTTTGATGCCTTGGTATTTTGGCATGTTTATTGTTGTTCTGAAACATCATGGTATGGAGTGGTTAATAACCATTTACCGCCATTGTTCTTGTACTAAAATAATCAAATATACTGACCTGCTTCCTTAAAAATATATTTTTAACTTTACAGAAACAGACCTGAAGAAGATTGAGATGAATGCTAGGGACGGAGATACGGCCTCTCTGGCCAAGTGGCGAATACTAAACAGGCTACATGATAGAAATGAAACTATGTACTATAAGGTTAGTGATCCCTCTTGTAAAATATTCTTTAAGGAAGTTTACATACTTCATCATCAAATTAAACACATAATATATCATATACAATTAACTAATGAAAAAAAGTCAAGTTTTTAAATGCAAGGTTGTACTTTAGCATGATGTTCCCATTGTTGTATGGAAAAGGCGTTTCGAAAGGAACCTTATAGAAAACTTATGTTTTAAAATGCTAAATATAATTATTAATTATATGTTTTTTATAAGTCAAAATCTTATCACATATTGACCAATAACATTATACCTATGCTGTGACAGATTCTTATTAACCAAATAACGGAATACGCCCCAATAGTGTACACTCCAACCGTAGCTCGTGTTTGCCAGAAATACAGTGGATTATTTAGAAGACCAAGGGGGATGTATTTCAGCGCTGCTGATCGTGGAGAAATGATGTCAATGGTTTATAACTGGCCTTCTGATCAGGTCTGTTAGTTTTAAATGACGTAATAACATTTAATCGTTTTATTTACATTAATTATATTACATACTAGCTAATACATCTTGTTTGATAGGTTGATATGATTGTTGTCACTGATGGAAGCCGAATAATGGGTCTTGGCGATCTTGGAGTTCAGGGGATCGGCATTGCAATAGGAAAGTTGGATTTATACGTTGCTGCGGCTGGAATAAATCCTCAAAGAGTAATATTTTTACATTATCCGTCCCCATTTTTTTTTTGTAACTTTTCGTCACCAACTTATACATCTTTTAATAGGTGCTTCCGATCATGATTGATGTTGGAACCAATAACGAGACCCTTCTTAAAGATCCCCGGTGTAAGGTTCTCTTCACTCATAAACTACTCACTGATACATCATACTACCATATTCTAGAACTTATATAACATTTTTTAACTTGTGTCATAAATAAATTTATCCAGATCTTGGATTGCAAGAACACCGTCTTGAAGGTGAGGAGTATGTTTCCATCATTGATGAATTTATGGAGGCTGTATTCAATCGTTGGCCCCACGTGATAGTGCAGGTATTAATTCCAGTTCTAGAAGCCATGATCCGATAACAATTAATTGTTTTCGCATTATCTGTTTTATGGCGTGTGATTTTATTTTAGTTTGAAGATTTTCAAGCTAAGTGGGCCTCGACGTTACTGAATCGCTACAGAAATACTTACAGAATGTTCAATGATGATGTCCAAGTGAGCACTTAGCAATTTTTCAAGCTGGAGATGATTTTCCATCAAGTATTATTATTATTACTATTATAACGTTATTATTATACTAATTTAATAATAGTATCATCATTTATTAATGTTTAGGGAACGGCAGGAGTCGCAGTTGCTGGTCTTCTAGGAGCGGTAAGAGCACAAGATAAGATGATGATTGATTTCCCAAAGCAAAATATTGTTGTTGCCGGTGCTGGAAGGTATGAAATATGAATCGTCTTATTGGGTTTTTAATATTATAGTCACTACATGCAAGGGCGTAGCATAGTGGGAGCGGCCGACCCCCCGAACTTTTTTTTTGTATAGAAATTTTTGGGTATATACATTTTCGACCCCCCATTTTATAGAAATTTTTCGGTATATACGTTTTTGATCCCCCGGTCGGAAATCTCAAGCTTCGCCACTGACTACATGTTGATTATATTTTTATTATTTTTTATTATGTGGCCCTAATATTTTTCAAGTGCAGCGAAGGAGTTGGGGTTCTAAAAGCAGCCAGGAGAACAATGGCTAGAATATTGGGAAATAACAAACATGCTTTCAAGAGTGCAAGGAGTCAGTTCTGGGTAGTTGATGTTAATGTATGTATATATTCACTGCTTTAAAGATTGGGTTAATAGTTAATACCATAAAATCCGTCATGCGTTTTCATTTGCATGAAAAAGTCCTCCAACCCAATTTTCGTATATTAAAGTCCTTCAACTTGTTAAAAATACATGTATTTATGACATCAACAATAAAGGTCCGTTGCTAGCACAATCATCACTATTTGGATGTTGTGTAGGCAACCGTTTGTTGACGTGGATGCCATGTAGACTCTTTTGGTCATGTGGACCACCATTTCATTATTTTTGACTGCTTTAAATACAAATTCATATCATCTTATATAACAAAAGAAAATATCCACGTAAGTAGTTTTGAACGCTTAGAACATCACTTCATCAAATGCTGACCCATTTAAAGGGTAACGAGTCACTTTTTTTTTTTCACAAGTACATGTATTTTAAGCATGTTGTGGGACTTGAATATACCAAAACTGGGTTGGTGACTTTTTGTGCAAAGCAAGTATGTTGGTCAATCTAGGTTATGTTTTATCTCAAAGGGTCAAACGGGTCAGCTAAACGATTTAACTAAAAAGGGAAGGAGTCAATGGATTGAGCAGGTTGAACATGTTGACATTTATTTGAAATGTCTTACATATTGCTTTGTAAAAAAACTAGATATTTTCACAGTACTAATATAGTTCTGTAATCATATGTAACACATATTATTTACAAAAAAAATGCTTGCTGGTGAACCTCACATGTACTAAAAAAGTGTTCTACGCCAACTCGACCCCTTTACGCTTATTAGCAGTTTGTTTTGTGAGAATGAATCAGGGTCTAATCACAGAAGAGCGTACAAATGTTAGCGATGATATCAAGCCTTTTGCAAGGAAGACCAAGGAAATTAGACGGTGGGGACTCAAAGAAGGAGCAACGCTATTAGAAGTGGTGTGTGATACACACACCGAAACCATTTTATTCCATTCTACGCACATTTTCTTGATCAGATATTGAATATTATCATATTGTAATCAGGTGCAGGAAGTGAAGCCTGATGTACTCCTTGGGTTGTCTGCAGTCGGCGGCTTGTTTTCTAAAGAGGTATAATCTTATATTAATTGAGTAAAACACGTTATGCGGTCATGTATGTCAAAAACATGTTTAGGAATCTCCATTTGTAATTTTATTTTAAAAATTTTGTGTAGATATTAGAAGCATTTAGAGGTTCAACTTCAACCAGACCAGCAATATTTGCACTGTCGAATCCCACAACCAATGGTACGGTTGATAACGCTCGACCAAGTTGACATGTAATACTAACTTTTAACGTCTCAAAATTTTGTCACATGACAGCGGAATGCACCCCTGAAGAAGCGTTTTCTATTGTGGGTAAAAACATTATTTTTGCAAGTGGAAGCCCGTTTAAAGATGTAGATCTTGGTCTGTTTTCTAACCTTTTTTTTAATTTTACTTCTACCATTTTAATAAAATGAGCTTAGTAATTTCTGCATGCTGTAATACGAAAACTTGATCGCAGGAGGTGGAGAGATCGGCTACAGCAATCAGGGAAACAATATGTATCTTTTTCCTGGGTCGGTGAACGGTTCATATCTCCTGTCACTAATCAGAAATTTGAAGATTTTTTTTTTTTGCTTTAACTACTCTTCATCTGACTAAATCTTGAACTGCAGCATTGGTCTAGGTACCCTTCTGTCTGGTGCTAGAATAATCTCGGACGGCATGTTACAGGCTGCATCCGAGTGGTAATTTTCGTAAGGGAACGTTTCACAATATAGCAACCAACTTAGCTCGTTGGCCCGTTTTGTTAAGTATACTTTTTGTCATGAATTAGTGACTATACTTTGTTATGTGGGCTAATCTGATAATTGTTACCGGTTGATCGCCGCACTGGCCAAATGGCTAAGTACAATAGCGATTTAGTGACATTAACTAGGGCTGTAAACAAGTCAAGCCGAGTCGAGCCAGGGTGGTCTCGAGCTCGTGCTCAAGAATTTCAACGAGGCAGCTCGGCTTGGCTTGAACTGGAGATAGAAGTTAAACTAGCCTATGAACGAGCCAACGAGCCGGCTCAATTACAAAATGAGCCCACTCGGCTCAGGTCGTTTCAATTCGAGTTTTTTTAGCGAGATTTTTTTCGAGCTTTAGTCGATCGAGCTACGAGCCGCGAGCTTTATGAACATTAACCCACTTAAAGTTGTAAAAAGAGTAAAATGCCATTTTCGTCCCTAAGGTTTGGTCACTTTTGCGACTTTCGTCCCTGAGGTGCCATTTTCATCCAAAAAGTTTGAAGTCTTGCCATTTTCATCCCTTAGGGCCATTTTTCGAGGGACAAAAGTCGCAATAAATTGCCAACCTCAAGGATTGAGATGGCAAAAAAAAAAAAAAACAAAGGTGAAGGACTACAATGCACAAAAAAGACATTTTGGATGAAACAAACAAATATGCCCAAACCTCAGGGACGATTTTGGCAATTTACTCTATAAAAAATATAAAAATGTCACATTAGCATTAACTCTCTTGTCAAACCTACAGTCTATCTGAATATATGACTGAGGATGAGGTTCATAAAGGAATTATATACCCTCCAATATCAAGGTATAAGCTATAAACCATGAATATTGCCTCCTTGAACCGGACTTTATTACGTATACAAGACACTTATGGCATCCAATATGTGACATTTGCGTCTCCAGAATACGCGACATAACAAAAGCTGTAGCTGCTGCTGTGATTAGGGAAGCGATAGACGAGCGTCTAGCAGAAGGATACCGTGAGATGAGCTACCGTGACCTCAAGAGGCTGAATAAGGTATCTTAAACATTATGTGTAAACGCCTCGATATTATTATTATGATAATAATATAATCTTAATACTGAATTACTGATTATGTAATGTGGTTTAATTTGTCAGGAGGAAATCCTTATGCATGTGGAGAACAATATGTGGCAGCCTGATTACCCAACATTGATCTATAAGTGATTGAACACTCAAGCAATCCACAAAACAAAAGAAAACAAACTGGAAATAAAACCCGGTGAATTTTGTATCATTCGTTTAAAGTCCGTAGCATGATGCATAGAAAAGAGCCCGGTTGGTTATGGTGATCTTCACAAAAGCAAACCAACTCGTGAGTTTTCTTCGCAATGTTAGTCATACTTCATCGTGACAAAATGGGTTTGGTAACGGGTCAAAATAAGTTATGGTTTGTTAACTATGAATACATAAATTATGTTCTCCCTTTTCGGTTTTTGAGCTATTTTCATTTTACCCGTTAACCCCTTAGAGATAAAATATAACCCGAATCGACCTACTCTTAACTATGCGAGTCAAAACCACCCCCTCTACAATCTACATTATATTATGTCTATTTTAAACTTCTCATAATTCCTCATATCATTCTTTTTTCATTGCAGCAATAGAAGAACATTCAAACACAATCTTCAAGGCATTAGAGAGTAGAGCTTTGATTGTATTTTAAGATGGTATTTTAACTCCTATCTAAATGAATGAAATGATATAGTGGTCAACAATGGCTTCAACTTTGAAATAAATAATCACATAGTTTTTAATCTAGTCTAGTGGAATTTATTTTTATTTTTAAAAGTAAGATAGATTATTAGACTACACTTATACGAGTGTTAAAAGTCATTAACCATTCTCGTCACTCTTCAAGACCGGGTAATACTTAGCTTTTAGCCTGTTAAATTTGGTTTAGGGGTGACAGTTCTTGACACGACCCGAAAACTGTACTCAAATATTGAGAGGTTTTGGGTTATTGTATAACCCGTCTAATAAATATCCAAATAGGTGTTGAAATAAACGAGTGGTATATGGGTTGACCCGTCAATCCGTTTATAATTATAATAAACATATATATTATATGGTCAAACTTCTAACCTGCCAAAATGTTTGACTAGTTTAGAGTAATTGGTTACAAGAGTTGTTTTCGCGTTGCACGATCCTAAGCGTGCATTGATTATGGTTGGTTAACGTCTTTAACACGAATAAATATATGAGTCATGTTAGGGTTTGTCATATCAACTCGAAACAGTTACAAATCTACTCTACTAACAAATCTGGAAAACTAATTGAGTCAAAAATTATTCATCTAAGATAAATCACTTCCACATTATACACCATTATGGCCTTTAGGTGGTTTTCATCTTCTTCAAATTTTGAAGAAGAAATGTTAGTAAATCCAGATCAGATTAAACCACCACATCTAGATTTGAACCTTCAAATACAATATAATATACACACCAGCTAACGGTATTTGCATTAGTTTTTTTTTTTGAATTAAAGGTAAAATAAATATTTATTTTTTATTTCAAGTGTTTGTCACATGTATTATTACAAATTTCAATTTATTCTTATATTAACATTTTAAAAACTTATTGTGTTTTTTCTTTTGCATATCAAATAATTCAAACATTAATCAAGTTTTAATTAATCTAATGCAAATCATCATTGTTGTTATTCTTATCACTAATCACTTATCACTTATCAATTATCAAGTGGTGGAAGACTTGCATTTCTCTTGATAGATGCAGGTTCAACTCCCATTTGGTGCAAAGTGAGGCACTGAGACCCAGGGAAACTTGGGTTCGATCCTTAAGCCAAACGAGTTTTACCAATAATTTCACCGCCGTGCCTACGGGCGGGTGGGTTACCGGGTTTTTCCCGTAATTGGTGGTGGACTCGGGTTACTCTCGGAGTACTCTGTTTGGTCTAGTGGGTGCCCCGAGAGTGCTCGGGATTGATTCTGTTAGCCGTTAAAAAAATCACTTATCACTTTAATGGTTGAAGTTTTATAACTCGGGCATTTCACATATGATCTTGTCATTTTCCCAATGTGATACTTACTATAAAAAAAATAACTAATTTAAGGGTTGTTGGCTCTTAATGGTTCAGACATCTTACTGGTTCAGCACTTAATAGTTCAGACTGTTTGTTTCGCGAGCAAATGTTTGAATCAGACATTTGCCTCTGAATGGTTAAGCATTATACTGAGTCTAAACGGTTAAGATCTCTTATCTGAATTGGTTAGACATTTGTCTCTGGATGGTTAAGTATTATACTGCATCTTAATGGTACAAACCTCTTACTTGTTGAGCACTTAATGGTTCAGACCTCTTACTGGTTCAACACTTAACTATTCAGAAGTTGCCAAACAGTCCCCTAACTCTAAGATTTATCAGTTTCTTGTGATATATCTTTTATGACAAAAATCTATCTATATATAATCTAAAATTTAGTTACATGTTCTGTTTCAAAATCAACATTTATGATGTTTTAAATGCAGTACTTAAAATAATATTGATTAAAATAATATATTACAAAATCATAAGTCCGCCTCCATCCACCTTATTCGTTTTAATTAGGGTTTTGAACATGGAAATTAGGGAAGCTGTGGAGAAAGCCATCGACTCTCAACCTCTAAAGCTGTGGAAGAAGCCATCGACTCTCAACCTCTAAACAAGATCCAATCGCAGGTACGATTGACATACGTATGCATCCAAATTTGTGTGAAACGAATGAAAAAGATTGGTTCTTTGTGTGAAACGATCCTGTTATACATTGAAGGGGAAGAAAACATGGAGATCCAATATTAGCTCCGAAGATATGCTCACCGAAGTTCCGAGCGATTCTCTGTTCTTCGTCGATAAATCCAAAGGTTAGATTAATAGCTTAATTACTTGGCTTAATTACAGCTTAATTACTTGGATATTAACAGTTTAATTACTTGGACATTATTGTAAATTGAACGACGCACGCCAGGTGTTTGTTAAAATGCTCGACTAAAAATTAAGTTGGATTTCGATGACATAATTAACATAAAAAATAAAGTATAGGAATTACAATTACAAAGTATATCATCTTTAACTTTTTAACTACCGATTAATCATAGTTTGTGTTACAATAAACTTAGTATGTATGACTTGATCAAAAATTGTTAATTATAGATCTGTTTTAATCTGTTTTAATCAAATCAGTGTTTGTTATATTGAAAGCTTAGTTTCAAAGGATTGGTTTTAGAGCAGGTAGTAATGGTTGATGATGGAAGTAAGGATGGAACAAAATCAGGGGCAGTTGACTTTGTGAGGAAGTATTTGTGCTCCTACGCATGAATCATGGCAAATGAGAAGGTATAAGAAAAGTGACTTTAGTTTATATGATTTGGTCAAATCATGCTTCGTCTTCTATATTTTTTTTATTTTATTCAAGAAAAGTGATTAACACTCATAGTTTTTAAGTTAGTAAGTTAATGGTGTTCAAAGAGTGAAGTTAGATAAAAAAAAAGGGGAAAGGTATAAGTTTTATTTTTAACAGTCATACTTTTTAAGTTAGTAAGTTAATGGTGTTTTATGTTTTATTAGGGAGTTTTTTTAGTTAGTAAGTTAATGGTGTTTTATGTTTTATTATTTTATTAATTATGGAAGTACTGAATTTATTTTGGGATTTAGAAATGTGTTAGGTGTTGGTTCAATATCTTTCTTTTTTTCCAATATTGAAATTGTGTCATTATATCATATTATTTCATAAGTAAGATTTTAGGGTTTTAATTATGGATATTGATTAATGAGGCTATTTACATACCACAATTGCATGATCATTTAATGGGGCTGTTTACATACCACCACAATTTACGGTCGGATTTAATTGCATTGATTATTCACCGGTTTCTTTCTGGGAAGGTGAATGGTCTGAATTTCTATTATATGAGCTCCACCTTCCCTATTGTTGTAGGCCCATATTCAGACTTGCTACTCTACTATCATGGCTAGCTCTCTTAGTGTGAATACATCGGGAATTGGTGTTGGCAACCAAATGGTCCTTGCTGACCTCCGTGAAGGGAGTACCGGCCCCATCACGGTTATGGTTTGCAGAAAGTGGGACGTCACAAGTGTCAATGGACGCTACATGAGCACCGACTATGTCGTCAGTGATATAAAGGTAACTCTCACCCTTTTAACCCCCGTACCCTTTCCCTTTTACGAGTTTCATCGTTATTGAAAGTCTGCTGTTTGGTTTGCACAGGGAGGTGTGATGCATTGTACCTCCCGGAATAACATTGCACACTACTTCTTTGACAAGCTCAAAGAGGGCGGGATATATTTACTCAAGGGTTTTATAGTCCAGAGCACCGATCAATACCGGATTCTAAAAGACAGCCCCTTTGTTATCGGGTTAAATGGCTCCACGACTGTTAAGAGGGTTGACGATGCCAGTGGTTCATTTACGCGCTACCCGTTCTTACTTACGGCGTTTGAGGACCTCGAACCAACAGAGAGCAAGTATTTTGTAGGTATGTTTACTCTCCTCATGCTGGTGTAACGGTTGTTTGCTTTTCTTATATAAAAAAATGGTCCAATAAAGGTTAGAGTAGTTATTGGTTACTAACTAAACAGTCATGTTTGTAAATTGCATATTCCATTAGTCTCTGTGCATTTATATTTGAATTTTGAATAGTAGCATTTATAAAAATGAGTGTTAAATAAGCAGAAATGAATCTCTCACAACAGAATAATGAATGGATATTAAATAATAATGACAAAATACAATAATTTTAGGATCAAAATGGAGATCATCATCATCGTACGTAGTAAATCTACCCCGGTAGAATCAAAATGGAGATAAAACTTATAATATTGTAACTAAATTTTAAGTTAATTTTGTCAATAATAGGATTAAACTTGTAAGTAATTGTGTGTTTTAACTAGCTACTGATAAAAATATGTGGTCAAACGTACAAGCAAACAGAAAACCCAAAAAACAAACCATATCCGTATGAGAAATAACCGAACGAATGGTGAATTCGGTTTTTAGTTCGGTCCCTAACCGTATCCGAATATAAATTCAGATACCGGGTTCCACAAATCTTGCTTATTCGGATAACCAAACTGAATGAAATCGAATAAACCAGATATTAACTGGTTCGATCAGATAACTAAACCCAATAAATTAGTTTATTCAGTTGAATTTGGCTCGGTTAGACTATTAGACACATTTCTAATTCAGGCTGGTTCAGTTTTCGGTCAGGGCCAAAAAATATGCAATCCCAATAAACAGATTTGAACCAATAATCGACTAATCTGATAACTGAAGGACATACCTAGAGAAACAGTGGCTTCTGCACTTTTATTAATGGGATGATTAGTTGACTTTAATCCTGAAATAATTCTACTATCACTCTTTACTGGTTTTACTTCAGCATTTAACTTTGGAACCACTTGGCCCCAAAGACCCCGAATTTGCAGATCTAAATGACAAAGGTTTTGAAGTTTCTTTCCCTGCTGGTGTAATGGTTGTATGCTTCTCTTATATAAAAAAAATGGTCCAATAAATGTTAGATATTATAATCTGTGTAAATCTATATTTAAAAGTGGTGTTAAACAAAAGAATGCTTATGTTTTGGATAAATGATTACGTTATAATTATTATTAAAATACTTTAAAAGCCCTTGAAAACAATAATGTTAGAATATGATGATTATATATGGCAGTATATAACTTTTTTTATGGTTTATTAAAAGGATTTTTTATTTTTTACTGTCACCTACAAATAATAAGTTATATACCTGATCAAATCAGTTTTAGCTGTATTAATAATCTAATGGTTGATCAACTTAGTTTTGAAAGTATTGATAATCTAATAGTTTCAACAGTCTTTATTATTTAATTATTCACCTAACTTTTGAATATTGTAAAATAAATACTGTGACGGAAAATAAAGTTACTTTATACAAATTAAACATATGTAAGAATTTCACATTTTTATTCGTTTATCCAAGGTCTAATTTTAGATAGCTATAAATGTTTAGGGTTGGATGTGAATGTACACTGGACTTATTTTCGTTGCGCTGCAGATGTTATCGGATATGTTACTGAGGTGGGGCCGCAGTCTGTGAAAGCATCGGGTGCTCGCGCGGTTGAGTTCAACCTAACCAACGAACGGTAAGTGCCTCATCCTTATTGTCCGTTTGGTCTTTCTTTTTTTGCCAAGTTAAGTCTTTCAATTTTTAGCCTCTTTTTTATTCCCACAGCAATCGCCGAGTTAGAGTGACGTTGTGGGGTCATCTGGGTGATGCTATGATTAAGAAGAAGGACGAAAACCCGGCTGTCTATTCTCTAATCCTGACTTCCATGAGCGCAAAGTTTTACCTGGGTACGGTTGTTTTTCGACACGTGAATTATTATGCGTACTACTTCAAAACTCTTTACCTTACTTAACACAATGCAGGCGTCCTTGGTTTGTCCAGCTCATCGTCAACTATGCTCATTGATTCCTCCGAGGTACCCGCACTGCAAACTTTCAAGTCGTCTATTAGGTACTGGTACAGCCTTTGTTACACACACTTTAATTATCTGTTTTTATACGTTTATTGCTCTGGCTGAATATGAAACTATGCTTCCCAGTTGTGTTGCTATTGGAGATACTAGCGATCCAGTCACCGAGGATGTGGTCTGTGTTGGTACCCTACAAGAGCTTGTGGACAGAGTACGTGCCGACAAATCCAAAAAGAAGGTATGTATCCCAACTGGCTGTTTGCATTCGTCTCCCCCCTTAGACCTACATACGAGAGTTTGAGCAAGGTTGGGTTTTGGGAAAAAAAAATGTTGACCCTGATGTTACATTTGATCTGCATTTAAAAGACTCGCGCCACGTATGACCGGCTCATTTATCATGCTGGTGTACACAATAATAAAAATTTGAAAGCAAACTGTATAGTATAGTCATGTTTACCGGAAAATGTTCCGCTATTTTCGCCCGCATCGTAGGATTAAAAGCGCTTTTAAGCATATATTTAAAGGCCTTGCATTTATGTACCTTTTATTTGCCCTTCACCCCTAAATGCATAGCCTTCCGTGCCTGCTTTTAGACGTAATTTGCTTTTTGGCAACATTGTACGCCATCTTTGCGGGATACTTTGTGGAAGTCTTTTAAACGTATTCATTTTAATTAAGCGATTAGTGATACAGTGTTATACAATTTTAGGTACACCTGAGATTGTATAATGTGAAAAAGCTTAGAAATTATATCATACACATACAAAAATATTATTCATACTGCTGTTAGTAGGGTTCTACGTTGCGAGTGATGGGGGAGGCAATATAACTGACCAATAAGTTTTTATAAACCTTTTATTGTATAAAATATATATCTATAGTTATATTTATACTTCAATATGAAACCTTAGTGATAAATGAATCATTGCTTTACAACAAATTTTATAACCAATGTACTATCTTCAGCATTGTAAGCACACAAGATGTTTGTTTGCCTTTCTTTAATCAGTTTGGGCCAACTGGGGTGTGTGTGTGGGCCTCCTGTACCTAGGCCAGCCCGTCTCATCCCATCATGTACACGTGTGGCCGCATAGAATACGTTGTACCATCACGTGGTTGTTTGTTAACTGCTAAACAGAACTGTCTATCCTACCAAGTGTGCGGAAATAGGGATTACCCTCCCCGACATAACCTGCCTATGGGCCTACCATGTGTGAAAACACCGTCCATACACCCCCCTCCCACACCCTGTTTGCCTCGCTGAACTAGCCCTTGTATTTTGTTCGTTGTAGGTCATCCTTTTCCGGAACGTTGTAGAGATTACGTCTATTAGAACCAAGAACAGCTGGTATCTTTTCGCGTGTTCCGGTAGCCAGCGTCGTAAGGGACTAACGAGAGAGGACGGTTACTTCATTTGCAAGGCGTGCAAATCCAAGGTTGACTATCCAAGGACGAGGTATATACTTCAACATCTCATGCACAAATTCATTTATTTGTTCCCCTTCCCATATGATGCCATGATTCTTTGTTGTCCGGGGTGATTTGGTACCTTCTACCTTCGCCGCCAAAGAATTTTGGCCCCACCCTACCATTGTTATTGATCTACTATACCCTCCGGGTGAGTTTTGGCTTCATCCGATGTTATTTGAAACATCCTTCCACGTGCCCTAGGTGTCTCTTCCTTCTTTCCTTCTTTCTTAATGCCTGGTTGGAGTTTCGGACACTCTGCTTTGATATGCCCAGTCTGATAGCAGTTGTAACATGTTTTAGGGTTGTTGGGACACTTGTAATACGGGTTTCCCTCTTGCCCACATTTGTAGCACCCCTTTTTTCCAAGTAAACATTCACCCGAATGGTGTTTTCCGCAAGTTTTACAGGTCGGGATTCCACTACTCAACTTTCCTTTCTTGCCTTGATCTTGAAACTTAGACTTCTTATTCGGGCTTGGGTTTGTAGGCTTCTCCAACACCCTTTTCTCTCCTCGTTCTATTTGTCTTTTCAACTCAATTTCCCGGTCCCTTGCACAGTTAATTAACTCCTCCAACGTGTCACACTTGGAGGGGCTTATAAATTCTCGGTACTCGGCCTTCAGCATACCGTGATAACGCTTAATATGCATCTTCTCATCCCACGCTATCTCCTTACTAAACTTCAGTTTGTCAAGGAACGTATTCGTTATTTCATCTATCGTTTCATCTTTCTGTCGAAGGCGCAAAAAGTCTTCCTGAATCCTATCGATTGCAGACTGAGGGCAATGATATTTCAAGAAAGGCTCTTTAAACTCTTGCCACGTTAGAGTTTGGATTTTATCTTCCCCTACCTTCTTGCAATGAGCGTCCCACCAATCCTTGGCCTGGACTTGGAGGAGACCTGTTGCAAACATCACTTGATCTTCTTTCTCGCACCTACTTCTCACAAACACTGCTTCGGTACTTGAAATCCACCTTTGACACGCTATCGGGTCAATTTCCCCTTTGTATGGTAATGGGTTACACGCCATGAACTCTTTATACGTACATCTCCTAGTACTTTTCTTCCCTTGTACTTCACGTATCATCTCCTTTAATTCCTCTAACTTGATGGTCATCATTCCCTCTACCGTCTCCAACACTTGACTCTTTACTTCCTGGGCTAACCGAGGAATATTTGCCTCGATTGCCTTTCCAACTTCTTCCGATATCATAGTTTTCAGTTGTTCCTGTCGTGCCACTTCATCATCATTCGTACCACTTCTATCCGACATCTACACAAACACATCTTTCTTTAATCGACAATTCATATTCTATTTAACATATTAAATCACTATCATATGCATTCACTTCATTCATCATTCAAGTTAATGTACATCACTTGCATCAGTATATTTCAATTATCATTCAACATTCATTGGTTCGTTTCGCATCATTCCATACCATCATTAATAAACCGAACCGTACGCGTAATAAGCGTGACGGGTATCCATGAGAGCTATAGACAGGTTTCCTAAGTTAATTATGCCTCAAATATGTTGTGACATCAGTAAGATGTCTTTCATTATGCCCGAAACGTGTTTAAACACAAACCAGGCCCCGTAGGGGTAGTTTGGTCATTTAAAAGTTTATAAAAGAGTTTAAGTAACAACCTGAGTTACAGGTCTGATGAAATCAGCAAAAATACATAATTTGCTAAGTTATATCAGTAGGTTAAAGCATATATGTGAAATTTATCAATTTTAACCAAACTATGCCCCGTAGGGGTATTTTGGTAATTTCACATAAGCCGAAAAGCTCAAAACTGAAGTATGAGTTTATCAACTTTTGCTTACTGTTAAAATATCATAATTTACCTCAAATATCAGTAGGTATCAACCCTTGTATGTTTAAAATACTTCTAGTACATACTATGCGTTAAAAACGCTTAAAAAGGCTATTAAAGGCCATTTCCGGGTTTGATACTTAAATCTGATATTTTTATATTTCCAGAAGGTTCAAAATAATTTATTTATCATATGTGATCAGTAGCAAAAGGTTTGGAGTCGTTTAGATATGTAAAACTCATTTTATGGCCCGTAAGGGCAAAACCGACATTTACCGGATTAAGCCTACGACTATGAGTTATGCTCAGCCTAAAATTAATTAAAAATCTTTAAAATTCCCAAAATAATATTTTACATCAGTGGGTAAAGACTTTGATACCAAAAAGTATGTTTAACTAGGCTATACGCTAATTACGCCATTTTATTAACATAAAGCTTAATTTTGCGATATTGAGCATAACTCTAAATCTACAATTCAAACTGATGTCAAACTTTGCATATAAGTTTATATATCAGTAATTAAAGTTTCTACTCTTTTACATTTCCAAAAATCATGTTTTAAGGTAATAAGGGCATAACGGTCAACATATGAGCAATTAACGGAAACATGCATATTAATTGGATAACTAATGAACCAAGGTGTATAATCACAGAGGGTTATACTAACATGTAACCTGGTCCAAATGAAGCTCTTAGGTATTTCTAAAACATACCATAAGGGGTCAGAACTGAAAGTCAAAGTGAAAGTCAAACTTTGCGACTTTCGGTTCTGAACCGGGTCTAAACAGGAAATTGTCGGGTTGAACATGTTTAGACATGTCCTTACACTAATTACCAAGTTATATTAATGATCAAACAGGTTATAAGTGTTCTACATTGCTAATCATGCACAAATCTCATTTTAAACTTTCTGTTGACTTTTTATTAGCAAGTTTGACCCGACATTTGACCTAGTTAGAGTGGGAATCAGGGGAACCCTTTTAAGGTTTTATTACCCACATAATTACCAACTTATAACTACTTTTAATTCGAGATATGACTGAGCCATTATCAACTAATCTCGAAGTCAAACCGTAATTACGATGGTTTGACTTTTAGCCAAATAACTAAGCTAAACTTAATTAAAGAAGGACTAGCAAACTTACTGAAGTCCTAAGCTTGATTAGTGATCACTTGAGAGAAGACTTGAGCTCCAGAAGTGATCCAAGAATGCAGATGGAGGTGTGATTGCAACATTGCAACTCATGGCCCTTTTATAGTGGATTTACTCACCACAATGTGTTGCCAAACAAGTCTAGCACTAACCATAACATTCCCACATGTGTCCTACATGTTTAGGGGTTGTTTAGGGGCCATGGGAGATGTGGAAAATCGTTCAAAAGTCAAAAATCGCGTTTAAACAGCAAACAGCAAATTTTCTGTCGCTGGCAACTTGCTTGCGCACCGTAAGGGTCTCTTCTTGCGGTGCGCAAGCCTCCCTCAACAGCCAAAACTTTTTGTTCTTTGGTGTTTCGAAAGGGCAACCTCATAATCCGACTTTGGGGCCTTGTTTTATCAATTAGGGGCCCTTAAAATGTGCCTTGTACTATTACATACCCTACCATTTGGTATGTTTGCTTGAATTCATTTTGAAAGTGCCGAACAATAAGGTTTACCGTGCATTTTCTTCGTAGGAGTCCACCATTTAAATTATGAATCATTCATTGCTATAATTCACTGAACTTGAACATATACTAGATGTTTTAATATGATCTGAGTCTTGGGATTTATAACGAGGTCGTTCAGAGGTGCAAAAGTTAACATGACGACACTTTTAAATCCTGTCAAACCTTTTTAATAAATCCGAGTTTATAACGCTTTTTGTCTTACACGACACGTGTCGTTATTTTATTTAACACGAATTTTCGAGGTGTTACACTTTCGCCTTTCATACACATTCACGTGTTATGCCTAACGGGTTGATCCAATACGTTTGTGGGCTAAAACTGCTTGACCAGGCTGGAACAGACAGAGGTATGAAACTTTTAATTGCAGTGTTACCCCCGACCCTGCATATGGAGTTTTAAATACTGAATTCTACCCCTTCCTGTTCCCTCATAAAAGACGAGGTTTGCAGGTTATGGCCTGCTGCTCCTGGTGTGGTTAGTCATTCGATACAAGCCCGCCTTTGCTCCTATACGTTGTCTGACGGAAAGATACAAACATATTTCGGTCTTACATTGATGAATAACTGCAGCGATGCTAGCATCGTGGGTAGCAAACATTCCATCCATATAGCAAACATTCATGGTGGATTCAACCTCCCACGTATACTCGGGACCTCTTCGGGCATCCCATTTGACCTTTACAATAGGTACATGCTTCCTTCGAAGCTTCTTTACCTGTCGATCTTCAATCGACAAAGGTTTTTCCACAAATTTTAAGCTCTCATCTATATGCACATCTGTATGCGGTATTACCAGTGATTCATCAGCGAAGCACTTCTTCAGATTGCAGATGTGGAACACATTGTGAATTCCACTGAGCTCTTCTGGTAAGTTTAACTTATAGGCAACTGACCCGACACGTTCGATAACCTCGAAAGGTCCTATGTATCTCGGGCTTAGCTTGCCTTTCTTACCAAATCGCATCACTCCTTTCCTGGGTGACACTTTAAGTAGGACTTTGTCACCTACTTCGAAGTGGAAATCTTTACGCTTAGGATCAGCGTAACTCTTCTGCCTATCTCGGGCAGCTTTGAGACGGTCACGAATCTGGACAATCTTGTCCGTTGTTTCGAACACTATCTCTGGTCCCGATAATTGGACGTCTCCAACTTCTGCCTAACAAACGGGCGATCTACACTTTCTACCGTATAATGCCTCGAAGGGTGCAGCCTTAATGCTGGTATGGTAGCTATTGTTGTAGGAGAATTCAATTAATGGTAGGTTCTTATCCCAACTACCACCCAAATCGATCGCGCATGCACGTAGCATGTCTTCCAACGTTTGAATAGTACGCTCACTCTGACCGTCAGTCTGAGGTTGATAAGCCGTACTAAAATTTAAACGTGTGCCCAAAGACTGTTGGAAACTCTTCCAAAAATGTGACGTGTATCTAGTATCTCGGTCAGAGATAATAGACACAGGTATGCCATGTAAGGCTACAATCTTATCAACGTATAACTGGGCTAACATGTCGGAGCTATAAGTCTCCTTGATGGTTAAGAAATGTGTTGACTTAGTCAGTCTATCAACTATAACCCATATCGTATCATTTCCTTTCCTTATCTTGGGTAACTTGGTAATAAAATCCATAGTTACCATTTCCCACTTCCACGTAGGAAGTTCAGGCTGTTGTAGCAAACCTGACGGTTTCTGATGCTCGGCTTTGACTTGCGCACATGTCAAGCATTTAGCTACATGAGTGGCTACAGACTTCTTCAAGCCTATCCACCAATAATTTGCCTTTAGATCCTGGTACATCTTATCAGCTCCAGGATGAACGGAGTATTTGGAACTATGGGCTTCCTGGAGGATAACATCACGAAGTCCCCCATAAATTGGAACCCATATTCGTCCATTCAATCGTAAAATTCCGTCCTTGCTAAGAGTTAACTGCTCCTCAGTTACTCCTAACTTTTCATTAGGATAGTTAGCTTCCAACACAGCTTCCTTTTGTGCAGCTAACAACCTTTCAATCAAATTATTCTTTATCTCCATGCGCTTGGCATTGATTCGGATGGGTTCCATCCTTTCCTTTCGGCTCAAGGCATCAGCGACTACATTCGCCTTGCCGGGATGGTACTTGATTTCACAATCATAATCATTTAAAGTCTCCATCCAGCGGCGTTGCCTCATATTTAATTCCTTCTGATTAAACAGATGTTGGAGGCTCTTGTGATCAGAATAAATCACACACTTGACACCATATAGATAGTGCCTCCAAAGCTTCAGTGCGAATACAACGGCACCCAACTCCAAGTCATGGATGGTGTAATTCTTTTCATGCACTTTCAATTGTCGTGAAGCGTAGGCAATAACCTTGCCTTTCTGCATAAGCACGCACCCCATGCCAGTGTGCGATGCATCGCAGTAAACCACGAACTCTTCTATTCCATCTGGCAATGTCAGTACTGGGGCGTTGCTCAACTTTTGCTTCAGAATATCAAAGGATTCTTGCTGCTTAGGGCCCCAGTTGAACTTTACTTTCTTCTTAGTCAAGGAAGTTAGGGGTGCAGCAATCCTTGAAAATTTTTCGATGAAACGCATGTAATATCCTGCCAATCCCAGGAAGCTACGAATCTCTGTAGGCGTCTTTGGTTCTTGCCAGTTCATAACTGCTTCAACCTTAGCGGGATCCACTTGGATACCACGCTCGCTAACCACATGTCCAAGAAATTGGACTTCCCGAAGCCAAAATTCGCACTTGGAAAATTTGGCGTAGAGTTTCTCCTGATGTAGGAGTTTGAGAATATATCGAAGGTGTTTCTCATGGTCAGCTTGATTCTTTGAATAGATAAGAATGTCGTCGATGAAAACGATGACAAATTTATCTAAGTACGGTTTGCAAACGCGATTCATGAGATCCATGAACGCGGCAGGTGCATTAGTGAGCCCAAAAGGCATCACTAGGAACTCGTAATGACCATAACGAGTCCTAAATGTTGTTTTGTGCACGTCTTCATCTCTGACCTTTAGCTGATGGTAGCCTGACCTCAAGTCAATCTTCGAGAAATAACTTGCCCCTTGCAATTGATCGAACAAATCGTCGATTCTGGGCAGAGGATACCTATTCTTGATCGTGACCTTATTAAGTTCACGATAATCGATGCACAGACGCATCGATCCATCCTTCTTCTTGACAAACAGGACTGGCGCTCCCCAAGGAGACGAACTAGGTTTAATGAAACCCTTAGCTAGCAGTTCATCTAGCTGTGTCCTCAATTCTTTCATCTCCGTTGGTGCCAACCTATAGGGTGCTCTGGCAACTGGTGCTGCTCCGGGGATGATATCAATCCTGAATTCCACTTGCCTATCTGGTGGCAAACCAGGTAGTTCTTCTGGAAAAAACTTCTGGGAATTCAGAGATGACAGAGATGTCTTCTATCTTCGGTTTGGGTTCGTCAATAATCACTTGTGCCATGTAGATGACACAACCCTTCTTTAAACACTTGGAAGCCTTGAGCATAGTCACTTGCTCAGGCAATCCATACTGGGTATCTCCCCGAATGGTAAGTGATTCACCAGACGGAGTCTTTATCACCACTTGTTTCTTGTTACAGACAATTTGGGCCTGGTTATGAGATAACCAGTCCATACCCAGAACTATGTCAAAACCGGCCAACTTAAAGGGGATCAGAGACAGAGGAAAAGAATGGTTCTTAATGGATATAACACACCCATATAACACAGTTGAGACGGTTTCTAGTGTACCATCTGCTAACTCCACCTCATAATTCACGTTTAAGGTTTTGACAGGTAACCTCAACAATTCACAAAACTTATTGTCTACAAACGACTTATCAGCGCCAGAATCAAAAAGTACTCTAGCATATACGTCATTTACAAGGAAAGTACCTGTAATAACGTTGTCGTCTAGAACCGCTTCATTTGCGTCCATTCTGAAGACTCTAGCATTAGTCTTCTTGGCCTCCTCAGGCTTCTTGTTGTATTTTGGGCAGTTAGTCTTAATGTGCCCATTTTCATTGCAAAGGTAGCACGTTGCGTCTTTCATCTTCTTGCAATCCAAGGTTTTGTGATCCGTGGACTTGCATATACCACAAGCATAGGTTTTTGACTGAGTCTGTGAGTTCGACTCAAGTCTGCACTTTCCATAGTGCTGTTTCTTGCAAATTTTGCATTTAGGCTTCTCACCAGAGTGATGCCCATCTTTCCTTGACTCCGATCCTTTCTTGTTATCACCGTTCCCACGGTGTTTCTTGTTCGATCTCCGTGAACCATCATCTTCACGCTTTCTCTTCTCAGCCTCTTTGTTTCTCAGCGATCTTTGTCGGACCGCATCCAGAGTAAGTGACAAAGATATGTCAGCTACAGACCTGAAGGTAGCTGGCCGAGAAGCTTTTACGCTTGCCTTGATTTCCGGGGCTAAACCACCGATAAAACGAGCGATTCTTTTTGGCTCCGGGGTTACCAGATATGGAACCAACCGGGACATCGTGTTGAAGCTCGTTGGGTAAGCTTGACAGTCAAGGTTTGTCATCACCAATGATAGAAAATCAGATTCTATCTTCTCCACCTCATGCTGAGGGCAGTAATTTTCCCTGATAAGGGCAACAAATTGATCCCACGACATGTTGTACAATGGGATTTTTCCGGTGGCTTGAATCAGAGATCTCCACCATGCTAAAGCTTCACCCTTAAAAGACTGCGACACAAACTTAACCACGTCTCTCTCAGCGCATCCGCTGATGTCTACAACCGTAACCATCTCATCCAGCCACGTCATACAGTCAATGGCTCCCTTCTCCCCAGTGAAATCCCGGGGTTTGCAGGAAACGAAATATTTATACGAGCAACCCTTGTCACGGGGTCCCTGATTTAGTATAACCTGTTGAGATGGAGCGCTGTGGTTCGAGGAGTGTCGATCATCATCTTTCTTCGAGTCGTCCTTCTTGGACGGTGGCTTTGAATGCGACTTTGATAGGGTCCTACTTCGAGTCCCACTATACTCTTTGTATTGCCGTTCCAAGGCCTGGGTAACTGCGCCGTCTATTATCGCTTTCAATTCAGCACCCGTTAAATTAATTCGGGCGTTCTCGTTATTCTCCACTGGATGACTATTACCCTCGTCCGAGTTAGCCATTTTAATTGAACTGTTGCAGAAAACAAGGACAATAGTTTATTTGGGAGTTTATTATGGAATTGTCTTTTATGGCAATTCATTAACCATGGTAACAGAGACCATATATGGTTAATTTATAAATCATATTTATTTAGGATTTCTATTTTAATTTATCCTTATTATAAAACATTAGCAGTTTTATTTGTGGCACAAAAGGCCTAGTCACGTGGACATTTTTAATTTAATCTATGATTTCAGAGAATCAAAACATTAAGGCATACTGGCACAATAGGCCTAGTCACAAGGACGTTTATAAATTATAATCTATGATTTCAGAGAATCAACGCATGAAGGTTTGAACCTAGTTCATCACCTTTATTTGACAGGGAGTCATTGCTACCACTGTCTTTTGGCTCATATGGAAATGAGCAGGGCCCGTAGGCACTATATTACCACGTATGGTAAAAATATGATCATCTTAATTGATGATCTAAACCCATGATTCAGAGATCATAAAATTTGGGTTAGGAATCTTTAGAAAGATCCTTTTATATATAAAATGACGTGTGTGATTTTAACGAACCACTTCTGCCAGGAGTGTTAACATGTATACAGATGTTAACAGGGATTTGAATCTTTTGAACAAGTCTTACCATCTTGGCCCGGCCTTAAAATGACCCGAAGGCTAGGTTTCACTCTTTAAGATCCTTATTTAATAATTACATGGCAGATTATTTCAAAAGGAATGATTTTAATTTATTTATTTCATTTATAATTTATATATGCACATAATGGCAAACATGAAATTTATAAAACAAACATTCCATTAATTTATTAAAATATTACACGCTGCCCTAAACGGGTCTTTTCAAATAACAAACTTACCCACGCAGGGGTTTAATTAAATACTTACCCTCGCAGGGGCTTAATAACACACATACCCACGCATGGGCTTAATAATAAACATAATAGTCCACGCAGGGACTTACATAAATAACATACCCTCGTAGGGGTTTACAGAAAAGATAGACCCACGCAGGGGTCAAAATAAACAACATACATACCCACGCAGGGGCTTACTACGATTGGAAGGACTTAGTGGTCCTTCTTGCTTTTTCCTTTGATCAAGCTTGCCAATCCTTGGAAGAAGCTCTGTCTCTCCCTACGGTCACGGAGGAAGCCTCGCTCTACTTCATCCAACCTTTGTAGGATTTCCTCCATTTCTGGGGGAGAAAACCGTGGCGGCTGCGATTGCGTCCGAATAATAGGCCTGGGAGGTATCTGGTACCCATGTGTTGGGTACCCTACTCCCCATGGATCTCCATAGGGTCCTTGGGTGTTGTAGTTCGCCGCTACCATTGATGCGTGTGAAGTGTTATATATATTAGGTGTATATTTTAAGCCCCTTTAACACTTATTTTTAGCCAAGTTTTAAATTTATAAAACACGATATTTTACTAACACTAAACACACATATGGGCAAGTGCACTCATCGTGAGCGTAGTATAGTGTTGGCAAGATACCGAGGTCGTCCAAGGACACAAGAGCTTTTAGTACCGGTTTATCCTCAACGTCTAATCAAAATAAAAAGTTTAGAAAAGTTTTTAAACTAAGAAAAATAAAAACTAACTAAAATGCTGAAAAGTAAAAAAAAAAAAAAACAGATAGACAAGATGAATCACTTGGTTCCGACTCGTATCTAGTGTAACCTTTGATTATTTCCGCACTTTTGCACATAGTTAAGAGATTATCTTAGTTATTGTAGTAGGCCCCTCTTTTGAAGGTGACGTTACCCTCACCCCAGTAGTTCTGCTTGCCATTCTGAGAAAACATGCCGAAAAGAGTTCAATCCTATGGGTCTAGTACTTCGGACACGGCCCAGTGTTCACTGAACACGGCCCCGTGTTCAGATATCTGCAGGATTTATGGACAAGGAATCTTGGGGTTTCAAATTGTTTTTATGATTTTTGAAGCATTTTTGAACTTGAACAACTTAAAACATTGTTATAAAACTTATTTTTATCAAGATTCCATGAACAAAAATCTAACAAACATCTCAATAAGGCTTGAAACTATAGAAGGTTCAAGCTTTAATGGAAGTATGAAGAAAATTGAAGAAGATGAAAGTGGATAAAAGAGGAAAGGACAAGAAGATAGTTAAGAAACTTCTTTTAGAAAATACCTAGGATGGTATGTGAGAATATTCCTCAATTCTCTGTCCCTGGAATGGTTCAAATTTGTGTTACTGGGCGCTGAACACGGCCCCGTGTGACCCGGGTACGGCCCCGTGTTCAAGTGCCAGTAACAAAATTGAAACAAGAGAAACAGAAGTCTGGACACGGGGGCGTGTTGGGTGAACACGGCCCGTGTCCAGTTACCTGAACTGGGTCTTTTTCTGCAGACTGTGCAGCACGGGGCCGTGTTGGGTGGACACGGCCCGTGCCGAGCTTACTGTAAATGAAGAAATTTGTCGGATGGTTCTGTTTTCCTGTATGGAGTGCTGGTTCAAGTTTCCCTTGCATCCTTTACCATCTCAAGTGTGTTTTATTCATTTCAACACCATTCATAACACCAATTTAACTAAAACCATCATTTATTAATCATAGAGAGAATTACATAATAGTCCTAAAAATTAAAAATAAAGTAGAAAATAAAAGTTAAGGGTCCTAATATTAAATAGGTCAAGTGATACGTAAAATCTTCCTAAGGAGTTCTACTTCTTCAATAAGAACCAAAATTCCAGAAATAGATTTCCGGTTTAAAAGCCGTGTAGAGCTCCAAGTCGAACGGTGTTCCTAAGATGTTGCTAGAGCCATTCTTCTATCTCCCTCAGGAGAAGGGAGGCGGCTTCATGTTCCTCGACATCTTGAGGAGGAGGAGCGACACCCACCGGAACCCCTTGTAGTATGTCTCGAGGAGGTTCCGGATGTAGGGCGTACCATTCGGCCGGAATGATGACTTCCGGCACCACATTCCATGCCCTTTGGGTAATAATCGGTACCAAAGGAGGAGAGGCGAGAATGTTCAACCTTTGGTGCAAAAGGTTGACCTCCCGGAGACACCCTTCTAGTCCCACCGTCAAATGATTAATGCGGTCGACCAAAGCCTCTTCCACACTTGTTACTTCATCAAGGGCTTCTCTTAAGGCGTAAACATAGTTTACAAGAGAATCCTCAACCGTAGATGACCTTCTCCCCTGCCTGTTGTTCCTGGAATGTGAAGAAGAGTTTCCGCTTATTCTGCTTGCCATTCTGAGAAAACATGCCGAAAAGAGTTCAATCCTATGGGTCTAGTACTTCGGACACGGCCCCGTGTTCAGATATCTGCAGGATTTATGGACAAGGAATCTTGGGGTTTCAAATTGTTTTTATGATTTTTGAAGCATTTTTGAACTTAAACAACTTAAAACATTGTTATAAAACTTTTTTTTATCAAGATTCCATGAACAAAAATCTAACAAACATCTCAATAAGGCTTGAAACTATAGAAGGTTCAAGCTTTAACGGAAGTATGAAGAAAATTGAAGAAGATGAAAGTGGATAAAAGAGGAAAGGACAAGAAGATAGTTAAGAAACTTCTTTTAGAAAATACCTAGGATGGTATGTGAGAATATTCCTCAATTCTCTGTCCCTGGAATGGTTCAAATGTGAAGGATTCTTGGCTGCATTTATAGAAAACGACAGTACGGTGCGCACGGCCCCGTGTCGGCTGGACACGGCCCCGTGTGTAGATGGAATCCTGACACATTTTTGTCCGCATTCTGACAAAATCAGAAGAGAATCTTTTGGGTGGACACGGGGGCGTGCTGACCTGGACACGGCCCCGTGTCTAGAAGCTGTCTCGATGATTTCTTCAAATTTCAAGGAATTTTCCCGGATCGGGTGGTTCCTTACTGGATGGAACAACCCCAAAGTGCCTAAGATACCTTAATTGATCTAGATTAAGACGAGAACGCAAGAGGTTGTCGGTGAGGGTGATTCCTATGCTATATGTAGGTGGACAAGTCCAACCCTTTCCCGGGCTTTCGTTAAAGAAGGTGTATGTCGAATCGCTCAGGTCTATGTATGCATCGAACGAAGTCGATGGGGAGTCCTTCACGGCACAATCGACACAGGGACGACTTTCGCTCAAGTCCTCACTAGAGTTAGAAGTATCATTGGAAGCAATGAAGTTGTTTGAATGCGTTTCCAACCTTTCTTCTTGGTTATCGTCTTGGAGAAGATTTTTGAGGTCTCCCCTAAGTTCTTCTAACCAATTAAAAATTAGATCTTCTAGTTGAAATAATTCGTCGAGAAGCATTTCTCCTAGAATATCCGGTTGGGCGCATTCGAGGGAGCGATAGGGATTATTTTTACTTTCGCCCCTCTTAAGGATACTAGGAAATGTTGGGTCTATATAGTGGGGTTTATAATTTAGAAAAAAACATTCTAATTCTTTATGGTTACCACCACATAATTGACACCACATAGTACCATAAGAGTGCCGAAAGTAAAAAGTATCAGTATCACTCATGTTTGTGTCAGAAATTACCAACCGTCGGGATCTTACGGTTCTGTTTTCAGTAACTGAAACTTGGGCACGGGGGCGTGTTGAGCGGGCACGGCCCCGTGTTCAGCTTACTGTCTGACTTAAAACAGGATTGCCAGTTCTAATGATTGGGCACGGGGCGTGTTCAGCGGGCACGGCCCGTGCTGAGTTCTGCAGAAGCTGAAAAATTAAAAAAAAACCTAAAAAAATGAAAAATAAGAAAAACGATTAGGCCGCTGATTCCTAACTTTCTTAAAATCCTTGTGTCCCCGGCAACGGCGCCAAAAACTTGATGCGTGTGAAGTGTTATATATATTAGGTGTATATTTTAAGCCCCTTTAACACTTATTTTTAGCCAAGTTTTAAATTTATAAAACACGATATTTTACTAACACTAAACACACATATGGGCAAGTGCACCCATCGTGAGCGTAGTATAGTGTTGGCAAGATACCGAGGTCGTCCAAGGACACAAGAGCTTTTAGTACCGGTTTATCCTCAACGTCTAATCAAAATAAAAAGTTTAGAAAAGGTTTTTAAACTAAGAAAAATAAAAACTAACTAAAATGCTGAAAGGTAAAAATAAAAAAAAAACAGATAGACAAGATGAATCACTTGGTTCCGACTCGTATCTAGTGTAACCTTTGATTATTTCCGCACTTTTGCACATAGTTAAGAGATTATCTTAGTTATTGTAGTAGGCCCCTCTTTTGAAGGTGACGTTACCCTCACCCCAGTAGTTTGAGTCAGCAAGGATACAATCCTAAAAGGGTGGATTATTGGAAGATAATGAATTAAGTTATTAATGCAATATTATGGTAGGCCCCTCTTTTGGAGGTGACGTTACCCTCGACTAAGTAGTCTGAGTCAGCAGGGATACAGTCCTAAATAGCCGGGTTATAGTATTAATAGTAGTTAACTTATGAGGGGGTCAAAGAGTTTGGACCCCCGCCATCCAATACCGTTAAGTATTGAAGGAGGTCCTACTAAATTTGACCCAGGTCCATTGCAGGACCTCTAAACGCTGAACAATGGCAAGACCTTTACCAAACCGTTCCCTTAACCCCCGACCAGGTAGCCAACATACCTCCATATAGACCGTGGAGATATGAATGGTGAAAATCTTTTATTTTATATAGACAGTAAAATAATGCCAAGACACCACGGACAAACGATAAGGAAAGATCACCTTCAACATAAGTAACTAGTTATTAAAGTCATTAATACAAAACCAAATAAAAAGTGCAAAAGATTAGAAATAAAAAGTATTACACTAGACACTTTGTCTTCACCAAGTGATGTAAGAGACTTAGGCAAACATGGCCTTGATTGTCAAGAACTCTTACGATCAATCTTGGATCCCGAGACGACTCACACACTCTATGATGGACAATGGATGATGGTGGTGGATGATGGTGTTATGGTGGTGGTGGGTGGTGGGTGAAGTGTGAGAGAGGTGGTGTGCCAAGGGATGGTTTGAGCTTGAGCCAAGCACTTCTATTTATAGGCTGAACAGAAGCTCGGGCACGGCCCCGTGTCCAGTGGGCACGGCCCCATGTCCACATCCTCTCTTTCTTCATTAAATGCAGCTTTGTCTTATTAGTTGACCACGCCCCCGTGTCCGCTGAGCACGACCCCGTGTGCAGAAGAATCTTTGTACTATGAAGATTTGTCTGGATTGTGCGAATCTTATAGTTGACCACGGCCCCGTGTCCGCTGAGCACGGCCCCGTGGTGGGCAATAGAAGCTTCTACCACTTTGTCTTTTCTGCTGACACTTGGGCACGCCCCCGTGCTGGCTGATCACGGGGCGTGTTCAGGCCTCTGATCTCTTGTTTTGCTTGGGAAGATGTTGTCGTGGGGTCGGGCATGTCACGTTTTGTTCCTTTTCTTGTATTTATGTTAGATTTTGATGTCTTTTTGCTTCTTTTGTTAATTTGAGCTCATTTAATACTGAAAATACAAAAGGAAGACAAAAGCACACTTTTTCCAACATTAGTACTAAAAAGGGTTAGTTTTATGCCTCATTTGATGAAATTTATATGTTAATATTTGAACACATCAACCATGTAGGGGTCGGCCTCCGCGTAACCATAGTTGTGGTGAGTCGGCGGTTCAAACGGGTTATACGCCATGGAACCCGTATATGCAGGAATTGGGTTGTCAAAACCCATTGGCGGTGGCTGTGGCACAGCTGGGTTGGAGGGTCCACCCATTTGTGGGTCCTCTTGATGTGGCGGATAGTGGCTGCCACTGGATTGACGTGGGGAACTGAAATGGAAATCCCCTGCTCGTGACGACATGCGCGCACCGGTTCTCCTTCGCCTCGGTGGTTGCGGAGGTGCCGGCTGCACTAGCGGCGGTGGAGGCGGTGGCGTGACTGCCACGAATCTGGAATCCACAGAGGGATCCTGCTGTTGTTGCGGCTGCTGCTGCTGAGGAGGCGACGAATGGTGAGGAGGTGTATAGTACCACTCGTGCCTGGTGAACATAGCTTGGAAGCTATCTGGACCAACATAGGGTGATCCATGGAACGAAGATCCGTCGGAGATCTCGATCGAGTGGTTCGGTGTACCACTGGCTGGCTTGACGGGGTCCGTATCCTCGTCCATGTCGTCCGCATGATCTCCAGAGAAATGATCTTCTGGACCCAATGGGTTAAAACCCACTGGTTCTTGTAAAAAGTTTGCCGGGTTAAACCGGCCCCTAAAAACTGGTGTAGGGTCACCAAAGGAATGATGCGATAAGGATCGCTGTAATGGTATATACGAAGGCTGAGGGTTGTTGGGCTCGTACTCCGGCTGTGGCCCATAAGGGTTTTGGACCGGAGGCGTAGAGCTATGTGATACCGATCGTCTGGTTGGTTCAAACAAGTTCCTCCTGTTCTGCCGAGGGTCGTCACTCTCGGTAGTAGACGGAGCTCGCGCATGTGATGGTCCAGCTTCATTATCATTGGGGGCAGTGATCGGCCCCTTGCCTCGTCCTTTCCTTCGGAAGAATCTTGGCGGCATTTTATCAAGAGTCCTGTCAATATAGCATGAGATAACAAAACAAAAGTATATGCAAAATAAGGGACAACACAATCAAAGTGGACTTTGTCCTATGTTATATGTCTAGACTTGAAAGTTTAGAATTGTGCAATTGTGTTATTGAGATTAAACACAAACGGCTAGTGTTTAATTCACTCAATGTTGGCTCTGATACCAACCTGTCACACCCCGAGTTCCACGTGTCACCGGTGGGTCCGGTGGGGAGTATCGTGACGTGGTTGGCAACATAATAGTCAAACAACACAATATTTAATATGCACAGCGGAAGCAAATTTAAAAATATGATACAACCGAATTTAATATTGTAATATCAAATGTCACAATATTCGGAAGTTTATCCACAGATGGATCGAAAATAAAATAATATTAATGGTTCAACAGACTTCAGGCATCTTAAGCTTTCGAGACTTCTAATGATGCTAAGGAGAAATCCCAGCCAATTACGCATAGTACCTGCATTTAATCTTTTTGGGAAAATACGTCAGTTTACACTGGTAAATACAATCAACTGACTCATTTTGGAAAATGATTGAAAATTGGTTTGGATGCACGTGGCATAAACATTTTATTTAACTTGGGAGAATTATTTAGATATATAATCTTGTGAACGAATTACATGTTCCTTGTGCGTTCAGTAGCCCGGATCTTGTCCGGGTTAAAGATCAATAGACACACCACAATATTCTTTTGTGCACTGACGGGTGTACGCCTACACCCCGCGCTTAAGTCGTGGCCATTTCGTAAAATGATGCCTAGGATATCCGGGACATGGTCATTAACCCCCCAAAGGCTTTAAGTAACAAGACTGTTTAAATGAGCCGATCAAATTTATTCAATTACCCACTCAACGGTGGAGGATTTGATGCCCGATCAAGCGGTATTCTATATACCGTAACCCAAGCCCGTATAGGGAAAATAAGTTAAAAGTATTTACCTGAGCAATGTATAAATCACAATAAGCAAATTGCAAGTAGCTTTTACTGGTACTCCTAATCTGGAACGAAGGTTTATAATAACCTATTAGAATCCTAACTGGTCTTTAATTAAGCTTAAGCTTAGACCGGCTAGTTTCAAAGATACGGTTCGTACGCACGATTAAGCGAAGACCGGATAGAATGTGATTTAGACCCGACAAGTTCAGAGACTTGTTTAATATGGGTTTATTATTCACATTCTGGATTTTGAGATAAAATCGTTAAGGTTTGACCCGTTTCGGCTAATTTATGTAAACTTGTTACACAAACCAAACCGTACGCGTAATAAGCGTGACGGGTATCCATGAGAGCTATAGACAGGTTTCCAAAGTTAATTATGCCTCAAATATGTTGTGACATCAGTAAGATGTCTTTCATTATGCCCGAAACGTGTTTAAACACAAACCAGGCCCCGTAGGGGTAGTTTGGTCATTTAAAAGTTTATAAAAGAGTTTAAGTAACAACCTGAGTTACAGGTCTGATGAAATCAGAAAAAATACATAATTTGCTAAGTTATATCAGTAGGTTAAAGCATATATGTGAAATTTATCAATTTTAACCAAACTATGCCCCGTAGGGGTATTTTGGTAATTTCACATAAGCCGAAAAGCTCAAAACTGAAGTCTGAGTTTATCAACTTTTGCTTACTGTTAAAATATCATAATTTACCTCAAATATCAGTAGGTATCAACCCTTGTATGTTTAAAATACTTCTAGTACATACTATGCGTTAAAAACGCTTAAAAAGGCGATTAAAGGCCATTTCCGGGTTTGATACTTAAATCTGATATTTTTATATTTCCAGAAGGTTCAAAATAATTTATTTATCATATGTGATCAGTAGCAAAAGGTTTGGAGTCGTTTAGATATGTAAAACTCATTTTATGGCCCGTAAGGGCAAAACCGACATTTACCGGATTAAGCCTACGACTATGAGTTATGCTCAGCCTAAAATTAATTAAAAATATTTAAAATTCCCAAAATAATATTTTACATCAGTGGGTAAAGACTTTGATACCAAAAAGTATGTTTAACTAGGCTATACGCTAATTACGCCATTTTATTAACAAAAAGCTTAATTTTGCGATATTGAGCATAACTCTAAATCTACAATTCAAACTGATGTCAAACTTTTCATATAAGTTTATATATCAGTAATTAAAGTTTCTACTCTTTTATAAGTGTTCTACATTGCTAATCATGCACAAATCTCATTTTAAACTTTCTGTTGACTTTTTATTAGCAAGTTTGACCCGACATTTGACCTAGTTAGAGTGGGAATCAGGGGAACCCTTTTAAGGTTTTATTACCCACATAATTACCAACTTATAACTACTTTTAATTCGAGATATGACTGAGCCATTATCAACTAATCTCGAAGTCAAACCGTAATTACGATGGTTTGACTTTTAGCCAAATAACTAAGCTAAACTTAATTAAAGAAGGACTAGCAAACTTACTGAAGTCCTAAGCTTGATTAGTGATCACTTGAGAGAAGACTTGAGCTCCAGAAGTGATCCAAGAATGCAGATGGAGGTGTGATTGCAACATTGCAACTCATGGCCCTTTTATAGTGGATTTACTCACCACAATGTGTTGCCAAACAAGTCTAGCACTAACCATAACATTCCCACATGTGTCCTACATGTTTAGGGGTTGTTTAGGGGCCATGGGAGATGTGGAAAATCGTTCAAAAGTCAAAAATCGCGTTTAAACAGCAAACAGCAAATTTTCTGTCGCTGGCAACTTGCTTGCGCACCGTAAGGGTCTCTTCTTGCGGTGCGCAAGCCTCCCTCAACAGCCAAAACTTTTTGTTCTTTGGTGTTTCGAAAGGGCAACCTCATAATCCGACTTTGGGGCCTTGTTTTATCAATTAGGGGCCCTTAAAATGTGCCTTGTACTATTACATACCCTACCATTTGGTATGTTTGCTTGAATTCATTTTGAAAGTGCCGAACAATAAGGTTTACCGTGCATTTTCTTCGTAGGAGTCCACCATTTAAATTATGAATCATTCATTGCTATAATTCACTGAACTTGAACATATACTAGATGTTTTTAATATGATCTGAGTCTTGGGATTTATAACGAGGTCGTTCAGAGGTGCAAAAGTTAACATGACGACACTTTTAAATCCTGTCAAACCTTTTTAATAAATCCGAGTTTATAACGCTTTTTGTCTTACACGACACGTGTCGTTATTTTATTTAACACGAATTTTCGAGGTGTTACACTTTCGCCTTTCATACACATTCACGTGTTATGCCTAACGGGTTGATCCAATACGTTTGTGGGCTAAAACTGCTTGACCAGGCTGGAACAGACAGAGGTATGAAACTTTTAATTGCAGTGTTACCCCCGACCCCGCATATGGAGTTTTAAATACTGAATTCTACCCCTTCCTGTTCCCTCATAAAAGATGAGGTTTGCAGGTTATGGCCTGCTGCTCCTGGTGTGGTTAGTCATTCGATACAAGCCCGCCTTTGCTCCTATACGTTGTCTGACGGAAAGTTACAAACATATTTCGGTCTTACATTGATGAACAGCTGCAGCGATGCTAGCATCGTGGGTAGCAAACATTCCATCCATATACAAAGTCGTAATTATGTGGGCCTTGGTGGGAAGGCCGTGACATACTGTGGGCCTACACTATCTAGCATAAATGCATCTACTTCCTCTGCTGACCCCAACGCAGGTTAGCTATACTGTTCGTGAAAACGGAACCATTTAGCCATAATGTTCACGTACCGACATGCGTGCACGCACAAATTACAGATCTAATTAAGCTGGAAACAGTTTAAGCCCTCCAATTTTGATGCCACTACTATCAAGCCGCGCTCAATGGATTGGTATTTACTTTCATAGTTAGTTATTTATACGTTTTCTACCTACTATGTTGTCTTTATTCTATCTGCATATTCTGTGTCTGTTTCAGGTGACACTCAAATACAACCGCCAGCTGTTACAGTGGCCACTGGTACTACCGCTAGAGTGGGCACAGGAGAATCAATAAAAGGTCGTCCCCATATTTCCTCATCAACGTCCCTCTGGGACGCTGTACGCCTATTCATAATTTTTGGGTTGCACACTTACATTATCCCTCATCCCACTACGAGTCCTACATAATAGTTGTTCTCTTAACATATGTTACAGGTAAAAACATCATGCGGAGCGATGCAGTGCATATGCGGCCTGTTTTATGTCCACCAACAACATATTCTCCCTCCGTATCTGCCCAAGGTCTACATCGTTATCTACGATGTTTACTACTATCCTTTTACCATTTCCGTAACTATTACGTTTTTTGCAAACAATATTTCCTGCACGCCACGGAATTCTCATCAAAACGTAGCGGGCCCATCGCGTCTGCGTCCTTCTCGCCCTAAAAAAATAGAAGGTAAAGCTCCATCACTACCCTGTACCCGACTATGCTTTTACCCATCTATCATCCAGCATAGGAATAACATTGCCATATTTTATTATGTTACCAGGTGTTCGTATTCGAACCCCACGTAGGGTAGCGTTTGCATCAACAGGTATTGTCCAAACCTATTTTCTTACCATGCACGTTTTGTTCCCTTTTGCATCTGACTTTACTCCACTGTTTGATATGTTGCTCTCAATCCGTGTGTTGTACTAAGTTTACCTGCTACAAATATTATAGGTGCGCATGTTAAGTACCAAAACCTTAGCCGTCCAACCTTCACATGCCATAATTGTGCAGCGATCATGTGGTATGAAGAGAGGAATAAAAATACAAAGTCGCCTGATGGAACGACTTTCTCTTCGTGCTGCCAGGATGGCAAGGTTTTGCTTGCTCGCCTTCTTGATGCTCCTGAACCATTAAGATCATTACTTGATTGTAACGACCCGGAGACAGTTAGATTCAGAGAACATATTAGAGTGTACAATAGCATGTTCTGTTTCACATCATTTGGGGGAAGATTGGACATGCTATAAACAGTGGTAGAAGCCTATACACCTTTCGAATAAGTGGTCAGAACTACCACCGAATAGGAGCCATGTTGCCAGTTGAAGGTGAACAACCCAGATATGCTCAACTGTATTTCTACGACACGCAAAACGAAGTCAAAAACCGTATAGCTGCTTTGTTTGGCCAGGCCCACTGTCACAACACATGTGATGAAGCGATTGTTGCGTCCCTCATTAGAATGTTAGACAAACACAGTTCTTTGGCTAACGCCTTCCGAATGGTGCGCGACTGGTGCACTTAGAATGAAAGCAACAATTGTCAGCTACGCTTACTAGGCCAAATAATAAACAATCCACAGTACAATCGCCCTAATGTGTCTGAAGTTGCTGTTCTTATCACAAACGACTTTGGGGAAAACACCGAGCCACGTGATGTTATCGTGAGTACAAAGCACGGCGCGCTTCAACGGATATCAGAATTACATCAGCTTTACATGCCTTTGCAGTATCCGTTGTTGTTTCCGTACGGAGAGACCGGGTTCCACGAGCGAATACGCTACCATGACAACACCGGACGTCGGGCGACTAAACGACAATGTGTCACGATGCGGGAATACTACTGCTACAGAATCCATTATCGCAACAATGAAGGCACCACCCTGTTAAGAGGCGGTCGTTTATTCCAACAATATTTGGTTGACTCATACGCGGCCATCGAAGAACAAAGGTTGCGCTGGATAAGGAATAACCAAAATGAGCTGCGCGTTGAACTCTATCATAATGTTTGTGACGCAGTGACGCGTGGGGATACAAATGCTGAGGCTATCGGACAACGTATAGTTTTGCCGGCAACCTTTACGGGCAGTCCAAGATATATGATCCAAAATTACCAAGACGCCATGGCTCTGTGCCGTGCTTTTGGGAACCCCGACCTGTTTGTAACATTTAAAGCAAACCCAAAATGGCCTGAAATCGAAGACATGGTATCTCTCATATCAGGGCAGAAGTCTCATGACCGTGCAGATGTTGTATCACGCGTTTTTAAGCTAAAGCTGACCTTCTTGATTGAAGATATTATGAAGAAACAAATCTTTGGCAACTGCAGAGCAGGTAAAGTTTGTAATGCCTCGACTCTTTCTTTTGCTATCAATTCTCCCACAAATACTAACCTTTTTTAGCTTTCTAATTTTCCCCTTTTTTTCCTCTCTGTCTTGAATCTTTGTCCCCTGGTTATATACAGTTGTTTACACAATTGAGTTTCAAAAAAGAGGCCTACCGCACGCGCACCTTTTGTTGTGGCTTGAACATTCTGTCGCGTCTCGCACACCTGCTGGTATAGATGATTTGATTTCAGCCGAGATCCCATCGAAAATTGACGATCCATCCGGCTATAAGGCTGTAACAGATTACATGTTGCATGGTCCATGTGGGAATGATGCGCGCAGTGCTCCGTGTACAACAGATGGAAAATGCATGAAACACTTTCCGAAACCATTTTATCGAGAAACGACAATTGACGAAGACGGTTACCCGGTTTATCGACGACGAGATACCAAGATTTTCTTCATGAAGGGCAAAACGAAGCTTGACAACCGGTTTGTCGTCCCATACAACCGTTATTTCCTCTTAAAGTACGAATCGCACATCAACGTTGAATGGTGCAACCGGTCCCGAGCAATAAAATACATGTTTAAATACTTAAACAAGGGGCCAGACAGGGCTACAATGGTTGTTCAGGAAAACATTGGCAATGATGGTGAAAAGCGTGCACAACAGATTGTTAAGGTCGATGAGATTAAAAACTATTTGGATTGCCGGTACTTATCGCCGTGTGAAGCTGTGTGGAGAATGCTTGCATTTCCTATACATTACTCATTCCCATCCGTCATGAAGCTAACGTTCCATACACCTAACCAACATCTGCTCACGTTACGTGATTCGGACAGCTTGCCAGCCCTGTTAAACCGGGACGGGATACGAGACACAATGTTCACCCAATGGTTTGCGCTGAATAACATAGATGCAGCGACAAGAAAGTTTATGTACGCCGAGATACCAACAAAGTATGTGTGGCAAGAGGATAACAAGGTATGGAAAAGGCGGTTGGAGCGGACAGCCGTTGGGCGGATTGTGTATTGCAATCCAGCAGATGGGCCAAAGTATTATTTAAGGATGTTGTTGGGAATTGTGAGAGGGCCCCGAAGTTTCGAAGAAATAAAAACGGTCGACGGAGTCGTGTATGAAACGTTCAAAGAAGCCTGCTATGCGTATGGCTTGCTTAATGATGACAAGGAGTGGAGTGACGCTCTTTCAGAGGCTAAATTATGGGCGTCCGGTTCCCAGCTACGGGAATTGTTTGTTACCATGTTGTTGTTTTGCGAAGTGAACCGCCCGGCACAGCTGTGGGCACAGAATTGGGAAATACTATCTGATGATATTTTGTACATGAAACGTAGGCTCTTCATGTTTCCGGGATTACATTTATCGGACGACCAGCTTAAGAACTACTGCCTGATTGAGCTAAATGAACTATTGGAGAAAAATGGAAAATCGTTGGTGGATTTCACAGATATGCCACAACCGGATACGTTGCTCCTCGATAAGATGGATAATTGTCTAATCAGGGAAGAGTTGAGTTACAATAAAAAAAAGTTGACAGACGAACACGATCAATTATATGCATCACTCAACACGGAACAAACGGTCATATACGACACAGTCATTGATTCCGTTACCACCCGAAAAGGAGGGTTTTATTTCGTGTATGGTCCGGGTGGGACAGGCAAGACTTTCATGTACAGAGCCATCCTGTCACGCTTAAGATCTATGGGCCTGATTGCCCTTGCGGTTGCATCTTCAGGTAAAAAAATAATTCTGTAATGTTGTATAATTATTCTCGTGCTACATAATGTATGTGGTTGCGTACGCAACTCCATTTTTACTCACTTTACCTATCCCCGCGCGTCAGGTATCGTGTCCCTTCTATTACCCGGTGGTCGGACAGCTCATAGCCGCTTCGCTATCCCTTTAGAATTACTTCACAGTAGCACGTGTGCCATCAAACAAAATACCCAGTTGGCACACCTTTTACAAGAGGTAAGGTTAATCATCTGGGACAAAGCACCAATGATGCAAAAATATGCCTTTGAAGCACTTGATAAAACACTTAGAGATATCTTGGGGTTTTGTACCTACGCAAATAGGGAACGTGTGTTTGGTGGCATGCCTGTCTTGCTTGGTGGCGATTTCAGGCAAATCCTTCCCGTCATCCCAAAGGGAAAAAGAGAAGATGTTGTTCAGGCATGCATAAATAAATCGTACCTGTGGAAAAGTTGTGAACTCTTCACTCTCCACCGTAGTATGCGTGTCAACGAATACACCTTGACAGGTGTGATAGACATGGATAGGCAACGTTTCAACAAATGGTTGTTAGAAATCAGCGATGGAATCGTTCCGTCAAAAGCCAAAGAAGGTGAAGATGAGTCAACCTGGATTGAGATACCCACCAGGTTCATCGTTGATAGTTGTGGTCTTCCTGTAGAATCGATTGTTAACGCTGTCTTCCCGTCGTTTACAGAAAGGCAGGGCGATGACGATTTTTTGTGTGAAAGAGCAATACTAACCCCACGCAATATAGACGTGGACGAAATCAATGATTACATGTTTGCACAATTGAAACGGGCCACAAAGACCTACAAGAGCTCTGACGAGATATGTCGCGCATCCACGGATGTATTAGAACAGGAACAACTCTATCCGTCTGAATTCCTGAACTCTTTGACAATCCCAGGTACCCCCCCCCCCCCCCGGCACTAAAATATTAGTTACAAACAAAAATTTTGTGACCAGTTAAATTCTTTAATTATTTGGCATTGTCAGGTATGCCACCGCACGCTTTGCATTTAAAAGAAGGCCTCCCTATCATGCTTTTAAGAAATGTGAACCCCTCGCAAGGCTTATGTAATGGCACCCGTCTTATTATCACAGACCTTGGAAAATTTGTTATCAAGGCTAGGATACTTACTGGGTCAAATCGTGGAGATACTGCATTAATACCGAGGATAACCCTTTCATCCACGAAATCAAAATGGCCATTTATTATGAAAAGACGCCAGTTCCCAGTGAAACCATGTTATGCAATGACCATTAATAAAAGTCAAGGCCAATCATTAAAAGTTGTTGGTCTCTATTTGCCCCGACCTGTGTTTAGCCATGGCCAGCTTTATGTCGCGCTTTCAAGGGTTACGACACCTGAAGGTTTAAAGACTGTCATCGTCGGGGATGGCAACGGTGGCATGAAAAACCATACCAGAAACATCGTTTACGAAGAAACGTTTAACAATTTGGCCACATCAGATCGGACGCAATAAACAATACTTGCCCTACCGTATATTTTTGGACTACAAAGAAACTTTTATCGCCTTTATCGCTGTTAATCCAACATAATAACTGATGCATGCCCTAAACCCAATTTTTGTTTGTTCCGTCCCAAACGCAACAGCTATATACGTGCCACGTTGAGTATTATGCGTGTACCCTCCAACGACCAACTATCCACGTAGTCTGTCAATAACGACAGCGCAGCAGCTATATATGTGCCACGTTGAGTATTCACCGATTCGATCATAATATTTAAGTTCAATTGCTGCTCATTTTTAATGTTTTGCAGTTATGCCTAAAGAAGGTGAATCAATACGCCTGCTTAGCCTGATATGGATTCCCAAGTTGTTCGTAAAGAGGCTACAAATTGTGATTCTCTACACCATATGCGTTTGTTCAAATTAACCATATATACGTTTAATCATTAATTTACTAAATTTGTCAATAGTTTATTTGTTTATGAAATGCAGTGATGGCCAAATGAATGCACCTTCATTCAGTAATCATGTTATCCCCGATTGATGTAATCGTTTCTGTTAAGAGTTCTTAACTATTGAGTGCTGTATAGCTAATCATTTTTTACTTCACACTTATGAGATGTGCATTTTAGTTACTGCATTGCTTAACTTAATTTGGAAACAAATGAAGGATACCGCAACTCAAAGCTGATAACCTGTCGTTAAGTTGTCCTTAATGTGGCATTGATGTCTTTCTTATTTCGTGTACACAAGTAGTTACTTATTCAGGAACCCATTTAGATCTTTATAGCTAATGTATTAATTGTGACCGGTGATGCTTTTTTACTTAGCTCAAAACATAACCTGTGCTAAATAAACAAGCAATAACATAGCCTACTTGATAGTTCTAATCATGTTTGTGGATCAAAATTGTTGAGTTTAATCCTAATAATCATGCAATCTAAGTCAAGACAGCCAAAGTTAATTAAAATAGTCAATATTTGATGTCATTGTAACTTAGAAACACGTCAATACATGTGTATTTGATACAAGTGTATTTTGGTAAGTTTAGGATGTCACTTGCCGCTGTATTTTGTTTTTTGGTTTAATGGTATCTTAAGCCTAATCCAGTTTGTAGATCCTAATTAGTCTTATTGTATGAAAAAAAACCCTTAGCATTGCCTGTTTTAAACTGTTTTTAGAAACTTTATGTAGTCTGTAGTTTTTTTTTTTTATCAAATATACATATAAATGTATTACTTTTAAGTTGTTTGATACTCATTTCATATTCAACTTTTGGAAATTTAGTGCTCCAAGTGTTTTATACTCATTTCATCAACAAAGATAAGTGTTTTTTTTATATCTGCAGGTTTTGTGGTGGAGTTGAACAACGTGACGCTTATGAGTGTTGTCTAACTATTGCATATTGTTAAGGCAGTGGTATCTTCTTTTTTAAAACCCTTTAATAATGATTGTCTTAAATACATTATATATTATGGTTAATAATGGTTATGGCTAATAATACACATAAATAGATAATATATATATATATATATATATATATATATATATATATATATATATATATATTATAACGAAGCATCAATTCATGAAATATATATGATACATATTTACAGTAAGAAACTTTTTTTTCCAGAAATTAGATCATATTTTCATACAAGTTCTTGAATGTTAAACACATGAATTTTGCAAGCTAATCATAGCAAATTGACATGAACTCATTATTTCATTACATTTACAGTAACATTAACGTAAAATAATGTTCACATCATCAAAACTATCAGCTCTATACATGCATGTACCTTTTAAGCCTTTTTAAGCGAGTTAAACGAACGTAGAACACAAGTACATATACATAGATGGATCAAATCACACACATTCATCCATCCAAATTAACCATTATAATGTTTAACAATCTGATTTTTAATTTATTATTATTATTATTATCAATATAATTGTTTACAATTATTACCAAACGGTTTTCAAATAATATTTTAACCAATTAACTCATCCATTTTATTTAATAATATAGATTTATATATATATAGACTTCTCATATTCAGATTCCATAACATCAAAATATATGTTATCATCATTTATTATTATTATTATTATTATTATTATTATTATTATTATTATTATTTGTTGTTGTCATTAATGCAATTAGATGTGTGAGCAACTTTACACCTGATGACTTCTCATATTCAGATCCTATAACATTTTTGTATTTAAACTTTCATTAAAATGAAAACTGCCACAGGTCATCCCAAGAGCCTACTTATCATGTCTCTATAAATACACAGCCACATTCAAGCATCCTCCCTTTCATTATGCAACCTGTGACTGAATATCGGAAGACACCTGACAACATGAAGAAAACCACTGCTGTTGCTAACTATTCAGAAAGTTTGGCGACTCTTGAAGAAATATTACACCATGGTCGAGAAAATAAGAAACACACGGTATCAACACTTTCTATAATTTCGATTGTTTTTCCCGGCATTATTATTATCCATACATTAAATGTGTTTCTACTAATCCATGCAGAATGCTGAGTTCAATTGTCGTGTGGTGATCAAAGGCGTACGTAATAGCGAAGAGTGGTTCAGACTTATGTGTGGAGGAGGAAAATGCATGAAAGGTGTATCACGTGATGACGGGGAGCTGTGGTGTGCTGGCTGTGAAAACCTAGTTATGTTTCCCCGAGCAAGGTTCGGTTTCGATATTATATAGTTATGTGCGTTGGCAAACACCTTTATACACTTTCACATCTAAAAAAAAAAATTTCAACAGGTTCCATCTTGAACTTGATGTGCTCGATTCCACGGCAAATGCGGTCATCGTGTGCTTCGATGACACTGCACAGATTCTAACAAGCACCACTGCTCAGTCTATACTCAATGTGGAATGGGGTATCTCGCATATCTACACCGTTTATTCCGAAACCATCCAGGATAGCTTCACTCCAGTCATGATACAGAACTCTAACGGTAGCATCTCAACGCTCCCAAACTGCTTACACTCACTTGTGGGCACCACCCGAACCATCCAAGTTGATACATCCACATACTACCATCATGGGGCCTTTGAGAGCTTCAACTGCAAGTGTGTGCTCCCAGACGAAACCGATTGTCAATCCGTTGGATCTACCACTCCTACTCCCATGACTAGGAAGGGTAAAGGGGTGATGACAATACCAACACCGGTTAAGCTCAAAGAAAAAATCAGAAAGTACATGTAAGTTTCTATATATACTTTTGACTTACCAAATTCCATGAACCACATAACTACATATCCATTTGTGTTGTGTTTAAGTAAATGTTTAAAATTGAATATTTGTCACTATGCCAATACTTGAACGGAGTTACATTCTATCAAGTTTTTAGTACAAAATAATGGAATATGAACTACTAATATATACATCATCCAAGTTAAAGTTCTGCCTAACATTTCCTTTCTTTCTTTCCCAGCCCTACTTATGAAGGTTCTGATTCAGATGGTTCTGTGGGTAGCGCTCCAGGTGAAAGGTATATATTTAGCCTATAAGCATATACGTTTTAGACATCATATCCATTTGTGTTGTGTTTAAGTAAATGTTCAAAATTGAATATTTGTCACTATGTCAATACTTGAACGAAGTTACATTCTATCAAGTTTTTAGTACAAAATAATGGAATATGAACTACTAATATATACATCATCCAAGTTAAAGTTCTGCCTAACATTTCCTTTTTTTGTTTCCCAGCCCTACTTATGAAGGTTCTTATTCAGATGGTTCTATGGGTAGCGCTCCAGGTGAAAGGTATATATTTAGCCTATAAGCATATAGATATTTATTTATTTTTTCAAATAAGGTAGGTAGTAATATTAGGTTTGACATATATTATTTTATTTATAATCGTGAAAAAAATTAATGGTCAATTCCCTTACATTACTTCATATCTTTTTCATAATTTCCTAACTATGGACGCATGTGTACAACTTAGTAGTTTATGCACCCATACCAATATATACCTCCTTTGAACCCAACTGAGTAGCCTTATTAGTTATAATTTCAATTTTCAAAGCTTGGTTAATAGCTTATCTGGACTTGAATTATAGGTCAGGTAATAATGTACAAATGAGCCTAATATATTCATCTGAATACATTAATCGACATCTCTTAAGAATGAACCAACACCGACATTTTTCAGCAAGATATGATATTTTAACTCATCCAATGAAGAAACTCTTAAGAGACTTGTGAATAAGCTTAAAAAATCACCTCAAGAGGTTTTTGATTCATTGAAAAATCAAACAGTTGATTTAGTGTTTACTGCTCATCCAACTCAGGCTATTAGGAGATCTTTGCTTCAAAAACATGGAAGGTATGCTCTATAATGCTTTGAATAAGTCTTACTTTCATTAAAAGAGTTGTGGGTAGGCCTGTAAGCGAACCGATACGGATGTTCTTAATAAACGAATGAACATGAACAATTTTTTTTGTTCATTAATTAAATGAACAAACATGAACACATGCTTCGTTAGTTTATATATGTTCATAAACGTTTGTTCACTTAAAAATTTGTTTATGTGTGTTCATTTACCTTCATTTATCTATGTTTAAGTTCGTTTAATATTCATTTCAAGTTTTTAGGCAGTTACAATTTAGTCTGGTTTTATTTAATTTATTGTAGCATATTGTAATATGATTTAAGGTTTTCATATGGTAGTGAGTTCTCTCAATGATTTTTATGGGTTAGTCATGTATGGAGAGTCATGCGTGCACATATGTTAAGATATTTGATTTGACTAACTCATAGCCGTTGCTTATGTTTACTTGCTTAAACCTGTTGTAGACAAGAAACTACTAAGGGGAAGGGCGACTACATGGGCATGCATTAGCGGCAGAAGATTTCGTGAATTATTGAATAAAACCGGAAGCTTTATGAACTCCTTTAAGTTTTTTTTTTCTGTAATGTATGTTTTTAGACTTGGCATACATGTTTGTTCTTAAACACATTCCGCAAACAAAGTTTCCTGTGCTATGCACGCCTTAAATTTTGTGTGGCCGGCTTATGGTACAAGCTCTTATGACGTTTTGTATGGCTTCTCTTACATTGTCTTTTGGCTAATTACCTTTTATCCATGCATAAACATTTTTCCCGAACGCACCACAAAATGAAGGACACTAACTGTTGGTCATGCCGTGCATCGCACGGGCCTACCCTCTAGTATTAACAAAACAAAAGATAATTAATCATCAATTAGTACTTTACATTAATATCATCCATAAACACTTTACAATGACATTATTTTTTTACCCTTTTGATGCAATTTGTCATGTGCTATATCTAATATTTTATATTTTTACGTATAATATTAATTTCTTAAAATTCAATTCAATATCTACAAAGCCCATGACGGGCAATAGTGCTTGCCTTTTATTGGGTTGAATGGGCGGCAGGGGAATAGTGCCAGGCAGCTGCCTGACACTCCCCTATTGGCCCAACAAATTTATGATTTTATCCCGCTTTAAAATTACGATTTTGCCATCAGTTCAAAATTATGTTTTTGCCCTCACTTAAAAATAAATTTACGCTTTTGCTCACAGCTAAATATTTCAATTTTGCCCCAGGTTAAAAATTACGATTTTGCCCCGTTTCAATTTACAGTTTTGCCATTAGTTTTTTTCCCTTAAAATTACGATTTTGCCATAAGTTCAAAATTAAGTTTTTACCCCCACTTAAAAATAAATTTACGCTTTTGCTCCCAGCTAAAAAATTCCAATTTTGCCCTCGGTTCAAAATTATGATTTTGCCTCGTATAAATTTATAGTTTTGCCATTAGTTTTTTTTTCTCACAGCCAAGTTACGATTTTGCCATCAACTTAAATTTACATTTTGCCCATTGTTTTTGTTTGTTTTCCTGGTGAAACTACAATTTTGCCCCCAGTGTAAAATTACAGTCATGCCGGCAGCTTCCTGGCACTCCCCCATTGGTCCATTTAATTTACGATTTATCCCTGAATTAAAATTATGATTTCGCCCTCAGTTAAAAATTACGTTTTTCCCATCGTTTTAGTTTTTTTTAGCAAAACTATAAAGATTTTTTTGTTTTAATTGGTTTACTCGATTTAATATTTGTTCGTGTCAAGGAGCTGTCAAACACTGGCTCATTGGTCCTGAAAAATTACAGTTTTGCTCTTAGCTCAAAATTACGGTCTTATCATCATTTTTGTTTTTTTTTTTCTAGCAAAATTATTGTAGTATTTTTTTAATTGATTGAGAATTATTCGGCCATCGCCCCGCAACGCGGGCGGGACATCAACTAGTTTAATACAAAATGATAAGACGTGAAGAGAATGTCATGAAACATTCTCCTTTAACATTATAATTTTTAAATGAATAAACATAGCTATTATTTATAACTCTGTTGTAATGAATAAGTTTTTTTTTTTTTTTTTTGGAAGGTGACTTTCTATGTACTGGACCAGTGGTCACCGGGTTTATATCAAAGACATTCCCCCGTCAGCCCCGCGTCTGCGGACGCGATGTTCGATTGGGCCCCGGCCACCGCGTGAGCTGACTTCCGCCCAGAAACCATGCTGCCCCCACACGAGTTATAATGTATATTAAGCTTTTGTCCTTTTTATATTAAAAAATAAATTATTAAATAGTATTTAACCATGTAATACATGAGATTTATAACTAATTATAGCTCAGATATATTTGTTATTATTTTCTTTTATATATATTAACTATCGATTATAAATTTAATAATAAATAGTAGAGTTAAATGCCATTTTAGTCCCTGTGTTTTTGGGCCATTTTGCCAGTTTAGTCCAAAGGTTTCATTTTTAACCTGTGGGTCCAAAAAGGTTTCACATTTGCCATTTTAGTCCACTGGGTTAACTTTATCCATTTTTTCTGTTAACGAGAAGGCCAATTCGGTCATTTTATCTGGCTGAATTGCCCTTTTAGTTAACAGAATTACATACAAAATGACCGAATTGGCCTTCTCGTTAACAGAAAAAATGGATGAAGTTAACCAAGTGGACTAAAATGGCAACTGTGAAACCTTTTTGGACCTACAGGTTAAAAATGAAACATTTGGACTAAACTGGCAAAATGGCTCAAACCACATGGACTAAAATGGCATTTAAGTCTAAATAGTATTTCTTTTTATTATTTGGACTAGTTGATACTTCAAATTTCATTAACCACAAACAAAACTCTCAACTACGAATAAGAATCAATGAAAACAAAAGAATATTGACTCATGTATATTTGAGGGGAGAGGCTATACAATACCAAATGGAAGGTTTACACGTGATAAGATAGAACATAAGGCAATTTTTGCCTTATTAACCGTTACACTTCGAATACAATTTACTAAGAGGTTAAAGCAAACCTTACTAACACAATATGATGAGACTGCTATATGTCACTTATATAAAGATATTACCGATGATAGTTGTAACCTTAACTTAAAAAAGTCTTTCAATAAAGCTTAACCATAACACATATAGTTAGGGCTGCAAAGGAACCGAGCGAACACGAACAAGACCTTGTTCGTGATCGTTTGTTAAGATATATATATATATATATATATATATATATATATAGAGGCCGGTTATCATACAAATACCCTTATCGTACATTACGTACGCTACAATCTCAGCCGTCAGATCATCTTCCGCATTTTAAAATCGCATGTTGTTTTTTTTATAACAGTTTCGCATGTGATAATTTTTTATGAATTCGCATGTTGTTTTTTTGTACCAATTTCGCATGTGATAATTTTGATGAGATAGCATGTTGTTTTTTTTATAACAATTTCGCATGTGATAATTTTTTATGAATTCGCATGTTGTTTTTTGTACCAATTTTGCATGTGTTAATTTTGATGAAATAGCATGTTGTTTTTTTTAACAATTTCGCATGTGGTACAAAAAACAACATGCGAATTCAATGCGGGAAGATGATCGGCGGCTGAGATTGTAGCGTACGTAATGTACGATAAGGAGATTTGTACAGTACTCTTTACCTATATATATATATATATATGTGTGTGTGTGTGTGTGTGTGTGTGTGTGTTCACGAAGTCTTACCAAACAAGATTTTATGTTTGTGTTCGTTTGTTAAGAAATGAACTTTTTCGTGTTCGTTTGTTAATTTTAGGCAACAAACGAAAACACACGTGGATGAACACAAATAAGCATAAATTATTGTTCATGAACACAAATGGAAACAAACGAACACAAACAAACGTTCATAAACAAAACATATAATATACAGACACTTATTAAATATTTTATTAGTCGGAATTTTAAAGTATTTAAATAAAATATAAAAACTAAAAACACTAATGAGCTATTGAACACAAACAAACATGTTACTGAACGTTCACGAACATAAATGGACGAACGTGATCTTTGTTCATGTTCGTTCCTTTAAACTAAACGAACGAAATTTCTTGTTTGTGTTCGTTTGCTTAATAAACAAACAAACTTTCTGATAGTAGAGTAACGTTTCATTCGTTTGCATCCTTACGGTAGGAAACACCCAATTTAGAGATGGCTAGTTTTAGCATTATATTAAACCGCGCACGGTGCCGGACCGCCGGTTCAATAATATTCCAATCAAATCGGAGTCGGCGGCCAATCAAAATATAAAATGACAAAACACAAAATTTCAAAACCACCACAAAGCGCAAGTTAGCACCCCACTCCCTTTTTTCTTCCGGTCAGACCTTTCCAATTTCCCAATTTCTTCGCGACAGCTTCTTCAACCTTTCTCTCTCTAGGGTTTCATCTACACAATCAATTTTCAATCCTTCTTCCGATCGCATCTTCTAGGGTTTCTGACTCTGTTCTTTCGGTTCTGAAACAACACGCGTTTATCATCATCAGTTATGGCGACTATGGAGAGCTTGATCGGTCTGATAAATCGTATACAACGAGCTTGTACTGCTCTCGGTGATTACGGTGGCGGAGACTCCACTTTTTCTTCTCTTTGGGATGCTCTTCCTTCTGTTGCAGTTGTTGGCGGTCAGGTATTATTTGTTAATTGTTTTTTTTTCTCTTCGATCATGTTGATATCGTATGTAAGTTTAAATATCGTGTGGTTGAAGATAGATTGAGATCGTATCGGTATTATTGTTCAATTTGTTCGATCTGTTTAGTTTGATTTTAATTTATGTTTAGGCTATTATGTACCGACTTGAGAAGCACGTAAACAGTTTGGATTCTGATCATTAACTTCTGACTTTTGAACTGGAAGTGAATTTATTGAGTGAAATTAGATAGAAACTTTTATTTGAATTTGAATTGTTTTTATAAGTCATTAGTTATAACCTTATACAGGTTATTCATGTAGTTTTACTTTATCTAATTGTTTTGTTTTGGCTTATTTGTGTAATCTGCAATTGACTTGATGATCGTATCACTGTTCAATTTATTCGATCCGTTTTGTTTGATTTTAAGTTAGGTTTTGGTTTAGGTATCGGTTGTATAGATCGCTTCTGTTGAGGCTAGAAATTCAAAAGGAGTTGGAGATGATATTATATAATGTGTGTAACTTGAGAAGCAAGTAAACTTAAAAGTATTAGTGAAGTGAATTTATTTAGTGAAATTGTATACGAAACCTTTCGTTTGAATTTTAAATTGTTTTATAAGTTATAAACTTAATACAGGTTATTTATGTAGTTTTACTTTATCTTATTGTTTTGATTTTGCTTGTTTGTTTAATCTGCAATTGACTTGATGATAGAGTTCTGGAAAGTCTTCGGTGTTGGAGAGTATTGTAGGGAGAGACTTTCTTCCTAGAGGATCTGGTTAGTTGTTTATTTTATGTTATTGTATACGTATGGTTTTATTATTAAATTTGTAGTGTGTGTTGATGTATATAATCTGTATTACGTATTTATTCCAGGGATTGTCACAAGGCGTCCTCTGGTGTTGCAATTGCACCAGACAGATGGCAGGCAAGAAGAGTATGCTGAGTTTGGTCATTTGCCCCGTAGGCGATTCACTGATTTTTGTATGTGAAGTTACTGATACTGATTATTGTAATTTTGTTTGAATTTGAGTGTGTATAAACATGTTTTATTCAACTTCAAAAAGTGTATGTTTTTCACTTAATAAATTTAGTTTAAAATATTAGTATTTTACTTTAACTAATGCTTACTGTACATTTTTTTTATGTTAGTGTAAGACGCGAATGTGTTTCTAATTTCTAAACCTATTTGCAGCTTTGGTTCGTAAAGAAATTCAAGATGAAACAGACAGAATTACAGGGAAGACTAAACAAATATCTCCGATCCCAATTCATCTCAGTATATACTCGCCAAAAGGTGTGTCTTTTAAATATACATCATGTAGACTTGTTGTACTAGTGCTGTTCTAAGTGCTTGTTATGAGCTACCGCTGGTTTCGATCTACTTATATTATTTTTAACGTCTCAACATCGTTTTCTTGTTCTTCCAGTTGTGAACTTAACCTTAATCGATTTACCGGGGTTGACGAAAGTTGCTGTTGGTATGTTCTCCCTACCTTTTCTCATAATTATCAGATTATATTGTTGCCCTGAGCTTCATCTGATATGAAGATACTTGTTCTTTTCAGAGGGACAGTCTGAAACCATAGTCGAAGATATTGAAAATATGGTTCGACTTTATGTTGAGAAGGTAAGGCTGTTTTATGTTGTTTATCTGTGACCAGTATTACTGGTTATTTTTTTCTATGTATGTACGTGCATGTTTTTTTGAGTAAAACAAAAATCTTATTATGCTTTGCATCAGCTATATCAAGTCATAGATGACAATTGACTATATGTAATCAATATGGCGTTGTACTTGTATTTTAATGCAAGTGTATGATAATTTTGTATTTGTGTTTTGTGATGAATTTTAAAATAAACATTTCATCTGGTCTTTCGAATTATCAGATTATTAATATTTTAGACAAAATCTAATATTAATAATTTGGATAAAGATTAATAAACAAATAATAAAATAACCGTTTTTGTTCAAACTGATATATGATTAATGTCCAAATGTTGAAAATGTTTCTTAATATAGATGAAGTGATAAAACCTATGGACTGGAATCTGAGTTATTAGTTTCATTCAATATCTAAAATGTAGTTGTTTTTTACAGCCTAACTCCATCATACTGGCAATATCTCCTGCTAATCAGGATATTGCCACATCGGATGCAATTAAACTTGCCAAAGAAGTGGACCCCACAGGTATCTTTACGTTCACTACTTGCAGGAAAATGTCTTCCTTCATACTTTTCTTCTCGTCTTATGTATTTCTTAACTTGATAGGCGAACGGACATTTGGTGTGCTGACAAAGCTTGATCTGATGGACAAAGGAACTAACGCTTTGGATGTGAGATATTATCACTATGATTTATGCTTTATTATTTGATTATTATTTCGCTGATGTTGATACTGTTTTTAAAAGGTCCTTGAAGGCAGAGCTTATCGTCTACAGCATCCTTGGGTTGGAATCGTGAACAGATCTCAAGCCGATATCAACAAAAATACAGATATGTTGTATGCAAGGCGAAGGGAGCGTGAGTATTTTGCTACAAGTCCTGACTACGGTCATTTGGCCAATAAAATGGGTTCCGAGTATTTGGCAAAACTTTTATCTGAGGTAATATTGTTCACTGACATTTAGTCTGTATGTTTTCTCGTCGAAGGTGTAAGTGTAATATTTGTAGCTTCTTTCTCCTATGTAGCATTTGGAAAGGGTAATCAAATCAAAATTACCAGGCATTGTTTCCATGATCAACAAAGGTATCGAGGAGATGGAAGCAGAGTTGGACCGTCTTGGGAGGCCAATTGCAGTAGATGCAGGGGTCAGTATTTTTTTTTCTTTTTCTAAAATCTGTGTGATTTGTAGAAACGGTAAAATAGTTATCTTTAATTCCCCTGATTGATCTTTCAGGCACAATTATACACCATCTTGGAACTTTGTCGTGCTTTTGACAAAATATTTAAGGAGCATCTAGATGGAGGGTAAGCATAGTTCTTGACCTTTAAGTTTGGCTGAATATTGGTCTATATGGGTTATTTTTTATTCATAACGGGTCAATCGAGTAATAATAAACTAAAAAAGAAGTGGTCAAACATTTTTAACTACTTGCTACGTCCTGTGATCTTTTAAAAAAAACTGGATCATTACTGAATATAGTTTTGTGATTGTATTTGCTTTATTCATTATTTATGAAATTTTCAAATAATGGATCGAGACGAGAAAGCTTGGTGGGTCAACCCAGACCGTTTGATTCATTTTACAAGGTCACCCCTTCATCGTGTCACCTATATATTCTTTGACTTGAAAGTGGGATATTAATAATATTATCAGGGTAATATACTTGTAGTGGGTTTAATGATGTGCATAATATATATAATTTGCATTTAAAATTTAAATTTGTGGCCATCATTTCAGGCGGCCTGGAGGTGACAGAATTTACGGAGTGTTTGACAACCAGCTTCCTGCCGCTTTGAGGAAGCTTCCATTTGATAGACATCTCTCTCTACAAAACGTTAAGAAAATTGTTTCAGAGGCAGATGGTTATCAGCCTCACTTAATCGCTCCTGAACAAGGTTATCGCCGTCTTATTGAGGGCTCATTGAATTATTTCAGGGGACCCGCTGAAGCTTCGGTCGATGCAGTAAGTAATTTGTTAGCATCAATTTTAATATGTTATAATTTGCATTGAGCTACACTACTTACTCCAGAACATTTTTTAGGTCCATTTTGTTCTAAAAGAACTCGTCAGGAAGTCAATTGGAGAAACTGAGGTCAGACATCACAAGCTTGCTATCATCATCATTATTATTATTATTATTATTATTATTATTATTATTAATATTATTATTATTTTAATTTTTGGTAAAGTACTTACATTCTTGTTAGAATTGGTGGAAGGGTCAGATCTGAAGGAAAAAAAAAGTTTTTTTTTTTTTTTTTTATATGGTTAAATTAAAAGTTAAAAAGCTAAAACATGTCTAAAATTTTGCTTTTTAATAAATAACTACTATTAACAAAAACTATACTATTTAATGAGATTCAAAGGTGTTTTAGTCATTTTTTCATTTTCCATTAACTACTAATTCCACCCGTTTTTTGAAACTAAAATAACTTTCATATACTTTAGTATTTTGTTATTAAAAAAGTTAATACCATAAAGTCAAGCATTTATTTTATCTTTAATATGAGTATAATTTTGATTTTTTTTTTCTTTCAAAATTGACATTTTTTAATGAAGTTACAAAATAGTGTTTTATGACTGTGTTGTAAACTTGTAATTATAACCAGCACATATACAACCAACACATGGATTTGTAATTTTGTATAATCAGCACATACGTATATAATCATAAGTTCATAACCAATACATACTAGAACATACGTACATGGTTTTAAAAAACGGCTGAGGCGTGCGCCTCGAGGCGCGCCTCAAGGCGAAACGGCCAAAAAACGATTCTGAGGCGCGCCTCAGGGGGTTTCTACTGTTTGTGCGCCTCAGAGGGGCTGAGGCGCTAAAAAGGCTGCGCCTCAGGGGTTTTAGATATTTGTTTTTGATGTTTTTGATGTTTTTGTGTCAATTTCAAGCAATTTCGGTCATTTTTATGTGTGTTTTTTATTATTTTGATGAATTTAGTTAGTATTACTATTTTTATAAGATATATAATATTTATATTTATTTTTAATTCCGCCTCGGGCTTACGCCTCGGTTCGCCTCGAGGCTTACGCCTCGTGAGGCGAAGTGAAAACGCCTCGAAACTCGTTTCCGTTTTTTTAAACCTTGCATACGTACACAGTTATTACCAACACATAATTTATACAAGCAACACATGACCAACACATACGTATATAATGATAACCAACACATATACAAGCAACACATGAATTTGTATAATCAACACATGAATTTGAAATTGCTTCCATGATTTTAGGAACTTTTAGAAACCAACTCTAAACTAAAATATAAATATGCTCTTTATACATGAATTAGAGGGATGGCACGTGGCAGGTTGTGAGTGGTTTCTACTGTTTTTACACATAATGAAGTTCGTATATGATCCTACCACGTCAGATTAATATACATGATTACAGTTTTTGTATTATTTCAATAAAAATATATATTTTTTTATGAAAATGGTTTCGGAGGTTTTATGCATTAAAAACAGTTTGCGCAAAGATTTATATATATGATTACAGTTTTTGTATTATTTCAATAATAATATATATATTATTTTATGAAAATGGTTTAGGAGGTTTTATGCATTAAAACAGTTTGCGCAACTTTAGGCCAATTTCTTTTTAGCTAATGTTTTTCACTAGTTTGCCCGCTGAACGTAGAAACAACCCGCAGATTGATTAATTTTTAAGTAAATGGCCCAGGAACTATCACCTCTTTTTCTTGTCAAAAGGTGGCAACTTCTAATTTTTTTTTTGTTGTAACAGGAGTTGAGGCGGTTTCCAACGCTGCAATCTGCTCTTGCTGCTGCAGCTGGTGAGGCATTGGAAAAGTTCCGAGACGAAAGTAAGAAAACAGTTGTTCGATTGGTGGAGATGGAGTCTTCATATTTAACAGTAGATTTCTTCCGGAAACTTCCACAAGAAGTTGAGAATCTAGGGGGGCCTGCTCCCCCACCTGGAGATCGCCGCACCTCATCTGCAGATCGCAAAAACCCACCACCTTCAGATCGTGGAAAACCTGCTGCTGAGCGTGCAAGCCCAGTTGACCCGTTAGGAGACCGTTATGCAGATAATCATTTTAGGAGGATAGGCTCGAATGTATCTTCTTATATTGGTATGGTGTCAGATACACTCAGGAGCACGATTCCCAAGGCAGTTGTTTTTTGTCAAGTGAAAGAAGCCAAACAAAATTTACTCAACTACTTCTACACACAAATAGGGAAAAAGGAGGTAATTATTTTTTACATTAATGATTTTCTGTAATTCTTGCAAGAACTTGTTCATGCTTACGCCAAGCATATTTTATCCAGTTTTTTTAAAACAGTTAGTATGATCATAAAATAATTTTTTTAAATAATAGTTTGTTTCTTTCTGATAAAATAACTTGTGAGCTTTTATGCTAAAAAGTACACTCTGGGCTAACTTTTGATATGTTTTTTTTTTTTTTGTTCGGGTTCTAACTCGTTTAAACAAAATGATAATGATACTTGTCTTCTATTATCAGGTTTATTCATCTTAGTTGCAGTTACATATTGTTTCTTTTGTTAAGTACTACTTTTTTGAAATTCATAAATTATTTGTATGGAGGAGTTATTTAATTAAGAAAGCGAATTTGGAGGTTTAGTGCATTTTGGATGAATTCAATCTTTGACCCATAGACTCTTTATTCTTTTAGTCCAACTAATTTGACTGATAAGAGATGGACAATAATGAATAATCTACATTGACCCATTTGGAATCGGGTCAAAATGGCTGATCTCTATTACACACAAGTGTTCTACTTTATCTTTGTTTATGAAGCTTAATCATGCACAATGTTATTTCAGGGCAAACAGCTTGCAGAATTGCTTGATGAAGATCCGACTTTAATGTCAAAGAGGTTGGATATCGCAAAAAGACTTGATTTATACAAGGTATCAAGGGATGAGATCGAAGCAGTATCATGGGTGCGGTGATCATGGTTCATGATGCTTGAAATTCCACTAGACCAGGTGTGTTTTGGGGTGGGGGTAAATTCGTCTTTTAAATTTTGTTGGTCATTGTTTCACACTTCATTCTTGCGTTGGGTTTGGCCTATGGGTATGTGACATTGATTTTGTTTTTAGATAAACAAGTATGTGTACTACATCTAATATAGAGAATTATTTCTTAAACCATTTATTAAATATGTCATTGGAGTTATGGAGTTTTGTTAGTTGGGTTTAGCTGTATTTGAAATTTGGATTCTATTTCTTATCCGTTTTGTTTGTAAACTTTTTAGAGTTTAAATATGAATATATAATATAATAGATAACATTTTTTTTGTGAAGAATAAATAGATTTTAAGTGATGAAATAGAGCAAAAAATTCAATCGAAAAATTAAAAATTTAATCTTTGTTTTACAAACTGTAATACAAGTTTAAGCTTAACGAATCGTTCAAATTCCAATCACAACTTAAGTTTCAAGTGCTGTTTTCAATTTCAATTTCATTTAATAGAATTCTAATTCTACCAAGACCCTAGCGGTAGAGGTAAATTCCAATCACAAGTTAAGTTTCAAGTGCCCTGTCATACTTTTATAGAACCTTACCAATAGGCAATAGCTCCGGTGCTCTATTATGAATGACATTTATTATGAATGATATTATATTGGATATGATATCTATTATGGTACTCTATTATGAATGACATTTATTGTGAATGATATTATATTGGATATGATATTTATTATTAACGATACTATATTGGAGGGTAGGGATCCTGTACATTAATCCAGAAGTGTGAGAAGTGTATTATAACAATATATATAACACCATATAAACACCGTATAGAGCCGGCCCTGAAAGAGGGCGGGTAGGACAACCGAACAGGGCCCGTGATTTCGTACGGTCCGTAATTTAAAAAAAAAATCCGATATTATATATGTAAATTTTTTTTAATAGGGTATAACCAAAAAAATATTAACATAGGCCTACTTAAAAGAAATCATATTGTTTAAACTATTTAACCCATTAGGTTAGTAAGCTCAATATCCAAATATTTTCTAAAAACTAATAAAAAAAAAAACAATTCTGGGCGGCAACTCTTTCATCCGGGACTGGGTAATGAAACGTTGCACAGGAACAGGCCTTCGAATCTTCGATCATATTGTTTAAACTATATTTTGTATTTTGTTAATTGCATTGTTTATCGAATGCTATATTTTTGTCAACGGTTCAAAATTGTATGAAAAACTAGTTTAAAATTTTTATTTAGTTAAGACCTAAGAGCACGTTTTTTCGAGCTCCAACAGGGTACATGAATTCTCAGGGCCGGCCCTGACACCGTATAATACCATATAACATCATATAACACTATGTAACACTATATAATAAATATAACACTATAAATCTATCATAGACATGCTATCAGACAAAAAATAGTGTTCTATTTGTTATATAGTGTTATATGGTGTTATATGGTGTTACATAGTGTTATACGGTGTTTATATGATGTTATATAGTGTTATATATAGTGTTATAATACACTTCTCACACTTTTGGATTAATATACAGGATCCTTTATCCTATATTGGATATGTTTGTAGTATGATTTTGTTTTGTGAAAAAAAGTAAAACTCATTGTACAATATCATTTTTCAGTAAAGATACTAATTTTTAAAAGAAGATGACTGAGTTGCATTTCTGGAATGGTTTGATCATTGAGTTTTTACGGGTTCGATCTCATTGTTAACTATATATTTAAATGGTCCATAGGCTCAACAATGGTCAACTTCGAGTAGGCCTCACATGAGCAACACACGAGGGTATTTGAGTAAACGTACCAGATGGTTTTCCAACAACCCTTAATAAAACATAATAAGCTTCATTCTTTTTGGGTTTTCATGGTGATCCGTTAAGATTTCATTTATCAAAAACCCGATTCAATAAATAATAGTCAATGAATTAAGCGATTTAATCAATAAAACGCAATGGAAAATAAACGGGTTTTTGGGTTTTCATGGTGATCCGTTAAGATTTCATTTATCAAAAATCGGTTCAATAAATAATAGTCAATGAATTAAGCGATTTAATCAATAAAACGCAACGAAAAATAAACGAGTGATTCATAATAAACGAAGCCCGATAGGATCCGGTTATATGCGAATACACCGACAAAATGCGGGTATAGGTTGGGGTAGCGGCGGCAGTGGCCGGTGATATCGGCAACGGCGGTCGCCACAGAGTATGAGTAGCGGTGGTGGTTGGCGGTATCGACGGCGGTGGTGTCGTAGAGAGTTTTGTGCAAGATCTATAACCTTAAAACCCAATTCAATACATCCCTATATATAGAGTATGGAGATGCATGCATGCTTGCTAAGTGGCGGACATGCATGGACAAGTTGGACAAGTGGTGATATCAGCATGCATGCGCTGTTGGTTCAGTTCTGTTTATACATGAGGGAAAACATGAAATACATACCTGTTACAGCAGACAGTGCAGTGGAGAATCCAGTAATGGAGTTCGACATGCTTGTCATCTTGATCTGGTTCCTCCTTAGGGTGCTGACTGATGATGGGGACTTAGAAAACCGAAAAGGGTATCGGCTATGGGAGATGGAGGTCGAAGGTGGTGTTATGCTTATGGGGTGTTTCTAATGTGTAATTGTCTAACCCCTTAACCTCCACATAATTCTCTTTATATAAGCACCCAGGAGGAAACCTAATTAGTTAATAAGGGTAATATGGTCCATCAACAATTATCAACTAATTATTTAATAGGTTATTATATATTTTGATCTATATTATGTAAATGATTATAATGGCTACAGATTAAATATTAATACATAATATATTTAATCTCACATTCTCCCACTTAGCCGAGTAATCATTTACTATGAGTATTAGATAAGCCTGATCAGGAGTTAACACTCATTTTAGCCTTAAACAAGTACTATAGCAGAGAAATACAGCCGTTGAATCATTATGCGACTCAGGACCCCCATTAATCATACTATAGCCTTAATTTAAAACCTAATCGTTATGATCAAAATACGCATAAGCCCTTTGTTTGATTTGTAACTTTATTTGTCTATATGCCATTATACCGGTTGAACATATTCTAAGAGACATACAAAATCAAACTGAGGAAATTTCATTAACATAAAACATAAGCTAGTACAATATGCTCAAATAAGGTCTTTACTAAATGCCATATTCCGAACATATTCTTCATAAACCTTAGGAGGGAGACATTTAGTCATCGGATCCGCAAGCATATCCTTAGTACTAATATACTCGATACAAAGATTATTTTCCTCAACTCGTTCTCGTACGAACAGATATTTTGTATCGAGATATAAACTAGCTCCAGTCGAACTGTTACTGTTCGAGAAACTAACGGCAGCTGAATTATCACAATAACGCTTCAATGGTCTAGAAATGGAATTAACGATTTTGAGTCCAGTGATCAGATTTCTAAGCAACATTCCATGACAGGTTGCGTTATAAACAACAATGTATTCTGCCATCATTGTGGAAGTTGTGGTCAACTGTTGTTTATGACTTTTCCATGAGATAGGGCCGCCTGCTAACATAAAGATATAGCCCGAAGTGGATTTCTTGTCATCTTTGCACTTTGCAAAGTCAGAATCAGAATAGCCCACCACTTCTAAATGATAACTTCTTCTATAAGTCAGTTTATAGTCTTTCGTCCCTTGCAGATATCGAAGTACCTTCTTAGCTGCTTTCCAGTGATCTAGGCCAGGATTAGTCTGATAACAGCCTAGCATTCCAGCAATATAAGCGATATCTGGGCGAGTACAGACTTGAGCATACATCAAGCTCCCGACTACTGACGCGTAAGGTATCTGGCTCATTTGCTCCTTCTCAACCTCTGTTGTCGGACACTAGAAATAACCGAAAACATCTCCTTTAACTACTGGAGCGACGGAGGGTTTTCACTGTTGCATGTTGTAACGTGTAAGGACACGATCTATGTAAGCCCTTTGGGACAATTCTAAGATCCCTTTGTGTCTATCTCGGTGAATTTCGATGCCAATGACGTAAGAAGCATCTCCAAGATCCTTCATGTCGAAGTTATGCGAAAGTAACCGCTTCGACTCATGCAACATGTCTAAACTATTACTTGCCAATAGAATATCATCTACGTAAAGGACAAGAATAGTAAAGTTGCTCCCACTCATCTTGAGGTAGGTGCATTGATCCACTTGATTCTTCATAAAACCTTGTTTCTTCATGACTTCATCAAACTTGAGGTACCATTGACGTGATGCTTGTTTTAACCCGTAAATGGATTTCTTCAACTTACAGACTAGATGCTCCTCACCTTCAGGTTTAAAGCCTTCAGGTTGTTTCATGTAAACATCTTCGTCCAAATCTCCGTTAAGGAAAGCGGTTTTAACGTCCATCTGATGTAACTCCAAATCAAAATGAGCTACTAGGGCCATGACGATCCTTAATGAATCTTTACGAGAGACAGGCGAAAACGTCTCTTGATAATCAATTCCCTCTTTCTGAGTGTAGCCCTTTGCAACCAATCTCACTTTGTAGCGTTCAACGTTCCCATTCGGATCCAGTTTTGTTTTGAATACCCATTTACATCCTACGGGTTTGGCTTCGTTGGGTAATTCTACCAAATCCCAAACGTCATTTTTCTTCATGGATTCAAGCTCTTCAATCATTGCTTTATTCCATTCAGAAGACTGATCACTGCTAATGGCTTCATTGTAAGAGATATGATCATTAAGCTTTCCAGGATCCATTTCAGTCAGGTAGGTAACATAATCATCCCAATTAGTAGGCCTTCTTTGCCTAGATGACCTCCTGAGTGGATTATCGGGTTCAGCGTTGTCTTGGTGTTGAGCGTTTGATGTGCCTTCGTCATGAGGTATAATGGGTTCTGATTGTAGAGGTGAATTTGCAGTTGGTGCAGTAGCTTCAGGTACAGTAGTTGCATTGGGTACAAGAGGAGTAATCGGAGTAATGGTAAGTGACGAATCTCTCCCCCCCACGTCTTGTACTTCTTGCAATTCTTCGTAAGGGTTGGTACTGCTCCCACTGACCTTGAAATCCTCCAGGAACGCAGCACGCTTGGTTTCAACAATACGGGTGACATGAGAAGGACAATAGAAACGATAACCCTTTGAATTCTCAGGATACCCAATAAAGAAACAGGTAACTGTTTTAGGGTCAAGTTTCCTTAGGAAAGGATTGTAAAGCTTCGCTTCAGCAATGCAGCCCCATACTTTCATATATTTAAGACTCGGTTTCCTTCCTGTCCAAAGTTCATAAGGAGTTTTAGGGATAGACTTAGAAGGAACTCTATTGAGTATATGAACAGCTGCTTTTAACGCTTCAGTCCAGAGGAATAATGGTAAATTAGTGTTGGCTAACATACTGCGCACCATGTTCATAAGGGTACAATTTCTTCTTTCAGCTACACCATTCTGCTGAGGTGTACCAGGCATGGTGTATTGGTTCACAATCCCCTGGCCCTTACAAAACTCATAAAATGGACCAGGAGCTTGACCCACATCAGTATGTCTTCCATAATATTCACCGCCTCTATCTGATCTTACAACTTTAATCTGACGATCTAATTGCTTTTCAACTTCAGCCTTATAATCTTTAAAAGTTGTTAGAGATTCAGATTTCTCCTTAATAAGATACAAGTACATGTAACGAGAATAATCATCAATAAAAGTGATAAATGAAGTATGTCCTGTTATGCCATCGATTTGGTAGGGACCACTAATGTCAGTGTGAATGAGTTCTAATAAATTAGAACTCCTAGTGGCACCTTTCTTATTCGCTAATGTCATTTTACCTTTAAGACATTTGACACATGTTCCAAAATCAGAGAAATCGAGATGAGGTAAGACTTCATCCTTTATAAGACGATTTAATCGTTCTTTTGAAATGTGGTCTAAACGCTGATGCCACAACATGGATGAAGTTTCTAAGTCTCGTTTCTCTTCCATTTTTGTGAGTGATTCATTAATGTTATATGACAACAAAGATTTGGAAAAGTTATCTTCTAGTTCTAATCTATAGAGACCACCATCCAGAATACCAGTACCATAAAGAACAGAATCATAAAGGATAGAGAGTTTGCGATGACCATGGGAAACAATAAAACCGTCCATGTCTAACTTTGGTCCTGATACAAGGTTCCGAGTTACCTCAGGAACATATAAGGTATCATAAAGTTTAATACATAAACCAGTTTTCATAATTAATTGTAATGTTCCAATGGCCTTCACTTCTAATTCTCGATCATCCCCAACCTTAAGCGTTCTTTGGTTTCTTTCCAGCTTCCGGATTGAAAGGAATCCCTGAGTTGAATTGGTAACATGAACCATAGAACCAGAATCAAACCACCAAGAATTAGCAGGAACACTTAAATTATAGGACTCAAGTATCATAAAATAATCGTTACCTTTCTTAGCCAGCCACTCCTTAAAATCAGGGCATTCCTTCTGCATATGTCCTGTCTTTTTACAGAATTTGCAGCGGATACTGCCTAAGGAGTTCTTAGAGCTGGAAGGTGCACTTGTATTAGGATTAGGATTAGGCTTTTGGACTTTTGAAGCATCCTTCCTCTGATAATTGTTCTTCCTCTTCTTAGGATTGGAGGTGGTGAAGTTTGCAACATCAGTAGTGCGATCCATCCTCATACGCTCTTCCTCCTGTACGCACATAGCGACCAGCTCACTCATCGTCCATTTGTCCTTCTGAGTGTTGTAATTGATCTTGAATGCTTCAAAGGACGAAGGAAGCGAAGTGATGATAAAATGAACGAGGAAACCATCACTGATTTCCATTTCCAGCCCCTTCAGCTTATTGGCCATGTCATTCATCATCATGATGTGCTCGCGAATGCCGCTCCTCCCATCATACTTAGTTGTCACCAGCTTGAGAATAAGAGTACTAGCGTGTGCTTTAGAGGTCCCTTTGAATTGCGCCTCCACATGTTCCAAGTAGGTTTTAGCATCTTCAGAATTAGGAATGGCTCCCCTAATTGCATTGCTTATGGACTGCTTCATAAACATGAGAGACATGCGGTTACATCTAGTCCACTTATCATGAGTCAACTGCTTAGCAGCAGTACTTTGAGTGGTAAGATCCGCTGGCTTATTCTCTCTTAGAGCATAATCAAAGTCTAGCAGCCCAAGAGTAAGCATGAGAGCATCCTTCCATGCAGCAAAGTTATCACCAGTCAAAGGTGGAATCCCGCAATTGGGTGCTGATAGTGGAAATAAGATGAGCAAGTTATGATACTAAGGAAGAAGTCCTAATGTGATCTAAGGGCACATTAAACTAATGCATGCATAAATAATGACCATTTTACATTATGAAGCTGTGATATTGTCTATTACTAACATCAAAATAATAGACTTAGCTAAAAATTCTACTTAAACGAAGACAAAACAACTTTGGCCAGAAGTGTAATCATTTAAGCATATGTGCAAAGTGGTTGTAACAAATCAGCTTTGGCCAGAAATTGAAACAATCACTTTAGTTATGCACTTGTTGAGTATGCCATCTATGAATGAATTAAATCAGCTTTGGCCAGAAATTAAGACATTCATGCTTATGATGCACACACAACATAGCTTTCGTAATACTTGAACGATAAATAGATGTGTCAAGTCAGCTTTGGCCAGAAATGATACATCAAAAGCTCATTCAAGTTAAGCTATTTTGGTTTTGTAAAACATTATCTGATTCTGATTAATTAACTAAGTAATTACAAAACCAATTATTTAATAGCAAACCACCCGTTAGCGCGGATCGAACTTGTTGTCTCGAGTCGAGACCTTTGTCTCGAGTCACAACCTTTGTCTCGAGTCATGATCTAATGGTTTCGATTCATGATCTAATGGTCTCGAGTCGAGATCTAATGGTCTCGAGTCGAGACCTCTGTCTCGAGTTGTGAAGGTTTAATGGCCTGATGATTTCGAGTCGAGACCTTGTTGTCTCGAGTCGAGACTGATGGTCTCCAGTCGTAATCTGATGGTCTCGAAACTTCCTGTTAACAGCTGTGAATGTGGAAACATAACTGAAAATTCGAAATCTAAGGGATTTTGAGGTATGGTTTCCTGTTTTAGCGATGATCTAAATTTATCAAATATTTCAAAATTATAATCTGTTTATCTTTTAACAGTTTTCGAAAAATCTTTAGAAGACAAAATCAGACCAAAACAGGAAAAACACTTAATAATCCAAATCATATTCCAAAAAATAATAGAATTTTCGAATTTTCCTAAGAACATGATGAACCCTAAAAATAAAACATAAATTCTGGAACCCGAAACCTGAATTTTAATAGCTTTTCTAAACAGATTTCGGTTAAAACATAATCCAGTTAATTTCGAATGAACATATGATTAACCTTTTTCCGAAAACAATGATCTCGAGTGGACATGATCGACTCGAAACCGGCTGTTAGATTCATAAGGTTTCAAAAAATTCCGTTTTCCGAGTTTCAATCCCAGAATTATGGATATGAAAAACAGAACTGACTAATCAACATATGCTCTGATACCACATGTTGGTTCAGTTCTGTTTATACATGAGGGAAAACATGAAATACATACCTGTTACAGCAGACAGTGCAGTGGAGAATCCAGTAATGGAGTTCGACATGCTTGTCATCGTGATCTGGTTCCTCCTTAGGGTGCTGACTGATGATGGGGACTTAGAAAACCGAAAAGGGTATCGGCTATGGGAGATGGAGGTCGAAGGTGATGTTATGCTTATGGGGTGTTTCTAATGTGTAATTGTCTAACCCCCTAACCTCTACATAATTCTCCTTATATAAGCACCCAGGAGGAAACCTAATTAGTTAATAAGGGTAATATGGTCATCAACAATTACCAACTAATTATTTAATAGGTTATTATATATTTTGATCTATATTATGTAAATGATTATAATGGCTACAGATTAAATATTAATACATAATATATTTAATCTCACATGCGCAACAAGTGGGGAAGCAAGTGTGAATGTGTGACAAGTGGCGGGGTGAGTGTACATGTCTCAGCTGGTCCATGTATCCGTCCCTCATTTAATACCTGCAATAATATAAACCCGTTCACGATCATAAATATAAATATGATCCGTTTCACATATCGTTCGTAATTATCAGTTAAACTAGTCAAGTGGATTTTTAGTTTGCTACCAACGGTGTAACTCTTACGGGTCATAACTCGGTCGGTTGCTTTAATTAATCGGACTCGTCAAATTTTCGAACATTTTTAACATACTGTTTTCATAAGTTAATACCAGATACACGATGAAGTTTGTCATCCACACACCCGGTGTATATTGCTGGATGAGACTTAATACGAATGGATGTGTCTGATCACCTGATGGACGTAAGACGAATTATATTGAATTCTTTGTTACCCTCTCTTGATTAGAGACTGATTTTTACTAACGGTTTCATAGACATAAATTATTTACACTATGTGTATAAACTTACGGCCAATCTACTAAAACACAAATGGATATATGAACTATGAAGAAGAGGAAGAACAAATTAACAAGTTAATACAAAGTTAAGCATATGCACCTAGTTTGTATTAGAAGTACACACGTATAAACAAGATTCCTCTAGTTTGTAATTTTGTATTAGAGGTACACACGTATAGACAATATGCATCTATTTAATCAAAAACGAAGATTAGATGAACAAATCAATAACACACATAAGGTAAATAGATATGTTATTTGAGGCATATAGTTTGTATATATAGTGAGTACTAGTGGGGAACCCGCGTGTTACGGCGAAATCAACAATACAACCCTTTTTCCTATTATTGATTACTACCATTTTTTTCTTCTTCATTTTTCTTTTAAGCCATTTTCAAAACTTACTTTTGGATTTGACTAGAAGTTAATAAAGACTCGGTACTAAAATTCCCGTATCATTGGACGACCTCGGTATCTACCAGCACTATATTACGTCAACGATGGGTGCACTTGCCCAACGTGAAGTGTAGTGTGATAGTATTTTATTGTATCTTTGTAATATTAAAACGTGAAATTGTGTATAAAACAACTAAAAATAACCACATTTTTATAAGCGTACCACGACACGTCATTGATCGATCCAACAAACCAGGTATCGATTTGTCACCCAAAGGTGGCTCAGCCCAACGTCCTGGGTTAGCTGAAGTTGATCACATATGAATTATCGCCGAGATCCATAATTGAATTACACCACACTTCGAATTTGGAGATGATAGTCGATTTGGGGATGAAATTGAAAATTAGGGTTTAGGGGGTGTTTGGGGTTCATTCTATTTCAACTTATTGACTTATTTGAGGCAAAAAGGAATTTTCAAAGTGTTTGGAATTCCTTTGTGTATGAGTGAATAAGTCAATAAGTCAGGAAATCCTGACTTATTACTTCTCAAATAAGTTGAAAAGTCATTTTCAAAAGGAAAGCCAACCATGCACTTTTTTTTTTTTTTGTCAAAATATTAATATCATTCCACACGAAAAAAGACAATTACAAAGCAATGGCAGGTAGTCGGGCAACAAGTTGCGCCGCCACCCCCTTTTGAATAGAAAAACCAATTCTACTAAATACAAAGTTTGAAACCTTTAGCGACGAAGAATTACTATTAACGACTTTTTGAACCCGATTCAAGAGTCGCACAGCGTCAGGAGCGAGACCACCAAAGGTATCAAACGCAAACGGGACGAACACATGTTGATTCTCCCGGCAGGCTTTCTCATGTTTTGCCACTTTGCTCGCCTCTGCCTTGAGCACCGCTTGCCCTACGACAAAGCCCTTGTCCTTAAGCCCGACAAGGGGGGAGACTCCAGTTAGATCTACACAAGCGTGTTTCCCCCCTTCCCATCCAAACACAAGGATGTCCGCCGGCCGTAAAGTGGACCTCCCCTCTAAGGGGTCAGTTAGGAAATTTACTGGAGCCTCCTTTTTGGCAGAGATCCCGGCCCGCTTAAGAACATCGCATAACACATCTCTAACCCAATCATGCCGATATTTAAACCCTGGTAGCTCTTTACAGTGGATCGCGTGCTCGCCGAAAGAATCCAAACACGCCTTGCGGCATACCGGACATGGCTCGTCAACTGGGAACAAGGGAATCATCAGTCGGTATCTAAGGATAGCACGGTATTCCACAGCCGACATGTGTTGCCCCAAGCCTTCAATAGGTGCGACAGACAAAAAATCCTGAGCATGTGGGGCACGTAGACATTCAAACACAGCTCTTTGCCGAGGGGATAAAACAAACTTCTCTTCAAACACATGCACTTATAATGCTCAGAAGGGACGAAGGAGGTTTATAACACGTTTAAAAATAAAGAAATAATAAAATAATAACTGAATGGACAAATTTTCCCTAAGGGTCACGATAGCATTAAAAGTCTGTCAAGAAGTAGGTCAAAATGATAATTTAAAACCTTTCAGGGGCTCAATAATTAAAAAAATCTTTTCTGTCTAAAATGATAATAATGCCTAAATCTCAGGGGCCATTTTGACAATTTACTCTTTTAAGTTTTTAGTGATTTTCTATGAAGCAACTCTCTATATATAAAGGATTTATGGTCATAAAATTCTATGAAGCAACTCTGTATAAAGGATTTATGGTCATAATAAAGGAAAAAAAAAAATAAAAAGTTAGCACGGAGTATTTGCATTATTACATATATGGACAACCATGTAAAACGAGTTTGATGGATCATTATTACAATTAAAATGAGAGTAGGTGTAACCAACACATAAGCCAATTATAACACGACATAGAAACAATATAAATAAATGCGTAGATTAGGTGGGGTTTCTAATTTTGTCTTTATATTTCTTTTAGTTTAAAATCTCTTAAAATTTAAGTGAACATTTCCATATTTCGAGTATAATGTTGTCTTTTTAGTCCATAAAATTTTAAAAGCCAACTTTCTTAAGAGAAGTTAACCTATTGAATACTTTAACATCATTATCTTGATACCTAGTATAACAAGGTGAAAAGTTGGATATAAGAAGACGTGAGTAATAACAATTTAGACGGCCTGTGACATCTTAGTGGTGGGATAAGGCTTATGACCATTAGGTCATGGGTTCGATTCCCACAAGAGATTTTTTCCCAAATTTATTGGGTTTTCTCATGAATTGGTGTATAGACATTATTGCCTAATGAAGATGGATATGATCGGGTGGTTTCGCAAGCTCGATGATACTCTAGTAGTCCGTCGTCAGTGATCCAAATTTGTCCTTAAAAAATAGCAATTTAGGTGGGATGTCGAAATCTAGAGTCAATAAATACAACTCTTGTTGCCGTGGAAGTACAAGGGCCAGGGAAAGAGACAAAGAAACAATTATACACCACAAAAAAGACAAGATCACATGCATAGGTAGAAAAGAGGTGTCTTAATTGAGGGTAAATAGTTTAAAGGGCTAACGAATACGCGTAAAAATACGATATGACTAGATAAGACTCCGCAATGGTGCTCGGTACCTTCATACGGTCTTTTTATCATGCCAGCAATTCCACATACTAAAGCAAACCGTTAGCCTCACCACAGTAGTGGCGAAGCTTGAATTTTTCGGCCGTGGGGGCGAAAACGTATATACAAAAAAATTTCTATAGAACCGGGGGGGGGGGGGGGGGTCGAAAACGTATATACCCACAAATTTCTATACGAAAACTACATATATAACACTACTGAGCGAAAAATTCGGGGGGGGGGGGGGGGGGCGGGCGCCCCTCCCCGCCCCTCTTATCCTTCGCCCATGACAGTGAGGGGAAGGTCTGCGCAACCAAGCACTAGCGTGAGTAAGTAACTAGTTTTTGTATTGAGTGGTTCGGTGATATTATGTTGAGTAGTAAATGCTTTTCTTTGACGGCTAGATCACATGGTAAGGGCATTGCCTTATATCACCCAAGTCCCAGGTAGGATTAGGAATCCATGGGCTGCCACAACAATCCGGGCCAGGAATTGCCCACCCCTGGATTCGACCTCAGGACCTCTCGGGCAAGAACCCCACATAAGTGGGTAAACCTTCTCACCTCCACCCAGTTAAACTAGCAATCATTGGCAGAGTATTAAATGCTTACCGACCTTCATCATTTGAACAATCAATAAGTGGAGTGAAGGAAGTAGTTACCTAGCATTAAGTGCATATATTAGTGTAGTAGTGTTAAGTCAAATCAGTTGCCCTTTGTCTAGGGTGTAAGGGGCGCTTCATTCGATTGGAGTAGTCCCTTCTCCATCACAGCCAATCATACTTTGTCATGTCAACTACCATCTTTACTCTCCATTTTACACTCTGTTGATGCAAGAGATATTAGACCAAGGATAGTAGCTGAGCTGGTTAGACAAAAGGGTTGAAGGGTTCAACTTTGCCTAACTCAGGTCGTGGGGTCCCCCCACGTTTGCAAGACGTGGAGAGAGGTTCACTAGTTTGATTTTGTTGTTTGCTCGAGATCCTCCACTGAAATGTGTTCAGTTTCGGGTGTGGGAGCAAAGGGAATGTGTGTGTTGAATGTGAAAGAAAGTGACTTGCACGAAGCAGGTACTCAAGAACAATGACCAGAGATTCTCCAGGAATCAGGGCTGATCGGAATGTTTTCAACAATTAATGAAGTGTCCATTTATAGGGAAAACCATCACTCAAAGAGGAAGCTATTTGACTAGTGAACATGCTTACAGTGGGGGTTTTGCCCTTTTTGAGGGTTGAAGCCTTTGACCTGCGGATAAAAGGCTGTGCTCTGTGGGCTTGTGTCACTTTTGCGGCTGGAGAGTTTGGTGAAGCAATCAGAGATGTGACTGCCTAATGTTCATGTACTATTTTATCTAGTCTCACGGGTTTCCCAACCTTCGAACCTTTTAACCTTTTGAGCTTTAATGTGCCTAAGTCATTTTATTTGGTCTTGGGCTACCCCCGTCATCAGCCCCCCCCCCCCCCAAGTCAGAGGTTTTTGGGAGTGAGCTCAAAGACTTCTGACTTTTACACATTTGCATTTATTGCTTAAAGGCTTGAAAGCTTGAAGGTTTGGAGTCAGTTGAGAATTTTTGAATTTAAAAAACTGACAACTGATTTGATTGATGTGTGGCAGTTTATAGGTCGACAGTTTTTGCAGGGGCTAGGTTAATAACTGATTATGTAATTATAACCTATATTTGGGTTTTGTTTTGATTTATTATTCAAGACAAACAATCAATCCTTCATTATCTCTCAAGTTTCTTCCACATTTTCTTTCCATCCTTCAAGTTAGTTCCGGTTTCCTCTGTTTCCTTATTTTCTTCTTATTTTCTGTAAAAAGGGTGCTCGTAAGGATTTGGCAAAATCCTTTTCTCGATTAACCCAAGAAGAGGTAGAACTATTTTGCATGGAATATGATATTGGGACGAAGTTTAAACCAACTGCTCCGGCTTGTGACGTTCCGATTGATAAATGTCCCGGTCGGTTCGATTGCTCTTTATTGTCGTCATTTTGAGTTTTCGAACCTCCGTCATCCATTTTCCCTCTTTGTTTTAAATCTGTTGGAGTATTACCGAGTTTCCTTTGGTCAAATTCATCCGAAGGGTGTAACACCCCCGTGTTTTTCACAAGTCAAAGTCAAAGTTAAGGTTTAAGTCAACGACCGATTTCGCGCAACTTGACTCGTAGAAATTTCTTTATTGTAACACCCCGAAAACGGGTTTGGTAATTAAACCCCGTTAATACTAAAGACGGGGAAAGTACCGTTAGTGGTAAAAGTAAACCTGCAAGTATTAGGAATTAATTGAATAATCCTAATATTTATTTAAAGTAAATAAGAGCTTTCAAGAAAATAGGATGATAAAAGGCCCGATTTAACGGGACTTAAAATTACTACGGGTTATGATTTCCCCAAACCCATTAAGTAACTAGGGATATCAACCTAGTTGGTTAAGTGTTGTTAAAACAATAAAAGAAACAAGAAATAGATAACCCTTTTAATAACTTGGGTAAATTAGAGGGGCTAAACATGGACAAATGAAATTGAGTTTTAATTAAATCAAATATTAAAACATAAAACACACACATACGTGTGTGTTTCCTGCGAATTCAACCAGAGCCAAGAAAGGCTCTCATGCTCCAACCCTAAACTTCAGAAATTCATCAAATTGAAAGGGCGGCAAATCAAGCCCAAATCGAAATCCAAGCACAAATTAGTGATCACCTTAGTAAAGGGATCATAAGGTATGTAAAATTTTACTATTTGGTTCCATCTCAAATTCTGGATGAACACATAAGATTCGAAATTTGTGCTTGCATGATTGTTGTTTTGATGAAATTGGAATGAAATCATGTCTAGGAGGTAACCCTAGCCATTAGCTTGTTGAATGTTGCTCATCATGATGAAGTTCATAATCACCAATATGGGTGTTTAGTGGGTTTTGTAGAAATATGTTAAACACTAGGATTTTGATTATCACTCTAGTGTATTTTGATCTCTATGAAGTAAGTCTAGGTGTTGTTATGCATGCTAGACATAAGAACTTGTGAATGATGTTAAAACTTGGGTAAATAACTAGTCATGAAAAATTGATTGTTGATTTTTTAGAATATGCCCACAAGGTGTTTGTTAAAATGCCTAAGTGAATGTTTATATGTTGAAAGTACGAATCAAGCGCGTAATTGCCTTAATTGACTAATTACGTGAAATATGGGTTAAAACGGGTTCTAATCATAATGTTGATTTGACTTAATTGTGTAAACCAAGTGATCAATAAGTAGTTAACTTTTGATAAGCTAAGTTAACTAATCATGAAGTCGAATAGTAGCTTCGGCATAGTAAATAAGCGAGGTGGAATAGTCGCGATTTTTATGACTAATTTGACCGCCTTGTAAATGATTGAAAATAGTTTGACGCCTAACGAGCTAGGTGGAGGCTTGGGAAAGGAAGCGGGTCAAACGAATCAAGAATGAAGGGGAAAGCATAATTCGGATGCAAGGTAAGTATAACTTACACTAGTCTTATATTTTAGAATATTCTCTTATCGTATTAGTTACGAATAGGATAAATATATAATTGAGGTATGATGTTCCGGCGTGTAAACGTACGGAACAAGATAGTCGAGTATGACAAGAAACCATGTTGATGGTTTAAAAAGGAGTTAAATCGGTAATTTGATCATTTTATGACAAATGGAAAATAAACTTTTGAATGGTTGCCTTATAGGGTAAACCAAAACAAACAATAAGGGTAAAACGGTAAATTGGTCATGCATCGACCATAACTATTGGCTTTAAAAGACACTTATGAAGTAAGCCTTAATAGGCCGAAAGTGTTAAGAAATGAATTATAAGTAAAGCGACCGCACGATGTAAATCGGAGCGAGTCATATAGTCAAGATGAAAATACATGTCATCTCGCCAATATAATCGGTCATTTAGACCAAACGGGTCAAAGGGTGAAGATACCACCTTTTGATAATAGCGACTAATGATTCTTGTTGAGTTATATGATTTCAGGAATAAATGTAGAAATGATATTTGCATCGCTACTATTTAGCGAATATTATAGCAATGCATTAAATCAGGTCAATACATTGACCCGAGCCAGGTATGTGTAATAGAGTAATGATTCATTGAGAACGTAAGGTTCAATGAGTATTTAATGAAGTCTTAGATAGACAATGGGTTACTTAAGTGGGTAAATCGAATGTTTTAAAAGAAGGTAGTGGCGTTTTGAAAAGCATGTTGACTTTTCGAGCAAGATCATAATTCAAAAGAAGAATCATGGGTCAAACATGCTCTCAAAAGACCTTGTCGTAATTGAAAGACTAAAAAGGACCAAAACGCCCTTGTTAGCTAATTCGAACAAACAACTTTTAAAGGTTGTTTGGAAACAAGTTTTTATGATTAAGTAAATACTTAGATTAAGTATAGAAGTTGAAAGAGGTATTATATTAGTCAAACGGTACTATTTGAGTTTTTGCCGTAAAATAATGATTCGAGAGGTAAAATTTGGTTTATATAGATCACCACATCAAACCGCCATAAACACAATTGTGGTGGAAGATTATAGGATAAGAAATGTGGTGATGAAATGCTAGAAACAATCGAGAGCGATTTTAGGCTCGAAAATGCTTAAATACCCTTAACGGGTCAAAATAAGCATACGAGCGAAAACGGGTTTAAATTGTGAAATAAACTTGTGATTAGAACCTAAAATGATAGTTAATAACAATTTGAAGAAGTGTAGGTGATGTAGGAATCAAACAAATATGTTCGTTTGATAAAATGCATAAACGGGTCAAAATTTGGTAAAAGGGCGATAAGCCGAAGACTTAAAAGTCTGAAATTTTATTATGAAGGTTGTTGGATTTTAACTCCATAAGACGGAGAACTAAATTACGGACGCGTAGGAAAAAGAATCGGGTAAAACGGATCAATAACGAAGAAGTTATGGCCGTTTCCGTGAAATCAGATCGTGCAGGGAATATGCAGCAACTGATAAGCAACATTCTGCTGAAAAGGGGGCCTAGCGTCACGCGACGCCCCTTGGCGTCACGCGACGCCCCCAAACTCGGAAAAATGTTATTTTTTTGTCATATTTAACCCCTATACTTGTTTGAACTTCATATTTAACCCCTGTACTTGTTTGAACTTCATATTTAACCCCTGTACTTGTTTGAACTTCATATTTGTCTATCAAAACTAACTTTTAAGTTGGTTTTGATCATAGGTGATTGCCATTAGTGCCCGGATGAAGATCAAGTGACGAGCAAGAACCGAACACGATCACGAAATAAGCTTCCGCACTATGTATCGTTATTATGATAAATGACGAAAGTCGTTTCATTGTTCTTTTAAGTGACGAACTTAATTACATTATGTTCTAAACTTTTAAATTGTAAAAGGTTTTAGTAAACCCGTTTTTCCGATGGATATGTAATCTTAATTACATGATTGTTTTCGTAAATAATACGCTAAACCTTGATTTATAAGAACGGGTGTTACAAGTTGGTATCAGAGCCTTGGTTTAAGAGATTCGAGTATGGTGGGGAGGAACCATGCTTGGACTTAAACCTTATGCTCTTGACAAAGAATAGTGTTCGGTTCGAAGCTTGATCGCAAATCCGGTAAGTACAAGTATGTTAATAGTTTAGCATGCTAAAGTGTTGTAAACAACACATAAGGCTATCGTGTGATACACGTAACCTAAATTAAATGATGAAAATAGTTGACGAAATTGCGCGCGTTGACGCGTACAATAGAAAAGCCTTGTATTATGATATGGGCATTTAGTAAAGTTGACACTACTAACTTTTATGAATGTTTTAATTGGAGGAAACTCGCATTTGAAGATGACGAGGATTGAACAAATTACGGATATGATAGAGGAACGGTCTGAAGTATGACAAGAAGAGCATGCTCACCATGGACCAAAATCGCGCAACGATTGTGAATAAGTTAATGGCAAGGGGAGCCTGTTAGAGCAAACATTACCAGGTGCACATTTTAAATAACCGCACAAATATTAATATGCAACAAATAAGTAGAAATTGAAAGTTGCATATGTAGATTAAAAACTTGGAAAAACCCGAATAGAAAATGTATTCGGGATATTGTTTCCAAGAAAAACAAATAGAGGCGTTACTTACATAGGGCGTGATGTGAACACTATAAAAAGGTCGTGTATGTCATGTGTTAAATCGCTTACTCTGGCCAAGTAAGTAGTGGCATATGATACCACGAGTTTCTTATAGCGGACACATTTACATCCGATGTAGTAAGGGCGGAGTGAATGGGACTAATTAAAAAGTACCCAAATGAATCAGATAAGCAAAATATTTGATAATAATGTAAACGCACAATCGAGTGACGGAAGCGTATTACATCAAGATAATGAGCCCGAGTGAAGGGACAAACAAGCATGTAAAATGATTTAGACAAGTATTGGGAGGGAGTGTACTTACACTCGAACCCAGAAAACGCAAGCATGAAAAATGATTTAGACAAGTATTGGGAGGGAGTGTACTTACACTCGAACCCAGAAAACGCAAGCATGAAAAATGATTTAGACAAGTATTGGGAGGGAGTGTACTTACACTCGAACCCAGAAAACGCAAGCATGAAAAATGATTTAGACAAGTATTGGGAGGGAGTGTACTTACACTCGAACCCAGAAAACGCAAGCATGTAAAATGATTTAGACAAGCATTGGGAGGGAGTGTACTTACACTCGAACCCGGAAAATGCAAATATGTCCCTTAACGGGTCATTTTTGTAAAACGTCAAACTTAAAGACAAAGTCGGAATATAAAAATGAAGCGAGGTCTTAATGCATACCGGGAGGGTTGCAATAATAACGACTTCGGTAAAACACCCGGTTGATGGGTAAGAATTAAACACATGCGTAAACCAAGAGACGTGAACGCGGGTTGAAAAAAAAATCAAAGGACTTGGATTTCGAGATAAGACTGTAAAATCTCGTATATAGAAATTGTGAGTAAATATGTTCAACTATTCGAAGCCGAATGGGTTGAATAAAGAATAAAGTTGATTGTTTATAAGTGATGGATTTCACGTTAATAGGTCAAACATGTTGAATACAAAATAACGCCGAATGGCACAAATGAGCGCTAGCCAGATAAAGGTAGCGTTAAATGCAAGAGAATAATGATCCCGGTAATGGGATATAAACAAATAAGAATAAATTATGGACTGTCAATATCCTGGTATGGATAATTGACAAAAGTTAAAGAGAAGATCCTAAAACTAAAACTTCGGTTTTAGTAGGAAATAATGTTTTTACAAACATAAATTCTGATAGGAATTTAAATAGTAAGCATGAAAGATACAAGTCTTGACACTGATAGGCGCAAGACGATATATTCGAAAAGTGATATTTTCGAAAATGAAATTTTGATATAAATTAAACATGGTGTAACACAATCACGGTCAAGAAATGTAATGTGAAGTAGAATCACATTATAACCAAGCAAGCGGTAAAAAGTAACTGGACTAATAAGTCTAATTAGTGAGACCCGTCGAGGTCATTTAAATAAATTTGGTTTGCTTGTAAGCGGTAGGTTCGGTATGACTGAACCGAATAAATAAATTTGAAGACAAAAGAAATTGCTGCTAAAAGTGAAAGATTTTATTAAAGACCTTTAAACGGGTCAAAATAACGGATTCATAAAGAATTCGATAGTATATGAAAGCGATGGATATCGCTAAGTTAACCAAACTAGCGGAAATAACGAGATTACGTTATTTCGAAGTTACACTATGTCGTATGAGATATGTAGACAATTAGTAACCAAAAAGATGTTACCGTACTTTTCGGGTAATACTAACGATTGGTTAAAAAGTATAAGTAATGTTTAAAATATTTCTCGGACAGAATACATTGAGTTTAAACTCAATGAATTATGTAAGAAAAGGTTTCGAGGACGAAACCTCTTTAAGGGGGGTAGACTTGTAACACCCCGAAAACGGGTTTGGTAATTAAACCCCGTTAATACTAAAGACGGGGAAAGTACTGTTAGTGGTCAAAGTAAACCTGCAAGTATTAGGAATTAATTGAATAATCCTAATATTTATTTAAAGTAAATAAGAGCTTTCAAGAAAATAGGATGATAAAAGGCCCGATTTAACGGGACTTAAAATTACTACGGGTTATGATTTCCCCAAACCTATTAAGTAACTAGGGATATCAACCTAGTTGGTTAAGTGTTGTTAAAACAATAAAAGAAACAAGAAATAGATAACCCTTTTAATAACTTGGGTAAATTAGAGGGGCTAAACATGGACAAATGAAATTGAGTTTTAATTAAATCAAATATTAAAACATAAAACACACACATACGTGTGTGTTTCCTGCGAATTCAACCAGAGCCAAGAAAGGCTCTCATGCTCCAACCCTAAACTTCAGAAATTCATCAAATTGAAAGGGCGGCAAATCAAGCCCAAATCGAAATCCAAGCACAAATTAGTGATCACCTTAGTAAAGGGATCATAAGGTATGTAAAATTTTACTATTTGGTTCCATCTAAAATTCTGGATGAACACATAAGATTCGAAATTTGTGCTTGCATGATTGTTGTTTTGATGAAATTGGAATGAAATCATGTCTAGGAGGTAACCCTAGCCATTAGCTTGTTGAATGTTGCTCATCATGATGAAGTTCATAATCACCAATATGGGTGTTTAGTGGGTTTTGTAGAAATATGTTAAACACTAGGATTTTGATTATCACTCTAGTGTATTTTGATCTCTATGAAGTAAGTCTAGGTGTTGTTATGCATGCTAGACATAAGAACTTGTGAATGATGTTAAAACTTGGGTAAATAACTAGTCATGAAAAATTGATTGTTGATTTTTTTAGAATATGCCCACAAGGTGTTTGTTAAAATGCCTAAGTGAATGTTTATATGTTGAAAGTACGAATCAAGCGCGTAATTGCCTTAATTGACTAATTACGTGAAATATGGGTTAAAACGGGTTCTAATCATAATGTTGATTTGACTTAATTGTGTAAACCAAGTGATCAATAAGTAGTTAACTTTTGATAAGCTAAGTTAACTAATCATGAAGTCGAATAGTAGCTTCGGCATAGTAAATAAGCGAGGTGGAATAGTCGTGATTTTTATGACTAATTTAACCGCCTTGTAAATGATTGAAAATAGTTTGACGCCTAACGAGCTAGGTGGAGGCTTGGGAAAGGAAGCGGGTCAAACGAATCAAGAATGAAGGGAAAAGCATAATTCGGATGCAATTGAGGTATGATGTTCCGGCGGGAAAAGCATATAACTTACACTAGTCTTATATTTTAGAATATTCTCTTATCGTATTAGTTAGAATAGGATAAATATATAATTGAGGTATGATGTTCCGGCGTGTAAACGTACGGAACAAGATAGTCGAGTATGACAAGAAACCATGTTGATGGTTTAAAAAGGAGTTAAATCGGTAATTTGATCATTTTATGACAAATGGAAAATAAACTTTTGAATGGTTGCCTTATATGGTAAACCAAAACAAACAATAAAGGTAAAACGGTAAATTGGTCATGCATCGACCATAACTATTGGCTTTAAAAGACACTTATGAAGTAAGCCTTAATAGGCCGAAAAGTGTTAAGAAATGAATTATAAGTAAAGCGACCGCACGATGTAAATCGGAGCGAGTCATATAGTCAAGATGAAAATACATGTCATCTCGCCAATATAATCGGTCATTTAGACCAAACGGGTCAAAGGGTGAAGATACCACCTTTTGATAATAGCGACTAATGATTCTTGTTGAGTTATATGATTTCAGGAATAAATGTAGAAATGATATTTGCATCGCAACTATTTAGCGAATATTATAGCAAGGCATTAAATCAGGTCAATACATTGACCCGAGCCAGGTATGTGTAATAGAGTAATGATTCATTGAGAACGTTAGGTTCAATGAGTATTTAATGAAGTCTTAGATAGACAATGGGTTACTTAAGTGGGTAAATCGAATGTTTTAAAAGAAGGTAGTGGCGTTTTGAAAAGCATGTTGACTTTTCGAGCAAGATCATAATTCAAAAGAAGAATCATGGGTCAAACATGCTCTCAAAAGACCTTGTCGTAATTGAAAGACTAAAAAGGACCAAAACGCCCTTGTTAGCTAATTCGAACAAGCAACTTTTAAAGGTTGTTTGGAAACAAGTTTTATGATTAATTAAATACTTAGATTAAGTATAGAAGTTGAAAGAGGTATTATATTAGTCAAACGGTACTATTTGAGTTTTTGCCGTAAAATAATGATTCGAGAGGTAAAATTTGGTTTATATAGATCACCACATCAAACCGCCATAAACACAATTGTGGTGGAATATTATAGGATAAGAAATGTGGTGATGAAATGCTAGAAACAATCGAGAGCGATTTTAGGCTCGCAAATGCTTAAATACCCTTAACGGGTCAAAATAAGCATACGAGCGAAAACGGGTTTAAATTGTGAAATAAACTTGTGATTAGAACCTAAAATGATAGTTAATAACAATTTGAAGAAGTGTAGGTGATGTAGGAATCAAACAAATATGTTCGTTTGATAAAATGCATAAACGGGTCAAAATTTGGTAAAAGGGCGATAAGCCGAAGACTTAAAAGTCTGAAATTTTATTATGAAGGTTGTTGGATTTTAACTCCATAATATGGAGAACTAAATTACGGACGCGTAGGAAAAAGAATCGGGTAAAACGGATCAATAACGAAGAAGTTATGGCCGTTTCCGTGAAATCAGATCGTGCAGGGAATATGCAACAACTGATAAGCAACATTCTGCTGAAAAGGGGGCCTAGCGTCACGCGACGCCCCTTGGTGTCACGCGACGCCCCCAATCTCGGAAAAATGTTATTTTTTGTCATATTTAACCTCTATACTTGTTTGAACTTCATATTTAACCCCTGTACTTGTTTGAACTTCATATTTAACCCCTGTACTTGTTTGAACTTCATATTTGTCTATCAAAACTAACTTTTAAGTTGGTTTTGATCATAGGTGATTGCCATGAGTGCCCGGATGAAGATCAAGTGACGAGCAAGAACCGAACACGATCACGAAATAAGCTTCCGCACTATGTATCGTTATTATGATAAATGACGAAAGTCGTTTCATTGTTCTTTTAAGTGACGAACTTAATTACATTATGTTCTAAACTTTTAAATTGTAAAAGGTTTTAGTAAACCCGTTTTTCCGATGGATATGTAATCTTAATTACATGATTGTTTTCGTAAATAATACGCTAAACCTTGATTTATAAGAACGGGTGTTACATTTATTTAATTCGTATTATGTGGAGTAAGTGTTGTTACTGACAATAATCGATGTGTGATAATCGTTATTCAATCGAACTACGACTGTGAACTATAGGAAGTAACAATGCAATAAAGTTAATCAACTAATAATCGAGCTATGCTAATCGAATCGAAATCAAATTCGCAACTCGAGCTACGTATTCTTACTTGTTATTATACGTGTGTGTGTGCCTTACGTGTTACCTGTGCATGTTTATTATGTTGTGTTGTGATAATCAAGCGAACTCAATCGAAACTCGAAATCTAACTCGAAATGCAATCGAACTCGAATCGTGAACGAACTATGATAATTGGTGGAAAATAGATTATGCGAGGTATGAGTGTTTGGGACTGGAAGTAATTTGACTAGGAAACCCTATCGTATCGTACCACTCGCAATCGAAATCGAAATATCAAAAATCGTCGCGCGAAACACTCGAAAAGTGCGACTGATCGATCAGGCTCCCAGCCGATCGAACAGCCAGCCGAACGGACTGCTGTCCGATCGAGCTGCCTGGCCGATCGGTCAGCACTTACCCCTTTTGGCATCCTATAAATACCCCTGTCATTGTCATTCTTTCTACTTTTGGAAACCTCTGACCGACCAGCACGCTCAGCTCACCTTTTCGCAGATTCCTCTCGATTCCGGTAAGTTTTCGTCCTAAATCTTGTACTTTCCTGATCTATACACACTCCTACACCTTTCTATCTTTCAAATCTTAACTTTTAACCGTGAAATCATCAAGAATCAAGTGTTCTAGGATGTTATCATCATGGGTTCTTGAAGAACTTCATGATTTGGCCTCAATCCACCAAGAATAACTTGGATCTAGCCAATTTCCACATAAACAAACAAAGATCTTTAGTAGATCTAAACATATACACGGTGAAAAAGGACTGAAAGATGGTTTTCCAACTTTCTTTCAACTCTTTTACACTCAATGCCTTCAACCGATAGAAACGGGGTCTGTGCCGTTTTGCAAATCACTTCGGTGATTGCATGGCTCAAGATCCGGATTCTACCCACGAAGTTAACCGGTTACGGGTTAAACGTTAAACTCCGTTCCGAATAAATCACCGGCCGGATTTGGGTGATTCCTGTCCGAGCAGGGGAAACAAATAAGAACGAGGGTTCTATGGTTCGACTCGTTGTCAAAATACCTCGATATAACGACAAACAAACCTGAACAACCAAGTGTTAGACGAACAGGCCGACCAGGTCAGGAAGCTGACCGATCGGACTGCTGTCCGAACGGACAGCCAGCCGATCGGACCGTCAGCCGATCGACCAGGTCAACCAATCGGCTAGCACATGGTCCCACACTTGAGCAATTCATTGAAGAGAGTATTGAACGAACTGCTGTTCGATCGGACCACCGTTTGGAGTGCCACCCGATCGAACAGCCGTCTGATCAGGTGACATCCTGCTGAGAACCTATTGACTGAAGTACCTAACCGATCGGATAGCCGGCCGATCGAACGACCGTTCGATCGACCGACCTGAAAGGTAAAGATACTTCAAGGTTTTCTAATACTACAACGAAAACTTCAAAAGACAAGCCATCATACACAAACACATCCTTCTCAAAGGAAGAAACAATCCACTCGAACAACCATCCGATCGGCCTACCGACCGACCGGACAGCGGACCGAATGGGCTGTCAACCGAACGGTCAGCCGTCCGATCGAACTACCGTCCGATCGACCAGCTGTCTGACGCTCCAACACTTGTTTTCCGTTTTACGCTTCACTTAACATTATGCTACCGAATCTATTCAGGCTAACTTACTCGCTAAGCCCTCCCTTCAATCCATCAATCGTTGTGAGTATACTCGATCCCTTTTTGCTTTAAGCACTTTTGGGTGTTACATACGTTACGAATATTCAAACTACAACTATCACACTACTCAAACTATTTGAACGCTAACCATTAATGCATGTTATACGTGGCTTATGAATGCTTGTTTGTTATGTTTACACATGGAATGCTGTCTACCTGCCTTAGCAACGATAGTACTATAGTTTGGACTCAGCACCCGTTCACACGGGGGTTGTTAAGGATCCTTTACTTGTATGGATTACAGTGGTAATCATGTATTGCGAACTGCCTCGGGCAGTCAACCCGCAGTCATTGGTATCGATGGATCTATGTCGATAACTAACGTGCTTCATTTCACTATGTGTACGTGCTGGTTATGCGTAAACGAATTTGAACTCTATATGCTATTATCAAACTTGTATGCTCACCTTTACATTTTATGTATTGACTTTATTTTAACGTATGTGACAGGTGCTTAGGATGCATATGTGGTAGGAATTTGAAGCTAGAATAAAGCTTTAGAGCCCAACAAATAGTTGTCTGTAGATAACGAATGGAGGGTCTCTAGAAGCAGATAAACAATTGCTGTTTATTTAAATCTGAGTTGTCGAAACAGAATATTTGCCTAGATTTTTGTCTGTAATAATTGACTTATTATTTGAGATACGGTATGGGACGTATTATTTTAATTGAATAGTGTTGTTAATTGTTATGGAAACTTCTGGACAATATGTTTCGCTCAGTGCCATGCCCCGATGATTCCGCCATCGGTTGGGGTGTGACAAAGGGCATAGCTAGGGTTTTGCACTTCGAGGTTTTATGTCGTGCTTGTGGTTATGACCCTTCGTTGTTGTTATTCCATCGGTTTTTTCGTTTGGCCAAAATCGGTGATTGGTTCACCTTTGAAACATCCAAGGTTGATACTTGCCTGATCTCTTCCATGGTTAGCACACTTGGTACTTGGAAAGATCGTTTTTTCTGAGTCTCTGATTCTATTATCCCCTTTAAAATGGTTTGGAGGCACTCGGATGCCGTTCTCAATGAACCAGAACCTTCTGAATCTGATTTGAATGAAGTGTATATTAAAGCCATCCGAGGGTGCCCTTCAAGGGTTCGTCCTTTCCCTAAACATTTGCTAGTTTTGTTAGGGGTTAGTAAATTGTGGCAAAAGACCAATCGGGATCCGGTTCTAATGAGGAATGACACGGTTATGCATTTTTCTTGTTTACTCCTTTTGTGTTTTCTTAATTTATGCCGTATGTGCTTTTTGTTTTATGGTTATTTGCAGTCATGTCTGCACTTGATTTCATCAAAAGTGACGATACTTTTGATGTTGCATTTGAGGATGCCCCAGCTGTCCCTGATGAAAATGTTGTGGTTAGGAGTGCTGAGCAAAGGTTCGAGGGTTCGGGTTACATTAGTGTTTCCAATGTCAAAGGTTTTTCTAAGCCTCATGCTCCCAAGGCTTCAACCCGTCGATCTACTCGTGGTTTGTTAAAGGGTGCACCTTAGTCTACTTCTTCTGAACCAGTGGAATTGAGTGAAGATATCGAGGTTTCTGAAGATCAAGGTGTTGATATGGTTACTGAGAATGAGAGGAAACTGGTTGTTCGTGGCAAGAAGACTCCAACCAGAAGGTTAAAGCTACCCTTGTTCAGGGTTCTTCGAGCAGGGATGTTGAAGGGTTAAATGAGGCTGAGGTTTATGTGCCTGGTTGGTCTGTGAAGGTTGATGATAGTTTTAAGGATGCCGCTGTTTGCGAGGATGTGTTGAGCCACATTGCTCCTCCTTTAGTTCATAGTACCATTGCTGAAATGGATGATGACACGATGTTGTCTCGCATGATTTTGAGTACCTGCAACTTTGCTGCCATGCTTCCTCAAGGAGTTGCCCGTTTTCGTAAGAGGATGCATGAGTATGAATAATTTTCTAAAAAGAAGGAAAAGATGAAGTCTTCGATGGTAGCGATGAAAAAGGAGATTGGTGGGTTTGCTGAGAAGGAAGAAGCCTGGGTCAAAAAGGTTGGTGAACTGACTAGAAGGCATGAGATTGAACTAAGGCTGATAGGGAGGCTTTGTCTGTTCAACAGAAAGCCTTTGATGAAGAGAAGGAGGGCCTGAAGGCTTTGGTTGCTCAAGCCACCAGTGATAACCAATGGCTAATTGAGCAAGGTTTCCAGCAAGTTGTTACTTACCTTCTTCATTCCAAGGAGTTCAATTATGCCCTTGGTGAAGTTTACACTAAACTGCTCAACTTGGGGAAACATCAAGGTCTCATCGCTAGTTACAAGCTTCATGAGTCTGGCCAACCTTTAGAAAAAGTCTCCCTTATATCGTCCTGGAGCTTCTGAGGTCTTCAAGGGTTCTGTTGAACAGATGGAGAGGCTGACCTACCCGTATGTTAATCAAGTTTCTACTTGTTTTGGTAAGCCTCTTACTGTTTTACAGGAGCTAAAACCGGAGGGCCTTAATGAAAAAGTCAGTGCTGAAGTCCTGGTTCCCTTTCAAGAAAGCGATCTTATTCGGGAGACAGTGATGACACCCTTTCAGGAGGACTCGCTGCTTCGAAGGATGCAAGCGTGGAGGCTTCAGCAGTAAGTGGTGATGGTGGTATGAAAGCTAAGAAGTTAAAGAAAGCAAAGAAGGTTAAAGGTGATGGTTTTGGGGCCTCCAAGCCTCCTGCTGATGCTTGATGGACATTCGTAGCTTTCTTAGCGTCCTTGAAAACAATTTATGGTTTGTAATGTTAACTTGAACAATATTAGGTTTCACAGGAACCCTTAAGGTTCTTGTTATGTGGTTGTGGTTAGGCCTGCATGGCCGTTTGAACAATTTGCTAGGTTTGCAGGCTACTAAGGCTTGCTTTAACTTGTTTGGATGCTTGGAAGTCTTTAAGGCTTCCTTTATTATGCTACTAAGTTTAACTATTTGCCTTGTGTTATGTTTTTTATGTTTGTGCCTGTTTTGTTAAGGCAGCTTGATTGGCTTTAAGCCTTCAAGACTTCTGGCTGTCCTTCATGTAGGTTGAAGCCTTCGGTTGTCATGTATGTAGCTTGAAGCCTTTAAGGCTTCCTTAGTTTCGTGACTTGGATTTGGTTTCATGATTTGGTTTGTATCTTTGAGTTTTGTAACTTTTTTGCTCATGTTGTTGTATTGTTCCTTAGATTATTTCTTTTCCTTGTATCTTTGTCTTTGTTGAGTTTGTGTTGTCTTTATGTTTTTCATACCTTGAAGGGTTAAGTGCTGCAGTCACTTAGCCTTGGTATTTTTAACAAGAAGACATAGCACCTATCCTATTCATCATCTTTCTTGGTTTGGTTTTATTTTGTAAACCTGATTTTTAATATTTTCTAAGGCTTAAAGAACATTTGATGTAGGCTGTTCAGACCTGTCTATGAGACAATTTTGTACTTCAATTATGAGTCTCATGGAGTTGTATTGATTTAGGAACTCACCCCTTATATAGGTTCGTTTAACCCTCTAACCTATTGAGCGATGTGGCCAGGGAGCTCATCCCCTTACATGGCCCTTGCCATGGAGTTTTTTGCTAGGTTCTCAACCTGATTTTAGGATAGAAAGACAAATTTGATAAAACAACTTCATCCATTCAAGAGATACCGTTTTTACAAAAGGTGATCATAACTCCTGAAATACAACTTTGTGGAATACAAACCAATCTTTTTTTATTAGACATGGAACTTCTTCAAGGTTTTTCCATTCCAGTGTCTTGGAAGCTTTTTACCCCCTGAGTCTGCTAGCTTGTAAGATCCGCCCTTATGTGCTTCAAGGATGGTATACGGGCCTTCCTATTTTGGGCCAAGCTTTTCTTGGTTCTCTTTTTTACTATCTTCATTGTTTCTAAGCACCAAGTCTCCTGGATTGAAACGTTCATTCTTGACTCTTTTGTTATAGTAAGCTTCCATTCGTTGTTTGTACTTGGCCTCTTGAATTGCAGCTTGGTCTCGTGCTTCCCCTAGGAGTTGTAAGTTCAACATGGTCTCTTTTTGGTTTGTTTTGGGATCCATGTTGACAGTTCGTTGTGTTACAACTCCTACTTCAGTTGGAATCACGGCTTCAGACCCAAATACAAAGCTATAGGGTGTTCTTTTGTGGCTTGTTTTTTCGGTTGTTCTTATGGCCCATAGAACACTTGGCAATTCTTCAAGCCAATTGCTTTCATATCTTCCCAATCTTGCTTTGATTTCTTTAACTATGCTTCGATTCACCCCTTCAACTTGACCGTTTGACTGTGGGTATGCCACCGAGCTGAAAATCTGAGTGATTCTGAATTCTTTGCACCAAACACTGAAAGGCTTCTCAGCAAATTGCTTTCCATTGTCGGTGACAAGTACTCCCGGTAATCCATAACGGCAAATAATGTTCTCCCAAACGAAATCAATGACCTGCTTGCCCATGATTTTTGCAAGTGGCTTAACCTCAGGCCATTTGGTGAAGTAGTCTATGGCTACTAACAGGAACTTCACTCCACCTTTGGCTGGTGGGAATGGACCAACGATGTCCATCCCCATTTATGAAATGGCCATGCTGAGGTTATGGGGACAAGATCATGTTTGGGGCTTTTTGGGACTGGTGTACGAATTTGGCAGGAATCACACTTCCTCAGTTGTTCGGCTATATCCCGATGCATGGAGGGCCAAAAATACCCTAGGTTAATCAGTTTGGTAACCACCATTCTTGCTCCAGAATGAGCTCCGCATATTCCTTCATGAACCTCCCTGATCAAATACTGGCTTTGCTCGGGACCAACACATCTTAGCAAAGGTGCAAGGTAACCCTTTTTTGTAGAGGGTTTCATTTTGTAGCACATATTGCCTAGACTTGACTTTAACCCTCTCGGCCTCCGTTTGATCAACAGGTAGCTCACCGTTTTTAAGGAATTTTTTAACTGGAGTCATCCAATTGGTGCCCTCCTTGGTGATTACGTATTGAACTTCCAATTCTTCAATTGATGGAGCTTTCAACACTTCTACCAGCACCTTTTTGGTGAGGTGGGCGAAGGTGAGAGAAGCGAGCTTACTCAAGGCATCAGCCTTCTTGTTTTGAGACCTGGGAATTTGTTTGATGGTACACGTTTGAAATGTGTTCACCAGTTCTTTGGATTTATCTTTGTACCTTTTCATGTTAGGTTCTTTGGCAACGTAGCTTTCATTTACTTGGCTGGATACAAGCAACGAGTCCGTGAAGACTTGAAGCTTTTTGACCTCCATTTCCTTAGCTAACCTCAGGCCAGCTATTAACGCCTTGTATTCAGCCTCGTTGTTGGTGGTCTGAAATTCAAATCGAAGAGGATACGCGAATTCTAACCCTTCTGGGTTGATCAGAATGAGTCCAGCCCCTGAACCTTCAACGCTTGAAGCCCCATCAGTAAAAAGCTTCCAGGCTTCAAGGTCGGAGGGTTCAGTGGCTGTCGTGTTAACTTCAGTGATTGTTTGCTTTGGAACTTCCACAATGAAATCAGCGAGGACTTGGGCTTTAATGGCTTTCCTTGGAACATAGGTGATGTTGTGTTCACCTAGTTCCACGGCCCATTTAGCCAGTCGTCCTGAGTTTTCTGGTTTCTCAAGCACACTCCTAATAGGCTGGTTGGTGACCACCTGTATGGGGTGCGCTTGGAAATACCTTTGAAGCCTCCTAGCCCTTTGCACTAGGGCTAGGGCAAGTTTTTCCAAAGGAGGATATTTGACCTCTGCTAATTTTAGAGTTTTGCTGAAGAAATAAACGGGTACCTGAACCGTGTTCCATTCGATGGTGAGGACCGCGCTTATAGCTTCTTCAGCAATTGAGAGGTACACGGAGATCAGTTCACCCGTTTTTGGGGCGGCGATGTCTGGGAGCGAAGCCAAGTGTTGCTTCATTTGGTTGAAGGCTTCCTCAGCTTCCTCCGTCCATTTGAAATCCTTCTTGTCAGAGCATTCCTTGAGTGTTTTGAAAAAGGGTAATAACCTTTCAGCCAGCTTTGAGGTGAAACGCTTCAAGGCTGCCAGCTTCCCGTTTAAGCTTTCTACCTCCTTTTTGCTTTGTGGTGACTTGGTTTCCAGAACAGCTTTTACCTTGTTTGGATTGGCCTTTATGCTCTGCTTTCCGACGATGTGCCCCAGAAACTTTCCTTCCTCAAACCCAAATGAACATTTTTCGGGGTTGAGCTTCATATTAACCTTTCTTAGGTTCTTGAAGGTTTCTTGGATGTCATCCAGCATTTGGTACTCCGTTTTACTCTTGATAACTAGATCATCAACGTATGCTTCTATATTTTTGCCAATTTGATTGGAAAAAGCTTTGTCGACTAAACGTTGGTAGGTTGCTCCTGCTTTCTTGAGGCCAAAAGGCATCTTTTGGTAACAAAAGATCCCTTTGTCCGTATGAGAATTTGGTGGTACCCCTTGTATGCATCGAGAAAACATTTAAAGGGGTAACCGGTGAGAGAGTCGACTTTGAGATCGATTTCAGGAAACAGATAACAGTCCTTAGGACAAGCCTTGTTTAAATCTTTAAAGTCGATGCACATTCTCCACGAATTATCAGGCTTTCGGACCATGACCGGGTTGGCAACCCAAGACTGGTACCTTACTTCTCGGAGAATTCTGGCTGAAACAAGCTTTTCGACTTCTTGGCAGGCTGCCAAGCTTCTTTCTGGTGCAAGGCTTCGCTTTTTCTGGACAACGGGTTTGACTCCGGGTGGTATTCTTAATTCATGCTCAGCGATACTTCGGGGGATACCCGTCATATCTTCCGTGCACCAGGCGAAAACATCACTATAATGTGTCAGCAACTTTTCGAGATATGAGAGGGTTTCTTGTGAAAGGTTTGGATTAACCCGTATTCGTTGTTCAGGGTACTTTGGGTTAATGATCAACCTTTGCCTATCTTCTTTGTTTTTGGAGCTCTCTCCTTCAACCATGTAGGCTTCTCGGTTAGGTTGAAGGGTTGCGATCCCTCTTTCGGTAGGAAATTTGACGGTGCCATGGCCTACAGAAACGGCCATGTAAAACGCACACTGCCCCGGTCTCCCAATGATGACATCATAGTTTGAAGGTATGTTGACGACCACAAAAGTGAGGGGTTGTACTCTTTCCATTTTTCCATCGCTGAACCTGACATCGAGAGTTAGTTGCCCTAAAGGCTTCAAGGGTATATCAGCAATACCTTTTATGGAGGTCCCGGAGGGTTGGAGCTTCGAACGTTCCTCGTTGCTCAAGCTGTTAAAGAACTTCTCAAACACAATTTCGGTGGCAGCTCCGGTGTCTATGTATGCCTTGCTGGTCTTTAACGTTCCCACACTTGCTTCGACCACAAGGGGGCCAGGAAGCGGGTTCTTTTCTGTTGGAGGGAAACAGACACATTGGAGCTCCCAAGCCTCCAACCGCTGCCTCTTGCTTGGAACTTTCCCATCAAAATCCACCATGCTAACTTCCTTTCCTTTTGGCTCGACCATCTTGTCTCTTACCCCCTATGATGTGTGCAAAATGCAACATATAAATTACATCAATTGTGGCATAAAACTAACCCTTTTTTAGTACTAATGTTGGAAAAAGTGTGCCTTTGTCTTCCTTTTATATTTTCAGGACAAAATGAGCTCAAATTAACAAAAGAAGCAAAAAGACAGCAAAATCTAACATAAATACAAGAAAAGGAACAAACGTGACATGTCCGACCCACGACAGCATCTTCCCAAGCAAAACAAGAACACAGAAGACTGAACACGCCCCGTGCTCAGCCAGCACGGGGGCGTGCCCAAGTGTCAGCAGAAAAGAAAAAGTGGTAGAAGCTTCTATTGCCCACCACGGGGCCGTGGTCAACTATAAGATTCGCACAATCCAGGCAAATCTTCATAGTACAAAGATTCTTCTGCACACGGGGTCGTGCTCAGCGGACACGGTGGCGTGGTCAACTAATAAGACAAGCTGCATTAAATGAAAGTTAGGTTAAAACATTTTTCTAAACTTTTTGATTTGATTAGACGTTGAGGATAAACCGGTACTAAAAGCTCTTGTGTCCTTGGACGACCTCGGTATCTTACCAACACTATACTACGCTCACGATGGGTGCACTTGCTCATATGTGTGTTTAGTGTTAGTAAATATCGTGTTTTATAAATTTAAAACTTGGCTAAAAAAAGTGTTAAAGGGCTTAAAATATACACCTAATATATATAACACTTCACACGCATCAAGTTTTTGGCGCCGTTGCCGGGGACACAAGGATTTTAAGAAAGTTAGGAATCAGCGGCCTAATCGTTTTTCTTATTTTTCATTTTTTTAGGATTTTTTTTAGTTTTCAGCTTCTGCCAGAGCTCAGCACGGGCCGTGCCGGGTCGGACACGGGCCGTGTCCAGCCTTGTTACTGGCAGTTTTTATTTTCCGAGTTACAGAGAGCTGAACACGGGGCCATGTCGGTGCAACACGGGGCCGTGTCGGTGCAACACGGGGCCGTGCCCAACTCCCAGTAACAGGGATCCGGAAAACAATCACTGTACCTCCGACCACGGGCCGTGTTCACTGAACACGGGGCCGTGGTGAACCTTCTGACCAACGTTCTTCTTTGTTTTTATTGCAGGACTTGGAACCCAGGTGCCACATTTGAACCTCCTACACGGTGCATGAGCTCCAGTTCTAGTAGAGACATAAAAGAACCTCTAAAAGAACCCGAACGCTTTCTCAGGAAAAGACTTAAAGCTAAAAACCAAGAGAAAGTTTCGGGGGACCCACTTCCAATGGCGGACCAACGTACCCTCATGGATTACCTACGACCCACTGTAGGTAATCTCGGCGCCGCTATCAATGCACCAAATGTCGAGGCCAATAACTTCGAACTTCGGCCACATTTGATACAAATGCTCCAAAACTAGGGCTGGCAATTTTACACGAATACACGAATACACGACACGAACCTACACGAAGTTAACAGGTATCGTGTATGGCCTTAACAGGTATCGTGTACCAAACAGGTAGACACGATATTACCTGTTAATTTTCGTGTATAAACAGGTAAAATACCTGTTTACCTGTTAATACCTGTTAGTACACGATAATAAATTAAATTAAGTATAACTCATCAGCCATGTGTGTTTGGGTTCCTTAATTCCTTTCTAATTTCATTCCTCATTCGATTAAAAATAAATAAAACCCTAAACTCCCTCTGTAACTCTCAGATAACATGTCGTGTTCGTGTTTTTGTTCGTGTTAACAGGCATTAACAGGTAATTTTCGTGTATAACAGTCGAACAGACATGTTAACAGGTATTAACAGGTAATTTTCGTGTATATCGTGTCGTGTTCGTGTTTGAAAAAAAGGACACGATAAGTTATCGTGTCGTGTTCGTGTATGGGGTTTCGTGTATCGTGTCTTATCGTGTCGTGTCTTATCGTGTACGAGTATACACGATATGCCAGCCCTATCCAAAACTCCGCAACCTTCCATGGGCTTGCGGACGAGGATCCCCATCTACATATTACTAATTTCTTAGAAATATGTGATACCTTTCGGATCAATGGAGCATCAAACGATGCCATTCGCCTGCGAATGTTTCCATTTTCACTAAAAGACCGAGCTAAGGCTTGGCTCAACACCCTCCCAGTTGGCTCGGTAAACACCTGGGATGAACTAGCCCAAAAGTTTCTATATAAGTATTTCCCTCCTGCTAAAACGGCTAAATTAATGACTGAAATTAATACATATTCACAAAAGGATGGGGAATCCTTATATGAAACTTGGGAAAGGTTCAAGGAGCTACTAAGAAAGTTCCCTCACCATGGTCTTGCGGTATGGCAACAAGTATCCACTTTCTACAATGGGTTGTTGCCACATACAAGACAAACACTTGATTCTAGCTCCGGGGGACTTTTAGGTAATCGTCGCCCAAATGAAATATATAATCAAATTGAGGAAATTGCTCAAACCAATTTTCAATGGCACACTCCCCGAGGCAATAAATCTATTGCCCCGGGCACCCATAAGGTTGATGAAAGCACTTCTTTACAAGCACAAATCGAAGCCCTTTCTTCAAAAATCAAAAAACTAGAAATGACAAAAACGGTTTCGGTTATGGCTTGTGAAGGGTGTGGTGGGCCACATGAAAATTGGAGTTGTATGAAAGAATTAGATGAACAAACGGAAACGGTAAACTACATTGATAACAGACCCAGGCCGTCGGGTCCTCCAACGGGTACCTACAACCAAGGATGACGTAACCACCCAAACCTTGGTTGGAGAGATCCCGGCAATAGTAGTAACCAACGAACTAACTTTCAACAACCACAAAACTTTTCTCAACAACAAGGTGGACGAGAAAGGCTTGAAGATACTGTATCTCGCCTCATCTCCGACACCGAAAAGAAAAACTCGGATCGATTTCAGCAATTGGAATCGAATTTTAGAAATCAACAAGCTAGCATTCAAAATATTGAAAAACAATTAAATCAAGTAGCTCAAAATTTCTCCGAGAGACCACAAGGCGCGTTACCTAGCAATACCGAAACCAACCCAAAAGCACAAGTACACCTCATCACATTGAGGAATCGAACCGTGGGTCCCGAGGAGGCTCCATTACCGCCAGATGAAATAAGCCAGTCCAGCCAAACCATAACCCCACCCGCACCACAACCAGAAAAGGCTTCTTTACCAAATCAAGAGCCCACCAAGACCCCTCCGATTTCATACCCCGGTAGGTTAAATCGTCAAAAGACCGATGAGCAATTCGCAAAGTTCGAAAATTTACTAAAACAATTGCATGTTAATATTCCTTTTATTGAGGTCCTTACCCAAATGCCTAAATATGCAAAATTTATGAGCGATTTCCTCACTCATAAAAGGAAAATTGAATCATTGCAATTAGTTAACTTAGGCGAAGAATGCTCCGCCTTAGTACTCAACAAACTCCCACAAAAGAAAATTGATCCCGGAAGCTTCACGATTCCTTGCTCGATTGGGGAATCCCTCGTTCGTAACGCATTAGCCGATCTTGGGGCTAGCATTAACCTCATGCCCACATCAATGTTCAAACGACTCGGCCTAGGAACAACGAGCCCTACAAAGATGAGCATACAACTCGCCGATAGATCCGTCAAATTTCCACAAGGTGTCGCTGAAAATCTATTGGTCAAAGTTGACAATTTCGTTTTCCCGACCGACTTTGTCATCCTAGACATGGAAGAAGACGTTGAGGTTCCTCTCATCCTCGGGAGGCCATTTCTAGCCACCACCCAAGAAGTGGTTGATATGAATGACGGAACACTAACATTGAAGTTTGGGGACGAGGAAGTGAAGTTTGGAGTGGGAAAGAGAGTAGAAGACGAAGACCCGGTCGACTACATGAAGGTCATAGACTCAAGCTTGGATGACGCTCTCCGACGGTGTAACATGGGATGCGAAACATCCCACTTGAGTGACATATGACCAGGCTTTGGGTCTAGCCAAGGACCATTATAAACGTGGCGCACCACGGAGGCATTCCGCGGAACTATCCTTAGTTTAATTTAGATTAGTTTTTATGTTTTCTAGTTTAGTTTTAATTTTCAGGAATAAAACACACTTGAGATGACAAAGGATACAAGGGGAACTTGAACCAGCACCCCATGCAGGAAAACAGAGCCGTCCGCCGATTTTCTTCGTATACAGTAAGCTCGGCACGGGCCGTGTCCGCCCAACACGGCCCCGTGCTGCACAGTCTGCAGAAAAGACCCAGTTCAGGTAACTGGACAAGGGCCGTGTTCACCCAACACGCCCCCGTGTCCAGGCTTCTGTTTCTCTTGATTTAATTTTGTTACTGGCACTTGAACACGGGGCCGTGCCCGGACAACACGGGGTCGTGTCCAGCGCCCAATAACACAAAATTTTTGTTTTTTCACACCTTTTTACACATTCAACCAACCTAAAAATTTATTTTTGGGACACATTGAGGACAATGTGTAATTTAAGTGTGGGGGGGATGCTAAAACCTTGAATCTTGCAAGTCCTAAATTCAAGCCTTACACAAAACTCTATTGGAACCGCTAATCACCCCAAATTTTTTTCAAAAATTTTCATTTTTTTTACTTGTCTAGGTTTAACTTGGGAATTTCAAGTTCTAAAAAGATTATATTTTTACGAATTTACAACCGATAGCGTCGTGATAAAAAGAACCCACATAAGAAAATTATGAAAAGGCATGACAAGCTTAGTTAAAATTTGATTATATATACTTGATCACATAAAAAAAACCATTCCCACAAAAGCGAGTTTTGAACCTTTATTGAGCATATAATTACATATCATTAAACTAAATGCTCATTTTTCGTTTCTTGTGTGAATAGCCGCTTGGTTCTTACGACTCTAGAACTTGCCACGACGATACATTCCCGGTCCTTACCAACTTAAACCCGAGTAAGTAAATGATAGAGGCATTAGGACTAACCCTTTTTATTTCTACACCATTATTTTTCTTTTTTTTTTACCACCTACCCAAAATCCCCCTAGTTAGCCCCTTTGAGCCTAAACCTTTTCATTTCATAACCCAAACCAAACACCCTTTTACCCACCAAAACCTTTTTTATTTTTTAACCATTTGTTTTAGTAACTAACTCGGTTTTTCGTATGACTTTAAAAAAAATATATATATGTTGAAGCAAAAGAAAATAAACAAACAAGTTTATCAAAAATAACTTTGTTAGAATAATAGCTTCATCAAAATAAAAGTTACAAAAATAGAAAGTCTTACGAGAACCGACGCTTGTTACGCTTTTCGCCATTTTTCTATTAACCACTAACCCAACCACCTACCTTTAACCCAAGCCTAACCCTTCACCCAAAAAGTCCTCGTGATATTTACACAGGTATATAAGTTAAAAAGAAGGATGATTGATTGCTTGGCAAGCCTATGGTAGGAATAAGTTCCATGCCGCTCTCGAGTGATCCACAAAAATACATTTTCGGCCGAGTGTTGAGTGATCTCCCGTGAGGTATGTGAACTTGTACATATAAGAGAATTTTGAAGAGGCATGTTATGCCCTAATAAGTAATTTATCTTATGAAAAGTTTTAAATAAATAATGACGAATAAGATTGTAAATAAATAAAAATAAAACTAAAAAAAGAATCTTGGAAATCCCGACACTCTATGACAAGCCCGGAAACTTTCTCTTCTACCCATTCCATTTGGGTGTGTAAAGCCACATTATAAAGAGTTTTGCTTGAGGACACGCAAAGATTCAAGTGTGGGGGTATTTGATGTGTGCAAAATGCAACATATAAATTACATCAATTGTGGCATAAAACTAACCCTTTTTAGTACTAATGTTGGAAAAAGTGTGCTTTTGTCTTCCTTTTGTATTTTCAGGACTAAATGAGCTCAAATTAACAAAAGAAGCAAAAAGACAGCAAAATCTAACATAAATACAAGAAAAGGAACAAACGTGACATGCCCGACCCCACGACATCATCTTCCCAAGCAAAACAAGAAGACAGAAGACTGAACATGCCCCGTGCTCAGCCAGCACGGGGGCGTGCCCAAGTGTCAGCAGAAAAGACACAATGGTAGAAGCTTCTATTGCCCACCACGGGGTCGTGTTCAGCGGACACGGGGCCGTGGTCAGCGGACACGGGGCCGTGGTCAACTATAAGATTTGCACAATCCAAGCAAATCTTCATAGTACAAAGATTCTTCTGCACACGGGGTCGTGCTCAGCGGACACGGGGGCGTGGTCAACTAATAAGACAAGCTGCATTAAATGAAGAAAGAGACGGACGTGGACACGGGGCCGTGCCCGAGCTTTTGTTCAGCCTATAAATAGGAGTGCTTGGCTCAAGCTCAAACCATCCCTTGGCACACCACCTCTCTCACACTTCACCCACCACCCACCACCCACCACCCACCACCACCATAACACCATCATCCACCACCATCATCCATTGTCCATCATAGAGTGTGTGAGTCGTCTCGGGATCCAAGATTGATCGTAAGAGTTCTTGACAATCAAGGCCATGTTTGCCTAAGTCTCTTACATCACTTGGTGAAGACAATTGTCTAGTGTAATACTTTTTATTTTTAATCTTTTCGCACTTTTTACTTGGTTTTGTATTAATGACTTTAATAACTAGTTTCTTATGTTGAAGGTGATTCTTCCTTATCGTTTGTCCGTGGTGTCTTGACATTATTTTACTGTCTATATAAAATAAAAGATTTTCACCATTCACATCTCCACGGTCTATATGGAGGTATGTTGGCTACCTGGTCGGGGGTTAAGGGAACGGTTTGGTAAGAGTCTTGCCATTGTTCAGCGTTTAGAGGTCCTGCAATGGACCTGGGTCAAATTTAGTAGGACCTCCTTCAATACTTAACGGTATTGGATGGCGGGGGTCCAAACTTTTTGATCCCCTCATAAGTTAACTACTATTAATACTATAACCCGGCTATTTAGGACTGTATCCCTGCTGACTCAGACTACTTAGTCGAGGGTAACGTCACCTTCAAAAGAGGGGCCTACCATAATTTGCATTAATAACTTAATTAATTATCTTTCAATAATCCGACCCTTTAGGATTGTATCCTTGCTGACTCAAACTACTGGGTTGAGGGTAACGTCACCTTCAAAAGAGGGGCCTACTACAATAACTAAGATAATCTCTTAAATAAGTGCAAAAGTGCGGAAATAATCAAAGGTTACACTATACACGAGTCGGAGCCAAGTGATTCATCTTGTCTATCTGTTTTTTCTTTTATTTTTATTTTCAGCATTTTAGTTAGTTTTTATTTTTCTTAGCTTAAAACATTTTTCTAAACTTTTTGATTTGATTAGACGTTGAGGATAAACCGGTACTAAAAGCTCTTGTGTCCTTGGACGACCTCGGTATCTTACCAACACTATACTACGCTCACGATGGGTGCACTTGCCCATATGTGTGTTTAGTGTTAGTAAATATCGTGTTTTATAAATTTAAAACTTGGCTAAAAAGTGTTAAAGGGCTTAAAATATACACCTAATATATATAACACTTCACACGCATCACCCCATTACTAAGTGGGCGAGGTCTCCTGACTTGAGGGCCTCTTCAATCCGTTTCTTAAGTTGGAAGCAATCGTTCGTATGGTGGCCCTTCTCCTCGTGGAATTCACAAAATTGGTTGGAATTTTCGTTTCTTTTGCTTTTGGGGAGAGGCCTCGGAGGTTGGAAGTTTTTCTTTACCTCTTCTGTAGCAAGAATTTCTTGAGGGGTCTTGGTAAGGGGTGTGAAACTCATGCCTTTATCCCTGCCAGGGGGGTTCCGGCCTTCAGGCCTTCGTTGTTCTGAACCCTTTTGGCGTCTGTCATAGGGATGGAAGCTTCCCCTTTTTCTAGCTGGGCTGTGGCTTCACCAGCTTGAACCCCTTTTTCGCTGCTCTTTAATGTCTACTGCTTCTTCTCCCCTGATATGGGCTTCAGCCCTTTCGAGAGCTTCCTCTAAGGTCTTGGGTAGGGATTTGTTAAAATCTCTTGTGAGATATTTGGACGTGATAGCGTTTATAAAACCGGCCACTCTCATTTTTTCATCCGCCCCTACGTATGTGAGACCTTCTTTCTTGTACCTTTCTATAAATTCTCGAAGACTCTCATCATCCCTCTGTTTTATTTGAAAGATCACTGTAGCATCCTTGACGTATCGTCTCTGTTGTGAGAAATTGGCTAGGAAGCCTTTGCTCAGATCATCGAAGCTTCGAACGCTTCTGGCTGGTAAATCGTTGAACCATATCCGGGCTGACCCGACGAGAGTTTGCATGAACATAAGGCAGAATTCAGCATTTGACCATTTCTCAATTCTTGCGGCCCCAGTGAAGATCTGAAGATGGTCTTCAGGGTCTTCCGTTCCGTCATATGTTTTGATATGGGATGGCATCTTGATCTTTGTTTGGAAATCATAATCGGCTATTTGCTGTGAGAAGCATGAAATGTTACTGGGTTTGTAAGGCTTGGCCAAATCCTTTTCCACCCTTGCACTCGTGTTGCTATTACTGCTGTTCCCTTAAGTAGCCAGCACTTGATTAATGAAGTGCTGCCCCGGGAAACTCTCCATCATCTGAGTCATCATTTGGGGCATAAGGTTGAAGCCTTGAAGGCTTCCGGGTGCAACAGAGCAGTTTACCCCTTAAGGGGTGCTCATCACAGCACTTCTGGCTAAAGGGAGCACAGACAAAGCGTGTTCCCATGTGGTACTTGCTGGTGGTGGAAGGCTTGACACTGGAGATTGTAGGAGCTGATCCAAAGTCAGCTCGTGTCCCAGTAGAGCACCGGCCGTGGCTGGTTGGGAAGAAAAAAGAGGAAACGCTGTCGGATTTGGCCTCGTGTGTAAATATGGGTTAGGATTTGGAGGAGGATTGCTGGGACCAGCCTTATCCCTAGATGCAGCAGGTTGTGAGCTTGCAAAAGGAGGGATGGGGGGTCAGGAGATAGAGTTGGTTCTGGCTCGTCATAGTCCAAACGGATCCTCACTCCCTTGTCTCTTTCTCTACTCACATATTGATTGAGGAGAGACCTCAATTCCAGGAAATTGTTGGCGACCCCCTCAGGGGTGAGTTCAACATGTGAGGGAGTGCTGGAGACACCGACGTTAGGGGAAGGAACCCCTGATCTAGATGGAGTCGGAGTATGGAAAGTGAGAAACTCGGAAGTGCTCCCCGGTGTCGAAAAAGACGATGGTATAGCCACATGAGCTTGGCTTGTGCTCGGGGTGGAGGCATTCGGAACCTGATTCACTTCCCCTGTAGACTCACTTTCTGACATGGTGATTCCAAGAAGATGGAGCTACACTACTAGGTCTTTTTTTGATGAAAATTAGCGGCGTAGCCCCACGGTGGGCGCCAACTTGTTGATGTAAGAGATATTAGACCAAGGATAGTAGCTGAGCTGGTTAGGCAAAAGGGTTGAAGGGTTCAACTTTGCCTAACGCAGGTCGTGGGGTCCCCCCACGTTTGCAAGACGTGAAGAGAGGTTCACTAGTTTGATTTTGTTGTTTGTTCGAGATCCTCCACTGAAATTTGTTCAGTTTCGGATGTGGGAGCAAAGGGAATGTGTGTGTTGAATGTGAAAGAAAATGACTTGCACGAAGCAAGTACTCAAGAACAATGACCAGAGATTCTCCAGGAATCAGGGCTGATCGGAATGTTTTCCATACTTAATGAAGTGTCACATTTATAGGGAAAGCCATCACTCAAAGAGGAAGCTATTTGACTAGTGAACATGCTTGCAGTGGGGGTTTTGCCTTTTTTGGGGGTTGAAGCCTTTGACCTACGGATAAAAGGCTGTGCTCTGTGGGCTTGTGTCACTTTTGCGGCTGGAGAGTTTGGTGAAGCAATCAGAGATGTGACTGTCTACTATTCATGTACTATTTTATCTAGTCTCCCGGGTTTCCAACCTTCGAACATTTTAACCTTTTGGGCTTTATTATGTCTAAGTCATTTTATTTGGTCTTGGGCTACCCCCGTCATTAGGGGTGTTCATCGAATCGAATATCGAATTTTTGAATTATTCGAATCGAATTGTTCGAATAATTTTTATTTTTCCTTGAATTCTTATTCGATTCGAATTCGATTAAAACCTACCGAATTCGATTCGAATTCGTATTCGAATAAAAAACCCAATTCGTATTCGATTCGTATTCGATTAAAAATTCTAATTCGAATCGAATTCGAATAAATTCGATTTAAATCAGATTCTTTAAAAACATGTAAAAAACTTTCAAAATTAAACATAAATTTTAAAGCAACCATAAAGCAAATAAAGTACCACAAGTCAAAAATTCAAAACGAGAAGTCGGGAATAACCACTCCACATTACAAGTTAATATTTTTATGCTTAGAAGTCTATTGATAGATTTGTTACTTAAGTTTTAGTTATGGGCCATGTAGTGGGTTTGGTAATGGGTAATTTTGATACTTGGAAAAAATTTGAAAATAATTCATAGTATAGCCTAATAAAAGTTATATATGTATTATATATAAAAATAATAAATAAAAATGTATAATTTTTAGTCGAATTTCGAATCGAATCGAATTTGAAATTATAAATTCGTATTCGATTTACTTTACTCGAATTGAATCGAATTCGAATTCTTATAATCGAAACGAATTCTTGATAATCGAATCGAATTTAAACGAATTTCGAATTTTTCGAATTCGAAACGAATTCTGCACACCCCTACCCGTCATCACACTCAAACGTAAGGGGTGCTCAACTCCTCTCTCTACTCCCTATTTTGCACCCAACGGTAAAAAAGCAACATGGCACAAGCGGTAACTCCTCCCGGTTCCATTGTGTTTACCGCATCAAATGTGGGGTTGGTAGCAGTGTTACCACGCGGTGAACGTGTTACGTGCCCGTGATGTCAAGCCATGCAAGGCCATGCGATAAATGATGAGTTTAATGTCTTTTTTAAATTATTATTTGTCTAGTTTGTTGAGTTAAAGTACAGAAAATAAAGGAATCTTGGGGATGCCCCACGTTACCAAGTAACGTTTATTTTCCAATTTATTAGGATTCTTAGTTTGATTTTGTTTCCTATCATTTATTTGTAAATTGTTGGTTTGACACTTTTATTTTTATAATAAAAAAGAAATCATATTTGTTAAGGTGTTAGAAACATATGTCCTCCTCCTGTGGCCCAGTGGGTATTCCCATTGGGTTTAGTTTGGCCGGCCCTCCTTTGGGAGGTCACCGGTTCGACTCCCACTTGTGGCTTTAGGGGGGAGGACACCCGTGCGCAATGATGGTGAAAAACCCACCGAGGAGGGTTTGATCCTGAGCGTCACCCCGGTTTTAATCCGGCTGTTACTCTAGCGAGGCAACTTGTGTAGAGGTAGTACGGTTTCCGGGGGAAAGCCTTCGACCCAAGGTTGGTAAACCCAGCGCTGGCCTTGCTATCTGGGCCCTTAATCTTGGCGAGGGCCCGCGATTTGCGGGTGTGACAATGGTCACCATTATGAAGTTCACCTTTCAAAAAAAAAAAAAAAAAAAAAGGTGTTAGAAACATTTTTTTACACAAACACGTTAAAATCGATGTGACAATCAACTGATAGTGACTAGTGACTGCTAGTTTTTGCATAACGACATGTGTTAGTCTGTTAGATGATTTTAACAGTTTAATATGGAATTTATAATGATAATTGATCGGCAATAAAATAATTGTTCTTTTTTTTTTGAACGGCCAACAAACTCAATCCCGAGCACTCTCGGGGCACCCACTGGACAAACGGAGTACTCCGAGAATAACCCGAGTCCACCACCAATTCCGGGGAAAACCCGGTAACCCACCCGCCCGTAGGCACGACGGTGAAATTACCGGTAAAACCCGTTTGGCTCAAGGATCCAACCCAGGTTTCCCTGGGTCTCCTATCATTGCCCACCAGTACCTCACTCTGCACCAAGTGGGAGTCGAACCTGCATCTCTCAAGAGAAATGCAAGCTCTTCACCACTTGATCTAAAGATCATTGGCAATAAAATAATTGTTCTGGTTCCATTTTCGTAAATAGCAAAATTATATCCGCTGCACAGTTAAACAAAACTGACTAAAATTATTTACTTTTTTCTTTTTTGTAGAATTAGTTACACATATGGTTCCTCTGGTATGGCCCCATTGCAACTTTAGTCCACAAGTTTTGATAATTACGAACTTTAAACCGGTAGTTTGTCAATATGTAACACCATTGGTTCTTTAAGTTGTTGAGCGTTCAGGTTGAACTATGAAAGTTTGCAAAATGATTTGGTTAGACTAGGAGCAGCCGGACCACATGCACGACCTATGTTTCAGTGTCACCGAAAGTCGTTTTAGGGTAGATTAAGAGAGGAGGGGGGGGGGGGGGGGTAGATCTTGTGAGATAGGTAGGTCGAGCGAGAGATGAGGAGTAAGATAGATCGAGGGAGAGATGTATAAAGATATATAGACGGGTGAAACGGCTTAAGTTGCAGGTCTCACCTTATTATTTGTTTTTGAATAATAAGGGGTATTTTAGTCATTTCATTAAAGAATAATGGATTTAATAATCCCAATTATTGTCCGTTGGCCGGCAATGGTCTCAACTTCAAAATTCCCACTGGTTGTCCCATCTTTTCACAAATTGGCCTTCAATGGACCCTGACTAATAGAACCCTGAAGCCGTTAGTCTCCGGTCGCCGGAAAAACGTTTTTGGTCGGAAAAAAGTTCCTAAAGGTCCGATCTATGGTTACAAACAGGCTTGGGACGAAAACTTTGAGTTTTCCAGCTAAAAAGTTTAGTTTTCCGACCAAAAAGAAGTTTTCCGGCAAAAATGAAGTTTTTCCGGTGACCTTAATAATTGGGGCTTTTTACTAGAATATGTTCCTAAAGGTGCGTAATAAGGTTACAAAGAGGTTTGAGATGAAAATGTTGAGTTTTCCGGCGACCAGAGACTAACGATGTTAGGATTCTGTTAGTCAGGGTCCATTGAAGACTAATATGTGTAAAGATGAGACCGCTAATGGGAACTTTTAAAGCTGGGACCGTTGCCGGCCAACAGGTAATAGTTAAGATTATTAAAATCCATTATTCCTTTCATTAAAATTGAACATAACAACTTAACATCCTTCCACTCTAGGGACTTGTGTTACGTTTTGCTAGACTATTGGTCTAAAGTTGTAAATTTGAAACATGAGGACTAAACTTACAATAACCATTATATTTAAGGGGCTAAAGTGACAATTTAACATATCCACATACACAAATAAATACCGCTTTCCCACGCATTCTACATTTCTCTGTGCTTGTAATCATATCCTATCCTTTCTTCGTTCATCGGAAAATCATTTTTGTAAGTCTCTATTCGTATCTGCATAACATACATACCAGTCGATATTAATTCATGAAGGTTTTAATCTGATACGGTGTCTATATTATATACACAATCGAATGATATGATCATGTGTTGTAGAGAATCACAATATAATTTCATATCTACGTGGCCATAAACTGATAGTGATTCTTAATTTTTGCATCTTCACAGCTGGAACACTATGTTGTTCATATGTTAGATGAGTTTAGCACGTACCAAAGGGGCAGTGCTTTGGCGGTACCGCATGACTTCTTGTGTCAAAATGTCATGCACTCCTACGGGTGGTGTGGTTTTATCTGGAATTGGTAATAGGCAGTGGCGGATCCAGAATTTTTTCTAACGGTTTCTTTTGATAGACTGTCACTAATTTTTTTTTCAAATCATACAAGATTTTCACTAATTCTCACTATTTTTTTTTTCAAAACTGACTGGGTTGCGGATCCATCACTTCCTAGGAACACACAAAATGTGGATAAATTTGCCACTGGTAACAGGCTGGGTCACCGACGCTGGTAATAGGCAAATGTCTAACCAATTCAGATTAGAGGTCTTAACCATTCAGACTCAGTAAAATGCTTAACTATTCAGAGGCAAATGTCTGAACCATTCAAACAGTCTGAACCATTAAGTGTTGAACCAGTAAGAAGTTTGAACCATTAAGAGCCTCATTAAGAGGTAAACAAACAGCCCTTAGATGAGTAATGAGTTGCGGTGTGAGTTTGTTAGATGTGGCTCTTGGTTTTCGCTTTTATGGTTTTATTTTTGTGAATCTTGTTAAACAAAACTGACAAATGACAATAATATTTTTTGTAGCAGTAATTACACAGGTGGTTACCATGATATATTCATATTGCAACTTTAGTCCCTAAGTTTTAACAATTACAGCTTTAGTCCCTAAGTTTTAACAATTTCCTTGTGTGATCAGCTTAAACAACAGTCATGGAAGATGGAAATGGAATGCAAGCAACGTTACTTCGACACGACGAAGAAGTGGAAGAAGGTGATTTGAAAGGGAGAATATGGGACGAATCAAGAAGGATATGGAGGGTCGCATTGCCAAGTGTCATATCAAGAGTATGCACATTTGGAACTATCGTTGTCACACAATCATTTATCGGCCATATTAGTAACATAGATCTTGCCGGCTTTGCCCTTGTTCAAACACTCAGTGTCCGCTTTGTCAATGGAATCCTTGTAAGTTCCTTATTTTAGTTGTTCAATGTTTAAGGTTTGCCGAGATATGCTTAGTGGGTGTGTGAGTTAGCTGTTAAAAAAAGTTACAACATTTGTGGGACCGACATGGGTTTTTGTGATTTGTCCCTTGAGCTTAGAAAACCTGTTTTGACCTGTAGTTGGGAATGTCGAGTGCAACCGAAACTCTTTGTGGTCAAGCGTTTGGAGCAGGTCAACACCACATGATGGGCATTTACTTGCAAAGATCTTGGATCGTTGACTTAATTACTTTAACCATCTTACTCCCGATTTTCATCTTCGCTACACAAATTTTCAAACTTCTTGGGCAAGACGAGGCTGTAGCAAATAGCGGCGGTTACATCTCTCTATGGTTCATACCTTTTGTCTACAATTATGTCTTCAGCTTGACCCTGCAAATGTACCTACAAGCACAGTTAAAAAACATGATCATTGCATGGCTTTCAATCTTCCGATTCGGGTTCCACATCCTTTTGTCTTTTCTTCTTGTGTATACGCTAAACCTTGGGGTTGCTGGTGCAATGATCGCATTGTCCGTGTCATCATGGTTTCTTGTGTTTGGAGAATTCGTTTACGTATTTGGTGGTTGGTGTCCTAATTCCTGGAAAGGATTTACTGTAGTTGCGTTTAAGGATCTTGTCCCTGTTGTGAAGCTTTCCATATCTTCTGGTGTGATGCTCTGGTAAATAAGGCACAAACATAGCAACTAGGGGTGCAAACGGGCCAAGCGGCTCGCGAGCGGCTCGAGAAAAAGCTCGAAACGAGCCGAGCCTTACCAAGCCGAGCTTGAGCCTAAAATAAAGCTCGTTTATTTATCGAGCCCGAGCTCGAGCATGGCATGTGAAGCTCGTCAGGCTACGGGCCTTGGTGTACTATTAGTTTTGATTAATATTTAATAACATTTACCCCTTATTTAAAGTTTTCTAGTAAATGAGCCGAGGAGAGCATGTTTAAGCTGCTTGTTTACGAGCTAAGCCCGAACCTAAAAATAAGCTTGTTTAGGAAACGAGCCCGAGCTTCACTTATCGAGCTCGCGAGTTTAATCAAGTCTGTTATTTATATTATTTTTATTTAATATATTAACTAATAGATGATAAACGAGTCGAGCTCGAGCTTTTAAAACAAAGCTTGAGCCGAGCTCGAGCTTGAGCCTGGTCGAGCTCTGGCTCGGCTTGTTTGCAAATAGCAACACATATGCAAATATGTGCTTCTTTCACTTTGTAAAAACTTAGCAACCGTTCATATCTGTTGTATATGTAGCTTGGAGTTATGGTACTATGCGGTGCTGGTCTTGCTTGCTGGTTACATGGAAGACGCAGAGGTGGCTATATCTGCTTTCTCCATAAGGTATTAAAATCCTTTTGGGAGTTTTTATATCCGTTTCAGTTCTATCTCTCCCGAGATCCTGCTAATCTGTTAATACTTTGCAGCCTGAACATCTATGCATGGGAGTTCATGATCTGCATTGGTTTGTTAGGCGCTGCATGGTAAATGGACATATCAAATCCTTCATATTCATCATTTAAGTTTATGTTCTTTTTTTCAACGTTACATGTTCTTCTGATTTCCATCATTGGAGGTAGCAATTTCGACCCATTTACTTAAAAGATGAAATGGGGTCAAGTTTGGCTGGTTTGTTTTTTAAACGAAACCTGAAAGACATGTCACTCTGACCGTCAGGGTCAAAGGTCGTTCAAAATGTTTTAAGTGCTTACCTCCTAAATCCCTTATTTGTAAAAAAATATTATTATTTTGCCAACAATATTTTTTTCCTAATCCTATTTAATGTATTGGTTATTTAACAATTTAGAAGAAAACTCAACAGAAAGTGTTTGTGTGTTCACTTGACCCATTGGGACCGACCTAGAAAAGTTACCCGTTACGTAACATATATTGTATCGTGCAGTGTCCGGGTGTCAAATGAATTAGGGAGAGGAAATGCCAAAGCAGCAAAGTTCTCAATTAAAGTCTTGTTGGGGACTTCTATTGCGATCGGAGTGTTTTTCTTTGTTCTCTGCTTGATTTTTGGAAGAAAACTTGCCTACTTGTTCACCGATGATGAAAGAGTTGCAGATACAGTATCAGACCTTTCTTTGCTGCTTTCCTTATCAATTTTACTCAATAGCATTTATCCTGTTCTCTCAGGTAATAGCTCAACCTCTAAATCCTTTGACGTGTTGTAATTAGTTTACTTTCAGAAAACTAATGGTAGAGTTGTCCGATTTCTATATGACTATACGAATGGGTCGATTTGGCTCATGTTTTGTCCCAAACGAGTCAAATAATAAAATTAGCTGAAAAAACAAAATGGGTTACTGTTCAGTTGGGCAATGGCCAATGGGTTAATCGGGCCAAAAAAGTCGTTAGGAGGAGTGTATTGTGATAAGATTTATATTTTTCAGTAATATATAATGCGCTAATAATTTCAAAAAAGTTTTAACACTTGGGACATGAAAGCATTTGTGAGATACCCAACAATCTGAAGACCAAAATGCATTAAAAAGTTACTCATTTCAGCATTAACCGTTTTGACCTGTTTCCCTACGTATCTGACTTGTCTATTTTGACATCTGGTCAACGCTGATATAAAGAATACTCGGTGCCTTAAATATATAAATCTTGTCATCAGGGGTGGCGATTGGAGCAGGAATGCAGGGTAGTGTAGCAATTGTGAACCTCATTTGCTTCTATGTGATCGGTATTCCAATAGGGGCATTGCTCGGTTACTTGACTGACCTTCAAGTAAAGGTATACAACGTTTGGATGAACTTTACTTTCAGAGTTGCTTCGGTTATCAAAAGCCGGTTATTTGATTTTACAGGGAATATGGATGGGGATGATTGGTGGCGTTGTGACAGAGACAATCGCGCTTATGTATATGGCATGGGCAACCGACTGGGACAAGCAGGTAAATATGTTGCATAACTATTTGTTTAACATTTTTTTTTGAATTCGAGTTTATTGCGGATAATCAATTGTTTTGCATTTGGTACTGTAGGTTAAGAAGGCTTCAGAACGGCTAAACCGGTTCTATGTGAAGTCGTCTGAAGATCCAGAGTAAATGCAATATATATGCTTCTAGGAGTTAGCTTCTTTGGTATATTATGATTTGACAGTATTTTGTAGTTAAGTAAGACCATTGTTTCCTAATATTAGTGTCCCTATATACTGGGTTTCCATTGTAGTAGTCATTATTTAAAGTGTAGTTCTCTGTAAATATATTGGATTTGTTATGGTATAAGACATCAGCCCTAAAGTGTTGTTCTGCTTGGCAGTGGCGGACCCAGGATTTTTTTCCTGGGGGTGCGGAAAATTTTTAAAGATTTTAGACCCGTAGCTATATAAAAAAACTTCGGTTCATAGCGGGTCGGATCGGGTCGGGTCATGTAAAACAAGTAAACATAAACAAACAAAGTTTCATAGGGGGTCGGATCGGGTCGGGTCATGTAAAACAAGTAAACATAAACAAACAAAGTTTCATAGCGGGTCAGGTCAGTTCAATTTCAATTTTCAAAGAATCAAACCCTAGTTCCTAACTTCCTATCATATAAACAAACAAAGTTTCAAGTAAAACAAGTAAACATCATAAAAGAACATCATAAGTAAGTAAACAAAAAGGCGTCAAAGTTCAAAAAAACATACCTTAGTCTTCAGTTAGAAGAATCCGACGAAAAAAGTGGTTCATCCCCTTTGCTATTGAGAAATCGCGTCATAACTTCCCTAATCACGGTTCCTCCTAATCCTATCACATACAAAATAAACAAGGATCTTCAAGTGTTCAACCATAGCCCATATTCTCTAATTTTCAATTTAAAATTTTGAATTTCAAGCCCTAGAATTTCTTCTTTTCAAACCCTATACTAGAATCATATAATCAATAAGAGATTAAGAGACAATAAACCCATTCTATAAAGACTAGAACAACCCCAAATTAGCTCGAAACATATAAATAACAGTAAATCATCAAGTAAAATCATAAAAAACCAAAAAACTAACCCTTAGATGATGTCGCAGCTGTGTTGCTGCTGCCTGCTGAATTCCGGTCAGTTTCTGGCCGGAATTATGGAAGTCGATGGCTGTTGTTGCTGCTGGCTTGTTGAAGAAGTCGCTGGGCAGGAGCCAGGAGGTCGCTGGGCAGAATCAGAACAGAAGGGCGGGAGGTGGAAATCAGACTTTGTATTGTTGGGTATTGGGTTTAAATGGGTAATAGACTAATGGACTAATGCCTAATGGGCTTTTTGTATAAATCAGACTAATGGGCTAAATCTTAATTGAAGTAGTATAATCTATTAATATAGATAGTTTTTTTTTTATAAAAAATCAGACTTTACAAAAAAAAAAAATTATAATATAAATCCATAATATTTTTTACCTAAGGTGTGCGGACGAAAAATTCGAAGGGGTGCGGACGAATATATCCAAGGGGTGCGGACGAAGAAATCCAAGGGGTGCGGACGAAAAATTCCAAGGGGTGCGGACGGGATTTTCGACAGAACTTAGCACTAAATTTTTTTTTCCCGGGGGTGCGCCCGCCCACCCTGGGCATGTCTTCAGTCCGCCCCTGCTGCTTGGTAAAACCGAACAGGCAATCACTTGATAGCGAGCTGTTGTCACAAGAAGAAGCCTATCTATTGTTGCTGCCAAAATGTAATACAATGGTGCATCAAAGTTTGCACGTTTCATGTATAGTTGCAACGGGTTTTGGTGTATGGGATTGAGTTTAAAAATGACTTAGGCTGTGGGGTATGGGGCGTGGGTTGGGGGAAAACGCCCAAGCCACCACCCCGGGTGGGCTTGGGTTGGGGCGTGGCCCTTGGGGCTTGGGTTTCAAGCCGGGCGTGGGGCGGGGGTGACATCCTAGCTGGCTGTCTTCTATTCGCTGACCATTTTTTGTAATTTCTTTTTTTAATAATCTGCCACGCGGTGCACCCAACCCACGCCCCGCCATACCCCGCGGACACGTCACTAGGTGGGGGGGGGGGGCTCCCATTCCACGTGTCAACAAATGCCCCAACCCAAGCCCCACCATACCCCGCGGCCTTATTAACTTAAAAAGCTAATAAGTTAAAATAATGTTTCGCTGTCCCTTTTGAAAAAAGGTAAAAGTTGGTTTTAAAAATCCACAAAACCGCTTTTTAAATAGTTTTTAGATTATTGAACATAAGACTATCAGTCTACCATCACCCTTTACCTTAAAACATCTTATTCACGTGCACACACGATCACCCGCCACCCCCTCCACCTAAATCCAACAACCATCACACCGATGAAATCATGAAATTGCATGAAGATGATAGCTTTCAAATGTAGTTTTCCGACTGCATTTGTTGCAATGGAATCATTTAAAGGTCTAAACGTTAGGGATGACAAAATTACCCGAGCCCGAAGGGTATACCCGATACCCGATGGGTATTGGGCCGGGTATGGGATTAGTTCTAAATATTTTCGCGGGTATGGGTCGGGTATGGGATTAGGTGATACCCGACCCGATTACCCGAAACGACATACCCGTTTACCCGAACTATATACCTAATCATATACCCGAATTTTTTAATTTTAATTTTAATTTTTTATTACCTTTTCCCTGTTAGTGATTTATTTTAGTATGTTTATAATGTGAAAAATTAAATTTTCTTTCAGTATATGTATTTGATAATAGTATTTATATTTTATATGTTATGAAGTATATACATATAAGTGTATGAGTATTATAAAGTTGTTATTAATTTAACATATAACATTTTTTGGTTATAATAGTTGTTATATAAATAAAATTATATAATAATTATAATCGCAAAGAAATGTATTTGGAAATCACAACGTATATCTTTTGACAAACTAATGGGTATACCCGATACCCGACGGGTAATTACCCGACGGGTATTGTGCCGGGTATGGGATACGATTTAACAACCGGGTATGGGTATAAGATTATCAATACCTGACCCATTACCATCCCTACTGAACGCAATCATTTGATAACTTAACAATATGTATCTAAAAGAAAGAGAAATCACGTGGCAATATAAAAATAGTATCCATTTAAATAATATTAAGTTGTTTGGGATTAGAAAATTCTATGATGGTTGGATCAAAGGACGAATTTTTTTATCATGTATACATGAATTATTGAATTGTTTAATTATCTTTTCTAAATGTATAAATGCACATGTTGAAATTATTAATTATATGTCATATTTAATCCCAATCTGCAAGATGAATGAAAAATTATTCCAGATCAATATTGTTCCCCTGTCTCATTTAACAAGGAGAGGGAAAATAAAAAAGATAAAAATATGAAAAAAACATGTTTTCGATATTTTTTAAGGATAGAAGGGAAGGGGAAAGGAGGGAAAAGGGAAGAAAATTTGTACGTATATTTATCCTCCCAAATCGGAGAGATTAGAAGAGAAAATGTTATTAATTACTAAATTACCCTCATACCTAATTAATATGTTTTATGTTTAAATGGTATAATGGTAAAATTGTTTCTTTCTTTTCTTTTTCTCCCAACTCGAAAACACATAAAATGTTTGATTTCTTCTCTTTTCTCTTAATTCATTTTCATTCCCCTCCCCTTGTTAACCATCTTCTATTCTTTTGATTATGTAACTGATTGCTGAAAAAAAATTAAAATCTCGAAACGAACATAAGATACTACGGTTGGAATAATCAGATCACAAACATAAACTGTCAAGTTTTGTGAAAAACGCACCCACCCACGACTCTTTTCTTTTATTAAAATTAAACCATCACACAATTACAAATCTATCACTATTAGAAAATAAGCCTAATGCAACCTTTTAGAAGCAACCTTTTTCAAAAGAGTTGCATTTGACCCTAATGCAACTTCATTGGACATAAAGGTTGCATTAGAAGATCTAATGCAACCATTTTCATAAAAGGTTGCAAAATTACTTGAATTTGCAACCTTTTTCTTATAAGGTTACCAATTTTATTGAAATTTGCAACTTTTAATAGAAGGGTTGCATTGTTAATCTTATTCTAAAAGATTATACTGCTAAAAGCAAATTCACAAATTCTTTGTGATAAACATATTCTTGTTCTAACACTTATGTTAAACTTGGTCTTCTTGATTTATTCTATGATTTAAAATCAATTGTAAAATTCTTAGTTTAGCTCATTGTCCATTCATTTGAGTTGTTCATTTCACTTTGGAACTTGATACTTTGCTTTCCGGTCCCTACACACATATACATTCTAATTTAGAGCATAAACATTTATAGATCTTGCTGACTAACATGAACTGCATGGTTAAAAAATATTCAATGGCTTTAATGATCCACCATTGCCCAAATTATTTCGTTATCTTTGCATCCAATCATCCACCAACTAGTCCTTTGCTTCCAACCTATACCATAAAAAACTAAAGAAAAAATAAGTCAATATTACATCATGTGTAATCACCTATACTATTATATTTAGTTTACGCAAAGGATGGGAGATTTGGGGTTGTTCCACTTATATTTAAGTAATACAACACAAATAAATAGTATATACAATATTATTTAAAAAAACTAAATATAATATTTAGTTATTAACTAGTATTTTCGACCCATTCTTTGCGACGAGACTGTTAAACCGAACAAAAAGTACACGTAAAAACGTTGAACCACACACGCACGTCGCGGCTTGTTAACTCGCAAAAATTAGACTGAGGCATAAAACATATAGAAATATAACTTGCTTGGCTCAGGCTTGATAAGGCTCGGCTCGTTTCGAGCTTTTTCTCGAACCGCTCGGCTCGTTTGCACCCCTAACCAAACCTTAGGGACCATTTTGTGAGTTTACTCATGTATTTTTTATTCATGGTTCTCTTTGTATCAAACTTTACATATTTTTTAAAAGTATTTGGCTTGCTTTAACATTACTGATTTTTGCTGAAACTCATTTTGACCTGAACCAATATGACCATTCATGAAGGTTAAGTGACGATAAATGATTTTTTAGAAAGTATCATAGACCCATTATGTGTTGACTTGTAAAAGTCAATTTTTTTGTTCTATGATTCGAATCAGTTGACATTTAGCAACTTCGCTGTGATAATAAAATGTATATATAACTTCACATCATAACATATCTCTGAAATTAGAAAAAAAAAACAGGGGTAAAGGTTATGTAATATATGGTTCTTGCTATCTTCTTTTTGCCTTGTTTCTTGGCTGTTGTTTTCAACAAGCAACTTATAATTCTAGGTTATTGGTTGCTGTTTTTTTAATATTTTCTTATTCTTTTTATTAAGGAACAAATGATGAACTACAAACCTCCAGAAGATGGAAGTGATTTGGTGGAACAAGGAGTATGATGGCGATGTTCGACTTTACGGGAGTGGTGTTACTAAAAAATATGAAGAAAATGAATGGCGGTGAGGAACCATACATGATTCCGGGTGGACTTATGGAAACATTCAAAGGGAGCTTTAAGTTGAAAAGACACAATTGCTTGAAATGCGAAAAGAAATTGAAGATGACTATCGAAGGTAAAAAAGCTAAGGTAGAAGCTATGTAGAAAGATTTTGACTACCAACGATCAAACTTTGAAGCTATTGCAATATATTATAGAAAAACTACCAATTGGAGTACTTCAATATCCTATAGATGAGTAGAGGTTTTTGTTACTTTATATCATTGTAACTAAAAAATTATTTTGATTAAATTGTTATTTTGACTTTACACTATGTTAGATTATGATTTAGTATTATCTATTTTATTTATGTTATTGTGTTATGTAATTGAGTGACTATTGCCAGTGGCGAAGCTTGGAAAAAAAGTTCGGGGGGGGGGGGGGGGGCGGAAGGCACCGGACCTAAAAAAAAATTTCTATGTTCGGGTCGGACGTCGGTGATTCGATTCGGGTCGGGTCAAACGCTAATATCAAATAAAAAATGTTCTCAAACATTAAAACTTAAACATTGTTTAACAAACAATTGAACAAAGACACCAAAACATTAAAAAGAAGAGGAAGGTGGGGTACCCGGTTCACTTGGATGAAGAATTATAGTTCTGTCCCTAATTTCAACCTAAATCACATAAATTGCAGCCCTAATTTCAGTTATGCCCCTAATTTCTACCTAAATCACAAGTTTAGGGCTAAAATTCACCTCTAATTTCAACAAGTTTAGGGCTAAAATTCAGTTCTGCCCTAATTTCTGCCTGAAGAATTATAGTTCTACCCCTAATTTCAACAAGTTTAGGGTTAAAATTCTCCCCTAATTTCAACTTAAATCACATAAATTGTAGCCCTAAATTAAACCTAAAGATAGAAAAACACATACCTTTAACCTTATGAAGATTGAAGAAGTCAAACAAGACCACAACAAGTAGCGCAGCAGCTTGCAGTCGAACAAGAGCAGGCACAGCAGCAGCCGGTCAATCCCATAGCATAATCTAATAACAAATTAACAAATCACCCCAAATTTCAAGTTAACATAAAGATTTAACAAGTTTAGGGCAAAAATTCGGCCCTAATTTTACCCCAAATGTCAACCAAAATCACATATATTGCAACCCTAAATTAAACCTAAAGATTAAAAACACATACCTTATGAAGATTCAAGAAGAATCCGTCGAAGATTGACAATTTCAACAAGTTTAGGGCTAAAATTCACCCCCAATTTCAACCTAAATCATATAAATTGAAGTCCTAGATTAAACCTAAAGATAATTGAAGAAGTCGAACAAGTACAAGACCACACATACCTGAGGATGAGCCGTGATTCGTGAAGAAATCGAGCAAGTTCAAGACCCCTGCCCTCGGACTCTAACAACAACAGCAGGTCAGCAACGATTTGGGGTTTCTTTCCCCCTTCTGTTCTGTGCGTGCGACTGGTTATGCTCGTATTCCACCAGGACCGAATTTGGGTTTATTTTTTTTTTTGGATGGTGGGCTTTTATTTTGGGCTTGTATGATTTTGGTGTATAATAAATTGATTTGGGCTAATTAAGTATTTTATTTGGGCTACATAATAGAAAACCAGGGGTCGAATATGTATATACAAAAAAAAAAATTTATAAAACCGAGGGGGTCGAACACGTATATACATAATTTTTTTTTTAAATTCGGGGGGGGGGGGGGGGGGTGAAAACGTATATCCCTAAAAATTTCTATACGAAAAACACATCCGTAACACTACTAACCGAAAAGTTCGGGGGGACGGGCGCCCCCTCCCCGCCCCTTACATGCTGCGCCCCTGACTATTGCATATTAATAGAAATTTTTGTACTTCAAACAATAATGTTATAAAGTTGCATTTAATTGAAAAAAAGGTTGCATTTGTTGTAACTAAAATCTTATAAAAGTGTTGCATATGATGTAAATAAAGGTTGCATTTGAATGAAGCAAAGGTTGCATTTGAGTGTTAAAAAAGTTGCATTAGCATTTAAAAAAGGTTGCTTCTAAGTGTTAAAAAAAGTTGCATTAGCATATAAAAAGGTTGCACCAAAAAAGGTTGCATTTGAATATAATATGCAACCTTTTTAAAAAAGGTTGCATTATCCAACAAAAAAGTTGCATTAGGTCTAATGCAACTTCACCTAATGCATCCTTTGATAAAAGGTTGCATTAAGCCTAATGCAACTTTTTCAAGGCCTAATGCAACCTTTTACGTGGGTTGCATTAGCTTCATTTTCTTGTAGTGTATTGATCCCTATCTATACTTAATATTGTTTGATCATCAAGTCACCTATTGTAACAACCCTCATAAAAATATTCTCAACAACAAACCGTAATCAAAACCAGAAGTGCACGCGATAAAACTTGTATATTCAAGCTGGAAAATTTAGCGATTAAGGAATCTTGGAATTCGACGAACCAAATCGCATAAAAATAGCCTTATTAGATTCGCAATTAAAAACGAATCATGTAAGATCAAGACCCAACCATACGCGATAAGTATCGGCACGAAAATCGAGGAAAACGCACGATTGGACGAGAAGGGCGGCCAAGGACATGCGTCACGACACTTCGACACGTGTCAGGCCTACGTGGGACACGTGGCGACCAAAGCCAGGTCGACTATCGTCGCGCCACGCGCCGGGACCATATGGGTCTGGCGCGACGCTCTAGGGGACCCAAAATTCAGGTATCTAAGGGCAGCAGTGGGACTTGAATTCCTGCACCAGTTCGATCGAATTTTGACGAACTTACTCTCTCGTATCTCCGTTTCTTTTCACAACACCCCTAAACCCTAAAACTCTGCTCGTAATCAGAGTACTAACTCGAATCACTGATACGATACCCTATCCGATCGATTGAAACTGATCCAACGGATGTTTAAGTGCTGCCTGTATACGGCTATACTTTGTCATTCGTTGTGAGTTTTGATCTCGTGATTATCGTTAAAGTTGAATTGGGTTAATACGCTAATACGAGTTCCATTGTATCTAGAAATTAGAACTCATAAAGTTGTTAAGATAGAATACTTAACAGGAAAGTAAACTTAGCAATTAAGTAAGTAAACTTAATGATTGTATAAAACTTAGCAATTAAGAAAACTCAATAGCTAAGAAAACTTAACAATTAAGCAAGCTGAGTAGGGTGATTAATCTGCTAATTAAGCTAAGTAATCGACTAAGCAAATTATAAAAGTTAAATTAATCAGTTAAGTAGTTAAGTCAGATAATTAATTAATCCATTAAGTAAGATTAATTAAGCTAAGCAAGATTAATTAAGCTAATCAAGATTAATTAAGCTAAGCAAGATTAATTAAGCTAATCAAGATTAATTAAGCTAAGTAAGATTAATTAAGCTAAGTAAGTTATTTAGTTAAATGGTTAAGTAAACTTAATAGTTAAGAAAAAACTAAATAAATAAAAGGAAACTTAATAATTAAGAAAACTTCCTAGCTAAGAAAGGAACCTGCCTTGCCTATGAATAGAAGCCTAGGATTTCATTCTTCCTTGCTCATTTCTTTTCTTCTTCTCTCTATACGTTGGTGTTCTAACCAATAATCACCGATGCGATATTCTGTCCGATCGATTCGGGAACCAACTAACGAATGCCAAAGTGCTGTCTAAATAAGACTATACTTTGTGAATTTCGTTAAGGTTCTGATCTCGTGACCATCGTTAGGTTTGATTGGGTTTAACACTAATACGTATTCTACTCTGTTAAACTAAATGTTTAACTACCAGAAAACTCTGCACCCTACACTTACAATCAAACAAGGTAACTAATCATCAGAAGATTCAGAACTATAAAGTAGGTGCTTAATTATCAGAAGGCTTGTTTAATCAAAGACTATATGCTAACAAGGTGAGTCATTCTCTTTTATCAACAATGTTTTACTATACCTAAATTGTTTTCAAAAAGTTATAATTACAGGGATTAAGTCTTGGTTATCTTGAATCACTGGCAAGTGGGGTATTGTGCACATTACTAATCTCTCACGGTTAGGTTCACCAACCTAACAATGATAATCATCACTACTTGGGTGAAAGGACCCAATAGTGGTATGACCATCGTCACCAGGGTGTGACACGGCGCCAGATAAAAAAATAAGATAGTAGCCATTGTAATCGCTCTTATGCTGTAATTTATAACAAAGTGTCGTTTTGTACAAAAAAAAATGAATGAACTCACCAGTATTTTCCTGCTGACCAAACCTTTTTAAAACACGTTTAAGGTAAATGACAGTAGATTGGAATAAGAGTGATGATACGGCACCAAAAGGCTTAAAGAAGTGACTTATTTTATCAATTGAATTTGTGAAAGCAGGGGTTGATGACGAACATCAAACATTGCACTTGATTCAAGACATGAAGAACAAGAACAGGGTAGATGAAGAAGAAGATGCAAGACAAACTCATTCATTTCAATACAATCACCACATATTACATACCAAACGAGTATACATCATCTTCTACAAGCTGGTTTAGATCACAAAGATCTAAACCCTAGCTTTCTCTCACTAACACATAGTCTCTCTCTCTAGAATTCACACCAGGAGAATAAGTTGGGAGAGGAGCACAAAGCTTCAAGAGTTGCCCTAATCTACACAATACACACATATATATAGGCTAGGGACTAAACCCGGACAAAACACATTGTCCGGGATACAAAACAATACGATAATCCAAAACACTAGAAAGTCGTCCGGAATGCCTTCAGCAATTCTGATAATCTTCATTATCGTTGACTTTAACTTGGACTTCTGCTTTGGTTGACCAGAACTGATAAGCGACAGTTACTCGGCAGGAACTGCACTTACAGTCTCCCCCTTAACTGTTGCATCAGTTCTGTCTAACACTGATATCTTCAGTCACCGGATACTGCACTTACAGACTCCCCCTTGACTGATGATATCATGGCTGCTTTCAACTTTGGCTGAGACTTGATCTTTCTGGTAGAGCACAGCGATCTTCAACCCTTCTAATAAAAGACTTGCTGACGATCACTTAATGCCGCTTTGAGAAACATGAAGAATCCAACATCAAACACTGTTGATCCTCCCCCTCAATCTACTCCTGAATCAAGTTAACGCGAACCGACCTACAACCACATGTAAGAATATCGCTCGATACATTAATCTTCAAACCTGACCAACAGCAGAAAGAAACATTGGATTTCCAATGCCCAGCCTTGAACACTTCAAATTTCGCAAAGACATGAAGCTCAGTTCGATAAGTTAATAACAAACTGAACTTTGTAAAAGTACATCCACCATCTTGATCAGAGTCTTCAACCCTTCATGTATGATCTCATCTCGTCATGTATCCTCATGATCAATCTCCTATCTTCACAAATCCGCTGAAACCCCGATGGCTTTCATCTCCGACCTTCCCATCAAATCATGAAGCCCCACATTATTTCGAGACCAGAACTAATCTTCTCTACTCTAAACAGCAACTTAATAAGGCTCAATCTTCAACTAGTCGTCAATCGAGAATTCAGCTTCATCACGTCAACACTTGATTAATAACATAAGCACACGTGACAAAACTCAATCACACACGAGCTATTTCACGCACAAGCTTTATATTTACAAAGAAAATAGGAAATTTTTACTCCCCCTATTTCTTTGTAAACAATACAAAAATCCAAGCAAATCTTATTCTCTTCACCTCCTCACTTGATCTGATGTCCCATACACATTCGACATCATACGTGGTAATACCTGAAGATAAATAAAACAAATGGGGCCCAAGGAATAACAATGTGTGCAGCTCAGCAAAGATAACCCAATCATTAGGCCCATCGTTAAGCAACTAGCAAACCCTAGCCCATGCCTGCTTATCTCAGCCGCCACCCTACATTATGTGAACAACCATTGTCATCCACTTGTTGCCACCATCTACGTCAATCACCTTCTGTTTTGAACCACAAAACACCATGATCCGCCACTTACGCTAGCCGCGCCGATTAGGCAAGTCCGGCCACCACCATGCGCAACGGCCGATAACGCCTTTAAACCGAACCGTCAACCACCGTGAAGCACAAACAACCGAAAACTCGAAAAAAAAAACGGTCTTGACTGTTTAAAACTCGGAAAACAATGTTCAAATATGTAAAAAACTCGGAACAAACAAGAGTCAAAACTCGGAGCATTGTGTTTAGATAAAAAATCGGACTTTAACTTGGACTTCTGCTTTGGTTGACCAGAACTGATAAGCGACAGTTACCCTGCAGGAACTGCACTTACAGTCTCCCCCTTAACTGTTGCTATCAGTTCTATCTGACATTGATATCTTCAGTCACCGGATACTGCACTTACAGACTCCCCCTTGACTGTTGCTATCAGTTCTATCTGACATTGATATCTTCAGTCATCGGATACTGCACTTACAGACTCCCCCTTGACTGATGATATCATGCATGCTTTCAACTTTAGCTGAGACTTGATCTTTTAGGTAGAGCACAGCGATCTTCAACCCTTCTAATTAAAGACTTGCTGACGATCACTTAATGCCGCTTTGAGAAACATGAAGAATCCAACATCAAACACTGTTGATCCTCCCCCTCAATCTACTCCTGAATCAAGTTAACGCGAACCGACCTACAACCACATGTAAGAATATCGCTCGATACATTAATCTTCAAACCTAACCAATAGCAGAAAGAAACATTGGATTTCCAATGCCCAGCCTTGAACACTTCAAATTTCGCAAAGACATGAAGCTCAGTTCGATAAGTTAATAACAAACTGAACTTTGTAAAAGTACATCCACCATCTTGATCAGAGTCTTCAACCGAGTGTCTGAAATCATTTCATCTCGATTCTTCAAGATCCAATCTCGTATCTTCACGAATCCACCAATTACCCGATGACTTTCGTCTCCAATCTCCCCCTCAATGTAAGAACCCCTATTTCGAGAATCCGATCAGTCACCAACTTGGAAGAGAGATCAAGAAGACTAATCATCTCTACTCTAACCGGCATACGATAAAGGCTTGACCTTCAACTAGTTGCCAAAAGAACAATTTGCTTCATCACGGCAACACTTGATTAAACCTCGAACAAACTTGACAAAACTCAATCATACACTAGCTCTAACTTGCTTCATGTTATAAACACTTCGCCACCGGTAAGATTAACACTAAGTTAATCTCAAAGATAGTAAACATGAACTTGTTTCGATGTAGCACCACAGGCTTTTGATTTACAAAGAAAACAGGAATTTCACAAAATTTTTACTCCCCCTATTTCTTTGTAAATAATACAAAAATCCAACCAAGTCTTATTCTCTTCACCTCCTCACTTGATCCGGACAACATAAGTACCATAAAACTTTTCGATAATCCGAAACCGACTTCAAGTTTCCAAACTACACATAATTCTGACTCTTAGTTAGTTATCCGGTACCCCAGGTAACCCGGAATAACTAGAAAAACTCGGAACATGCACAACTCGAAACTTCCGAACAACACAAACTTCTAAATTTAGCTAAAAATCCGGTACCCCAGGTAACCCGGAATTCTAGAAAATTCGGAACTCGTAAAACCCGAAAGCTCTTGAAACCTCGAATCAGATATTCGGAACAATACTTAGAGTACAAAGAAATTCGGAACAAGCAAAGAAATAAAGGAAACTCTGAAGAAACCCGGAGACTGCTATCCCAAAGACTAACTCGGAACAAACTTGTTAAGACTCGGAATCTGAAACAGATCGGAACTGGAGACAAACCTCGGTACTGAACCAAAGATGAAACCTCGGAGCTTAGAAACTCATAGCTAATCACACAGATCTTTGAAAAACTCGGAGCTTTAGTAACTCGGAATTGTTAAAACTTAAAAGATTCAAGATTAAAACTCGGAGCTGAAACAAAGAACTCGGATAGACTTGGAACTGAAACAGATTGATTTGATCTCTTGAAACTCGGATTGATGAATGAGCTGTTACTAAAACTCGGAATTTTTTAAAAAGGTCGGACTTTGATACCTGTCGATTCAAAACTCTGAATCAAAAATCGGACTTAAAACTCTGAATCAAAAACTCTGAGTTTTAAAATCAAAACTCTGAATCAAAACTCTGAGTTTTAAAGATCGGACTTCAAATCAAAAACAAAACTCGGAACACCTGTAAAGTTTAAAACTCGGAACACCTGTAAATCAAAACTCGGATTTTAAAAACTCGATTTTAAAATTCGGAATATCTGGAAACTCAGAACAGTAGTAACGTTTAAAACTCGGAACAAGGAAACATATCGGAACTGTTTCAAAAATCGGAATGAATCAGTTAAACAACTCGGAATAACTAGAACCGGTATGAAAGCTCGAAAAACTCGGAATGTTAAACTCTCAGAACAATTAGTCTTAAAACTCGGACCTGCAGAAATTGTTTTATAACTCGGACAACTTTAAAACTCGGAGCTGATACACAAACTCGGAATTTAAAGTTCTGAACAAAAATCGGTTTTAGTGTTAAAACTTGAAACAATTTAAAACTGGAAACATAGCTGAAACTCGGAATTGTTAAACTTTATGAAGAACTCAGAGCCTTAGAATCATGAAAACTTCGGACAAAGTAATGAAGTGTAAAACTTAGACAAGTTACAATAACCAATCTCCGGACTTTCTCCCCAGTGTGACTTCACACTGGTTCACCAAAACCCCGGAAACACAGACACAGAATGGAAACTCGGACGAGTAAAACACTTACAAAAATCCGGACTGTGCCTTTTTCAGATCAAAAACCCTAGATCTCCAAAAAGAAAAACCATCACAGCCGACAAACAGCTTCATTTTCTTCAAGTTTTTTTGCAGAATCTTCACGTCTTCAAGATGTTTGGCGGAAACAAACATCAAATCAAGAGCAATGGTGATTCGGAAGGCGGTTAGACCATTCCGAATCGGTAACCATGCTCTGATACCACTGTGAAAACACCGGATCGATGACGAACACCAAACATTGCACTTGATTCAAGACATGAAGAACAATCATATGAACAAGATAGAAATATGTAGAAGATGAACCCTTTATATTGATGAATCAGTCATCACAGATTACATACCAAAAGAGTATACATCATCTACAAGCTGGTTTAGATCACAAAGATCTAAACCCTAGCTTTCTCTCACTAACACATAGTCTCCCTCTCTCTCTACAATACACACAGTGATGGAGAATGGATGGGATCTTGTGATAGGTGCACAAAGCTTTCAAGGCTTTCTCACCTTCGTTCTGCCTGTGCCCTAATCCTATATAACACATATATATAGACTAGGGACAAAACTCAGACAAAAGTCTAGCCTAAAACTTGGACAACTTGTCCAAGGATAAACCTTGGACTAAGTTTCAATACATGTACAATAAAGACCCTACAAATTGGAAGACATGCACTTATCACTTAAAGTGCATTAACAAACTCCCCCTTGATCAATGCATGGTCTTCGTGTGGTCTTGAATTCTTCATTATGTTGACTTTAACTTGGACTTCTGCTTTGGTTGACCAGAACTGATAAGCGATAGTTACCCTGCAGGAACTGCACTTACAGAATTAAATTAAGAAAAACATGGTTTCATATATTCGGGTTTATCCCTTATTAAAGCTACCTTTGTAAAACATGGGTTTTATCCCATCTATTTAATAAATAAAATCCGGTGTTTTCTAAACTCTGATATTTTTCCTAACTCGCTGTCCTGATGAACATTTCTGCTACAATATTTTTAAATTAAACACCGGTACCACTTGACGGCTCGCGGCTCCCGTCCAGGGTGTGGTCGGGGGTCGTGACATCTATTCTAATCAAATAATGACTCCTAACTATGGGGCTGTTTGGCTAAGCTTATTTTAGTGACTTATTTACTTATTTACTTTTTGAAAAGTTAAAAGGTGTTTGGGTTAGCTTATTATGTGAGAGGAATAAGTAAATAAGTCATTCCATTATGACTTATTTGCTTTTCAAATAAGCAAATAAGTAAATAAGTCAAAAAAATAAGCTTAGCCAAACAGCCCCTATGTAAATATACTAAGGGTGAAAGGGGTGGTCGGTCACCTGTTGAGGAGAGGTAAACTCTCCACCCACTCAATCACAACTTGTCGTGTCAATCCTCCTCTCTAAGTCCCCTCTTGCACTAAAACATAAGGGGTGGTCACCTCTCTTGAGGAGAGGTAAACTTTTTTTTATATAAATATAAAAAAAAATTGTGATTGGTTGAAAAGAGTAAGCCCCACTATTATCCAAGTCTCTTTCTTCTTCCCTTATGCGATGACTATACACCAATTCTTTACTCAATCATCGGGGTGGGGAGGGTCGGTGGCGATATTGCCGCGCGGTAAAAGGGGTCGCTGCACCCTTCCCCGCACCCACCCCGTTGACCCTAACTAAACATATCTAAACTTAATCAATAAGCATTACATTAAATAAACAACTTTAATAATACATTTAAACCAACTCTATAATCAATAAACATTACATTAAATAAACAATTTAAATAATAAATTTAAACCAACTCTATCAAGATTAAATCCAACAACTACAAGAGCATCTACAACTGTACCTATGTGGCAGTGTCCGGGTTTCCAAACTAGCCCAATTACAAACCTCCTCATTGTGTCTCTTGTCCGCTTTCTTCATCCCGAATTTCAAACCCGATCCCAATACATAATAGGCTTCAAACACACAAACAATATTATTTTCATATTTTTTTATATAAAAAGTGGGTGTTTGGCAAAGTCCATACCAACCACCATCCCAATGACATTGTAGGTTCAAGTGCGCAATGGGCAGTAGGTTAAATTACGATTTAAGAAGGTTTTTGGGCCGATAATAGTATATCATGCTTGGCCTGGTACCGGTATACCGGTCTAACCAAATTAACCGTCGATACAATATATTTGCCGCTAACTAAAATAGGCTTGACACACACAAACAATATTATTTTATTTTATTTCTATAAAAAGTAGGTGTTTGGCAAAGTCCATACCAACCACCATCCCGATGACATTGTAGGTTTAGGTGCGCAGTGGGCACTAGATTCAATTACGATTTAAGAAGGTTTTTAGGCCGATAATAGTATGTATATCATGCTAGGCCCGGTATCGGTATACCAGTTTAACCAAATTAACCGCCGGTACAATATATCTGCCGCTAACTCAAAATACCTGCATGATTCGTGCCGTCCTTTCTTCCGGAAACTAGTTCAACCGACCGGTATGAACCCGTTATTAAAACCTTGGATTCAACACACAAACAATATTATTTAAACTAGGATTTATCACCCGCCGCGATGCGGCGGGGATTCATTCATATTTATCATACTCAATAAAACCAAGTGTTTGTTACATCAACGTTCCATAGTCGCATCGCCTAGCCTATATACGAAGGATGTACAAAATGAAGCTATACAAAATGAATCCCACTGAAATCTAACTGAATTATTACGGCTGCTTCTTCGGGTTTGTGTTCAAGAAGTAATCCCTACAAAAAGACGTACACAGTTATTTAACTATTTAACTAAACACGTATGAAATAAAACATGATCCAAATAATTAATACCTTTTGAACATGAAAAAGCGCTACCATTTCCCAGTATTCCAGCTGCAGTATCGAGTATCACTTGTCCAGTCTTTGTACACACAAACCTGAACTAAAAAGCACAAAAGTATATATAGTGCAACGAACAGTTTGGTAGTAGTCATACTGATCAGTATATCCAATCATAAAAAAGTTTGTTTTTGATAGTGATGCACATTTGGACTCCAATTATTTTATCAGCATTCCCTAAATCAACCAAAATACGCCTCATCTTTGCATCTACATCTGAATAGACTGGACTATGATATAACCATCTAGCATTTGAGGCAGATTCTATCATTCATGATGCTGAAATGCGAGTTGCGGCGGCTTCTACACACTACATATAACACTCATGTATGTAAGACCATCAGTCTCTATGTTTCCGTCGATGTTTCCCTTGTTAATAGTAAATTGATTATTTGATTCTAATCAAAATCAAAAGTATGAAATAGAGCTCTGTCATTAAAAAGGAAAAACAAACAGAAATTAGAAACTAAAACGGAACCACAAAAAAAGGTTTTTTTACTCAAATTCGTAGCAAACATAAAAGATAATGAATTAGTTATGTAGATAAACCCATAAATGTAGATGAACTCACCTTGGGGAAGGGCCCCAATTTCTTTTTTCGATTTGGGCCAACAAAATGGCTGAGCCGGCCCTGGTTATATATTACACATATGTAATCAGTTCACACAGACTCAATCCATGTCTACTTCGTGATACAATAAGAAAAAAGGCACTAAATTTTTTAGGCAGTACAATCATTTGAAATATTACCAACTTGGCGTTGAACCCTTTTCTTAAACTATGCAATGTAGAATAGGGGAGAATAAAAGTCGAAGTTGTAAAAGTTATCCCTCTTCCTTGAGCTTCTTTAATCATATGATGTTTTGCACAGGTTTTTTTGTGTATATGCATGTTTTTTTAGCCATAGCTTAATTTACATTTGCTTTTGGCTTTAATTTTATGAGCAAGTTAACTTGATTTGGGGTCTAAGTTTGCAAATTATGGCATGTTTGCCCGCCGCATCGTGACGGGTACTAATCCTAGTTATATATTATAAATTAGGAACATGTTTGATTACCTATATGATTAATGTCATATAAGTTGGACTTTTGGAGTCATATGAGCTCACCCGGACGTCTAGAACTATCGGGTGTGATCCTTGCATATAATATATATATCCTTTCCCTTCCTCCTTTCTTACTAAATAACCTAACCAATCACCAAACTTAAATTGTAACTGAAAATACCGCCGAGAAACCACCTAAAATCAGACAAATTATCTACCTTGATTATCAAAAAAACAAAGGAAAAGCAAATACCTTCAAGCCAATGATTTTGTGACCTCAACCACCAAGTCATCTTCTCCGGAAATTCTCGTGCAAACACTTCCAAACACACCCTTTCTGGTGACCCGACTCGATTCCACAAAGCCATCCCTAAACCCTAATGTTACTCATCAACATCAGATTCTGATTAAGGATGTTGAAATTCATCCGTTTGCTGCACCCATTCCTAAATCGACACCTCATAATCCCTCTCAACTTATCATCATCCGTAACTTCTTTCACAAAATTACTTAGGCAACTCAATCAAATCTGATAATTTTTTTTTTTTTTTTTTTGCAAAAAAAAACATTAGCAGCATGGTTTCCAGGCGGAAGTCAGCTCGCGCGCCGGCCGGGGCCCGATCGAACATCGCGTCCGGAGATGCGGGGTTGACGGGAAATGTCTTTGACATGTCCCCGGAGACCAATCAGTCTTGTACAGAAAGTCTCATTCCAAAAAAAAATATAAACAATAGATACATAAATTAACACTATTATTATTACATAAACAAAAGTCACTGCATAGAATCATTACCTTTTTGGCCCGTAATCTTTGGGCATCACAGTAGCTTCAACCTAGCCGACATAAAGGATAAAGCCAGATAAACTTTATAATAAAGTAATTGAAACCAATCACATAAGAATACTTCAGACAATAACATATTGTTCTGCTGAATCTATTCTAACACAGTCCTCATTATCTCAATTCGATTCAATTCTCCATAGCTAAATCTCAACCGCATAAAATTAAACGATACGTAATAAACAAAAGTGATAGATCGAGTTAAAAGAGATGAAAATATTGCACATGCCTTTTCTTCGTAGAGTTAATGCGGCGGCGATTGGTGGCAAAATTGGCGGTATCAGAGGCTGAATCGTCTTTCGAACTCGCCATTTGCGAAGTGGTGTTCATCAATCTACTGATCTAAGATTGTTGTTGCGGTCGTCGACGCGGCGATAATAGGTGCGACGATGACAGAAATCAATGTTCTTCACCGTCTATATTATGTGATGATAAACTGATAGTGCTTGCTAGTTTTCACTGTAACCGATCTACCTTCTTCACTGTCTACACACTTAAAATGAATGTCCTTTTGGTAGATTCTCACTAATTCTCACTATTTTTTCCCAAATCATACGAGGTTCTCACTAACTTTCCCATTTTTTCTAAACCGAATGGGTTTCTGGGAACCCACAAAAGTGGCATAGATCCGCCCCTGGTACTTGCAGGATGAGTTTGTTAGATGTGCAATGGAAGTTGCATAGGGTGCAAGTATTGAAGTGCCTCTTGGTTTCAGCTTTTCTGGTAAAACTGATAAAAATAATTTTGTTTGTTGGCACTAAAATGTTTTACTTGTGGTCGTTTGAGTTATTTTGTTGGTACTAAATATTCAACCAGAGAGAGATCAAGAACGGGTGTGTAATATGTTTTGAAATTGACATGTCCCCTGAAAAATGACCAAAACGAACGTTAAATTCGCTTGTTAGTGGAGAATATGTAGTTTTCGTATAGAATTTTTTGGGTATATACGTTTTTGACCCCCCGGTTTTATAGAAATTTTTGGTATATACGTTTTCGACCCCCCGGTCGGAAATCTCAAGCTTCGCCACTGTATGCATGTTCACGATACTGAGAACGTAGTATGGTACTGAATATCAAATTCACTACCGATATTCATTTCCTACTTAAGATCAATTTTAAACTTAGCCAGGGGCGTTGCCCCTTGGACCCCACCACTACCAGGGGCGCTGCCCCAGGACCCCTGTTGTTCTACAGGTTGAAATCATAAGATTCTCAAACGAGTGTGCATGACGCCAGACTTCCCAACCTGTTTTATCTTTGATTATGACTTCTCATTTAGTAAGTAAATCCAATTACATAGAATTACACTAAAATCACCAATTATGTCTTTTAAAACTTTGATTTAGTCTTAAAAAATTTTGAACATCCTAATTGATATCACCAACTTAACTTGTACACACATTTATAATTTTGGTGTAGTTTAAACCACAATCATGGAAAATGGAATACAAGCAACGTTACTTGAATGCGATGAAGAGGAAGAAGGTGATTTGAAAGGGAGGATATGGGACGAATCAAAAAAGATATGGAGGGTCGCATTGCCAGGTGTCATATCAAGAGTATGTACGTTTGGAACTATTGTTGTCACACAATCATTTATCGGCCGTATTAGTAACATAGATCTTGCCAGCTATGCCCTTGTTCAAACACTCTATGTCCGCTTTCTCAATGGTATCCTTGTAAGTGCCTTCTTGTTTAAGCTTGGATAAGATAGTTATATGACATTTGTGGGACTCACATGGGAATGTCACTAGAGGTTTAAAAGGACCGTGTTTTAACCTGCAGTTGGGAATGTCGAGTGCAACCGAAACTCTTTGTGGCCAAGCGTTCGGAGCAGGGCAACACCACATGATGGGCATTTACTTGCAAAGATCATGGATCATTGACTTAACTGCTTCAACCGTCTTACTCCCCATTTTCATCTTCGGTACACAAATTTTCAAACTTCTAGGGGTAGACGAGGCTATAGCAATTAGTGGTGGTCCCATTTCTCTATGGTTCATCCCTTTTGTCTACCATCTTGTGTTCAGCTTGACCATACAAATGTACCTACAGGCACAGTTAAAAAACATGGTGATTGCATGGCTTTCAATCATCCAATTCGGGATCCACATCCCTTTGTCTTTGCTTCTTGTGTATAAGCTAAATCTTGGGGTTGCTGGTGCAATGATTGCATTGTGCATGTCGTCATGGTTTCTTGTGATTGGAGAATTCATTTACATATTTGGCGGTTGGTGTCCTTATTCTTGGATAGGATTTACAGTTGCTGCCTTTAAGGATCTGATTCCAGTTGTGAAGCTTTCGATATCTTCTGGTGTGATGGTGTGGTAAGTAAGGCGCAAACTTAGCAACCCATATGTAAATCTTGCTTTCTTCGCTCAATAAAAGGTTAGCAACCCTTCATATCTGTTGTATATGCAGCTTGGAGTTATGGTACTATGCGGTGGTGGTCTTGCTTGCGGGTTACATGGCAGACGCAGAGGTTGCTATAGCTGCTTTCTCCATATGGTATCAAAATCTATTTGGTAGTTTTTATATCCATTTAAGTTTTGTCTCTCCTGAGAAATTGCTAATTTGTTAAATTATTTTCAGCATGAACATCTATGCGTGGGATTTTATGATCAGCCTCGGTTTCTTAGGTGCTGCATGGTAAATGGATATATTAAATCCTTCGTATACATCATTTAAGTTCATCATTTTTCATCAACATGCCATGTGCTTTTGATTAACATTGTCGAAGGTAGCAATTTCGACCCATTTACTTGAAAATAGAAAAGGGGTCAATTTCTGGTTGTTTCTTTTTTATTAATCCTTAAAGCTTAGTTAAAACGGCACAACACAAATAGGTCACTTGGGGTCAAAAGTCTTTCGAAGTGTTTTCAAATGCTTACCTCCCAAATTGCTTTATAATAGAAAGATTTATTACTTTCCAATTTTTTATAATCCTATATAATGTGCTGCTTATTTGTAAACTTGGAAGAAAAATAAACAAAAAATGTTTTGTGGGTCAGTCCAAGCGTGACTCGAGCTGGCCCATTTGGACTGGCATCTAAGTGTTACCTGTTATGCAAAATGCCCGACCCATCTATATTTTCCACCCCTAAAGTATATCGTATTTTGCAGTGTCCGGGTTGCAAATGAATTAGGGAGAGGAAATGCCAAAGCAGCAAAGTTCTCAATTAAAGTCTTGTTGGGGACTTCTATTGCAATTGGATTGTTTTTCTTTGTTCTCTGTTTGATTTTTGGAAGAAAACTTGCCTACGTGTTCACCACTGATGAAAGAGTTGTAGATACAGTATCAGACCTTTCTTTGCTGCTTTCTTTTTCGGTTTTACTCAATAGCATATATCCTGTTCTCTCAGGTAACTCTTTCAACCCATTTACTTATTTTGGGTTCCGTTTTGTCCCAAACGGGTCAAGTAAGAAAAATTAGCAGAAAATGAAATGGGTAAAAGGTTCAAGTGTGTTTATCGGGCCAAAAGTCATTTATCAATAAGTTTTAACATGCTATTTGAAATTTGGGACATGAAAGCATTTGTGGATACCCAACAAACAATCCAACATTCATTATAAAAGTAGCGTTTCAACTTGAACCCAGTTTTGACCCCTTACCCAACTCGCCTAACTTGACTTGTCTATTTTGATATAAAGAATAATTTGTGCCTTGAATATACAAATCTTGTTGTCATCAGGGGTGGCGATTGGAGCGGGAATGCAAAGTACTGTAGCAATCGTGAACCTCGTTTGCTTCTATCTGATTGGTCTTCCAACAGGGGCATTGCTTGGTTACTTGACTAACCTTCAAGTAAAGGTATACAATGTTTGGATGAAATTTATTTACAAAGTTGCTTTAGTCAAGTAAAGCGAGTAATTCGATTTGACAGGGAATATGGATGGGAATGATCGGTGGCGTTGTGACCGAGACAATTGCACTTATGTATATGGCATGGGCAACTGACTGGGATGAGCAGGTAAATATGTCGCATACCTATTAGCTATTTGTTTAATATATATGTATTTTTTTTAAATCGAGTTTATCGTGGATAAACAATTGTTTTGCATTGGGTATCGTAGGTTAAGAAGGCTTCAGAACGGCTAAATCGGTTCTATGTGAAGTCGTCTGAAAATCCAGAGTAAATGCAAGATATATGCTTCTATAGGGTTTTCGTTGCATTCATTATTCAAAGTTTGGTCCTATGAAGTATATTGGATTTGTTAATGTATAAGACATCTGCCCTAAAGTATTGTTTTGTTACTGCTCGGTAAAAACCGAACAAGCAATCACTTGATAAGAAGAAGCCTATCTATTGTTGTTACCAAAATACAATACAATGGTGCATCAAAGTTTGCACGTTTCGTGTATAGTTGCAATGGGTTTTGGTGTACAAGTTTATAGTGATGAATCAACACATGTTACAACTATATATCAAGCTTTATAGGATTTGATAAAGTTTTAATGAGTCATGATGCACAATTTTATAACAATGGGTCAAAACCCTTTTATCGATCCTATCCTCGGAATTCTTGTTGTTTCTTTCACAAGCAAAACACAGGAATCTGATGTGCAAACACAAATGGTATAAAAAGTTATGTTGTTTTTCATCGATAAATGTAGAATAAAATTTAGAAAAGATAATGACAATGAGTAGAAGTAATCGATTTTAGCGGGTTAACACAACAACCATCTTCCAACAAATCCAAGACTACTAATTAAACTTAAAAAATGTGAACGTAATTCATTGCAAGATGAATGAAAAGTTATTCCAAATCAATACATGTTAACCATCTTGTATTTGTTCTTTTGATCATGTAACTGATCAGAGAAAATTAAATTCTCAAAACAATTATGAGTTGCTGCATCTCTCATGTCTCATGTACATTGTGTATAACACTATAACACAAATACCATTGTCAGCCCATAAATTAAAGCCACAAGACTTGACTTTAGTCCAAAGTAAATTCCTCACAACAGCCCAATTAGTTTTGAGCTAGTCCAACCTAGATATTGGATTAATGGCTTTGATTATACAAATATTTTAGTGACTTTCTTGTTTGACCATTATGTCCTTATCTTTGTCATTTTAGCCTAATTAATTGATTTTAAAAAATTATTGCCCACTATTGTAGAATGATAGTCAAGATGCCTCTTCTATTCACAATGAAACCATATGTACAGTTACAAGAGAATCTCCTATGTTTGGAGATGATAATTACAATTAAGGCTATACAATAATACAAATCAATGCCATAAATAATTCCGTAGACTATTACACCCCCGCAGTCAAAGCGGGAGGAGGACGGATGCTTAGACTGGAGCGAAAATCATCAAAGAGGACCCGAGGAAGACCCTTCGTGAAGATGTCAGCAACCTGGAAGCGAGAGGGGACATGCAGAATTCGAACGAGACCCTTCTGAACATGCTCGCGAACAAAGTGAATATCAAGTTCAATGTGCTTGGTACGCTGATGCTGAACCGGGTTCCCTGATAAATATATGGCACTAATATTATCACAATAGACCAAAGAGGCTTTTGAAAGAGGGCGATGCAGCTCAAGGAGAAGATTGCGGAGCCAACAGATCTCGGCCACGACATTGGCAACGCCGCGATACTCGGCTTCAGCACTAGAGCGGGAGATTGTAGACTGTCGCTTAGAAGACCAGGAGACTAGGTTGTCGCCGAGGTAGACGCAGTAGCCCGAGGTAGAACGACGGGTGTCTGGACAGCCAACCCAGTCAGCATCGGTGAAGGCACGAATGGATAGGGCAATGGCGGCATTGAGCTGAAGACCAAGATGAGAAGTGCCCTGAAGATAGAGAATGATGCGTTTCAGAGCATTCCAATGAGCGAGGCATGGAGCGTGCATATGCATGCAAATCTGCTGAACCGCGTAGGTAATGTCTGGTCGAGTGAATGTTAGATATTGAAGAGCCCTAGCAAGGCTTCTGTAAGTAGTGGGGTCATCAAACAAGGAATCCGAGACGCTGCCCAATTTACTCTGAGTATCCATAGGAGTGACGGCTGGCTTGCAGGAGTCCATCCCGGCACGGTGAATGATGTCTTTAGCGTAAGCCTGCTGAGATAAGAATAGCGTGTCGCCAGTGCGTGTGACCGAGATACCCAGAAAATATGTTAACGGCCCCAAGTGGGGAAACTCACCCGCAAGAGTGGTCATTAGCCGCTGACGAAGAGAGTCAGAGGAGGTGGTGAGAATAATGTCATCAACGTAAAGAAGTAGATAAGCAATATCGTGGCCATGATGGTAGATAAACAAAGAGTTATCCATTTTGCATTGGGAGAAACCTTGCTGTAGAACAAAATAAGTGAACCGTTGATACCAAGCCCGTGGAGCCTGTTTGAGACCATAAAGAGATTTCTTTAACCGGCAGACGTAGTCAGGGTAGTCACGGTGATGAAAACCCATAGGTTGATGCATGTAAACCGTCTCCTGTAAATGCCCGTGTAAGAAAGCATTGGTTACGTCCAACTGGTGAATGGGCCAAGACTGAGATAGAGCCAAAATAAGTACAGTCCGAATAGTAGTGGGTTTGATCACCGGACTGAAGGTTTCACCACAGGCAACCCCCACTTACTGACTTCGGCTATCACAAACCAAACGAGCCTTGTACCGTTCTAGAGTGCCATCGGATCGGAACTTATGCTTGAATAACCACATACTACGAATAATGTTCATATCCGGTGACCGAGGTACCAACTCCCAGGTCTCGTTTTTAATAAGTGCACTAAATTCGTTGTTCATGGCATTGAACCATTCTGGCATGGACAAGGCAACCTGTGGGTTTTTGGGAATAGGGACAACGGTGGTGGTGTGTAGGTTAAAGAACTGCTTTGGTTTGGTGATGCCGTCCATGGCACGGGTGCGCATGGATCGGGTGGGTTGAGTAGGGGGTGGCGGTGGGCCGGGTGGTGTAGGAGGGGCCGCAGACTGGAGCTGGGCCGGTGAAGATGTGTGGGCCGGTGTTGAGATGTGGGGAGTAGTAGGGGATGGGTTAAGGAGAGTTGGGCCAGATGTGTTTGGGCCGGAGATGGGAACAGTGGGAGAGTGTGGACCAGCGGTGGTGTTAGTAGGGGTCGTAATGGCTGGGCTAGTGGGGTGGGCTGGGCTAGAGGAGGCAGCGGCATGAGGCGGCTGCTGAACAGTGGGTGTGGGGTGTTGAATGTGTGGCCAAAGAAGTGGGGAGACGGAATCGGATAGAAAGTCATAGGTTTGAGGAGTGGTGGGTTGCCGAATGGAGAACGGGAAGATAGATTCCTGGAGACGGAATCGGATAGAAAGTCATAGGTTTGAGGAGTGGTGGGTTGCCGAATGGAGAACGGGAAGATAGATTCCTCGAAATGAACATGACTAGAAATAAAGGTTTGGTTGGATAGGAGATCAAAACATTTGTACCCGCGATGATTGGACGGGTAACCAAGGAAGATACACGGTTGAGAACGGTTGGCGAGTTTGTGGGAGGTGGTGGAGGGGAGGATGGGGTAGCATAGGCAACCGAATACACGGAGGTGTTCGTAGGTTGGTAGAACATTATAAAGTAGGGTGGTGGGAGTTAGAAATTTGTGGCTTTTCTTTGGGAGTATATTAAGTAGATATGTAGCGGTTTCGAGTGCATGATGCCAATAGTTGGGAGGTAGAGAGGCTTGAGCTAGAAGAGTTCGGATCATGTTGTTTATAGTGCGGATTTTGCGTTCCGCCTTTCTGTTTTGAGAGGATGTGTGAGGACATGAAAAGCGAAATTGCATACCATTGACTTGGCAAAATTGTTTGAAATTATTGTTTGTGTATTTGGTGCCGTTGTCACATTGGAATTGCTTTATTTTTCGTTCAAACTGGGTGTTAATAAGATTATAGAATTGAGTGAAGATAGAATAAACTTGAGATTTAGTTGTGATAGGATATGTCCATAAAAAATCAGTTAAATCATCAAGAAATAAAATATAATACCTATGACCGCTTGTAGTTAAAACTGGCGATGTCCACAAATCACTATGAATAATGTCAAAAGGTAACTGAGTCGTGTTAACTGAATCATAAAAAGGAAGTTTGACGCTTTTGCCAAAAACACAAGATTGACAAGCGTGTCATTTGGTTTACTAAAATTAATAAATGAACAAGACTTCAATGATTGCAATAGATTATTGCCCGGGTGCCCAAGGCGTTGATGCCAACGTTCTTGAGTGATAGCGGCAAAAGCAGTAGGTGAGGTTGGAGACTTGATGAAGTTTGTGGTAAAAGGGTAGAGGTCGCCCGAGCTATTGCATCATAGGATAGGTTCCTTGGTCTTGAGGTCCTTCACAAGAAAACCAAAAGGGTCAAATTCGATTGACAATAAATTATCGGTTGTGAGACGACGGACAGAGATCAAATTTTTTATAAGGTTGGGGGTATAGAGGACATTATTTAGTTTGAAAGGGGGAAACGGTGGAGGTAAGGTTTGGTTGCCTTGTCCAATTACAGGAATGGTTATGCCATTCCCAACAATAATCTGTTTGTTAGTGCAAGAATTAAAAACAGACGGAAAGAAAGTACCTAGTTGTTGCATGTGACACGTAGCTCCTGTGTCCATTATCCCCACTGGGTCGAGTTGCTGGTTCATAGACAAAGTATAGAGGGCTTGGGCGATGTCAGTTGGGGTGGGAGTGTATGCCGCCACATGGGCCTGATATGGGCGTGGCCCAAGAATTCCTTGTCCATTGTTGGGCTTGGGAGCTGACGGGTATGGGCATGGAGGGGAGGGGTAGGTTTGTGGGGTGAGGGTTTGGGCTTGGTTTAGTAAGGAGGCCCATTGATTATTGGTCCAGTTATTGGGAAATACAATGTAGGGATGTTGGGATTGGGCCGAGTAGGAGGGGTTGCGGTTACGGGGTTGGGAGTTGGAGGCTGACCGTCCACGGCCACGGCCTCGGATGTGGCCACGTCCACGAGAGTAGTCTGACTGGTTATCGGCAAGGGAAGGGTTGGGTTGGGGGAGGGGTTGTTGGTGCGGCTTTGGCTTTGAACATGGAGAGCCGTTGCGGCTTGAGAGGCCGAATGAAGGGCCTGGTTTGCCTTGGTAGTTTCGTTCATGCAAAGCTGTGAACGGGCTTCAAAGAAGGAAGGGAGAGGCTTGGTGTTTTGGAGTATGGTGGCAAGAGTCTCGTATTGTTCGGTGAGGCCAGCAAGGATTTGGAGGACAAGGTCTTGTTCATCGACAGGTGCATCAACGTTGGCCAGTGGTCAGACAGAACTTTAAGTTCTTGGCAATAGGCTGTCATGGAGGGAAAATTTTCCAACCGGGTGTTGGCGAACTTCTGTTTCAGATGGAGAGCACGGGTTGCTTTGTTATCTTGAAACAGTGATTCAATGGCTTTCCAAGCATCATAAGCAGTGGTTTTGGTTTTGATGATGGTTTTAAGCAGGTCCGTGGAGATGGTGCCATAGATCCATTGAAGGACTATGACATCCAATCGTTCCCATGACGCAGACGAAATGGAGTCAGCAGGTTTATCTTTATCAGCGGTTGGGGAAGAAGCTTTTGGACGTGGGGAGAGGTGATCGGAGACAAGGTAGGCAGTGCAGTGGATCCGAAACAATTCGGACCACGTGTTATAGTCTGCGGCTTCGTTGTCAAGGTGTAACACCTCGTAAAATCGTGTCCAATGATGTGTTGACACGTGTAGTGAACCCTAATAAAGTCAAATGTTGACTATGAGGGACTATTTTCGTCAAAATAGAAAACTTCAATTTTAGAAGGATTGGAAGTGTCAACATGCTTAAACTAAGCCTCTGAGTGACCTTATACGGTGTCCGTATTCTCAAATGGGCCATTTGTTGGACAAGAGGAGCCGTTTGTGGAATTATGTAAAAGTTTGCGCTTCGAAGGGTTAAAAGTGTCAACATGTTAATTCTTACCTCTGAGTGACCTTTTAACAGACCGAGAGCTTCATTATGCTTCATTATATCCTCGTGAATGCCAAATATTGGCTATGCAAGGCTTTTATGCCAATAAGTGAAGTTACCCGCAAGTTTGTAAGTTAGAGGGGTTAAAAGTGTCAACATGTTTAATTACACCTCTGAATGACCTTTTAACGAACCCGAAACATCTTGATGCACTTCCATACTCTCGAGAATGTTTAACATAAGCTACATAAGGCTTTGATGCTATTCAATGACGATATGCGCAAGTTTACGCATTTAAGGGACCAAAAGCGTCAACATTGGGTAATACACCTTTGAGCGACCTTTTAAGTGAACCGGAGCATTGTAATAATTGGACATACATTTGGGGATGCCCATTATGGGCTATAGAAGGCTTGGATATCATTAAACGGCATTTCGCGCTACTTTGCGCAATTAAGGGACTAATTGCGTCAAACTACAAAAGTAGGTCGAATCGTTTGATAACGGACCTTCTGAATTATATCCTAAGTTAAACATGCCCTAAATATCTTTTGTATAGCTTAGATATGGGCTTAGAGGTGTTCGGTGCGCAAAAAAATAAACTTTCATGTCAAGCAGGGACTAAAGGTGTCAAAAAGTGCACAAGTTTGCATTTTCGCGCATATCTCGCAATCTGGGTATATCCGGACACCCAAAAATTTATGTAAGCACTAAAATATTTTATTAGCCGAACAACGCGACCGTACAACCAAACGAACCGATATCCGAGATATTTTTGAGCATGTTTTGAGTTCCCAATACTTTAACTTCATTTTAGAGCCTTGAAATGAGGTTAACGGGGCTTAAACGTGTCAAAAATGGGCCGAAATACATGTGTTGCAAGTTCAGGGACTAAAAATGTATATCTTTCAAAGTTCTTAGGCCTGGGGCGTAAGCCCAAGCTTAAACTTTACGCGGCCCGCGTCAGACTTGCAGATCAGAAACTTCCCAGCAGTCCACAGCAGCTTCCCAGCTCGTTCTTGAGGCCCTTGTATGCAATTTTTATGTTTTGGGGACCAAGTTAACACCTCCCCAAGGCTTCCTAGCTACTCATAACACTTGGATGGTTAGGATTTATTGCTTCTTGCCCACACAAACACTTGTCTTGATCTTGTTCATCATGCACAAGTATAAATAGCAAGCCATTCCATGCCATTTTTTTTCATTCCTTCTTTGCTTCTCTCAAATCTGGAGCCTCTTGAACTGAATGGGACTTATTTTCTTGTAGAAAAGATAGCAAGGACCCATTGTAAGTGTCCTAGCTCACCCTTTAGTTCAGTTTCATAGTTTTATAAACCGAAAAGTCAAATATCGTAAATTAGTTTTGACTTTTGGTTTAAACTCTCATGGTCCAGCCACTAACCAAATTAAAAGTGGGTATAAGACCATAGTTAGGTAGGTGATTAACCCCTGAAAGGGCACCTCCTAATTCCTTCGTTTGCTTAGTTAATTGTCGGGTCAAACCGTTTAGGTAAAAAGTCAAACTTGGCAGATTTGTGCATATTAATTAAACCATAGATGCAGAGGTTATAAATTATATTTTAACACTCTAATAACTTGGTAATGATTATTAAAACATGTCTAAGCTGGTCCAACTCGACAATTCTAAGTTTAGGGTCGATTCACAACCAAAAGGCGCAAAAGCTTGACTTTGCTTTGACTTTTCAGTTCTGGCCCGATTAAGCTTGATTATTCCATGTTTTAAGCTTCCATTAGGACCATATTATTCAGTAGTATAACCCTCTGGAGTTATATTGCATGGTTCCTTGTGGTTTGAATTATACGCTAGTTTCCGCTATTATGCTTATAAACGCCCATTTTGCCCTTTTGACATAAGAATGAGATTTTTAGAAATGTGAGACGACAAAAACCTTCATTACTGATATATAAGCTTGTCCCGAAAATTTGACATCAGTTCTTGGTCCCAAATAGGAGTTATGCTCGATATCGTAATTAGAAGCTTTTAACCAAGTAAATTGCGATATCTTGTATAAAGCATGTTTAACTTGGATTTTGACCCAAAACTCATTACCTACTGTTAAGATATTATTTTTAGGGATTGTTGGAGTTATTGACCAGATTATAAACTGATCATGTCATAGAGTTCTTGTATTATTCGGTAAATGACGATAATACCCTTTTCATGCATAAGATGAGATTTACAAATGATTTGAATGCCAAACCTTTTCCTACTGATTTCATATATTAAATAAATTATTTTGAGCATTCAAAACTGATCAAAATCTCAGATTTCCATAAAACCCCTTAATTATCGTCAATTAGCGATTTTTACGCTATTTAGGTGCATAGTATGGTTTTAAACCATAATTAACACCTAAGACTTGTTACCTACTGATTTTTAAACAAATTTTAATATTATTTCAGTAGGCATAAGTCGTGAACTCAGACTTCCAAAAATGCCCGTAAAAGCATATGTGAAATGACCAAAATACCCTTTCGGGGCATAGTTTGGCCATAAATGGTAAACCTCACATATGTATGATATCTTACTGATGTAATGAGATAAATTAAATATTTTTACTGATTAGAAAGGACCAGAACTACAGTTTGTTATAAAATCTCTTTTATAAGTATTAAAATGACCAAAATGCCCCTACGGGACTTAAAATGGTTTTAAATACTTTTTGGGCATATATGTTGACATCCTACTGATGTATTGACATATTCTAAGCATAATAACATATGGAACTTGTATATGATTCATTTGGTTACCCGTTACGCATTTTACGCGTTCGGATCGGTTTATGTAACTAGTTTACGTATGTTTGCCGAAACGGGTTTAACCTTATCATTTTTGTCTCAAAATCCGGAATGTGTTTAGTATACCCATATTATACAAGTATCCAAACTTGTTGGGTCTAAATAACATTCTATTCCGATCATCGCTTAATCTAGCGTATCGTACAACTTTAGATACTTTAAGCTAGCCGGTCTAAGTCGGCGACTTAAATAAAGACCGTTAGCATTCTGAATTGGTTATATATTACCATCACTCCAGACTAGAGCCACCCGGTAAAAGCTACCTGCATTTAGATAGATTGGATGCGACTGAGTTATTTTGCTGTGAATCAAGTAGTAGCTCAGGTAAATACTTTTAACTTATTTTCCCTTATACGGGCTTGGGATACGGTAGATTAATACCGCTTGGTCGGGTGTGGATCAATCAAATGCCGGATTGTGGCTAGTAAATCCACAAAACCTGTTTTGATACTGTTCTGTTGATGACTTAAACATTGGGGGTTAACGACCGTGTCCTGGATATATCCTTGGCTCATTCATTTGTAAATGGCCACGACTTATCCGCAGGGTGTAGGCATACACCGAAAAGATGCCAATAATAAATTATTAATTACCCACAAGATGGGGATAACTCCTTTATGGGTTTTAAAAGTGGTGTGTCGTTTAATCATGTCTCAGTCTCTGTACTGGGCCCCAGATGTACGGTAAACATGTAATTCAGTATACAAGATTTTATTAAGAATTGTCCCAAGTTATAAAAGGTTTTGTGCCTTGTGCACTTAAATCAATTTTCATAAACTCTTTTCAAATGAGTCGGTTAAATTGTATTTACCAGTGAAAACTGACGTATTTTCAAAAGGCTAAGTGGTAGGTACTACTCGTAACAGGCTGGAAGTTGCTCGGTGTCGAAAAAGAGGATCTTGCAAATCCTTAAAGATGCCATAAAGTCTGCTAAGCTTCATTTTAAACATTCTGTATTGATCCTCCTGTGGATTTGATATTACAGACTCGTCTATAATAAATACTTTGATATTTTCAGACATTTGAGTTTGTAATAATATTTTATATTCCAAGTCTTCCGCTGTGCTATTCTGTGTGTGTTTGACCATGATGATATCAACTACGTCACGATACCCCACCGGGCCCACCGGTGATATGTGGAAATATCGGGGTGCGACACAAGGGTAACAAGAATCAAGGATTTTATGTTTGAGACGGTGACGGCTGGGTGAAGCTTGGAGTCGGCCATTGTGGATTGAGAAAGTGGCGGCAGAAGATCAAGGGAGATCAAAAAGAGAGATAGGGTTAGGAACGAGGTATGGCTAATACCATGTAGAATGATAGTCAAGATGCCTCTTCTATTCACAATGAAACCATATATAGAGTTACAAGAGAATCTCCTATGTTTGGAGATGATAATTACAATTAAGGCTATACAATAATACAAATCAATGCCATAAATAATTCCGTAGACTATTAACTATTCCACTAAGAATAAACTTTTAGCCCAAATTGAGTTTAAATAGACATCAGTTAACTATGTACATCTTTTAAGCATATTTTAATCATGAATCAATCGTTTTAACTCGTTTTCTTTATAACCTCTGGTTACTTAACTAATTATTTTAAATAGATATCATATAACCTATTCTGACCCATCCTTAGTTATTTCTTAATCCATCCTGACCCATTCTCATTTTTAAAATGACCCAAAATAACCCAAAAAACCCAAATGGGTTTTATTTGCCAGGCCTAATATTATATGAAGATTTGCGAATACGGCCCAAATTTTTTATCTCGAACAGGGCCAAAAATTTTTTTTTTTATGTCGAACAGGGCCAAATTTTTTTTTTGTGATTCGCGCTTATGTGTATGGCATAGTATGGCATGGGCAACCGACTAGGACAAGCAGGTAAATATGTTGCATAACTATTTGTTTTGCATTTTTTTTTTAATTCGAGTGTGTCTCGGATAAACAATTGTTTTGCATTGGGTATGTAGGTTAAGAAGGCTTCAGAACGGCTAAACCGGTTCTATGTGAAGTCGTCTGAAGATCCAAAGTAAATGCAATATATGTGCTTTTAGGAGTTAGCTTCTTTGGTATTTTATGATTTGACATTATTTTGTAGTTACTTGAGTAATACTGTTGTTTTCTAATATTAGTGTCCCTATATACTGGGTTTCGATTGTATTCATCGTCGTCATTATTCAAAGCGTAGTTCTCTGAAAATATATTGGATTTGTTATGGTATGAGACATCAGCCCTAAAGTGTTGTTCTGCTTGGTAAAACCGAATAGGCAATCACTTGATAGCGAGCCGTTGTCACAAGAAGAAGCCTATCTTTCTTTCCTACCAAAATGTAATACAATGGTGCATCAAAGTTTGCAAGTTTCATGTATAATTGCAATGGGTTTTGGTGTACAAGTTTATAACATGGATTAACAATTCTTGTACTTGTTTCTTTCACAAGCAAAACACAAAAATCTGATGTGCAAACACAAATGGTATAAATAGTTATGTTGTTTTTCATCCATGAATGTAGAATAAAATTTAGGAAAGATAATGACAATAAATAAAAGTAATTGATTGTAGCTGATTAACACAACAACTATCTTCCAACAAATGCAAGAACACTAATAAACTTAAAAAATGGTAATGTAAGAGGGTGTATGGGATTGAGTTTAAAAATGATTTATTGACTTAAAAAGCCAATAAGATAAAATAATGTTTCGATAATAGAAGTGTCTTTTGAAAATAGGTAAAAGTTGGTTTTAAAAATCCACAAAACCGTTTTTTTAAATAGTTTTTGGATTTTTGAACATAAGACTATCAATCTACCCTCACCCTTTACCCTAAAACATCTGATTCACACGCACACACCATCACCGACACCCGCCACCCCCTCCACCTAAATCCAACAACCATCACACCGATGAAATCATGAAATTGCATGAAGATGATAGCTTTCAAATGTAGTTTTCCGACTGCATTATTTTGTTGCAATGGAATCATTTAAAGGTCTGAACGCAATCATTTGGTAACCTAACAATATGTATCTAAAAGAAAGAGAAATCACGTGGCAATATAAAAATAGTATGCATTTAAATAATATTAAGTTGTTTGGGATTAGAAAATTCTATGATGGTTGGATCAAAGGACGAATTTTTTATCATGTATACATGAATTATTGCTTTGTTTAATTATCTTTTCTAAATGTATAAATGCACATATTGAAATTATTAATTATATGTCATATTTAATCCCAAATTGCAAGATGAATGAAAAATTATTCCAGATCAATACATGTAAACCATCTTCTATTCTTTTGATTATGTATCTGATTACTGAAAAAAATTAAATTCTCGAAACAAACATAAGATACTACGGTTGTAATAATCGGATCACAAACAAAAACAAACTATCAAGTTTTGTGAAACACGCACCCACCCACGACTCTTTTCTTTTATTAAAATCAAACCACCACACAATTACAAAACTATTGATCCCGATTTATACTTAATATTGCTTGATCATCAAGCGACCTATTCTAATCAAATAAGGACTCCTAACTATATAAATTCTCCACCCATCCAATCACATCTTGTCATGTCAATCCCCCTCTCTAAGTCATCTCTTGCACTAAAACATAAGGGATGGTCACCTCTCTTGAGGAGAAGTAAACTTTTTTTATATAAATATAAAAAACAAAAAAAAATTGTGATTGGTTGAAAAGAGTGGGCCCCACCATTATCCAAGTCTCTCTCTTCTTCCCCTGTCCGTTGACTATACACCGATTCTTTACTCAATCACCAGGGTGGAGAGGGTCGGCGACGGTGTTGTCACGCGGTAAAAAGGGTCACCGTACCCTTTCCCGCACCACCCCGTTCACCATAACTAAACATATCTAAAATTAATCAATAAACATTACATTAAATAAACAATTTAAATAATAAATTTGAACCAACTCTATAATCAATAAACAGTACATTAAATAAACAATTTAAATAATAAATTTAAACCAACTCTATCAAGATTAAACCCAACAACTACAAGAGCATCTACAACCGTACCTATGTGGCAGCGTCCGGGTTTCCAAACTAGCCCAATCACAAACCTCCTAATTGTGCCTCTTGTCCGCTTTCTTCATCCCGAATTTGAAACCCGAGCCGAATACATAATAGGCTTCACACACAAACAATATTATTTTCATATTTTTTTATATAAAAAGTGGGTGGTTGGCAAAGTCCATACCAACCACCATCCCAATGACATTGTAGGTTCAAGTGCGCAATGGGCAGTAGGTTAAATTACTATTTAAGAAGGTTTTTGGGCCGATAAGTATATAATGCTTGGCCCGGTACCGGTATACCAGTTTAACCGTCGGTACAATATATTTGCCGCTAACTAAAATAGGCTTGACACACACAAACAAAATTATTTTATTTTATTTCTATAAAAAGTAGGTGTTTGGCAAAGTCCATACCAACCACCATCCCGATGACATTGTAGGTTTAAGTGCGCAGTGGGCACTAGGTTAAATTACGATTTAAGAAAGTTTTTGGGGTCGATGACAGTCCGTATATCATGCTTGGCCCGGTACCGGTATACCGGTTTAACCAAATTAACCACCGGTACAATATATCTGCCGCTAACTCAAAATACCTGCATGATTCGTGCCGCCCTATCTTCTGGAAACCAGTTCAACCGACCAGTATGAACCCGTTCTTAAAACCTTGGATTCAACACACAAACAATATTATTTGGGTCTACATATTTACACACCCTATTGCCTATTTGGACACCCTTCAAGACGCCTCGTATAGACCTATACGAGGCGTATAGCCTTTTTCAATTTCCAAGAGAATCTCTGATTATGTCATATTTTGTCTTATTTGCCACGTATACGCCTCGTATAGGCCTATACTGGGCGTCTAGGCGAAAAAGACCATTTAGCCCCTGATTTAGGCCTATACTGGGGGTAAATTGGTCTTTTTTGCCTCTCTTATATGCCTAGTATAGGCCTATACTAGGCGTATATAAGGGGTTTTTTTTTTTTTTTGAAGGGTGATGTTTTTTGAGTAAAAAAATGGGTATTTTGGTGGGGTAATTTGAGTTGTTTTTTAAGAAAAGTTTTATTTTTTTATAAAAATATTTTACCGTTTTCAAGATCGGCCTTTAAAAATATTCGATCGTAGAAATATTACATTCGGTAAAATATTTTTATAAAAAAATAAACGTATCAAAAAAAACCAACGAGGGGTCCTAATATTAATTATTTAAAATAAAAAAACTTGTTTTTGTATAAAAGTTTGCTAAAACGATTAATATTGTATAAAATGTTTGTTAAAAAAAAAAAAAAAAAAAAAAAAAAAAACCCTTCAAGACGCCCAGTATAGGCCTATACGAGGCATATAAGGGGCAAAAGACCCTTCAAGACGCCCAGTATAGGCCTATACGAGGCATATAAGGGGCAAAAGACCATTAAACCCCTGAATTATGCCTATACTGGGGGCAAAACAGGGTTATAATGGTCTTTTGGACCCCTCGTATACGCCCAGTATAGCCCTATACTGGGCGTCTATTTTTTTTTTTTGTTTTCTCTTTTAATATTTAAAAAAAGAAAACAAAAAAAAAATAATAATAGACGCCCAGTATAGGGCTATACTGGGCCTATACAAGGGGTCCAAAAGACCATAATAACCCTGTTTTGCCCCCAGTATAGGCCTAATTCAGGGGTTTAATGGTCTTTTGGTCCACATAGACGCCCAGTATAGCCCTATACTGGGCGTCTTGAAGGGTTTTTTTTTTTTTTTTTTTCTCTTTTTAAATACCAATAACACTAATATTAACTATAAAAAACTCATATTAATTATAATAAACTCATATTAATTATAAAAAAACTCATATTAATTATAATAACACTAATATTAATTATAAAAAACTCATATTAATTATAATAACACTAATATTAATTATAAAAAACTCATATTAATTATAATAACACTAATATTAACTATAAAAAACTCATATTAATTATAATAACACTAATATTAATTATAAAAAACTCATATTAATTATAATAACACTAATATTAACTATAAAAAACTCATATTAATTATAATAACACTAATATTAATTATAGGATGCCTATACAAGACCTATACGAGACTTATACTATACTATACTATACGATACGATACAACACGATAGGCTTATACAAGACCTATACGAGACTTATACTACACTATATTATACGATACGATACGATGCGATACAACACGATACTATAGGATACGATACCACATCCATAGGCCCATACAATGCCTATACGAGATTTATACTACACTATACGATACGATACGATACAATACAATACGATATTAGACTATTGGATAAGATACAACACTCGTATAGGACTATAGGTGTGGTTTAGGTCCCGTTTAGGCCTATAGGCTTATACAAGACCTATATGGGACCTATACTAGACTTATACGATACGATACGACACCCGTATACGTCGATAGGCCTATACAAGACCTATAAGGGACCTATACTACACTATATGATACGATAGTATCGTATTGTATTGTATCGTATAGTATGGTATCGTATAGGTCTATACGAGACTTATACTACACTATACGATACAATACAATATGATACGATACTATAGGATATGATACAACGCCCGTATACGTCGATAGGCCTATACAAGACCTATAAGGGACCTATACGAGACCTATACTACACTATATGTTAAAAACAATGTAATATTTCTACGATCGAATATTTTTTAAAGGCCGATCTTGAAAACGGTAAAATATTTTTATAAAAAAATAAAACTTTTCTTAAAAAAAAAAACCAACGAGGGGGTCCTAATATTAATTATTTAAAATAAAAAAACTTGTTTTTGTATAAAAGTTTGCTAAAACGATTAATATTGTATAAAATGTTTGTTAAAAAAAAAAAAAAAAAAAAAAAAAAAACCCTTCAAGACGCCCAGTATAAGCCTATACGAGGCATATAAGGGGCAAAGGGTCGTATATGAGGCCTATACGAAGGGTCCTATACGCCCAGTATAGGCCTATACGAGGCGTCTTGAAGGGGTCAAACCAGAAGTGACATGAGACAGGCACTGATTTTGATGTAACCCTATACGCCTCGTATAGGCCTATACGAGGCAAAGGGTGTCCAAATAGGCGCAGAGGGTGTCCAAATATCTCCACCCAAAAAAAAAAAAAAATGTAAGTCTCTATTCAATGAAGGTTTTAATTTGATATGGTGTTGGAACCGGTTTTGTACACAAGCACGTTGAAATCGATGTTCTTCACCGTCTATATTATGTGATGATAAACTGATAGTGATTGCTAGTTTTCACTGTAACCGATCTACGTTCTTCACTGTCTACACACGTTAAATTCGCTCGTTCGTGGAGAGCATGTAGTTTTCGTAAAGAAATTTTTGGGTATATACGTTTTTGACCCCCCTTTTTATAGAAATTTTTGGTATATATGTTTTCGACCCCCGGTCGGAAATCTCAAGCTTCGCCACTGTATGCATGTTCACGATACTGAGAACATAGTATGGTACTGAATATCAAATTCACTACTGATATTCATTTCCTACTTTAGATCCAGGGGCGTTGCCCCTTGGACCCCACCAGGGGCGCTGCCCCAGGACCCCTGTTGTTCTACAGGTTGAAATCATAAGATTCTCAAACGAGTGTGCATGACGCCAGACTTCCCAACTTGTTTTATCTTTGATTATGACTTCTCATTTCCAATTACATAGAATGACACTAAAATCACCAATTATGTCTTTTAAAACTTTGATTTAGTCTTAAAAAATTTTGAGCATCCTAATTGATATCACCAACTTAACTTGTACACACATTTATAATTTTGGTGTAGTTTAAACCACAATCATGGAAAATGGAATACAAGAAACGTTACTTCAATGCGAAGAAGAAGAGGAAGAAGGTGATTTGAAAGGGAGGATATGGGACGAATCAAAAAAGATATGGAGGGTCGCATTGCCAGGTGTCATATCAAGAGTTTGTACGTTTGGAACTATTGTTGTCACACAATCATTTATCGGCCGTATTAGTAACAAAGATCTTGCCAGCTATGCCCTTGTTCAAACACTCTATGTCCGCTTTCTCAATGGTATCCTTGTAAGTGCCTTCTTGTTTAAGCTTGGATAAGATAGTTATATGACATTTGTGGGACTCACATGGGAATGTCACTAGAGGTTTAAAAGGACCGTGTTTTAACCTGCAGTTGGGAATGTCGAGTGCAACCGAAACTCTTTGTGGCCAAGCGTTCGGAGCAGGGCAACACCACATGATGGGCATTTACTTGCAAAGATCATGGATCATTGACTTAACTGCTTCAACCGTCTTACTCCCCATTTTCATCTTCGGTACACAAATTTTCAAACTTCTAGGGGTAGACGAGGCTATAGCAATTAGTGGTGGTCCCATTTCTCTATGGTTCATCCCTTTTGTCTACCATCTTGTGTTCAGCTTGACCATACAAATGTACCTACAGGCACAGTTAAAAAACATGGTGATTGCATGGCTTTCAATCATCCAATTCGGGATCCACATCCCTTTGTCTTTGCTTCTTGTGTATAAGCTAAATCTTGGGGTTGCTGGTGCAATGATTGCATTGTGCATGTCGTCATGGTTTCTTGTGATTGGAGAATTCATTTACATATTTGGCGGTTGGTGTCCTTATTCTTGGATAGGATTTACAGTTGCTGCCTTTAAGGATCTGATTCCAGTTGTGAAGCTTTCGATATCTTCTGGTGTGATGGTGTGGTAAGTAAGGCGCAAACTTAGCAACCCATATGTAAATCTTGCTTTCTTCGCTCAATAAAAGGTTAGCAACCCTTCATATCTGTTGTATATGCAGCTTGGAGTTATGGTACTATGCGGTGGTGGTCTTGCTTGCGGGTTACATGGCAGACGCAGAGGTTGCTATAGCTGCTTTCTCCATATGGTATCAAAATCTATTTGGTAGTTTTTATATCCATTTAAGTTTTGTCTCTCCTGAGAAATTGCTAATTTGTTAAATTATTTTCAGCATGAACATCTATGCGTGGGATTTTATGATCAGCCTCGGTTTCTTAGGTGCTGCATGGTAAATGGATATATTAAATCCTTCGTATACATCATTTAAGTTCATCATTTTTCATCAACATGCCATGTGCTTTTGATTAACATTGTCGAAGGTAGCAATTTCGACCCATTTACTTGAAAATAGAAAAGGGGTCAATTTCTGGTTGTTTCTTTTTTATTAATCCTTAAAGCTTAGTTAAAACGGCACAACACAAATAGGTCACTTGGGGTCAAAAGTCTTTCGAAGTGTTTTCAAATGCTTACCTCCCAAATTGCTTTATAATAGAAAGATTTATTACTTTCCAATTTTTTATAATCCTATATAATGTGCTGCTTATTTGTAAACTTGGAAGAAAAATAAACAAAAAATGTTTTGTGGGTCAGTCCAAGCGTGACTCGAGCTGGCCCATTTGGACTGGCATCTAAGTGTTACCTGTTATGCAAAATGCCCGACCCATCTATATTTTCCACCCCTAAAGTATATCGTATTTTGCAGTGTCCGGGTTGCAAATGAATTAGGGAGAGGAAATGCCAAAGCAGCAAAGTTCTCAATTAAAGTCTTGTTGGGGACTTCTATTGCAATTGGATTGTTTTTCTTTGTTCTCTGTTTGATTTTTGGAAGAAAACTTGCCTACGTGTTCACCACTGATGAAAGAGTTGTAGATACAGTATCAGACCTTTCTTTGCTGCTTTCTTTTTCGGTTTTACTCAATAGCATATATCCTGTTCTCTCAGGTAACTCTTTCAACCCATTTACTTATTTTGGGTTCCGTTTTGTCCCAAACGGGTCAAGTAAGAAAAATTAGCAGAAAATGAAATGGGTAAAAGGTTCAAGTGTGTTTATCGGGCCAAAAGTCATTTATCAATAAGTTTTAACATGCTATTTGAAATTTGGGACATGAAAGCATTTGTGGATACCCAACAAACAATCCAACATTCATTATAAAAGTAGCGTTTCAACTTGAACCCAGTTTTGACCCCTTACCCAACTCGCCTAACTTGACTTGTCTATTTTGATATAAAGAATAATTTGTGCCTTGAATATACAAATCTTGTTGTCATCAGGGGTGGCGATTGGAGCGGGAATGCAAAGTACTGTAGCAATCGTGAACCTCGTTTGCTTCTATCTGATTGGTCTTCCAACAGGGGCATTGCTTGGTTACTTGACTAACCTTCAAGTAAAGGTATACAATGTTTGGATGAAATTTATTTACAAAGTTGCTTTAGTCAAGTAAAGCGAGTAATTCGATTTGACAGGGAATATGGATGGGAATGATCGGTGGCGTTGTGACCGAGACAATTGCACTTATATATATGGCATGGGCAACTGACTGGGATGAGCAGGTAAATATGTTGCATACCTATTGGCTATTTGTTTAATATATATATATATATATATTCTTTTTAAATCGAGTTTATCGTGGATAAACAATTGTTTTGCATTGGGTATCGTAGGTTAAGAAGGCTTCAGAACGGCTAAATAGGTTCTATGTGAAGTCGTCTGAAAATCCAGAGTAAATGCAAGATATATGCTTCTATAGGGTTTTCGTTGTATTCATTATTCAAAGTGTGGTCCTATGAATATATTGGATTTGTTAATGTATAAGACATCTGCCCTAAAGTATTGTTACTGCTCGGTAAAAACCGAACAAGCAATCACTTGATAAGAAGATGCCTATCTATTGTTGTTACCAAAATACAATACAATGATGCATCAAAGTTTGCATGTTTCGTGTATAGTTGCAATGGGTTTTGGCGTACAAGGTTTTAGTGGTGAATCAACACATGTTACAACTATATATCAAGCTTTATAGGATTTGATAAAGTTTTAATGAGTCATGATGCACAATTTTATAACGATGGGTCAAAACCCTTTTATCGATCCTATCCTCGGAATTCTTGTTGTTTCTTTCACAAGCAAAACACAGGAATCTGATGTGCAAGCACAAATGGTATAAAAAGTCATGTTGTTTTTCATTGATAAATGTAGAATAAAATTTATAAAAGATAATGACAACAAGTAGAAGTAATCGATTTTAGTGGGTTAACACAACAACCATCTTCCAACAAATCCAAGACCACTAATTAAACTTAAAAATGTGAACGTAATTCATTGCAAGATGAATGAAAAGTTATTCCAAATCAATACATGTTAACCAACTTGTGTTTGTTCTTTTGATTATGTAACTGATCAGAGAAAATTAAATCAGTTGCAAGGGTCAAGTTTTTACTCTAAAATCGATTTAAGATCGGGCTATCATCAGATGAGAGTCCGAGAGGAGGATGCTCCAAAAACGGCTTTTCGAACGCGGTATGGCCATTATGAGTTTCTGGTTATGCCATTCGGGTTGACAAATGCACCGGCGGTTTTCATGGACCTCATAAACCGTGTGTGCAAGCCGTATCTCGACAATTTCGTCATTGTGTTTATCGATGACATCTTGATCTACTCTAAGAGCAAAGAGGGTCACGAGCAACACTTGCGTCTTATCTTGGAGCTCTTGAGGGAGGAGCAACTCTACGCGAAATTCTCTAAGTGTGACTTCTGGATTCGAGAGGTACACTTCCTCGGCCACATTGTTAATGAAAAGGGGATACACGTGGATCCTGCTAAGATTGACGCTATCAGGAATTGGGCGGCACCAAAGAATCCTTCGGAGGTGCGACAATTTCTTGGTCTCGCTGGGTATTATCGCAGATTTATCAAAGATTTCTCGAAGATCGCTCAACCTCTTACCTCGTTGACACAGAAAGGCGTGGTATATTCTTGGGGAACAAAGCAGGAATATACTTTCCAGCTCTTGAAACAAAAACTCTGCAGTGCACCAATCATGTCATTACTTGAAGGTACTGAAGATTTTGTGGTATGAGTTGCTGCATCTCTCATGTACATTGTGTATAAAAGTGACATCCGAATCCGAACCCGAATTATGAGTTCCTGAATTGTTGTTCTGTATTTTCTTGTAGTAGAGTAAATGGAAAATCCTAATGAAAACAACTCAGATTGTGAGTTAGTTTCTGAAAATCCTGATGAAAACAACTCAGATTGCAGATACCATTTTTGATATTGAGAGATTGGAAGAAGGTTGTAATGATAATAAGTTATTATTTGCTTTTTTGTACATATGTATTCTTAATTGCTGTGTTTTTTTTTGTTCTATTATTGTAGATATGATGGAATTGACATTGGAACAACCCCACCATCATCATTGATGAAACAGTTGATGAAAGGAGCGAGTCCGCTTAATGTACTTTTGTTTTAAAAAACGGTTGATGTTGAGCAATTTTGAAGCAAGGCTATATATTTATTTTCTTATTTGGAGTCTATTATGTTTTTATGAATATTTGTTTATGCTTACTTTAGTTTTTAGAAAATCACACAACTTATCTTCCTACCGGTAATTTAATGACGAATGTCTAGTATTATTCCTCCGCCCACTTCCTTGGATCGACACTTGGTTCTTACCGATACTTTACTACATATATGACGGGGTACACTTGCCCTTTCGTGTGTGTTTTGATGTTGAAGTATAAATCACTTTTATAAATTTAAAACCGAATCGTGTGTAAATTCATTATAAAATTATGTATATACGCGCACACGTCAACGCCTTTACCATAAGACAGAAGTGATTGAGTGACGTGCATTAATTGCAAAGTACATATCCCCAGGCATTTTGAATTTGAAATTACCGGCAATTTTAAAACCACTGCTATGGTATATGTTTGCCAAAGGAAACATCTGCTAAGTTATACTTTCTTGGCTATGGGCAGTAGTTTGCACTCTTGAATGTGGGCCAGACCTTTGACCTTTAAATATAGAGCAGTAGTTTGAAATTAAATGTATTTTAACTCAGATAAAAAATCCCAGATAAAAAATTAACACATCAGCAATCATCATTTAGTCATAACTCAGATAAAAAATCTATTCATTTGGAATACAAAGATATTGCGAACATCTGTTAAAGCCTCTCCTGTTCGCAACAGTAGCAAGTCAAACAAAGTGTTGGCAACAACAGATGTTTAACAATTGAGAGGAGGAAATTCTTCGAAAAGCTCTATTAAGCAACAACAGAAGTTGGTACCAGTAGCAAGTCAAACAGCCGTTAGATCAGCAGATGGTGATTTAGAGCAGATATTCTCTTTTGGCAAACTTCAACTTTGACAGATCTATACACTAACAGAAATTGATACAACATAATCTAATTAAACTCAGACACAATTTCACTTCTACATCAAAAGTACCGATCTGCAATAATCAGATGATATTAAAAATTACATAATAATACTTATTCAGCTTAAAATTACAACGAAACTTTAAAATCTAACAACACCACCAAGAAATTTACGCACCTAACAGTTCAAATTTAGTGCTTTTAGCTTTAAACTCCATCAATGTATATCTTCGACAATCGCCATGAACTCCACGGAAGTACTCAATGCATCCAAATCAGGTTTCTAGAAACCTGATAAAGTGAACAAACCAAGATGCAGTACATGAAAACACTTCTTCAGCTGTTGAAGAGTAGCCTTGTCCTCACATACTCAATCCTTAACTTTGTTCATAAAGAGCTGCTTTAAACCAAACTTTATGCTTCTTTTAATACAAAAAAAGGCAGGAAAGACCATTACTCTAGTAAGATAAAATCTTATCTTACAACAGTAGCAGATCCTTTCTTGCGTTTAGTAGGAACTACTGCGGGTTCTACATCATCATCATCTGCCCAAAATCATATATAATCATCATTTAGTCATAAGCAAAAATTATTTTAAATGTACATTATTAATAATCTTTCTTTGTGTTTAATTTAACTTTATGCTTGAAATTCATACAAACCTATAATAACCCGCAAGAGATTGTATGAATTTCAAACAACTGTGATTAGACTGAAATATAAAGCGAGAATTAGAGTATATCACTTCAAAATTAAAAATTCAAAATTTCAAAACTGGAGTAGCAAAAAACACATACTTTAAACGATGTTGAAACAATGACACTGGAAACAACCGTAGAACAATCATCATCATCATCATCATCATCATCTGCAGCAGATCATTCACAATCATCATTTAGTCATAACTCAGATAACAAAACTTTAGTAAAAATAAAAAACAAAAACAAACATAATCATATATATCACATTACCATGATCAAGGCAAACCACATATCCCCAAAATTTTTGCTGAAAGTGGGACAGAGAGAGCTTCAGTTTTCTGTTATCCTTTATGAACAAATGCCGAGTATTGAGAAGAAGGAATTTGAGGGAGAGATACATTAGAAATGTGGTTTGAAAATACAAAAGTAGAGAACACGTTTATATAAGTAGATAATTGACAGAAGTGAGTGAGTGACATGCATTAATTGAAAATTACATATCCCCATGCATTTTGAATTTCAAATTACCCGTAATTTCAAAACATCTACTGCTAGGTATACGTTTGCCAAAGGAAGCATCTGCTACTTTCTTATAGAAGGGCAGTGGTTTGCCCTTTGGAATGTGGACCAGACCTTCAACATTTGAATACACAAAGCAGTGGTTTGCCCTTTGGAATGTGGGCCAGACCATTTGAATACACAAGACAGTGGTTTGAAATCAAATTAAAGTGATTTATATATTGGACTTTATGATGTAATAATGACATAAGAAAAACATTGTTTGGACAGCCTCTCCTGTTGACACATCAGCTTTTCTTATGTCATTGGGATTTCTCCTTTTATAAAAAGTATAGATGATAGATGATAGATTAGCAATTTCGATGACACAGTTTATATAAAAAAAATATATGCCATCTAATCTTAAAAGAATGCCAACTGAACTTGGTAAATTCCTTTTCCTCAATAGGTTTGTCGTTCGATTCCCATACGGCACTTTATTTTTGGTTGTTTTCTCTCTTTTTCAATGAAGCAAACTTGCATATAAATACACCTTGATTTCTTTTAAATAAGTTACCTAAATACTATATACTTGCTTTGGACTTTTTGCTCTGCAAAACTATAAATTATTTTCTTTATATAGTTTCTATAACAGTCTGGAATTCGGTTAGCATATTTATGTGATAATTAGTCAATGAAAAAAAAAACATTAACTTTATATACGGATTTTAAAATTACTAATTTATATACTAGTAAAACCATAGGCCGTTAGAGACTTAGAGATTCATTATTCACATCGTTATTTCAATATTTGTTTTAGCTTTTAATTTCACCCTCTATACTAAAATAATATACACCAAATTAAGAACAAGCTTTAGAAAAAAAAAGCCCTAACTCTAAGATTGTAAGTAAAATGCAAGTTCGGCCTAAATGAGGGTTTCCATCATCGACGTCTACCTTCATTCATCTCGTGAACCGTAAAGTCGGTCAGGTACCCGATGTTTTCTTTATACCAATTAGGGCCTAAATTATCTTAGTGCAACTGACACCAAAACCCAAGTAACAACTATCAAAATAGATATTTTCATTTATACCAATTCGAAAGGGCCTCAACTTTGTAAATCGCATTGGGCCTCTAAAAATGTTGGAACAACTCTACTGCGGTGCATCAAAGTTTGCACGTTTCATGTATAGTTGCAACCGGTTTTGGTGTACAAGTTTATAACATGGATTAACAATTCTTGTACTTGTTTCTTTCACAAGCAAAACACAAAAATCTGATGTGCAAACACAAATGGTATAAATAGTTATGTTGTTTTTCATCCATGAATGTAGAATAAAATTTAGGAAAGATAATGACAATAAATAAAAGTAATTGATTGTATTGTAGCTGATTAACACAACAACTATCTTCCAACAAATGCAAGAACACTAATAAACTTAAAAACATGGGAATGTAAGAGGGTATATGGGATTGAGTTTAAAAATGACTTATTTACTTAAAAAGTCAATAAGTTAAAATAATGTTTCGCTAATAAAAGTGCCTTTTCAAAATAGGTAAAAGTTTGTTTTAAAAATCCACAAAACCGCTTTTTAAATAGTTTTTGGAATTTTGAACATAAGACTATCAATCTACCCTCACCCTTTACCCTAAAACATCTGATTCACACGCACACACCATCACCCGCCACCCCTCCACCTGAATCCAACAACCATCACACCGATGAAATCATGAAATTGCATGAAGATGATAGCTTTCATATATAGTTTTCCGACTGCATTTGTTGAAATGGAATCATTTAAAGGTCTAAACGCAATCATTTGGTAACCTAACAATATATATCTAAAAGAAAGAGAAATCACGTGGCAATATAAAAATAGTGTGCATTTAAATAATATTAAGTTGTTTGGGATTAGAAAATTCTATGATGGTTGGATCAAAGGACTATGCATTTAAATAATAGTAAGTTGTTTGGGATTAAAAAATTCTATGATGGTTGGATCAAAGGACGATTTTTTTATCATGTATACATGAATTATTGAATTGTTTAATTATCTTTTCTAAATGTATAATTGCACATGTTGAAACTATTAATTATATGTCATATTTGATCCCAAATTGCAAGATGAATGAAAAATTATTCCAGATCAATACATGTTAACCATCTTCTATTCTTTTGATTATGTAACTGCTTGCTGAAAAATTTTAAATTCTCGAAACAAACATAAGATACTACGGTTGGAATAATCGGATCACAAACACAAACAAACTATCATGTTTTGTGAAAACGTATCCATCCACGACTCTTTTCTTTTATTAAAATCAAACCATCACACAATTACAAAACTATTGATCCCTATAATACTTAATATTGCTTGATCATCAAGCCACCTATTCTAATCAAATAACGACTCCTAACGACTCCTAACTATATAAACTCTCCACCCATCCAATCACATCTTGTCATGTCAATCCCCCTCTCTAAGTCCCATCTTGCACTAAAACATACGGGTGGTCACCTCTTTTGAGGAGAGGTAAACTTTTTTTTATATAAATATAAAATAAAATTGTGATTGGTTGAAAAGATTGGGCCACACTATTATCAAAGTCTCTCTTTTCTTCCCTTATGCGGTGACTATACACCGATTCTTTACTCAATCACCGGGGTGGGGAGGGTCGGCGGTGGTGTTACCGCGCGGTAAAAGGGGTCACCGCACCCACCGCGTTCACCCTAACTAAACATATCTAAACTTAATCAATAAACATTACATTAAATAAACAATTTAAATAATAAATTTAAACCAACTCTATAATCATTAAACATTACGTTAAATAAACAATTTAAATAATAAATTTAAACCAATTCTATCAAGATTAAACCCAACAACTACAAGAGCATTTACAACCGTACCTAACCAACTCTATCAAGATTAAACCCAACAACTACAAGAGCATCTACAACCGTACCTATGTGGCCGCGTCCGGGTTTCCAAACTAGCCCAATTAAAAAACCTCCTCGTTGTGCCTCTTGTCCGCTTTCTTCATCCCGAATTTCAAACCCGATCCCAATACATAATAGGCTTCAAACACACAGACAATATTATTTTCATATTTTTTTTATATAAAAATGGGTGTTTGGCAAAGTCCATACCAACCACCATCCCAATGACATTGTAGGTTCAATGGGCAGTAGGTTAAATTACGATTTAAGAAGGTTTTTAGGCCGATAATAGCATATCATGCTTGGCCCGGTACCGGTATACCGGTCTAAACAAATTAACCGCAGATACAATATATTTGCCGCTAATTAAAATAGGCTTGACACACACAAACAATATTATTTTATTTTATTTCTATAAAAAAAATAAAAAAATAAAATAAAATAAAAAAAAGTAGGTGTTTGGCAAAGTCCATACCAACCACCATCCCGATGACATCGTAGGTTTAAGTGCGCAGTGGGCACTAGATTAAATGACGATTTAAGAAGGTTTTTAGGCTGATAATAGTCTGTATATCATGCTTGGCCTGGTATCGGTATACCGGTTTAACCAAATTAACCACCGGTACAATATATCTGCGGCTAACTCAAAATACCTGCATGATTCGTGCCGCCCTTTCTTCCGGAAACCAGTTCAACCGACCGGTATGAACCCGTTATTAAAACCTTGGATTCAACACACAAACAATATTATTTTAAATTTTTTATGAGTTTGAAAAATACTAGCTAGTGCCTGTCAATGCGTCAGCAAAGTCCATACCAACCAACGACCCCCTTAAATTAAATAAATACCGCTTCTTCCCTCTCATTTCCCAGCAAGTCAGCTGACATTAGTCCAGCCACTTTCAACGCATCTACATTGCCTGCCTGATTCATCAGAAAAAAAAAAATTGTAAGTCTCTATTCAATGAAGGTTTTAATTTGATATGGTGTTGGAACCGGTTTTGTACACAAGGACGTTGAAATCGATGTTCTTCACCGTCTATATTATGTGATGATAAACTGATAGTGATTGCTAGTTTTCACTGTAACCGATCTACGTTCTTCACTGTCTACACACGTTAAATTCGCTCGTTTGTGGAGAGCATGTAGTTTTCGTAAAGAAATTTTTGGGTATATACGTTTTTGACCCCCCGTTTTATAGAAATTTTTTGTATATATGTTTTCGACCCTCGGTCGGAAATCTCAAGCTTCGCCACTGTATGCATGTTCGATACTGAGAACATAGTATGGTACTGAATATCAAATTCACTACTGATATTCATTTCCTACTTAAGATCAATTTTAAACTTATCCAGGGGCGTTGCCCCTTGGACCCCACCAGGGGCGCTGCCCCAGGACCCCTGTTGTTCTACAGGTTGAAATCATAAGATTCTCAAACGAGTGTGCATGACGCCAGACTTCCCAACTTGTTTTATCTTTGATTATGACTTCTCATTTAGTAAGTAAATCCAATTACATAGAATGACACTAAAGTCACCAATTATGTCTTTCAAAACTTTGATTTAGTCTTAAAAAATTTTGAACATCCTAATTGATATCACCAACTTAACTTGTACACACATTTATAATTTTGGTGTAGTTTAAACCACAATCATGGAAAATGGAATACAAGCAACGTTACTTGAATGCGAAGAAGAAGAGGAAGAAGGTGATTTGAAAGGGAGGATATGGGACGAATCAAAAAAGATATGGAGGGTCGCATTGCCAGGTGTCATATCAAGAGTATGTACGTTTGGAACTATTGTTGTCACACAATCATTTATCGGCCGTATTAGTAACAAAGATCTTGCCAGCTATGCCCTTGTTCAAACACTCTATGTCCGCTTTCTCAATGGTATCCTTGTAAGTGCCTTCTTGTTTAACCTTGGCTAAGATAGTTATATGACATTTGTGGGACTCACATGGGAATGTCACTAGAGGTTTAAAAGTGCCGTGTTTTAATCTACAGTTGGGAATGTCGAGTGCAACTGAAACTCTTTGTGGTCAAGCGTTTGGAGCAGGGCAACACCACATGATGGGCATTTACTTGCAAAGATCATGGATCATTGACTTAATTGCTTCAACCGTCTTACTCCCCATTTTCATCTTCGGTACACAAATTTTCAAACTTCTAGGGATAGACGAGGCTATAGCAATTAGTGGTGGTCCCATTTCTCTATGGTTCATCCCTTTTGTCTACCATCTTGTGTTCAGCTTGACCATACAAATGTACCTACAGGCACAGTTAAAAAACATGGTGATTGCATGGCTTTCAATCATCCAATTCGGGATCCACATCCCTTTGTCTTTGCTTCTTGTGTATAAGCTAAATCTTGGGGTTGCTGGTGCAATGATTGCATTGTGCATGTCGTCATGGTTTCTTGTGATTGGAGAATTCATTTACATATTTGGTGGTTGGTGTCCTTATTCTTGGATAGGATTTACAGTTGCTGCCTTTAAGGATCTGATCCCTGTTGTGAAGCTTTCGATATCTTCTGGTGTGATGGTGTGGTAAGTAAGGCGCAAACTTAGCAACCCATATGTAAAACTTGCTTTCTTCGCTCAATAAAAGGTTAGCAACCCTTCATATCTGTTGTATATGCAGCTTGGAGTTATGGTACTATGCGGTGGTGGTCTTGCTTGCGGGTTACATGGCAGACGCAGAGGTTGCTATAGCTGCTTTCTCCATATGGTATCAAAATCTATTTGGTAGTTTTTATATCCATTTAAGTTTCGTCTCTCCTGAGAAATTGCTAATTTGTTAAATTATTTTCAGCATGAACATCTATGCGTGGGATTTTATGATCAGCCTCGGTTTCTTAGGTGCTGCATGGTAAATGGATATATTAAATCCTTCGTATACATCATTTAAGTTCATCATTTTTCATCAACATGCCATGTGCTTTTGATTAACATTGTCGAAGGTAGCAATTTCGACCAATTTACTTGAAAATAGAAAAGGGGTCAATTTCTGGTTGTTTCTTTTTTATTAATCCTTAAAGCTTAGTTAAAACGGCACAATACAAATAGGTCACTTGGGGTCAAAATTAAGTCTTTCGAAGTGTTTTCAAATGCTTACCTCCCAAATTGCTTTATAATAGAAAGATTTATTACTTTCCAATTTTTTTTATAATCCTATATAATGTGTTACTTATTTGTAAACTTGGAAGAAAAAACAAACAAAAAGTGTTTTGTGGTTTGGTCCAAGCCAGGCTCGAGCTGGCCCATTTGGACTGGCATTTAAGTGTTACCTGTTACGCAACATGCCAGACCCATCTATTTTTTTGCCACCCCTAAAGTATATCGTGTTGTGCAGTGTCCGTGTTGCAAATGAGTTGGGGAGAGGAAATGCCAAAGCAGCAAAGTTCTCAATTAAAGTCTTGTTGGGGACTTCTATTGCAATTGGATTGTTTTTCTTTGTTCTCTGCTTGATTTTTGGAAGAAAAATTGCCTACTTGTTCACTAATGATGAAAGAGTTGTAGATACAATATCAGACCTTTCTTTGCTGCTTTCTTTTTCGGTTTTACTCAATAGCATTTATCCTGTTCTCTCAGGTAACTCTTTCAACCCATTCGCATATGTTGGGTTCCGTTTTGATATCTAGTCAATGTTTATATGAAGAATACTTTGTGCCTTGAATGTACAAATCTTGTTGTCATCAGGGGTGGCAATTGGAGCGGGAATGCAAAGTACTGTAGCAATCGTGAACCTCGTTTGCTTCTATCTGATTGGTCTTCCAACAGGGGCATTGCTTGGTTACTTGACTAACCTTCAAGTAAAGGTATACAATGTTTGGATGAAATTTATTTACAAAGTTGCTTTAGTTAAGTAAAGCGAGTAATTCGATTTGACAGGGAATATGGATGGGAATGATCGGTGGCGTTGTGACCGAGACAATTGCACTTATATATATGGCATGGGCAACTGACTGGGATGAGCAGGTAAATATGTCGCATACCTATTGGCTATTTGTTTAATATATATATATTTTTTTTAAATCGAGTTTATCGTGGATAAACAATTGTTTTGCATTGGGTATCGTAGGTTAAGAAGGCTTCAGAACGGCTAAATCGGTTCTATGTGAAGTCGTCTGAAAATCCAGAGTAAATGCAAGATATATGCTTCTATAGGGTTTTCGTTGCATTCATTATTCAAAGTGTGGTCCTATGAAGTATATTGGATTTGTTAATGTATAAGACATCTGCCCTAAAGTATTGTTACTGCTCGGTAAAAACCGAACAAGCAATCATTTGATAAGAAGAAGCCTATCTATTGTTGTTACCAAAATATAATACAATGGTGCATCAAAGTTTGCACGTTTCGTGTATAGTTGCAATGGGTTTTGGTGTACAAGTTTATAGTGGTGAATCGACACATGTTACAACTATATATCAAGCTTTATAGGATTTGATAAAGTTTTAATGAGTCATGATGCACAATTTTATAACGATGGGTCAAAACCCTTTTATCGATCCTATCCTCGGAATTCTTGTTGTTTCTTTCACAAGCAAAACACAGGAATCTGATGTGCAAACACAAATGGTATAAAAAGTTATGTTGTTTTTCATCGATAAATGTAGAATAAAATTTATAAAAGATAATGACAATAAGTAGAAGTAATCGATTTTAGCGGGTTAACACAACAACCATCTTCCAACAAATCCAAGACCACTAATTAAACTTAAAAAATGTGAACGTAATTCATTGCAAGATGAATGAAAAGTTATTCCAAATCAATACATGTTAACCATCTTGTATTTGTTCTTTTGATCATGTAACTGATCAGAGAAAATTAAATTCTCAAAACAATTATGAGTTGCTGCATCTCTCATGTCTCATGTACATTGTGTATAACACAAATACCATTGTCAGCCCATAAATTAAACCCACAAGACTTGACTTTAGTCCAAAGTAAATTCCTCACAACAGCCCAATTAGTTTTGAGCTAGTCCAACCTAGATATTGGATTAATGGCTTTGATTATACAAATATTTTAGTGACTTTCTTGTTTGACCATTATGTCCTTATCTTTGTCATTTTAGCCTAATTAATTGATTTTAAAAAATTATTACCCACTATTGTAGAATGATAGTTATTAGGCAATCCCATAATTCTTGCCTCCATATCAATCATCATATTTATTGTATTAAATGTAATTCTGTATCTTTGTAAATAGGAGAATTAGTCTCCTTTAGAATAGCCACATTCCTTGTATCTACTCTTGTATTTATAGGTGTTTTAACCATAATGAAAATTCATTGGGATTTCACATTGTCTCATGGTAACAGAGCCTTGAGATCCAAACCCTTTCACTCTTTTTTGTCCGTATCCCTAGCTTCCCCTTCTGCCACCAGTGTCCTTCTTTCTTTCTTTTTTCTTCTTTCCCTACCATGTCTACAGATTTAGCTTCCATCCCTCTACACTCACTAAGTCATCTTATTAATATCAAACTTACCTCAACCAATTATCTCTCATGGGAGAAGCAAACCACTTCTGTTCTCAAATATCTTGATCTAATCGGACATATAGATGGCACCACCCCACCACCGCCCGAAACCATCGTTTCCGATGACAAACCCACTGCCAACCCAGCCTACGCAGCATGGAAGGCCACTGATCAAAAGGTTCTTCTCCTGTTGAACTCGACCCTAACCGAAGAATCGATGTCCGAAACCATCGGCCATCACACAGCTTATTCGGTCTGGAAGGCCTTGGCAAACGCGTACAGTCACTACTCGATTGAACGCATTCATAACCTGAAAGACAATCTTCGAAACCTTCAAAAAGGAACAGCTACTGTATCCGAGTTTGGTCGAAAATTTAAAAACCTTTCCGATCAACTCGCCGCTATCGGACACTCGGTTAGCGACGAGGATAAGCGCCACTGGTTTCTTTGTGGTTTAGGCGCTGCTTTCGAAAACTTCTCTACTTCTCAGCGCACCATTCACCCAGCCCCTTCCTTTCGTGATCTTCTAGCAAATGCCGAGAACCAAGAGCTTTTTATCCAAAAACTTCATGGTTCTCAACCACCCGAGGCTGCCTTCTATGCAAACCAACACAAACCAAATCGTTCGTCTTCCCGAGGCCGTGGTCGATCCACCTCTTCTAGAGGTCGAGGAGGAACTTATCCTAAGCGAACTCCTCATTGTCAATTATGTCGAAAAGACGGACACTATGCCCCTGCTTGTCCCAACCTCGGTTCTTACGCCAAAAAGGCGACCACCATTGATGCAAACCTTGCACAAGCATTCCATGCTCAATGCAATATCCAACCGGAAACTCCGGATTGGACAGCCGATTCAGGTGCCACAACGCATATGATACAACATAATAACGGTTTGAATATGTTTAAAACCAATACCGGTAACATACGTGTCACCTTTGATAATGGACAATCATTACCCGTCACTCATATAGGCACCAAACCTTTAAATGATTCTATTTCGTTACAAAATGTTCTTGTTGTTCCTAATCTCACAAAGAATCTACTCTCTATAAGTAGACTCACAAATGATTCACCGGTTGATGTGTTATTTTCTAACAATTATTTTCATATACAGGACCGCAAAACGGCGGAAGTTCTTGCTAGAGGCATTTGCGAGAATGGATTCTATGTCCTTACCCAAAGTCACAAGTCTCTTGTTGCCGCGCTCACCGCTTCTCATCTTCGTGCGTCTTTTAATAAATGGCATAGCCGTCTAGGACATGTTTCCTTTGAAACCATCACTTTGTTAAACAAACTTGGTCATGTTTTTGTTACATCTTTATTACCTAAACCGGGTTTGTGCAACTCTTGTGAATTATCAAAGGCTAAACACTTGCCCTTTGTTGAAAATAATAAACGCGCGCAACATGTTTTGGACCTCATTCATTGTGATCTTTGGGGACCCGCACCCGTAGCCTCCACCGATGGCTACTTGTACTATGTCATCTTTGTAGATGACCACCCTCGATTCACTTGGTTTTATCCTCTAAAAGCCAAATCTGATTTTTTCAATGTCCTAACCACTTTCTTAACACTTGTCAAAAATCAATTTTCAAAAACCATTAAGATATTTCAAAGTGACGGTGGAACCGAGTTCACAAACAACCGAGTGCAAACTTGTTTTCAACAACATGGCATTCAACATCGCCTCTCTTGTCCCTACACACCGGAACAAAACGGAAGGGCGGAAAGAAAACATCGTCATATCACCGAAACCGGATTGGCCATGATGTTTAATGCACATGCTCCATCCACTCTATGGTTCGATGCCTTCACTTCCGCCACTTATATCATCAACCGACTTCCAACCAAAATTCTTGAAAACAAATCTCCTTTTGAAATTCTTTTCAACCATCCTCCCACTTACTCAAATTTGCGGGTTTTTGGATGCCTTGTTTATCCATATCTTCGTGATTATACCAAAAACAAACTTTTACCAAGAAGTGCACCTTGCATCTTCATCGGTTATAGTCCAAGATACAAAGGGTTTCGATGCTTAGAACCTACAATCGGTCGCGTCTATACCACGCGACACGCAAAATTTGATGAGGACATTTTACCATTTCAATCATCCTCCACATCTTCCACATCTTCGGACCTTTCTCTTCTACCCTTCACAAATTTTGAAGACACTCTACCCTTACCTACCCAAAATACACCTAAACCTACTCACCCTTGCAACTTATGCCCAATCGAAACCACCCCATTCGGCCCTTCAAGCCCACACTCCACACCTCCAAGCCCACATTCCGGCCCAAATCCCTCACAACAGCCCAATTAGTTTTGACTTTAGTCCAACCTAGATATTGGATTAATGGCTTTGATTATACAAATATTTTAGTGACTTTCTTGTTTGACCATTATGTCCTTATCTTTGTCATTTTAGCCTAATTAATTGATTTTAAAAAATTATTACCCACAAGACTTGACTTTAGTCCAAAGTAAATTCCTCACAACAGCCCAATTAGTTTTGAGCTAGTCCAACCTAGATATTGGATTAATGGCTTTGATTATACAAATATTTTAGTGACTTTCTTGTTTGACCATTTTGTCCTTATCTTTGTCATTTTAGCCTAATTAATTGATTTTAAAAAATTATTACCCACTATTGTAGAATGATAGTCAAGATGCCTCTTCTATTCACAATGAAACCATATGTAGAGTTACAAGAGAATCTCCTATGTTTGGAGATGATAATTACAATTAAGGCTATACAATAATACAAATCAATGCCATAAATAATTCCGTAGACTATTACACCCCTGCAGTCAAAGCGGGAGGAGGACGGATGCTTAGACTGGAGCGAAAATCATCAAAGAGGACCCGAGGAAGACCCTTCGTGAAGATGTCAGCAACCTGGAAGCGAGAGGGGACATGCAGAATTCGAACGAGACCCTTCTGAACATGCTCGCGAACAAAGTGAATATGAAGTTCAATGTGCTTGGTACGCTGATGCTGAACCGGGTTCCCTGATAAATATATGGCACTAATATTATCACAATAGACCAAAGAGGCTTTTGAAAGAGGGCGATGCAGCTCAAGGAGAAGATTGCAGAGCCAACAGATCTCGGCCACGACATTGGCAACGCCGCGATACTCGGCTTCAGCACTAGAGCGGGAGATGGTAGACTGTCGCTTAGAAGACCAGGAGACTAGGTTGTCGCTGAGGTAGACGCAGTAGCCCGAGGTAGAACGGCGGGTGTCTGGACAGCCAACCCAGTTAGCATCGGTGAAGGCACGAATGGATAGGGCAATGGCGGCATTGAGCTGAAGACCAAGATGAGAAGTGCCCTGAAGATAGAGAATGATGTGTTTCAGAGCATTCCAATGAGCGAGGCAATGCCGATCGCCCTTATGTTGGGCAGACGCTGGAGATAAACGTATGGTTGGTCCTGAACTTGTACAAGAGACAACCGACAAGATTGCGCAGTTCCGAGAGCGCATCAAGGCGGCTCGAGATCGACAAAAGAGCTACGCTGATCCGAAAAGAAAATCAGTAGAATTCAAGGTGGGAGACAAAGTATTGTTAAAAGTCTCACCATGGAAGGGCGTAGTCAGATTTGGGAAGCGTGGAAAGCTGAATCCACGATATATCAGACCATTCAGAATATTGAAGAGAATTGGTACCGTGGCATACAAGTTGGAGTTACCGGAAGAACTTAATGGAGTACATGATACGTTTCATGTATCCAACCTGAAGAAGAGTCCAACACAAGAAAACGTGATCATCCCGATGGATGAAGTGCATATTGATGAAGCCCTCTGATTTACAGAACAACCCGTTGAGGTTACCGACTGGAAAGTCAACAAGACCAGGAGGAGCAGCGTAAAACTTGTCAAAGTACGTTGGAGCTCTAAGCACGGACCCGAGTACACATGGGAACGTGAAGACCAGTTCAAGAAAAAGTATCCCCACCTATTCAAGAAGACTCCAGCGAGAGTTAGTTCAGCCTGAATTTCGGGACGAAATTCTTTTAACGGGGGGAGACTGTGATAACTGGCACAAACCGGTAATTTCCGTACACTTTAATTATTATTTAATGATTGCAATTATGTGCTTAATTGTCAGCAATGTCTGAAAACACACTAAACAAGTGAATTCATGCACGTTGTATACTATAAAATATTGCTTTATGCATAAACGAGAGCGTTGCGTCAGAAATATTAGTAAACTCACCGGTAAGACACACTGTGTCAACGGAACTGCAGAAAGCAGTCAGACATTAGAATTGAGGCCTAGGTGTAGGTCCTACGACAAAGGTACATTAAAACACAAGAGTACATATAAGGGTTTAATTTATGGTCGCTACGAAAGCTAAAGCACGCACTAAAAGGCACCCGAAACACACTTTAAGTGCAGAACTTTATTAAATTCAGCACAATTAAGCTTTTAACAACATAAATATTGTGCAGAGATGTCGTCTTATCATCCAGAATATTTCCCTAAGTGACGGGAATTCTTTGTGTCACTAAAAATAACACTAACGACACTTTAAATGCTTATTAAGCACTTTAACGAATCGGTATCTAACCGAACAACCGAACAATTTGATTCGATACCGATTTCAAGCTTTAAATCACTTTCTGGAAGGTTATACGCAAACTGGTGCTTAAACGCAATCAGTTTAACGCGACGTACACTCCAGAACTGTGACGTAAGCCAAATATACCCTAAATATCTCTTACATAACTTAGAAATAAGTTTCGAAGGATTCGGTATGGCGAAAACATGTTTATTTGAACTAAAGAACTAATTACGACAAAACTGCAAAACGCAGACAACGCAGTAAACCCAGGAATATACCAGGAATATGCCAGGAATATGCCAGGAATATGCCAGGAATATGCCAGGAATATGTCAGGAATATGCCAGGAATATGCCAGGAATATGCTAGGAATATGCTATATGGAAGGTCTATAAATACCACCATTTCATCACTCCACCTTCACTTCCCTCTCTCCCTCCCTTGTTCTCGGCCCAACCAAGCACCACCGCCACCCTCATTTTCCAACTCATCCATCCATTCCAAGGTGATATTGAGGAGTAAGAAGGCCACTAACGAAGCTCGGTGCAAGCGGATCTTGAAGGACCTTCTTCATTTGCTTTTATCCACCTCTTTTGTCCTCTTGAACTCCCCTAGCCTTGTGCTAGTAGTAAGTGCTTCTAAACATCTTCTTGTTCTCGTTTATGATGGTTAATAGATTATTTAATGGCTAAAAATCATAAACACTAAAGATCACCAACTAAAAGTCTTGTAAAATGATGAACTTAATGGATAAAAGGAAAGTAATGGTGTAAAACTTGTTAAACTTGTTTTGTGATGATTATTTTGTGTTGTTTAATGCTAGTAGTAGTTCGGATCGTCATCTAACCCGGCTAGGTTATGTTCATAGAGCATGGACTAGTGTATGTTAAAGTATAAAAAGGGCAAGATGATGAACACTACTACATAATAACATGAACTTGCGTAAAAGGAATTTTTCTTGTAAAATGAAGTTCTAAACTAGTAGATCTAAAGATCTACAAGTGGTATTTTCGAAAAACCAACTGTAAGACGAAACCATGTTTTAAAACCGGATCTTTCATGAAATAGAGGTGTTTTTGTGAACAAACAAGTGTGTGGACACTAGTGTAACAAAAGTTTTAACAATGAAATAATTTTCGCAAAAACCGACTAGAAGTTGTAAAACTTCATATTCTTTAAAAATAAGATTTCCAAGAAACCGACTTTATTTTTAGAGATGGAAAAACCTACTAAATGTGTTGAAGAGTTACTACATAATTTTACACAACTTGCAAGTTCATGTGTATGCGATTTGTGTTTATTTTGACTAGTTTGATATTTGAAGATGGTATTTTGATGATGGAAAAATTGATTGGTTGAATTTTAAAAGAAAATGATACGCTAGTAAGCGTGGCCACCTCCAGTTACAGAGGAAACTCTGGCGAATTTTTTCCAGAAAATAACACTTACAATATTTTTGGTGACAAGTGTTATGAATATATTTTTGACTTGTTTTCCAAACAAACTTCGCCATGATTTTTATTACAAAATTTCCAAACATCGGAGGTGGATTTTCATAAATAAAACTTGTTAAATATATATTCAGAATATATATTTATCGCTTGTGTGATTATGTGATTATTTTGTGAACTAGGTATATATTATTTTTAGAGTAAAAATAATATGACTTGGAGATACTCGTAACGAGTAAAAATACAAACATACACATACAACATACAAGATACATAATTCGGGTGCAAAGTACAAAATACAAAAAGCTTATATTTATTTTTGAGAAAATAATATAAGTAAGACATTTAGTTAAAAATATAAAATATTTTTAACACAAGAAAATATACACAAAAGAGAGTGACTGTACTTGTGCGACGCAAGTCTAGTGACTAACGTTAAGAAAACGCGTATAGGTTACGACGTTAATTAAGCAAATCCGGTGAAGTTTACGACGCACAGGAACGCAAAGTTGTGAGTTCATGCTCCCCCTTTTCTTTTAACTGTTTTTAGTTTTATAACTCGGGGGTGAAATACATGTTACAAATACTTTAATATTTACAAATTGGTATGTTGTGTACTGAAACGAGAAGTACTCTTGGCGAAAACTAGTGCCAAGAATTGATACGAGAAATCGTGTCACGAATAGGGTACCATAAGCACCATTAATCGTGTACATACTAAGACCGCAGAACAAAAGGTTAGATCTAATGGGTTTCAGGGCAGCCCCACTCTTGGTGACAACTAGAACCAAGTAGTGTTTTTGTGTCTCAGTCGTGAATCGACTATAGAAAAATGCCTATGGTTTGGTGACTTCCTATGTCGTGTCACATGTTAATGGCTTTGCAACCCATTAACACTTGATACATATAGAGATACTTGACTCATTCATGAATACGCGTTTTGAAACAAAATACATACCATGTTTTTCATACAAAGTATGCAAACGTTCAATACAAAAACTGCATGAATTCACACCAACATTATGTTGATGTTTTTCCAAAACTCACATGTATTTCAGGTAATTAAAGGTGGATGTGCGCGCGGTCTTACTTATGCTCGTGGATGTCGCTATGTTTTATTTTCGCTAAATAAAGTTGTAACTCTTAAGACAATATGCTATCACGTGTTGTAAACACTTGACTTATGTTTTGGTAATGTAATGTTTGAAGTTATTTTGAGCATATAGTATGTTTACCTTTCGTATGCAATGAGAACCTTTCATGATCACACCTCGTGGTTCCGCCGCAGAAAGGGGTGTGACAGAGTTGGGCCAGATGTGTTTGGGCCGGAGATGGGAACAGTGGGAGAGTGTGGACCAGCGGTGGTGTTAGTAGGGGTCGTAACGGCTGGGCTAGTGGGGTGGGTTGGGCTAGAGGAGGCAGCGGCATCAGGCGGCTGCTGAACAGTGGGTGTGGGGTGTTGAATGTGTGGCCAAAGAAGTGGGGAGACGGAATCGGATAGAAAGTCATAGGTTTGAGGAGTGGTGGGTTGCCGAATGGAGAACGGGAAGATAGATTCCTGGAGACGGAATCGGATAGAAAGTCATAGGTTTGAGGAGTGGTGGGTTGCCGAATGGAGAACGGGAAGATAGATTCCTCGAAATGAACATGACGAGAAATAAAGGTTTGGTTGGATAGGAGATCAAAACATTTGTACCTGCGATGATTGGACGGGTAACCAAGGAAGATACACGGTTGAGAACGGTTGGCGAGTTTGTGGGAGGTGGTGGAGGGGAGGATGGGGTAGCATAGGCAACCGAATACACGGAGGTGTTCGTAGGTTGGTAGAACATTATAAAGTAGGGTGGTGGGAGTTAGAAATTTGTGGCTTTTCTTTGGGAGTATATTAAGTAGATATGTAGTGGTTTCGAGTGCATGATGCCAATAGTTGGGAAGTAGAGAGGCTTGAGCTAGAAGAGTTCGGATCATGTTGTTTATAGTGCGGATTTTGCGTTCTGCCTTTCTGTTTTGAGAGGATGGGTGAGGACATGAAAAGCGAAATTGCATACCATTGACTTGGCAAAATTGTTTGAAATTATTGTTTGTGTATTTGGTGCCGTTGTCACATTGGAATTGCTTTATTTTTCGTTCAAACTGGGTGTTAATAAGATTATAGAATTGAGTGAAGATAGAATAAACTTGAGATTTAGTTGTGATAGGATATGTCCATAAAAAATCAGTTAAATCATCAAGAAATAAAATATAATACCTATGACCGCTTGTAGTTAAAACTGGCGATGTCCACAAATCACTATGAATAATGTCAAAAGGTAACTGAGTCGTGTTAACTGAATCATAAAAAGGAAGTTTGACGCTTTTGCCAAAAACACAAGATTGACAAAGCGTGTTATTTGGTTTACTAAAATTAATAAATGAACAAGACTTCAATGATTGCAATAGATTATTGCCCGGGTGCCCAAGGCGTTGATGCCAACGTTCTTGAGTGATAGCGGCAAAAGCAGTAGGTGAGGTTGGAGACTTGATGAAGTTTGTGGTAAAGGGGTAGAGGTCGCCCGAGCTATTGCCTCATAGGATAGGTTCCTTGGTCTTGAGGTCCTTCACAAGAAAACCAAAAGGGTCAAATTCGATTGACAATAAATTATCGGTTGTGAGACGACGGACAGAGATCAAATTTTTTATAAGGTTGGGGGTATAGAGGACATTATTTAGTTTGAAAGGGGGAAACGGTGGAGGTAAGGTTTGGTTGCCTTGTCCAATTACAGGAATGGTTGTGCCATTCCCAACAATAATCTGTTTGTTAGTGCAAGAATTAAAAACAGACGGAGAGAAAGTACCTAGTTGTTGCATGTGACCCGTAGCTCCTGTGTCCATTATCCCCACTGGGTCGAGTTGCTGGTTCATAGACAAAGTATAGAGGGCTTGGGTGATGTCAGTTGGGGTGGGAGTGTATGCCGCCACATGGGCCTGATATGGGCGTGGCCCAAGAATTCCTTGTCCATTGTTGGGCTTGGGAGCTGACGGGTATGGGCATGGAGGGGAGGGGTAGGTTTGTGGGGTGAGGGTTTGGGCTTGGTTTAGTAAGGAGGCCCATTGATTATAAGTCCAGTTATTGGGAAATACAATGTAGGGATGTTGGGATTGGGCCGAGTAGGAGGGGTTGCGGTTACGGGGTTGGGAGTTGGAGGCTGACCGTCCACGGCCACGGCCTCGGATGCGGCCACGTCCACGAGAGTAGTCTGACTGGTTATCGGCAAGGGAAGGGTTGGGGGAGGGGTTGTTGGTGCGGCTTTGGCTTTGAACATGGAGAGCCGTTGCGGCTTGAGAGGCCGAATGAAGGGCCTGGTTTGCCTTGGTAGTTTCGTTCATGCAAAGCTGTGAACGGGCTTCAAAGAAGGAAGGGAGAGGCTTGGTGTTTTGGAGTATGGTGGCAACAGTCTCGTATTGTTCGATGAGGCCAGCAAGGATTTGGAGGACAAGGTCCTGTTCATTGACAGGTGCATCAACGTTGGCCAGTTGGTCAGACAGAACTTTAAGTTCTTGGCAATAGGCTGTCATGGAGGGAAAATTTTCCAACCGGGTGTTGGCGAACTTCTGTTTCAGATGGAGAGCACGGGTTGCTTTGTTATCTTGAAACAGTGATTCAATGGCTTTCCAAGCATCATAAGCAGTGGTTTTGGTTTTGATGATGGTTTTAAGCAGGTCCGTGGAGATGGTGCCATAGATCCATTGAAGGACTATGACATCCAATCATTCCCATGACGCAGACGAAATGGAGTCAACAGGTTTATCTTTATCAACGGTCGGGGAAGAAGTTTTTGGACATGGGGAGAGGTGATCGGAGACAAGGTAGGCAGTGCAGTGGATCCGAAACAATTCGGACCACGTGTTGTAGTCTGCGGCTTCGTTGTCAAGGGTAACAAGAATCAAGGCTTTTATGTTTGAGACGGTGACGGCTGGGTGAAGCTTGGAGTCGGCCATTGTGGATTGAGAAAGTGGCGGCAAAAGATCAAGGGAGATCGAAAAAGAGAGATATGGTTAGGAACGAGGTATGGCTAATACCATGTAGAATGATAGTCAAGATGCCTCTTCTATTCACAATGAAACCATATATAGAGTTACAAGAGAATCTCCTATGTTTGGAGATGATAATTACAATTAAGGCTATACAATAATACAAATCAATGCCATAAATAATTCCGTAGACTATTAACTATTCCAATAAGAATAAACTTTTAGCCCAAATTGAGTTTAAATAGACATCAGTTAACTATGTACATCTTTTAAGCATATTTTAATCATGAATCAATCGTTTTAACTCGTTTTCTTTATAACCTCTGGTTACTTAACTAATTATTTTAAATAGATATCATATAACCTATTCTGACCCATCCTTAGTTATTTCTTAATCCATCCTGACCCATTCTCATTTTTAAAATGACCCAAAATAACCCAAAAAACCCAAATGGGTTTTATTTGCCAGGCCTAATATTATATGAAGATTTGCGAATACGGCCCAAATTTTTTATCTCGAACAGGGCCAAATTTTTTTTTTATGTCGAATAGGGCCAAAATTTTTTTTGTGATTCGCGCTTATGTGTATGGCATAGTATGGCATGGGCAACCGACTAGGACAAGCAGGTAAATATGTTGCATAACTATTTGTTTTGCATTTTTTTTTTAATTCGAGTGTGTCTCGGATAAACAATTGTTTTGCATTGGGTATGTAGGTTAAGAAGGCTTCAAAACGGCTAAACCGGTTCTATGTGAAGTCGTCTGAAGATCCAGAGTAAATGCAATATATGTGCTTTTAGGAGTTAGCTTCTTTGGTATTGTATGATTTGACATTATTTTGTAGTTACTTGAGTAATACTGTTGTTTTCTAATATTAGTGTCCCTATATACTGGGTTTCGATTGTATTCATCGTCGTCATTATTCAAAGCGTAGTTCTCTGAAAATATATTGGATTTGTTATGGTATGAGACATCAGCCCTAAAGTGTTGTTCTGCTTGGTAAAACCGAATAGGCAATCACTTGATAGCGCACTACTAGAAAACTACATTTTTTCCTACAAAAGTTTCCTACAAATTTCCCACAACTCAATTTTTTTTACAATTTTCCTACAATTTTTTGACTAAAGAGAAAAACAAAAAAAAACCCAAAACTTATCCACAATTTTCCTACAAAATTGCCACACAACAAACATTTGTAGCAATTTTGTAGCAAAATATATTATCTTTGTGACAAAATTCCTACAAAATAAATAAGAAATTTAAATTATTTGTTACTATAGCAAAATAAATAATTTAAAAAATAAATTTTCATAATTTGTCGGAAATTTGTAGCAACTAGCTACAAATTTGCGACAAGTGTAATTTATTTTATTTTTCGAGTCTGAATTTCAGTAAAATAAATAATTAAATAAAATTTGTAGCAAATTGATCTTATTTGCTACAGTTTTTCGACAAAAAATGGTCAAATTATTTGTTATTTCTTAAGTTAGTTAAATAAAAAAAATTAAAAATAAAATGCTAAATTTGTCGAAAATTTGTAGCAAATTGACCTCGTTTTCTACAATTTTCTTACAAAAAAAAAGTTATTATATTTGTAATGTCTAAATTTTTGCAAAATAAATAAATTAAAAAATTAAAACTTAAGTTGTAGCAAATTTGTAGCAAGTTGCTACGGATTTCCTACAAAAATGTTATTTTATTTGTTAATTTATCAATTTTAAAATAAAATGTTAAATTTGTCGGCAATTTGTAGCAAACTAACACACCAATAGCTACAAATTTCCTACAAAACCATATTTTGTCGGCAATTTGTAGCAAACTAACACACCAGTAGCTACAGATTTCCTACAAAACCATATTGATTATAAAAAACATATAGTTTTGAAAATAAAATTTTACATTTGTCGATAATTTGTAGGAAATTGACCTTATTTGCTACAGTTTTTCGACAAAAAAGGGTCAAATTATTTGTTATTTCTTAACTTAGTTAAATAAAAAAATTAAAAATAAAATGCTAAATTTGTCGAAAATTTGTAGCAAATTGACCTCGTTTTCTACAATTTTCTTACAAAAAAAAAGTTATTATATTTGTAATGTCAAATTTTTTGCAAAATAAATAAATTAAAAAATTAAAACTTAAGTTGTAGCAAATTTGTAGCAAGTTGCTACGGATTTCCTACAAAAATGTTATTTTATTTGTTAATTTAGCAATTTTAAAATAAAATGTTAAATTTGTCGGCAATTTGTAGCAAACTAACACACCAGTAGCTACAAATTTCCTACAAAACCATATTTTGTCGGCAATTTGTAGCAAACTAACACACCAGTAGCTCCAGATTTCCTACAAAACCATATTGATTATAAAAAACATATAGTTTTGAAAATAAAATTTTACATTTGTCGATAATTTGTAGGAAATTGACCTTATTTGCTACAGTTTTTCGACAAAAAAGGGTCAAATTATTTGTTATTTCTTAACTTAGTTAAATAAAAAAATTAAAAATAAAATGCTAAATTTGTCGAAAATTTGTAGCAAATTGACCTCGTTTTCTACAATTTTCTTACAAAAAAAAAGTTATTATATTTGTAATGTCAAATTTTTTGCAAAATAAATAAATTAAAAAATTAAAACTTAAGTTGTAGCAAATTTGTAGCAAGTTGCTACGGATTTCCTACAAAAAAGTTATTTTAATTGTTAATTTATCAATTTTGGAAATAAAATGTTAAATTTGTCGGCAATTTGTAGCAAACTAACACACCAGTAGCTACTGATTTCCTACAAAAACATATTGATTATAAAAAACATATAGTTTTGAAAATAAAATTTTACATTTGTGGATAATTTGTAGGAAATTGACCTTATTTGCTACAGTTTTTCGACAAAAAAGGGTCAAATTATTTGTTATTTCTTAACTTAGTTAAATAAAAAAAAATTTAAAAATAAAATCTAAATTTGTCGAAAATTTGTAGCAAATTGACCTCGTTTTCTACAATTTTCTTACAAAAAAAAAGTTATTATATTTTGTAATGTCAAATTTTTTGCAAAATAAATAAATTAAAAAATTAAAACTTAAGTTGTAGCAAGTTGCTACGGATTTCCTACAAAAAAGTTATTTTAATTGTTAATTTATCAATTTTGGAAATAAAATGTTAAATTTGTCGGCAATTTGTAGCAAACTAACACACCAGTAGCTACAGATTTCCTACAAAAACATATTGATTATAAAAAACATATAGTTTTGAAAATAAAATTTTACATTTGTCGATAATTTATAGGAAATTGACAACGGTTCTTACAGATTTCCTACAAACTGAAAGTTATTTTATTTGCTATTTATCAAATTTAGAAAACGTATATTTTTAAAAAATAAAATTTTAAATTTGTCGGAAATTTGTAGCAAATTGTCACCAGTTTCTACAGATTTCCAACAAAAACAATATTTTATTTGTTAATTATTAATTACAAAAATCATTTAATTTTATTTGTCAATAATTTGTAGCAAATGACCCTGGCTGAGGAATAGTTACAGGGGCGTAAAACAAAAAAATACGCTGATGGGGACCGACAAACTATGTGCAGTGCTTTACTCATTTACGACAAATAATAAATAAAAAAGTCATTTACTCACTTACGATACGATACCATACCATACCATACGATAAGATATGATACGATACCATACCATACCATACCATACCATAAGATATGATATGATACGATGCCATACCATACCATATTACCATATCATACCATACCATACAATACCATACCATTCCATACAATACCATACCATACCATACAACACCATCCATACCATACCATACAACACCATCCATACCATACCATACCATACCATAAGATACCATATCATACCATATCATACCATACCATAAGATACCATACCATACCATACGATAAGATACGATACCATACCATACCATTCCATATGATAAGATACCACACCATACCATACGAAAAATACGATACGATACGATACGATACCATACCATACCATACAACACCATCCATACCATACCATACCATACGATAAAATACGATATCATACCACACGATAAGATACGATACGATACCATACCATACCATACCATACCATACCATACCATACCACACCATACCATACCATACCATACCATTCCATTCCATACCATACCATACCATTCCATATGATAAGATACGATACCATACCATACGAAAAATACGATACCATACCATACCATACCATACCATACCATACCATACCATACCATACGAGACGACACGATACGATACCATATTACACGATAAAGAATTAAATTATTTTTAAAGTTACTATTTACTAAAACACCCTTCTAATTACATGTAAAATTACCAAATTGCCCTTATTTAAAAAAAACATTTTGGATGTCGTTAAGGGCGGGGAGTGAAATAGAGATAATCTTCATAGATCAGGGAGTAAAATGACTATTTTTAATGAATTGGGGCAAAAATCATTAAAACGACCAAAACACAGGGAGTTGTCATATGTTTTTCTTTTAATTCACCATTAAAACTTAGTCTCCATAATTACGAAAGTATTTCAAAGTTATACTAATACATAAATATTAACATGTAACAACTATAAGTGACAAGGAGATTGATTCACTTACTTGTAGAATCCAACTCCAACAGCAACTCATGTCAACTCCAAAAGCAACTCGTGCTGATAACGTGTTCTGAAACTAGCTTAATAGATACAATGGGAAGTATATATAGGAGAAGAAAACTTGGAGAAGAAGCTAATCTATTTTTGGTGTTGATAACCATAATATTAATAATATATTTATAACAATTCGTATATAGGATACGAATAATTATATATGATTGTTAACTTTCTAATATAGGATACGAATAATTATATATTTTAGAATTTTTAAGATTGAAGGAATTCAAAATCACTTAAATTTGTGTATAGTTAGCTGCCACATTTTAAAAATACTAAAGTTCACTTTATAAGAAAACCTAACGTTGTAAAAATTGTGCATAGGCAGTGATTAATCGCTAATCGCCTTTGCCTGTTGGATTTGGTCAAGGACCGATATTAATCCACATTTAAACGAGCTCGATCCCGAGTAAAAAATAAGCCAATCTAGTAAACGAGCCAGAGCCCAAAATTTACTATCAATTTCAAGCCAGCTTGGGAGCCTAAACAAGCCAAGTTTTATATACTTTCTTTATCAATACATCAAATATATATTTAAACAACAACAATTAATATTTATAAAATAATGAAAAAAATAACTACATTATACACACACATATCATGTTATATACAAATTTATAGGAAATGAATTTAATTAATAAATAATATACGAGCCGAGCCCAAGTTAAGCTCAAGTGTGAAAAATTTCTACGAACCAAGCTCGAGATTTATAAACAAAACTCAGCTCGTGCTTTCATAAGTCAAGCGAACTCGAGCTCGAGCTTAGTCGGGCTTGGGCTCAACTCATTTGCACCCGTAATTAGGGTTATTCTTTTTTATCCAAAACCCAAATCGAATCTGAAGCCACCCGAACCCGAATTTGGAAGGTTAGGTTTTGGGACTTTTAAACGTTATCATACCTTATTGCTAAATAATGTTTGAATGTTGATCATATTTTTTAGTAGCTTGATGAGTTCTAAAGATAGTTAAAAAAACAAAAGTTTCCATTCTACATCTAAACCTGAAAACCGAATAACCTAACCCGAACTCGAATAAACCAAACCTGAACAAATCAACTTTATATGGATTGGTTATCGGGAAACTTTTTCCTTGCCAAAAATCCGTACAACTGGACCCGAGAAACCCGCTCGAAAAACAAAATTGCCTAAAGAGAAAAACAAAAAAAAACCCAAATTGTAGCAAGTTGCCTAAAGAAACCTGAACAAATCAATTTTCCTACAATTTTTTGACTAAAGAGAAAAACAAAAAAAAACCCAAAACTTATCCACAATTTTCCTACAAAATTGCCACACAACAAGAATTTGTAGCAATTTTGTAGCAAAATATATTATCTTTGTGACAAAATTCCTACAAAATAAATAAGAAATTTAAATTATTTGTTACTATAGCAAAATAAATAATTTAAAAAATAAATTTTCATAAGTTGTCGGAAATTTGTAGCAACTAGCTACAAATTTGCGACAAGTGTAATTTATTTTATTTTTCGAGTCTGAATTTCAGTAAAATAAATAATTAAATAACATAAAGTGTTAAATCTGTCGAAAATTTGTAGCAAATTGATCTTATTTGCTACGGTTTTTCGACAAAAAAGGGTCAAATTATTTGTTATTTCTTAAGTTAGTTAAATAAAAAAATTTAAAAATAAAATGCTAAATTTGTCGAAAATTTGTAGCAAATTTACCTCGTTTTCTACAATTTTCTTACAAAAAAAAAGTTATTATATTTGTAATGTCTAAATTTTTGAAAAATAAATAAATTAAAAAATTAAAACTTAAGTTGTAGCAAATTTGTAGCAAGTTGCTACGGATTTCCTACAAAAATGTTATTTTATTTGTTAATTTATCAATTTTAAAATAAAATGTTAAATTTGTCGGCAATTTGTAGCAAACTAACACACCAGTAGCTACAAATTTCCTACAAAACCATATTTTGTCGGCAATTTGTAGCAAACTAACACACCAGTAGCTACAGATTTCCTACAAAACCATATTGATTATAAAAAACATATAGTTTTTTAAATAAAATTTTACGTTTTATAAACAAAACTCAGCTCGTGCTTTCATAAGTCAAGCGAACTCGAGCTCGAGCTTAGTCGGGCTTGGGCTCAACTCATTTGCACCCGTAATTAGGGTTATTCTTTTTTATCCAAAACCCAAATCGAATCTGAAGCCACCCGAACCCGAATTTGGAAGGTTAGGTTTTGGGACTTTTAAACGTTATCATACCTTATTGCTAAATAATGTTTGAATGTTGATCATATTTTTTAGTAGCTTGATGAGTTCTAAAGATATTTAAAAAAACAAAAGTTTCCATTCTACATCTAAACCTGAAAACCGAATAACCTAACCCGAACTCGAATAAACCAAACCTGAACAAATCAACTTTATATGGATTGGTTATCGGGAAACTTTTTCCTTGCCAAAAATCCGTACAACTGGACCCGAGAAACCCGCTCGAAAAAATACCCGAAAAACACCCTTGTAAGGCTAAAGGGTGTGGGGGGCATGGGTTGGATCATCAATCGCCATGTAAGACCATTAATGGATTGCTACACCATCCCATTACCTCAATCACCATGGTTGGCATGGATTGAATCATGATAACCATGGACCTCCTATCCTTTTCCTTTTCAAAAAAATAAATTAAAGTAAGAGAAATGACCACACCCTTATGATAGTGGTTTTGGATGATTGGATTAGAAATGGGTGATATGGCGTTGATGTGAAGGGTCATGGTGACCATTAGGGCTGTTCAAACCGCTCGGTTCGACTTGTGAACAACCCTAGTGACCATGAGGGTCATGACCACACCTTATATTCTACCACTTAAAATTTCAAACGATATCTTTGAAATTTGTTCATTCCCTCCATAAAAGTTAAACACACACAACCCCCACAATCCCCCCCCCCCCCCCCAAATAAACTTAAAATTTCCCTCTTCTAAGCTAGATTCCCTCCCAAAAGTCCAAAACTCTAAAAAAATTCACTTTCCCCATCCCCACCCCCACCCCAAATCAATCTGTGTGAGCTCCCCTTTCAATCCCAATCGTTTCCCAAATCTTTGAACCGCTACCGTACCACCATGAACGACTGAGCACCACCGCACAACCACACCACCTATTTAGAAGCCCCCTCGTCCTCATTCAACAGCCCATCATCCTGGTTCAGCAACCCAATCATCCTCATTCAAAAGTCCCTAAGTTTGTTAGGTTCAAGAGGGTTTATTGTTCTGCATTGGCCATCGACTTTGAACAGGTAAAAGTAACTTCGTGATTCTACTTTTTTTATTCTCAATCTTATTTGGTGCCCTAGTTCTTATAATTTCAGTTTATTTGTATTTTTCATTCGAATTGGTACTGAGAGTAGTTTTTGTTGATTAAACTAATTCCCTGTGTGAGTGTGAATTGTCAATTTAAATGTATACCATATGTTACTGTTTTAGGATCACAAGATATTAATTTAATTCACACAAATGTTATTGGTTGGCCTCAATTTTAGTTAATGATTATATAAAATTAGCCTCAGATATTAGATGGACAAGCATTGGTGGTCTTGTGACGGCTATGTTTATTGCTCTGAATTAAGACTTGAAGACGCCTTATTGTATTTTTATGATGTCTTAAGCTTAAATTTTGCAAACTTGTGTCATCGCCTTATTGTATTTTTATGATGTCTTAAGCTTTAAAATTTTGCACTATTTGTAGAAATTCATTTATTCCTATAGCAAACTCGATCAAAGCTTTATTGAGACAACATTATGATGGAGAACACCCGCACAAGATTATCACAGGTATATGCTATAATGTATAGTAGTGGCAAGAGTATATGCCCATGAGGCATACATACCGGAAAGTTGAATATGACTTAAATGAATACTTATTCATTCTCTTATCTTACAGGAAAGTTGGTGTTACCATTTGAACCACTAACACTTACCTTTCAAAATCTGCAGTACCATCTCGAGCCCCCACCGGTTGAATAAATTTCAAAAAAGTCGATCTTGTCGAACGCCTTTTTTTCCTTGCCGCAAAACTCTATGGTTGGGGTTTGGGGTTATTTATAGGGGTTTGGGATGGACCACATGGTTGGGGTTTGGGGTTATTTATAGGGGATGTTGGGGTTGAGGTGACCGGTTGGGGTGACCGCTTGGCCAAGCCAACTTTTCGTATGGACCGCTATGACGTGGCGGGTGAGCCAATGAGATTCAGCCAACTTGGATGGCCATACCGCCCCAAGCCCGGCTTGAAACCCAAGCCCCAAGGGCCACGCCCAAACCCAAGCCCATCCGGGATGATGGCTTGGGCGTTTTCCCCTACCCACGCCCAAACCCCCGCCCCATACCCCATGGTCTTAGATCAGATTTTTGGATATCCCTCAAAATTTCCAGTAATTTGTATTTGCCGCTCCTTATTCCCGCCCCTAATTTCTCACCCAACCCCTTATCTTCCTCCCACCACCATAGATTCCCCATTTTTGTTTTTTGTTGATAGGGCAAATTTTAATTTGAGCTTTTCTCTCCATCATCGGCGCTAGCGACTCTTAATCAGTTCAAGCAACGGTAATGAGTAACCAATACGCGAGAAGGAAACAACTGTGATTTTTCATAACGTTATTTTAGTTGGAGGAAGAAAATGACTTTGACTGTGATGATTATTGTAAGTCTCATCGTAACCCTCTCTGTTTCCCTATTGTCAGTCTGATATTTTTTCGATATTTGTGTTTTGATTGGTTACCTAGGGTTTTAGTTGTATTTTTTCAGTATTGGTGAGCTTGAGGTTTAATTTAGGTTGTTGTGGATGTCGTATTGTATGCCAGGCTCAAGAACTTTACTTGAAATGAGTTGGTTTAATTTTTATTGAGTACTTTGGTGGATGGTGTATAATGGATGTGGGTCTACCTGTTATATAGTTGGGATGAGGGTTATGCATACAATGATGAGACTTGTATTGTTTATAGTGTTATGTGGTCTTCTTTATCCGTTCTTGATAGTTGGTTGGTCTTATGAACGCAGAACGCTAATAATGATAGAATCAGAAAGTTAATTTAGATTGGGAATCATTTAGATTGGACTCTATTCTTATTTTCTTTATTGTTTTTACAAGAGTGCAAGATGTGGCATTAAAGTTTTTGCATAGGATATTCACCGTCTGGTGTTTAGCTTCTTATTTGCAATGAAAGTACAGAATCTCACACAACAAGCTTTTTAAGTTTTGACTAACCATATAACGGTTTTTTAAGTCATGTTATGGATATTATGTGTTTTTTTTTTTGAAAGGAGTAGATCAGCGGTTCCAAGGGCACACTAGACGCATACCCGCCCGAGTTCGAATCCGGCCAGCGTTTCCGCTCCTTCCGGTCCGAAACTCGAGCCCTCCCGTGCGGGAACCCCACAAGCCATTCTCAAGTCGAGAGCCGGGATCGAACCCGTGACCTATGGGTAAACCCTCACACCTCCGTCTTAGTCCCCAGGCAAATTGCCAGTTGATCTAGACCTCATCGGCTATGGATATTATGTGTAATGATTACATATGTTTCATGAATGGTACCCTGAATTGAGAACAAAGGCATTTTGTTTTTCAGTCTTATCCTTTTAAGTGGATTTTGGTTGAGCTTACATCATTAAATCCCCTTAGAAATGATTCAGTTGTATAGTTTATGATTTATAATGACTACGTTGGTTCATATATTGTTTTGGTGGATGCTGCATAATGGATGTGGGTCTACCTGTTATATAGTTGAGGGTGGGGGTATGCATACAATGATAAGAGTTGTATTGTTTATAGTGTTATTTGTTTTTCTTTATATGTTCTTGATCATTGGTTAGTTTTATGAATGTGAAATAATGATAGTAATTTTCACTTAAGATTAACCTTTGAGGTAAAAGGGCATGTTTGAACAAGTTTGTATCTTAGCCTATACTCTAAGCTTTATAAACAATATTGGTATATCTGTGTGTAGATACTGCTTACAAACCAAATAAAGCAAGCCTGAGTAGTTCTTTAATAGTTAAATCTCAACTGATCTAGAAATTCAAACTTGCTCTCCATGTTTCCGATCTTCATTGATATGTTAATCTTGTGAGGCTAATGTGTGTATGGGCTGACAAGTGATTTCATGTTCCTTTTCAATTAATGCAACCTACAAACAATACAAAAATGAGAAATTAGTTTACATCAAGTTTATAGTTGGATCTTACTCCTTTAGTTGATTTTCGTACTGATCATCTTGGTGGTTGAGATGTATGATTCTTTCCTTTTTATTTCAGATTTACATAATATAACTATCTGAAAATGGGTATTAGAAAATGTAATTCAGATTTACATATTGTGCATCACGTGCATGATACGTATACGAAAAATAACATGTTATACATGATATGCGAGATTGTGAAGAGATACATACACACATGTAACCTTTTTATTGTGAATCTTCCAGGATTGTTGGTGGGATAGAAGAGAAAAAAGGGCAAATGACAATATTTTATAGCGGCAAGGTGAATGTCTATGATGATGTCCCAGCTAATAAGGTATTTGATATATATTGTATACCGACTTCAGTTACTTCATTTTTTTTAACACAGTGATCTCACTAACTGAACAATTTCAGGCACATGCACTCTTCCAGCTTGTTGCAAGCCCACTTCAGTTTTCTCAAGAAGACCCACTTGATGGAAAGACGTTACAATCTCCAAGCATCAATGCGGGCCGCGATTTCCCTTGTGTACTCTCGCCAGTCTTGCAGACAGGTTTGTCAATTTATTACTAATGGTATACAATAGTTTAAAGAATTTGGGAACTTAATTTAGGTAATTAGATGGAAGTGTTTACGGGTGTAGTTCATGCATTATTTCTGATCAATATATGTATGCTCTACAGTGAGAATGACGGATAACTATCGACTGCACAAAGAAGAAAACCATATATCGCGTGAAGATAACTCTGGTAACTTTGCAAGATTGCAAATCTTTTATTATGTTCCTCTTTTGCTGTATATGCATCAGAATCATTACTTGTATTAATTCACAGCAACTAATAACAATTCCTTACTAAACATGCATAAAAAGTTGAAAACATTTCAGCCAGGATGTCCCTTGGGTAGGTTATACAATAGCTTGGTTGGTATGGTGGGTGTGCGTTTTATTGTTTAGGAAATTGGGATTTTGTGGTTTATGATGATATATGCTTTCATTAAAATGACATTAGGGCTTGAGCTGGAATCGAACGTTTAACTAGTATAGGGCAACTTAACAGATTAGGTTTAAAAGAAATTCTAAATCTAGAGTGCATGCGTAATCTATAGGTGATGCTTCTGGGGTGTACTTTAAAACATGTATGATTCTTTAGTCTTTACTTCTAGCTAGCAGCTCTACTCTATAACTTGTATAGCTATATGTGTAATCAATGGTCCTCAAACCTGTGTTCTTGACGTATTGCAGACGTTATGTTTTGTTTGGCAAATTCTACGGTTCCGATTCTAGTTATGAATTGAAGACGGCAGTTTGGATTGAAAGTACATCGGTTCGGAAGTTATTGCATGTTAGTAACATCTTTATATGTGTAATCAATGGTCCTCATTTACACCAGTGTTTTTAAAACTAGATTGGACCCGCCCGTCGAAATGGTAGTGTCACTGGCTGGTTGAACTGTGGGATTTAACCAGAAATTGATTAAATTCTTCACATTTTACCATAATTATTTATTTAATATTTTGACGTCATCCGTTTTTTACATCTTACATCTGGTTTGGCCGTTACAACTAGTGGACCAACAAGGAGACCGGTTCCGGTCCTCAAATGTTGGTTACACATAAGTGAGATTGACGAATAATTCTTGATTTATATTTGCAGGTGAAACACATACAAATATAACTATGGAAGAAAAGCTGAAAACATAGAGTCCCGTTTCGAACAATTTCAACAAGAGCAGGCCGATCAAGCAGCATGGCAAAAAAACTATGGAAGAAAAGCCAAAAAACATCGGAAATAAGTAAAAACTCTGGTCTTGTTAAGTATTAGAGTTTGGATTAGTTTTGAATGCTTGTAATTTGGATTTTTTGTGCGTTTTGGAATGTTTTAGAATTTCTAGAATGTTTGGAATGTCTCGGAATGTTGCTTTTATATTTTTGGAAGATTTTAGAATTTTGCTGCAATTTTTTTGGAATATAATAGTAAATTTTGCTGCATTTTTTTTTTATAAAAAATGGTTTTTTTAATTTCTTTAATTTTTTATAGTTTGTCACAAATCTGTCGCAAACAGGTTGTAGTAAATTTGTTGCAACCTTCAAATATTTTTTTGGTTTGTAGGAAATTTGTAGCAAATTGTCAAGAGAAAGTTTTATAATTTTGTAGGAATTTTGTCGCAAAATAAAATGCAAAAAAGGCAAAATTGTCGAAGAATTGTAGGAAAAAAATAGAACCTCTTTGTCAGAAATTTGTAGCAAAAAGATAAAACTTTTTTGTCGAAAATTTGTAGTAAAAAGATAAACCTTTTTTGTCGGAAATTTGTAGGAAGAAGTTAACACTTTTTGTAGGAAATTCGTCGAAAAATATAAAAAAAGTTTTATAATTTGTAGGAATTTTGTCGCAAGCACGTTTTATAATTTGTAGGAATTGTGTCGCAGAAAAGTTTTATAATTTGTAGGAATTTTGTCGGAAGCACGTTGTATAATTTGTAGGAATTTTGTCGGGAAAATAAAATATCATAAAATAATATAAAAAAAGGCAAAAACGTGGAAGAATTGTTGGAATTTTGCAAAAAGAGCTATTTGTCAGTATTTTGTAGCAAATTTTGCGACGAGAAATTTTGTAGAAATTTTGTAGCAGATTTTGTCATATTTTTGTAGCTAATCCGGTTACCACAAGTTTATTTCCTATGAATTTTTTTGTAGGAAATTTGTAGGTAAGGCCAATTTCAGACAAATTTGCTACAAATTTGGTTGTCACAAACTTGGCAATTTTCTAGTAGTGGCGAGCCGTTGTCACAAGAAGAAGCCTATCTTTCTTTCCTACCAAAATGTAATACAATGGTGCATCAAAGTTTGCAAGTTTCATGTATAATTGCAATGGGTTTTGGTGTACAAGTTTATAACATGGATTAACAATTCTTGTACTTGTTTCTTTCACAAGCAAAACACAAAAATCTGATGTGCAAACACAAATGGTATAAATAGTTATGTTGTTTTTCATCCATGAATGTAGAATAAAATTTAGGAAAGATAATGACAATAAATAAAAGTAATTGATTGTAGCTGATTAACACAACAACTATCTTCCAACAAATGCAAGAACACTAATAAACTTAAAAAATGGTAATGTAAGAGGGTGTATGGGATTGAGTTTAAAAATGATTTATTGACTTAAAAAGCCAATAAGATAAAATAATGTTTCGATAATAGAAGTGTCTTTTGAAAATAGGTTAAAGTTGGTTTTAAAAATCCACAAAACCGTTTTTTAAATAGTTTTTGGATTTTTGAACATAAGACTATCAATCTACCCTCACACTTTACCCTAAAACATCTTATTCACACGCACACACCATCACCGACACCCGCCACCCCCTCCACCTAAATCCAACAACCATCACACCGATGAAATCATGAAATTGCATGAAGATGATAGCTTTCAAATGTAGTTTTCCGACTGCATTATTTTGTTGCAATGGAATCATTTAAAGGTCTGAACGCAATCATTTGGTAACCTAACAATATGTATCTAAAAGAAAGAGAAATCACTTGGCAATATAAAAATAGTATGCATTTAAATAATATTAAGTTGTTTGGGATTAGAAAATTCTATGATGGTTGGATCAAAGGACGAATTTTTTATCATGTATACATGAATTATTGCTTTGTTTAATTATCTTTTCTAAATGTATAAATGCACATATTGAAATTATTAATTATATGTCATATTTAATCCCAAATTGCAAGATGAATGAAAAATTATTCCAGATCAATACATGTTAACCATCTTCTATTCTTTTGATTATGTATCTGATTACTGAAACAAATTAAATTCTCGAAACAAACATAAGATACTACGGTTGTAATAATCGGATCACAAACAAAAACAAACTATCAAGTTTTGTGAAACACGCACCCACCCTCGACTCTTTTCTTTTATTAAAATCAAACCACCACACACTTACAAAACTATTGATCCCGATTTATACTTAATATTGCTTGATCATCAAGCGACCTATTCTAATCAAATAACGACTCCTAACTATATAAATTCTCCACCCATCCAATCACATCTTGTCATGTCAATCCCCCTCTCTAAGTCATCTCTTGCACTAAAACATAAGGGATGGTCACCTCTCTTGAGGAGAAGTAAACTTTTTTTATATAAATATAAAAAACAAAAAAAAAATTGTGATTGGTTGAAAAGAGTGGGCCCCACCATTATCCAAGTCTCTCTCTTCTTCCCCTGTCCGTTGACTATACACCGATTCTTTACTCAATCACCAGGGTGGAGAGGGTCGGCGACGGTGTTGTCACGCGGTAAAAAGGGTCACCGTACCCTTTCCCACACCACCCCGTTCACCCTAACTAAACATATCTAAAATTAATCAATAAACATTACATTAAATAAACAATTTAAATAATAAATTTGAACCAACTCTATAATCAATAAACAGTACATTAAATAAACAATTTAAATAATAAATTTAAACCAACTCTATCAATATTAAACCCAACAACTACAAGAGCATCTACAACCGTACCTATGTGGCGGCGTCCGGGTTTCCAAACTAGCCCAATCACAAACCTCCTAATTGTGCCTCTTGTCCGCTTTCTTCATCCCGAATTTGAAACCCGAGCCGAATACATAATAGGCTTCACACACAAACAATATTATTTTCATATTTTTTTATATAAAAAGTGGGTGGTTGGCAAAGTCCATACCAACCACCATCCCAATGACATTGTAGGTTCAAGTGCGCAATGGGCAGTAGGTTAAATTACTATTTAAGAAGGTTTTTGGGCCGATAAGTATATAATGCTTGGCCCGGTACCGGTATACCAGTTTAACCGTCGGTACAATATATTTGCCGCTAACTAAAATAGGCTTGACACACACAAACAAAATTATTTTATTTTATTTCTATAAAAAGTAGGTGTTTGGCAAAGTCCATACCAACCACCATCCCGATGACATTGTAGGTTTAAGTGCGCAGTGGGCACTAGGTTAAATTACGATTTAAAAAGTTTTTGGGGTCGATGACAGTCCGTATATCATGCTTGGCCCGGTACCGGTATACCGGTTTAACCAAATTAACCACCGGTACAATATATCTGCCGCTAACTCAAAATACCTGCATGATTCGTGCCGCCCTTTCTTCCGGAAACCAGTTCAACCGACCGGTATGAACCCGTTATTAAAACCTTGGATTCAACACACAAACAATATTATTTTAAATTTTTTTATGAGTTTGAAAAAATACTAGCGAGTGCCTGTCAATGCGACAAACTCCATACCAACCAACGACCCCTTAAATTAAATAAATACCGCTTCTTCCCTCTCATTTCCCAGCAAGTCAACTGACATTAGTCCAGCCACTTTCAACGCATCTACATTGCCTGCCTGATTCATCAGAAAAAAAAAATTGTAAGTCTCTATTCAATGAAGGTTTTAATTTGATATGGTGTTGGAACCGGTTTTGTACACAAGCACGTTGAAATCGATGTTCTTCACCGTCTATATTATGTGATGATAAACTGATAGTGATTGCTAGTTTTCACTGTAACCGATCTACGTGAAGAGCATGTAGTTTTCGTAAAGAAATTTTTGGGTATATACGTTTTTGACCCCCGGTTTTATAGAAATTTTTGGTATATACGTTTTCGACCCCCATGTCGGAAATCTCAAGCTTCGCCACTGTATGCATGTTCACGATACTGAGAACGTAGTATGGTACTGAATATCAAATTCACTACCGATATTCATTTCCTACTTAAAGATCAATTTTAAACTTAGCCAGGGGCGTTGCCCCTTGGACCCCACCACTACCAGGGGCGCTGCCCCAGGACCCCTGTTGTTCTACAGGTTGAAATCATAAGATTCTCAAACGAGTGTGCATGACGCCAGACTTCCCAACTTGTTTTATCTTTGATTATGACTTCTCATTTAGTAAGTAAATCCAATTACATAGAATGACACTAAAATCACCAATTATGTCTTTTAAAACTTTGATTTAGTCTTAAAAAATTTTGAACATCCTAATTGATATCACCAACTTAACTTGTACACACATTTATAATTTTGGTGTAGTTTAAACCACAATCATGGAAAATGGAATACAAGCAACGTTACTTGAATGCGATGAAGAGGAAGAAGGTGATTTGAAAGGGAGGATATGGGACGAATCAAAAAAGATATGGAGGGTCGCATTGCCAGGTGTCATATCAAGAGTATGTACGTTTGGAACTATTGTTGTCACACAATCATTTATCGGCCGTATTAGTAACATAGATCTTGCCAGCTATGCCCTTGTTCAAACACTCTATGTCCGCTTTCTCAATGGTATCCTTGTAAGTGCCTTCTTGTTTAAGCTTGGATAAGATAGTTATATGACATTTGTGGGACTCACATGGGAATGTCACTAGAGGTTTAAAAGGACCGTGTTTTAACCTGCAGTTGGGAATGTCGAGTGCAACCGAAACTCTTTGTGGCCAAGCGTTCGGAGCAGGGCAACACCACATGATGGGCATTTACTTGCAAAGATCATGGATCATTGACTTAACTGCTTCAACCGTCTTACTCCCCATTTTCATCTTCGGTACACAAATTTTCAAACTTCTAGGGGTAGACGAGGCTATAGCAATTAGTGGTGGTCCCATTTCTCTATGGTTCATCCCTTTTGTCTACCATCTTGTGTTCAGCTTGACCATACAAATGTACCTACAGGCACAGTTAAAAAACATGGTGATTGCATGGCTTTCAATCATCCAATTAGGAATCCACATCCCTTTGTCTTTGCTTCTTGTGTATAAGCTAAATCTTGGGGTTGCTGGTGCAATGATTGCATTGTGCATGTCGTCATGGTTTCTTGTGATTGGAGAATTCATTTACATATTTGGCGGTTGGTGTCCTTATTCTTGGATAGGATTTACAGTTGCTGCCTTTAAGGATCTGATTCCAGTTGTGAAGCTTTCGATATCTTCTGGTGTGATGGTGTGGTAAGTAAGGCGCAAACTTAGCAACCCATATGTAAATCTTGCTTTCTTCGCTCAATAAAAGGTTAGCAACCCTTCGTATCTGTTGTATATGCAGCTTGGAGTTATGGTACTATGCGGTGGTGGTCTTGCTTGCGGGTTACATGGCAGACGCAGAGGTTGCTATAGCTGCTTTCTCCATATGGTATCAAAATCTCTTTGGTAGTTTTTATATCCATTTAAGTTTTGTCTCTCCTGAGAAATTGCTAAATTGTTAAAATTATTTTCAGCATGAACATTTATGCGTGGGATTTTATGATCAGCCTCGGTTTCTTAGGTGCTGCATGGTAAATGGATATATTAAATCCTTCGTATACATCATTTAAGTTCATCATTTTTCATCAACATGCCATGTGCTTTTGATTAACATTGTCGAAGGTAGCAATTTCGACCCATTTACTTGAAAATATTAAAGGGGTCAATTTCTGGTTGTTTCTTTTTTATTAATCCTTAAAGCTTAGTTAAAACGGCACAACACAAATAGGTCACATGGGGTCAAAAGTCTTTCGAAGTGTTTTCAAATGCTTACCTCCCAAATTGCTTTATAATAGAAAGATTTATTACTTTCCATTTTTTTATAATCCTATATAATGTGTTGCTTATTTGTAAACTTGGAAGAAAAATAAACAAAAAATGTTTTGTGGGTCAGTCCAAGCGTGACTCGAGCTGGCCCATTTGGACTGGCATCTAAGTGTTACCTGTTATGCAACATGCCCGGCCCATCTATATTTTCCACCCCTAAAGTATATCGTATTTTGCAGTGTCCGGGTTGCAAATGAATTAGGGAGAGGAAATGCCAAAGCAGCAAAGTTCTCAATTAAAGTCTTGTTGGGGACTTCTATTGCAATTGGATTGTTTTTCTTTGTTCTCTGTTTGATTTTTGGAAGAAAACTTGCCTACGTGTTCACCACTGATGAAAGAGTTGTAGATACAGTATCAGACCTTTCTTTGCTGCTTTCTTTTTCGGTTTTACTCAATAGCATATATCCTGTTCTCTCAGGTAACCCTTTCAACCCATTTACATATGTTGGTTCCGTTTTGTCCCAAACGGGTCAAGTAAGAAAAATTAGCAGAAAATGAAATGGGTAAAAGGTTCAAGTGTGTTTATCTGGCCAAAAGTCATTTTTCAATAAGTTTTAACATGCTATTTGAAATTTGGGACATGAAAGCATTTGTGGATACCCAACAATCCAACATTCATTATAAAAGTAGCGTTTCAACTTGAACCCAGTTTTGACCTGTTACCCAACTCGCCTGACTTGACTTGTCTATTTTGATATAAAGAATAATTTGTGCCTTGAATATACAAATCTTGTTGTCATCAGGGGTGGCGATTGGAGCGGGAATGCAAAGTACTGTAGCAATCGTGAACCTCGTTTGCTTCTATCTGATTGGTCTTCCAACAGGGGCATTGCTTGGTTACTTGACTACCCTTCAAGTAAAGGTATACAATGTTTGGATGAAAGTTATTTACAAAGTTGCTTTGGTTAAGTAAAGCGGGTAATTCGATTTGACAGGGAATATGGATGGGAATGATCGGTGGCGTTGTGACCGAGACAATTGCACTTATATATATGGCATGGGCAACTGACTGGGATGAGCAGGTAAATATGTCGCATACCTATTGGCTATTTGTTTAATATATATATATTTTTTTTAAATCGAGTTTATCGTGGATAAACAATTGTTTTGCATTGGGTATCGTAGGTTAAGAAGGCTTCAGAACGGCTAAATCGGTTCTATGTGAAGTCGTCTGAAAATCCAGAGTAAATGCAAGATATATGCTTCTATAGGGTTTTCGTTGCATTCATTATTCAAAGTGTGGTCCTATGAAGTATATTGGATTTGTTAATGTATAAGACATCTGCCCTAAAGTATTGTTACTGCTCGGTAAAAACCGAACAAGCAATCATTTGATAAGAAGAAGCCTATCTATTGTTGTTACCAAAATATAATACAATGGTGCATCAAAGTTTGCACGTTTCGTGTATAGCTGCAATGGGTTTTGGTGTACAAGTTTATAGTGGTGAATCGACACATGTTACAACTATATATCAAGCTTTATAGGATTTGATAAAGTTTTAATGAGTCATGATGCACAATTTTATAACGATGGGTCAAAACCCTTTTATCGATCCTATCCTCGGAATTCTTGTTGTTTCTTTCACAAGCAAAACACAGGAATCTGATGTGCAAACACAAATGGTATAAAAAGTTATGTTGTTTTTCATCGATAAATGTAGAATAAAATTTATAAAAGATAATGACAATAAGTAGAAGTAATCGATTTTAGCGGGTTAACACAACAACCATCTTCCAACAAATCCAAGACCACTAATTAAACTTAAAAAATGTGAACGTAATTCATTGCAAGATGAATGAAAAGTTTTTCCAAATCAATACATGTTAACCATGTTGTATTTGAAAATCACCGGGGTAACCCTTTACCAAAAAAAACCATGTTGTATTTGTTCTTTGAGAAAATTAAATTCTCAAAACAATTATGAGTTGATGCATCTCTCATGTACATTGTGTATAACACAAATACCATTGTCAGCCCATAAAGTAAACCAACAAGACTTGACTTAAGTCCAAAGTAAATTCCTCTCAACAGCCCAATTAGTTTTGAGCTAAAGTCCAACTTAGATATTGGATTAATGGCTTTAATTATACAAATATTCTAGAGACTTTCTTGTTTGACCATTATCATGTCCTTATCTTTGTCATTTTAGCCTAATTAATTGATTTTAAAAAAATATTACCCACTATTGCACTAAGAATAAACTTCTAGCCCAAATTGAGTTTAAATAGTCATCAGTTAGTTAACTGTGTACATCTTTTAAGCATATTTTAATCATGAATCAATCGTTTTAACTCGTTTTCTTTATAACCTCTGGTCACTTAAATAAGATAGTTATGACATTTGTGGGACCCACATACCTATTCACACACCCTCGTATAGGCTTATACGGGTCGTATAACCCTTTTCAATTTCTAAGAGAATCTCTGATTATGTCATATCATGTCTTGTATGCCTTGTATAGGCCTATACGAGGCATATAGACAAAAAAGACCATTTTACCCCTGGTTTAGGGGTTGCACGCAGCCCAAACCAGAGGTAAAATGGTTTTTTCCCCCTCATATATGCCTCGTATAGGGTTGTAGTAGGCGTATGTAAGGTTTTTTTTTTTTTACAAACACTTTTATATAATATTTATTGTCGAGTAAATTACAAGTTTTCGTTTTTCAGGCGGTGTCCTTTAGCGCTAAAGTTGACAAGTTTTGTACTTAACGTTTCAAAATCCTACACGTTATGTCCTTTAGCCCTAACCTACTTAGATTTTTTGGTTAAATCTACTTACAAAAGGGTAGTTTAGTTTTTTTACTCATTGATTAAATATATTTTATTTTATCAAAAACAAATTTAGATTTAAAAAACTAACAAATACAAAAGCTAATAAGTTCTCATCACCCACTACCTTTGTTCCACTGCCATTACCAGCCACCACCACCTGTCACCACTTTCCACCACCGTCAACATAATCGGTGCCACCATAAGCATTCATCATCTACAACCACCACCATCATTCACACACAAGCACCATTGTTCATCATCCCCACTTACCACCACCATCCAAACACCACCAATACTCCATCTTCAACCAAGCAACAACCAGCCCCCACCATGTTTGCGGCTTATAATCACAACAACCTTCATCAGTCTTTGCTGCTATCACCACCATCACCGTGGTAAACCACCAACCCATCACCAACAGACCACCACACTACCTCTTTTTACTTCTGTAAATGGAAAATCAAACTTGTGGTTCATAGATCTAACCAAGGATTACACATTCAACACATATTAGAGAGCAATCATACTTACTGGAAATCGTAAACTACGAGATTTGTGTTGCCACCACTCAAAACCCTAAATCGGCACCACCCCTCTTTCTTTCTTTCTTTTTCTCTCTCTGCGCACCTGTCTGATGTCGCACCAAGTCGCTGTTAGAAACATTGTTCATAATGAAAACCCTTAAAAATTCCGTTTAAATGTGGTGTCTGAAGGTCTTCTAGGGTTTTGTTTTAAAGGGGCAAAATTGGGATTAAAGAGGGTTTTATTAACGAAGTTGAAGCCATTTCATTAGGGTTTGAAGAAGGAGGTTGACGAAATTGAATGTGTTGGTGCACGATTTCATGGTGATGGCCGGAATGTGGTGGTTCTGGTGGGTGGAGGTGGGAGGAAAATGGGTGAGGAAGATGACAGAGAATGAGTAAGAGAGATATATTTTCTTTTCTTTTTTATATTTATTTTTTGTTTAATAAATTGATGATGTATTTTTGAGTTTTTACATAGTTAGTCCTTGGATAGATGAAATGATAAAACTACCCTCATGTGCAAGGCACATGACCAGATTTAACAAAAAATTCTAACTGGGTTAGGGCTAAAGGACATAACGTGCAGGATTTTGAAACATTAAGTACAAAACTTGTTAACTTTAGCACCAAAGGACACCACCTGAAAAACGGTGTAAACATAAAGGACAAAACTTGTAATTTACTCTTTAGTGTTTTAGCAAAGATTGATAATAAGATAATAATTGCATTTTTTTTTAAATTGTTAAGTATCGTATCGTATCGTATAGTACAAGTCTTCTATGGGTCCCGTATAGGCTATGGATGCAGTATCGAATCGTATCGTATAATATAGTAAAAGTCTCGTATAGGCCTATAGGTGTAATATAGTATCGTATTGTATTGTATCGTATAGTATCATATAGGTGTAGTATAGAAACCGTATAAGCCAATAGTTGTAGTATAGTACACTATAGTATCGTATAGGTGTAGTATAGGTCCCGTATAGGGCTATAGGTGTAGTATAGGTCCCATATAGGCCTATAGGTATAGTATAGGTCTTGTATAGGGTATAAGTGTAGTATATTACACTATAGTATCGTATCATATAAGTGTAGTATAGGTCCCGTATATAGCTATAGGTGTAGTATAGGTCTCGTATCCGCCTATAGGTGTAGTATAGGTCCGGTATAGGCCTATGGGTGAAGTATAGGTCCCGTATAGGACTAGAGGTGTAGTATAGGTCCCGTATAAGGCAATAAGTATAGTATAGATCCCGTATAGTGTAACAACTCTCATCAAAAAGTATTAATTATTACTTTAATTGACCAATAGGAAACCCTAATTGAGAAACCCAAGTGATTCTGAACAAACCCTAAAATTTTCAGAACAATCGGAATCAGGATCAGGGCCCCTAAAACTCAGGGGGGGGGGGGGGGGTAAAACCTAGTCAATATTATCTACACAGTTTTACGTGTAAATTGCAAATGAACGCAAGACCAACTCAGCAAGGCTACTTAGACACGCGGCCACCCTATGATAGGGGGCGGCCTCTCGCGCCACGCGACACCCCCTCGCGCCACGCGAGGGTGGAGGTTTTTCAGCTATAAATATCTTGCAGTGGGACTTGATTCTGGGAGTTGAAACGACGCTCAAATTCACTTTGTGCGCTGAGATAAGTTCTGTATACTCCAATTAACACACACAGGCACTAAATCGACGCCGCAATCAGGGTATTAGCACAATCGCTATTACGATTCATTGTCCGATCGATCAATGTACTCAATGGATGTTTAAGTGCTGCCCACATTAGGGTGATGCTTTGTCATTAGTCGTTAATTCGATGGATGTTTAAGCATAGCACTTTGTCATTCGTTGTGAGGGTTGATCTCGTGAGTTATCGTAAATGCTGGATTGATTACTAACCCAGAATTGTGTGCCTGTTATTAAAATTAGGTTGAAAAGGCTAAATCAGTAGGCTAAACTCTGCCCGTATAAATCTGCAATGTGAGTCATTCTCTTTTTATAAACTATTTTACAATACCTCAAATTATTTTCAAGGTTATAATTACAGGGACTAAGTCGTGGATATTTTGAATTACTGGTTAGTGGGGTATTGTGCACATTACTAATTTTCTCCCAGTTAGGTTCATTGACCTACTCGGAATAATCACTGTTAGGTTCATTGACCTACAGGGATAATCATCACTATTTAGGTTCATTGATCTAATAGTGGTATGACCATCGTCACCATTGTGACTTGTCACCATTGTGACAGAATGCCAGATAAAAATAAGATAGAAGCCATTGTAATCGCTCTTATGCTGTAATTAATAACTATGCATCATTATGCAAAATAGAATGATTCACTCAGTATTTCCCGCTGACAAAACCTTTTTCAAACATGTTTCAGGTGATCTGTTATGATCTAGGAAAGTGCCATATAGCACTACAAGCTCAAGGAAGTGGCTCAGTATAAAATAAAGAAACATGTTTTGTAAAATAAAAGATTTCTTCGTGAAATCAAATTATTGTAAATTACCGGGTTTTATCCCGAATTGTGAAATAAAATAATCGGGAAATATTTACATTTTAAAAGATCCTGATGAAAACTTCCGTTGTCAAACTCAATTAATTAAATACCGCAGGATTTCTGTCCCGCGGCTCCTGAAACGGGTCAAACCGGGTCGGGGGCCGTGACATATAGGCCAATAGGTATAGTATAATATAATATAATATAGTATCGTATCGTATCGTATAAGTGTAGTATAGGTTCGTATAGGGCTTGGCTATAAGTGTAAAATAGGTTCCATATAGGCCTATAGGTATAGTATAGGTCCCGTATAGGCCTATAGGTGTTGTATAGGTCTCGTATAGGCCTATAGGTGTAGAATAGGTTTCATATAGGCCTATAGGTGTAGTATAGGTTTTGTATAGGACTATATGTGTTGTATAGGTCCCGTATAGGCCAATGGGTGTAGTATAGGTCCCCTATAGGCCTATAGGTGCATATAGGCTTATAGGTGTAGTATAAGGTATAGGTGTATATAGTACACTGTAGTAGCGTATCATATAAGTGTATCCCGTATAGGGCTATATGTGTAGTATTGGTCCCGTATCGGCCTATGGGTGTAGTATAGGTCCCGTATAGGCCAATGGGCGTAGTATAGGTCCCCTATAGGCCTATAGGTGTAGTATAGGTCTCGAATAGGCCTATAAGTATAGTATAGTATACTATAGTATCATATCATATAAGTGTAGTAGAGGTCCCGTATAGGGCTCGTATAGGCCTATGGGTGTAGAATAGGTCCTGTATAGGCCTATGGGTGTAGTGTAGGCCCCCGTATAGGCCTATAGGTGTAGTATAGGTCCCGTATAAGGCAATAAGTGTAGTATGGATCCAGTATAGGCAAATAGGTGTTGTATAGTACAATATAGAATCGTATCGTATAAGTGTAGTATAGGTCTCATATAGAGCTATAGGTATAGTATAGGCCCCGTGTAGGCCTATGGGTGTAGTATGCCTATGGGTGTACTATAGGTCCCGTATAGGGCTATAGGTGTAGTATATGTCCCGTATAGGCCTATATGCTTATACGAGGCTAATACGTATAGGTCTCATATAGAGCTATAGATATAGTATAGGCCCCGTATAGGCCTATGGGTGTAGTATGCCTATGGGTGTACTATAGGTCCCGTATAGGGCTATAGGTGTAGTATATGTCCCGTATAGGCCTATATGCTTCTACGAGGCTAATGCGAGACCTATACTACACCTATACTATACGATAGGATACTATAATATGCTACGCCTATACAGGACGTATAGTACACTATACGATACTATAGGTGTAGTATAGGTCCCGTATATAGCTCGTATAGGCCTATGGGTGTAGTATAGGTCCCCTATAGGGCTATAGGGGTAGTATAGGTCCTGTATATGCCTATAGGTGTAGCATAGCATAGTATCGTATCGTATGCGAAACTATATGACACGATACTACCCCCATATGTTTATACGAGACTAATACGGGACCTATGCTACCCCTATACTATATGATAGGATAGTATAATATACTGCGCCTATACGAGACTTATACTATATGATACGATATGATAGATACTACACCCATAGAACTATACGAGGCCTATACGGGACCTATACGGGATCTATACTATATACTTTACGATACGATATCAAACTTATAGGCATATACGAGGCCAGTACATATACTACTCCTATACAATACAATTGGTATAGTATCGTATAAAATTGATTAATATTGTATAAAAATATTTGTAATTTATTTTAAACTTTCCTAAAACGATTAATATTGTATAAGATGTTTGTTAAAAAAACCTTATATACGCTCCATATAGGCCTAACGAGGCATATACGAGGAAAGGGTTATATATGGGACCTGTACGAGGGGTCCTATACGCCCCGTATAGGCCTACGCGGCGTATAGGAGCAGACATACCAGAACTAACACAAGTTAGGCACTGATTTGGATGTAACCCTATACGCCCCGTATAGGCCTATACGAGGCAAGGGGTGTGCAAATAGGCAGATATGGTGTGTGGATAGTTTGAGCCTTAAAAACCATGTTTTGACATGTAGTTGGGAATGTCAAGTTCAACCGAAACTCTTTATGTACAAGAATTCGGAGCACGACAACACCACATGATGGGAATTTACTTGCAAAGATCATGGATCATTGACTTATTTACCTTAGCTGCCTTACTCCCCATTTTCATCTTTGGTAAACAAGTTTACAAACTTCTAGGGGAAGACGAGGCTTTAGCAATTAGTAATGTGTAACACCTCGTAAAAACGTGTCCAATTATGTGAAGACACGTGTCCTAAACCCTAAATATGTGAAAGATTGAATTACAAGGACTAAAGATGTCAAACGATGAAAATACGTATGCGAAGGGACTAAAAGTGTCAACATGCCAAACTTGTGCCTCTGATTGACCACACACGATGAATATATTCTTAAACGAGTAAATATTTGAACGTAAGAAGCCGTTTGTGAAAGTAATCGAAAGTTTACAAGACAAGGGGGTTAAACGTGTCAACATGTTAATTATGACCTCTGAGTGACCTTTTAACGAACCCGGGGCTTCGTAATGTTCAATTATACTCTCAAGAATACGTGATAACAAATTCACGAGGTTTTGATATCGTTATGTGTTAATTACGCAAACTTTCAAGAATGAGGGTTAAAAGCGTCAACGAGATAAAACTAGTGCTTTCGGTGACCGTTTAACGAAACCGGACCTAACGGTGTTTGATTATACCCCAAAGATCATCTACAAATTAACTACAAGGGTTAAAAGTGCCTAAAAAGAAAGTTAAATAGGTTATAAAGGACCAGGGATTAAAACTGCCAAACCTAAAACTTATTTAACCTAAATGAAGGAGGGTCGCGGGGCGTGTAAACCTTCCCTTGTACCTTTCGCGGCCCGCGAGAGAGTCCCCAGCGCAGAAAAAGACTGGCAGCTGCAAGTTTCTGCAATTAACCGACTTACACACTTAAAACTCGATACCAGGAGCTTGTTGATGGTTTTTAATTACTGCTAGGACACCTGTGATGATCCTAGACACTCCATAACACCTGTGATGATCTTGAATCATGCTTTTCAACTATAAATAGGCCTTCTTGTTGCACCATTTTACTTGCTCACTTCAAAATTTACTATTCTCACTCTTGCTTGGAGATTCCTAATCAAAGGAGACTCCTTCTAGTTTAAAGATTAAAGCTAGGACCCTTTGTAAGTGTCCTTAGCCCCCTTTAGTTCAGTTTTGTTATTTAAAAACCGAAAAGTCAAAGTTGCCTCAAAACAGCTTTAACCTTCGGTTTAGACCTAAATGGTCCAGCCATTGTTCGAGGCGAATATGGCTACGTGATCATAATTAGGTAGGTGTTAATCCCTCAAAAGGGCACATCCTAATTATCACGTTTACTTGATTAATTGTCACGTCAAAGTAATTAATTAAAAAGTCAAACTAGTCAAATTTTTAAATAAAAACATAATCTGATAATGTAGAAGATAAACCATGTTTTATCACTTTAATGACTTGGTAAATATTATTAGAACATGTCTAAGCGTGTTCAACCCGACAATTTTGAGTTTAGGGTCGGTTTGCAACCGAAAGTCGCAAAAGCTTGACTTTTGCTTTGAGTTTCAGTTCTGACCCGATTGAGCTTAATTCTTCTATGTTTTAAGCTTCCATTAGGGCCATATAATGTTGTAGTATAACCCTCCGAGGTTACATTATCTGGTCACTTAATATTCTGAATTATATGCATATTCTTGTTATTATGCTTAATTTTGACCATTATGCCCTTATAGTCTAAAAATGAGATTCTTGAATATGTGAGCATACAAATAGGTTAAGTACTAATATATAAACATGTCTAAATTAATTTGACGTTGTTTTCTGGTCTCAAACTGATGTAATGCAAATTATCGCAAATTTAGCTTTTATAAAGACGAAATTACGCTTTTATGCATGAATCATGTTTAAAAATAAATTTTGACCATAAACTCATTACCTACTGTTATGATATCATTTTTAGAGATTTTTGGAATGTTTGGTCAGATTATATACTGACCATAACTCAGAGTTCTTGTATAAATTCCATAATTGACGATAATGCCCTTTTTGCTAATAAAATGAGATTTACATATGAGTAAGATGCCAAACCTTTTTATAACGGATTTAATATGAAAAATAAAATATTTTAAACATTCAAGGCTGATCAAAATCTCAGAATTTCATAAACATCACAAATATCGTCAATTATCGACTTTTACGCTTATTAGGTGCATAGTATGGTTTAAAACTATATTTAGCACCCAAGACTTGTTACCTACTGAATTTATAAATAAATTTTAATAATTTTACATTAGGTATAAGTCATGAACTCAGACTTCCAATTTTGTCCTTAAAAGCATATGTGAAATTACCAAAATACCCTTTCGGGGCATAGTTTGGCCATAAATGGTAAACCACACATATGAATGATATCCTGCTATTTTAACGTCATAAAATAAACATTTTTACAGAATGTTTTAGACCAGAACATCAGTTTACTTTTAAGCTTCTTTTATAAACCTCAAAATGACCAAAATGCCCTTACGAGACTTAATTTGGTTTTGAATACTTTTTGGGCATATATGTTAACATCCTACTGATGTATTAACATATTTTAAGCTTAATAACATATGGGACTTGTATATGGTTCATTCGGTTTCCCGTTATGCATTTATGCGTTTGGTTCGGTTTATGTAACCAGTATACATGAATTAGCCGAAATGGGTTTAAACTTGTCATTTTAACTTCAAAATCCAGAATGTGTTTAGTTTACCCATATTATACAAGTATTCAAACTTGTCGAGTCTAAATCACATTCCATTCCGGTCTCCGCTTAATCTAGCATTTCGAACTGTAAAGTATCTTTAAATCTAACCGGTCTAACTCTTTGACTTAAATAAAGACCTGTTAGTATCCTAACAGGTTAATAAACCTTCCATACATATTAAGTAGCTTCGATAGAAGATATTTGCATAAGATCTTAGGAATTATACGGCTGAGTAGCATCTTTGCACATCTAGCTCAGATAAATACTTTTAACTTATTTTCCCTATACGGGCTTGGGATACGGTAAATTATTACCGCTTGGTCGGGTATGAGATCATTTAATCGGATTGTGATTTAACAAATCTGCATAACCCATTTTAATCTGTATTGTTTGATAACATAAACATTGGGGTTAACGACCATGCCCTGGATATCCTCGGCTCATTAAAGATAATAATGGCCACGACCTATGCACGGGGTGTAGGCATACACCTGACATATGCAAATGCTAAATATTAAATAACCCACATGTTGGGGATAACTCCTTCGAGGGTTTTATAAGTGGTGAGTCGGTTAATCATGACCGGCTTCCAAACTGGCCCCAATTGTACGACAAACATGTAAATTTGTATACAAGATTTTAATAAAGATTGTCCCAAGTTATAAATAATTTGTGCCATGTGCGCCTAAACAAATTTTCATAAACTCTTTTCAAATGAGTCGGTTAATTGTATTTACCAGTGAAAACTGACGTATTTTCCAAAGATTAAGTAACAAGTACCTCTTGAAATTAGGCTGGAGCTACTTGGTGTCAAATAAGAGGATCTTGCAAATCCTTAGATGCCTGAAGTCTGTTTATTTTAGTTTCTTGTATTTGTTTTATGATCTGCATGTGGATCTCTATTACAACCACTCTATATATTCTTTTATCTCAAACACTCGGACACTATGGTTTGTAATAGTAATTAATCTACCAAGCCTTCCGCTGTGTTATAAATGTGTTAATTGTCTATGATGATATCAACTACATCACGATACTCCCCACCGGGCCCACCGGTAATATGTGGAAATATCGGGGTGTGACAGGTTGGTATCAGAGCCAACATTGAGTGAATTAAACACTAGCCTTTTGTGTTTAATCTCAATGACACAATAGCACATTCCTTAGACCTCCGAGTCTAGGCAATGACCTAGGATTTATTCTTAACTTTCCTTTTTCGTTTATGTGTTGTTTATTTGTTTTGACAGGTTCTAAATAATGCCGCCACGAGTTCGGGGAAAAGGAAAAGGTCCTATGCGAGGAGGACCGTCAAGTCAAACTGGACCATCACATAGACGCACCCCATCAGCGTCATTTAGCACCTCCGATTCAAATGATAATTGGAGGCAATCTTTACAACCCGCGAGGCGATCCGTCTCGCTTAGTACATCACCCTCATATCACCCTTCCTTTGGGCCGCCTCTACAAGACGAGTCCCAACATTCCTTCCGCTCACACCACTCTCACCACTCACATCACTCACAGCAATCGCTGCACTCACATTCATTTCATCATTCTAATTCTCACCATTATTATTCACCGGGTCAATTTAACCCTAACGATTATATCAACGAACCACCGGGTTATAACCCGTTGGGCCCTGAAGATCATTTCTCGCAGGACATGGATACGGATAGTGATCCAGATCCAGCAATGCCACCGACTGGGATGCCTACGCATCCCATCAGTATTTCCAGCGGTTCTTCTTATGCAGAATCACCACACCAAGGCCCCAATTCATGGGCCGAAAGGTGGAACAGCTACAAGTGGGAATACACCCCTTCTTTTCATAACTCTCCACCACAGCCTCCAATGGAGGAACCACATTTCCAGGCGGTAACTCCACCGCCATTGCCAGTTGAGGAACCACCTCAACAACCACCACAACCACCTCCTGAGCCACCAAGGCGGAGGAGGAACGCCCGGATGTCCGTGCGAGGGGGACCGAGATTCAGTTCCCCACAAGCTTCAAGCACTTACCCTCCAATCCCCGAAGATCTACAAAGGGGTGGACCTTCACATGCGGTGCCGGAAATTGATACCACACCGGCTACTATCGCACCACTGCCACCGCCAATGGGTTATGAAAACCCAATACCTACTTACCCAGGTTCGCCTGGGTATAACCCTTTTGAGTATCAAGCTCCTACTGGTTATGAATATCAAGCTCCTGCCCATGATCCATATCTTGAGGCAGCTCACTTTAATGCTCTCTATCCCTCTCCGTTTCCACCAGCATACCCAACTGGGTATCCCGCTCAAGGGTATCAATACCCTCCGTATCAGGAACAACCTCAACCTCCACCTCAACAACTACAAACGCAACAAATCCTTCAGAGGCTGGAAGAGGTTGAACAAAAAGCGGAGGAATGCGATAAAAAGCACCACAAATTTCTTAGGGGTCTTGCGAACTTCATCAAGGGAAAGAAAAAGTAGAAGATTTTATTTATTTTGTATCGTAGTTTCAATTAAGTCCCCGCGTGGACATTTCTTTTATTTTAGTCCCTGCGTGGACTAGTTTCTTTCCTTAGTCCCTGTGTGGACTTGTTTCTTTTCTTTAGTCCCTGCGAGGACAATTTATTTATTTCAAAGACTCGTTTAGGGCACTTTTTTTAATTGTTTAGTATTTTAATGGAATTTCTTTTGAAATTTATATATGTGTATTTTATTACATCATCATGCAAATATCATTTCAATTTTAATTGATCTGCCAAAGAAAATTTCAAAAGATGTTCTTAAAGGTATAACCTAGCCACAATATTAATGGCTATGATGGTATAACCCTCTTAAGACAATGATTCCTTGTTAACATCTAAAAACATGTTAACACTCCTGGAAGTGTGACTTGAGAGACCACACTAGCTGTCAAAGTACTTGGATTTTTCCAAGCCACCTTCCTGGCCTGAATGATCAATATGAATCATGGCTGTTAACATCAAATATGATGTATACACCAAAACATCCATTTGAGGTGTTCTGCCTACGGGCCAATATGTATTCATGACAAGATAGTTTCATTTTATAAACTTCTTGTCAAAAAGGCGATGAACTATGTTCGACCCTTACAATCCGATCTAAAAGATCATTGATTATGTTTTAATTGTCCTAGTGATAAGGCCTTTTGTGCCATCTAAAAGTCATTTGAGACGAGCCTTTGTGCTATATGAAAATGTCGATACGACATTGGCAGTTGTGACTTATGTCCCCTGTCTAATAAATATAAAGGATTATATCCTACTTGAATGCCAAAAATGGTTCATTTACAACCTAGGCAAATCATAATCAAATAAATTTTGATTTATTATCTAAAATGGTTTATATGGTTTATTAATACCATGACCATCTAATCATCAAATACGATGATTCATTATATAATATAAACAAATCATTATTGTTTGATTTTAGTATTCAAATCATGGCTGGCTTAGATGAAGCTGATAGTCATCCAGTCGAAGGAAACAATAATGATACGAGAATAAATGTTACTAGCGCTGAACTTCAAGCCTTGATAAACGCGGCAGTTAATCAAGCTGTGAACAATATGTTTAAAGAACCAAGTAACGTTCGATCAAAAACTCATTCAAAGTCCCCCTCGAAATCGCATACGATGAAAAAGGACGACTCTCAACATTCATCCAATCAGAAGAGTGAATCCCAGAAATAGATTGTCATTGATCAGGCTCCCCGGTACAACAAGGGTTGTACTTACAAATACTTTATCTCTTGTAAACCAAGAGATTTCAATGGAGAAAAGGGAGCTATTGATTGCATGAAGTGGTTAAACAAGATGGAAACTGTTATTGATATCAGTGGAAGTGCCAAGGAGGACATTTTAAAGTTTGTATCTCAGTCCTTCAAAGGCGACGCCCTTACGTGGTGGAAAGCCTTGGTGCAATCTATAGGGAAAGTCCCACTGTATAACCTTTCTTGGGATAAGTTCGTTGAACTCGTCAAAGATACATACTGTCCACAGCATGAAGTGGAAAATGTGGAGACTGGTTTCCTTACTCTAGTTATGAAGGATTTGGATTGTAGATCCTATGTTACCAATTTTAACTCCATGTCCCGACTCGTTCCATATCTGGTTACTCCGAAACCTAAGCGCATTGCGCGTTTCATTGGTCGTTTAGCCCCTAAAATCAAGGGGAATGTCAAGGCTTCTAAGCCTACTTCTTATAGATCAGTGGTAGATCTATCACTGTCACTTACTCTGGATGTTATAAGGAGTAAGTCAAAGAAAACCACTGAGGAAGGAAAGAGGAAGAGGGAGGATGATCAGTCCCACCAGTCGAATAAGAAGAAGAAAGGAAACTCTGGTTTCAAGAAAGGTTAGTCTGGAGACAAGCCTAGGTGCAAGGTTTATTATAAAAGACATTTTGGAAAGTGCAATCTGGATCCACGAGCCAAGCCTTGTGGAATCTGCAAAAAGAAAGGGCACAAAACTCTGGAGTGCTGAAACTTAAAGGATGCAACCTGCTATGGTTGCAATGAAAAAGGGCACATCAAAACCAACTGCCCAAAGAACACCAAGAAGCCTGATAAGGCAAATAAAACCAATGCTAGGGTGTTTCAGATGAACACTAGGGAGGCGGTGAATGATGATAAAGTTATAACAGGTACCTTCATCATTAATGATATTTATGCTAGAGTTTTATTTAATTCAGGTGCTGATAAGTCATTTGTAGACCATAAGTTTAGTAAGTTAATGAATCTTCCTATTAAAATTCTAGACATTAAATATGAGGTGGAACTCGCAGATGGTACCTTAGAAACCGCTTCAACTCTTCTTAATGGATGCTTTATATCCATTAAGAATTATTCTATCCCACTATCTCTTTTGCCAATGAAATTGGCTGGGTTTGATGTAGTTTTAGGCATGGATTGGTTATCGCATAACCAAACCCAAATTGCTTGCGATAAGAAACTAGTTAACATCAAAACCCCATCTGGTGAGTTAGTCACCATTCATGGAGATACACACTATGGTTTGCCCGACAATGTGTCTATACTCAAAGCATTCAAGTGTCTGAAGAACGGATGTGTCATCTACATGGCACAAGTGACAGTAGATGATCCAAAACCCAAGATTGAAGACATCCCAATCATTTCTAAATACCCTGATGTCTTTCCTGATGAACTACCTGGATTACCTCCTGAGAGGTAAGTCGAATTCAGGATAGACATTCTACCGGGAGCAGCACTGATTGCACGAGCTCCTTACCGTTTAGCACTTACAGAAATGAAAGAGCTAAGGACCCAATTGGATGACTTATTGGAAAAGGGTTTCATACAACCCAGCTTATCGCCTTGGGGAGCACCCATACTGTTTGTGAAGAAGAAGGATGGTTCAATGCGTCTGTGCATTGATTACAATGAGCTAAACAAGGTAACGATCAAGAACCGTTATCCATTGCCCAGGATCGACGACTTATTCGACCAACTCCAAGGGGCAAGTTTCTTCTCGAAGATCGATTTAAGATCAGGTATCATCAACTCAAGGTTAGAACTGAAGATGTACCTAAAACCGCGTTCAGAACAAGGTATGGTCACTATGAGTTCTTAGTGATGCCTTTCGGGCTCGCTAATGCACCTGCAGCATTCATGGATCTAATGAATCGAGTCTGCAAGCCATACTTAGATAAGTTTGTCATCATCTTTATAGATGACATACTTATCTATTCTCGTAATCAAGCTGATCACGAGAAACACCTTCGGTGCATTCTAGGATTGCTACAACAGGAGAAGCTTTATGCAAGATTCTCCAAGTGCGAATTTTGGCTTCACGAAGTCCAATTCTTGGGACATGTGGTAAGCGAGTATGGTATCCAAGTGGATCCCGCTAAGATAGAAGCAATCATGAACTGGGAAGCACCTAAGACACCTACTGAGATTCGCAGCTTTCTAGGATTAGCGGGTTACTACAGAAGGTTCATTGAAAACTTCTTAAGGATCGTTGCACCTCTAACTACTCTGACCCGCAAGAATGTGAAGTTTGATTGGGGTTCTAAACAACAAGAGTCTTTTGAGATTCTTAAGCACAAGTTGAGCAATGCTCCTGTGTTAACTTTACCTGAAGGAACAGAAGAATTTGTTGTATACTGTGATGCTTCGCACACTGGAATGGGTTGTGTGCTTATGCAGAGAGGCAAGGTGATTGCCTATGCATCACGACAACTAAAGGTGCACGAAAATAATTACACCACCCACGATCTGGAGTTGGGTGCCGTTGTATTTGCACTTAAGTTGTGGAGACATTACTTATATGGAACAAATGTGTGATTTATTCAGATCACAAAAGTCTCCAACACTTGTTTAATCAAAAGGATCTCAACATGAGGCAACGCCGTTGGATGGAAACCTTAAATGACTACAACTGTGAAATTCGCTACCATCCTGGTAAAGCGAATGTAGTTGCTGATGCGTTAAGCAGAAAGGAAAGGATTAAACCTATACGAATTAATGCCAAGAGTATCGAACTCAAGAACAGCTTGAATGAGAGTTTATTGGCCGCTCAGAAGGAAGCTATATTGGAAGCTAACTTTCCTAGTGAAAAGCTCGGTGTAACTGCTGAACAGTTGTCACCTGGTAAGGATGGAATCCTTAGATTAAATGGTAGGATCTGGGTTTCTATTCATGGAGGACTTAGAAACATAATCCTTCAGGAAGCTCATAACTCAAGTTACTCAGTTCATCCTGGAGGTGACAAGATGTATCAAGATTTAAAGGCCAATTATTGGTGGATAGGTTTGAAGAAATCTACAGCCACACATGTAGCTAAATGTCTGACGTGCGCACAGGTTAAAGCTGAACATCAAAAGCCGTAAGGTTTGCTACAACAGCCAGAACTTCCCACATGGAAATGGGAAATGGTAACCATGGATTTTATTACCAAGTTACCTAAAACAAGGCATGGAAACGATACTATATGGGTTATAGTTGACAGACTGACTAAGTCAGCACATTTCTTACCCATCAAGGAAACTTATAGCTCCGACAAGCTAGCTCAGTTATATGTGGATGAGATTGTGTCTCTCCATGGAGTGCCAGTATCTATTATATCTGATAGAGATACTAGATACACTTCACATTTTTGGAAAAGTTTCCAACAATCATTGGGCACTCGTTTGAATTTCAGTACTGCTTACCATCCTCAAACGGATGGGCAAAGTGAGCGTACAATTCAAACTTTGGAAGACATGCTTCGTGCATGTGTTATTGATTTGGGTGGCAGTTGGGATGACCACCTACCTTTGATTGAGTTCTCCTATAATAATAGTTACCATACTAGCATACAGGCTGCGCCTTTTGAGGCATTGTATGGGAGGAAATGCAGAACTCCTGTTTGTTGGGCTGAAGTTGGAGAGACTCACTTATCATGACCTGAGATAGTCCTTGAAACAACGGAAAATATTGTCCAAATTCGTGATCGCCTAAAAGCCGCCAGAGATAGGCAGAAAAGCTATATAGATAAGAGGCGAAAACCTCTAAAGTTTGAGGTAGGCGACAAAGTCTTACTAAAGGTATCACCCTGGAAAGGTGTGATGCGTTTTGGAAAGATGGGCAAGCTAAGCCCAAGGTACATTGGACCGTTCGAGATCATCGAATGTGTCGGCAGTGTAGCTTATAAGCTAAACTTGCCCGAGGAGCTTAGTGGAATTCACAATGTGTTCCACATCTGTAACTTAAAGAAATGTCTAGCTGATGAATCGCTAGCAGTGTCTCATAAAGACGTACAGATTGATGAAATCCTGAAGTTTATTGAAAGACCTATATCGATCGAGGATCGATAGGTTAAAAAGCTCCGAAGGAAGCACGTACCAATTGTGAAATTTAAATGGGATGCCCGTAGAGGCCCTGAATATACATGGGAGGTTGAGTCCACTATGTGACAGAAGTACCCTCACTTATTTCAGTAAATCTCGGGGTCGAGATTTCTTTTAAGGGGGTGAGGATGTAACACCTCGTAAAAACGTGTCCAATTATGTGAAGACACGTGTCCTAAACCCTAAATATGTGAAAGATTGAATTACAAGGACTAAAGATGTCAAACGATGAAAATACGTATGCGAAGGGACTAAAAGTGTCAACATGCCAAACTTGTGCCTCTGATTGACCACACACGATGAATATATTCTTAAACGAGTAAATATTCAAACGTAAGAAGCCGTTTGTGAAAGTAATCGAAAGTTTACAAGACAAGGGGGTTAAACGTGTGAACATGTTAATTCTGACCTCTGAGTGACCTTTTAACGAACCCGGGGCTTCGTAATGTTCAATTATACTCTCAAGAATATGTGACAACAAATTCACGAGGTTTTGATGTCGTCATGTGTTAATTACGCAAACTTTCAAGAATGAGGGTTAAAAGCGTCAACGAGATGAAACTAGTGCTTTCGGTGATCGTTTAACGAAACCGGACCTAACGGTGTTTGATTATACCCCCAAGATCATCTACAAATTAACTACAAGGGTTAAAAGTGCCTAAAACGAAAGTTAAATAGGTTATAAAGGACCAGGGACTGAAACTGCCAAACCTGAAACTTATTTAACCTGAATGAAGGAGGGTCGCGGGGCGCGTAAACCTTACCTTGTACCTTTCACGGCCCGCGAGAGAGTCCCCAGCGCAGAAAAAGACTGGCAGCTGCAAGTTTCTGGAATTAACCGACTTACACACTTAAAACTCGATACCAGGAGCTTGTTGATGGTTTTTAATTACTGCTAGGACACTTGTGATGATCCTAGACACTCCATAACACCTGTGATGATCTTGAATCATGCTTTTCAACTATAAATAGGCCTTTTTGTTACACCATTTTACTTGCTCACTTCAAAATTTACTCTTCCCACTCTTGCTTGGAGATTCCAGATCAAAGGAGACTCCTTCTAGTTTAAAGATTAAAGCTAGGACCCTTTGTAAGTGTCCTTAGCCCCCTTTAGTTCAGTTTTGTTATTTAAAAACGGAAAAGTCAAAGTTGCCGCAAAACGGCTTTGACCTTCGGTTTAGACCTAAATGGTCCAGCCATTGTTCGAGGCGAATATGGCTACGTGATCATAATTAGGTAGGTGTTAATCCCTCAAAGGGCACCTCATAATTATCACATTTACTTGATTAATTGTCGGGTCAAAGTAATTAATTAAAAAGTCAAACTAGTCAAATTTTTAAATAAAAACATAATCTGATAATGTAGGAGATATAAACCATGTTTTATCACTTTAATGACTTGGTAAATATTATTAGAACATGTCTAAGCATGTTCAACCCGACAATTCTGAGTTTTGGGTCGGTTTGCAACCGAAAGTCGCAAAAGCTTGACTTTTGCTTTGACTTTCAGTTCTGACCCGATTGAGCTTAATTCTTCTATGTTTTAAGCTTCCATTAGGACCATATAATGTTGTAGTATAACCCTCTGAGGTTATATTACCGGTCAATTAAAATTTTGAATTATATGCATGTTCTTGTTGTTATGCTTAATTTTGACCATTATGCCCTTATAGTCTAAAAATGAGATTTTTTAATATGTGAGCATACAAATAGGTTAAGTACTGATATATAAACATGTCTAAATTAATTTAACATTGTTTTCTGGTCTCAAACTGATGTAATGCAAATTATTGCAAATTTAGCTTTTATAAAGACTAAATTACGCATTTTTGCATGAATCATGTTTAAACATAAATTTTGACCATAAACTCATTACCTACTGTTATGATATCATTTTTAGGGATTTTTGGAATATTGGATCAGATTATATACTGACCATAACTTAGAGTTCTTGTATAAATTCCATAATTGACGATAATGCCCTTTTTGCTAATAAAATGAGATTTACATATGATTAACCTGCCAAATCTTTTTCTACGGATTTAATATGAAAAATAAAATATTTTAAAGATTCAAGGCTGATCAAAATCTCATAATTTCATAAACATCACAAATATCGTCAATTATCGACTTTTACGATTATTAGGTGCATAGTATGATTTAAAACCATATTTAGCACCCAAGACTTGTTATCTACTGAATTTATAAATAAATTTTAATATTTTTACAGTAGGTATAAGTCATGAACTCAGACTTCCAATTTTGTCCTTAAAAGCATATGTGAAATGACCAAAATACCATTTCGGGGCATAGTTTGGCCATAAATGGTAAACCACACATATGAATGATATCCTACTGTTTTAACATCATAAAAAAACATTTTTACAGAATGTTTAAGACCAGAACATCAGTTTACTTTTAAACTTCTTTTCTAAACCTCAAAATGACTAAAATGCCCTTACGGGACTTAATTTGGTTTTAAATACTTTTTGGGCATATATGTTAACATCCTACTGATGTATTAACATATTTTAAGCATAATAACATATGGGACTTGTATATGGTTCATTCAGTTACCCGTTATGCATTTATGCGTTCGGTTCGGTTTATGTAACTAGTTTACATGAATTAGCCGAAATGGGTTTAACCTTATCATTTTAACTTCAAAATCCATAATGTGTTTAGTTTACCCATATTATACAAGTATTCAAACTTGTCGGGTCTAAATCACATTCCATTCCGGTCTCCGCTTAATCTAGCGTTTCGAACTGTAAAGTATTTTTCAAACTAATCGGTCTAAGTCTTTCACTTAAATAAAGACCCGTTAGTATCCTAATAGGTTAATAAACCTTCCATACAGATTAAGTAGCTTCGGTAGAAGATATTTGCATAAGGTCTTAGGAATTATACGGCTGAGTAGCATCTTTGCACATCTAGCTCAGGTAAATACTTTTAACTTATTTTCCCTATACGGGCTTGGGATACGGTAAATTATTACTGCTTGTTCGGGTATGGGATCATTTAATCGGATTGTGATTTAATAAATCTGCATAACCCGTTTTAATCTGTATTGTTTGATAACATAAACATTGGGGGTTAACGACCGTGTCCTGGATATCCTCGGCTCATTAAAGATAATAATGGCCACGACCTATGCACGGGGTGTAGGCATACACCTGACAGATGAAAATGCTAAATATTAAATAACCCACACGTTGGGGATAACTCCTTTGTGGGTTTTATAAGTGGTGAGTCGGTTAATCATGACCGGCTTCCAAACCGGCCCCAATTGTACGACAAACATGTAAATCTGTATACAAGATTTTAATAAAGATTGTCCCAAGTTATAAATAAGTTGTACCATGTGTGCCTAAACAAATTTTCATAAACTCTTTTCAAATGAGTCGATTAATTGTATTTACTAGTGAAAACTGACGTATTTTCCAATGATTAAGTGACAGGTACCTCTCGAAATTAGGCTGGAGCTACTTGGTGTCAAATAAGAGGATCTTGCAAATCCTTAGATACCTGAAGTCTGTTTATTTCAGTTTCTTGTATTTGTTTTATGATCCGCCTGTGGATCTCTATTACAACCAGCCTCTATATTCTTTTATCTCGAACACTCGGACATTATGGTTTGTAATAGCAATTAATCTACCAAGCTTTCCGCTATGCTATAAATGTGTTAATTGTCTATGATGATATCAACTACGTCAAGATACTCCCCACCGGGCCCACCGGTAATATATGGAAATATCGGGGTGTGACATAATGGTTCAGTTTCTCTATGGTTCATCCCTGGTCTACAATTATGTCTTCAGCTTGATCTACAAGAACAATTAAAAAACGTGGTAATTGCATGGCTTTCAATCTTCCAATTCGATATCCATATCCCTTTGCCTTTGCTTTTGCTTTTTGTGTATAAGCTAGACCTTGGGGTTCTTGGTGCAATGATTGCATTGTCCATGTCATCATGATCTCTTGTGATTGCAGAATTCATTTACATATTTGGTGGTTGGTGTCCTTATTCTTGGAAAGGTTTTACAGTTGCTGCCTTTAAGGATTTGGTTCCTGAGGTGAAGCTTTCCATATCTTCTAGTATGATGGTTTGGTAAGATGTGCACAAACTTAGTAACCCATATGTAAATATGTGTTATTTTTCTCAATATAACTTAGCAATGCTTCACATTTACTGTATATGTAGCTTGGAGTTATGGTCCAATGTCGTGTTGGTCTTGCTTGCAGATTACATGAAAGATGCAGTGGTTGCTATATCTGTTTTATCTATATGGTATTAATACCTTTTTGGTAGTTTTATATCCATTTGAGTTTTATATGTCCTAAGAAAGTGCTATATTAACATTTTTAGCCCGAACATCAATGCATGGGAATTTCTGATCAGCGTCGGTTTCTTAAGTGCTGCATGGTAGATGTATATATTAGATGTAGGACTTGGCTACAAAGTCAAAAACTCCTAAAAAGTGTGAGAAGTCTATGTAGACATTGTGTTTTAAATTTTATGCATGATGTTTTAGATTCTTTTTGAACGGTATTATATAAAAAAATCAAATATAACAATTTAAAACACAATGAAATCTATTCTAGGCATGAAATCTTAAACACACTGATTAACTTTCTTTGCAAGGTGTGTTAAATTTTATGTCTAGAATACATTTCATTGTGTTTTAAATTGTTATATTTGATGTTTTACTATATAATACCATGCCCAAAAAATATAAAACATCGTGCCCAAAATTTAAAACACAATGCCCACGTAAACTTCTCACACTTTTTATGAGTTTTGAACTTTGTAACCGAACCCTACCCTTCATACATATCACTTAAATTCACATTTTTTTCTTATTAACATTGTCTTTGTTTTTTATTTACATTGTTGGAGGTAGCAATATCGACCCATATACTTGAAAATTGAAATGGGTTCAATTTTCGTTTGATTCTTCATTTTTATTAGTCTTAAAAGCATAGTTAAAAAGGAAACAACACAAATAGGTCACTCGGGGTCAAAAGGCTTTCGAAGTGTTTCCAAATGCTTACCTCCCAAATCATTTTATAATTGAAAGACTTATTATTTTCCATTTTTTATAATCCTATATAATGTGTTGCTTATTTGTAAACTTGGAAGAAAAACAAACGAATTGTGTTTTGTGGGTCGGTCAAGCTGGACTCGAGTTGGCCCATTTGGACTGGCGTCAAATTGTTACCTCTTATGCAACGTGCCCGACTCACCTATCTTGCCACCCCTAAAGTTTATCGTGTTGTGCAGTGTCCATGTTGAGCAATGTCCGTGTTGCAAATGAGTTGGGGAGAGGAAATGCCAAAGCAACAAAGTTCTCAACTAAAGTCTTGTTGGGGACTTCATTGCAATTCGATTGTTATTCTTTGTTCTATGCATGATTTGTGGAAGAAAAATTGCCTACTTGTTCACTAATGATGAAAGAGTTGTAGATACAGTGTCAAACCTTTCTTTCCTGCTTTCTTTTTCGGTTTTACTCAATAACATTTATCTTATTCTTTCGGGTAATTATTTCAACCCATTTACATGTGTGTGATTAAATTTGGGTTCCTTTTGTCCCAAACGGGTCAAATAAGAATGTTTTGCAGAAAATGAAATGGGTAAAGGGTTCATGTGTGTTAATCGGTCCGAAAGTCATTCTTCAATAATATTTAACACGCCATTGAAAATTTGGGACATGAAAGCATTTGTGAATGCCCAACAATCTAACATTCATTAAAAAAAGTATACGTTTCAACTTGAACCTAATTTTGACTTGTTACCCAACCAGCCTAATAAGACTTGTTTATTTTGACATCCAGTCCACACTGATATAAAGAATACTGTGTGCCTTGGATATACATATCTTGTTTGTTAGCGATTGTATTATATGTATATTTTGAAATCATGTAATCAGGGATTCTCTGTAATTATCGCCTAGTTATTAGGATATTCAGTTTCCTTTCATAGGTTGTAATCTTATATTATTTATACCTTGTTTTCAATGAGAATAGTCAATCTTTGATAACTTTCATGGTATCATAGCAAGGTTGCTCTGAACCCTAGCCGCATCCTTTTTTTCTTCCCTGTCCTCCTATTCTGTCGTTGTCTTATTCAGCCCCTCCATGGCAGACGGTGAAGTCCAAACCCCCCCCAGACGACAAAATCAATCCAACCGAACCCTCCAAACCTGCACAGAACCCACTCCATCCTGTCTATTCTGTTACAAACATTCAGCAGAAAATTAAAACTCTTGATGGTGTTCGAGTTACATACAACGCGTGGGTCCGGTTGTTTACTCTCCTCTGCCGCGGTTATAGGGTGATGTCTCACATTGACGGTACGCCGCCTCCTGCTGAGACAGATCCCGGTTATAGTTCTTAGCTGGAAATCGATTCGATTGTCCTCCAATGGATCTATAACACGTTATCTGATGATTATCTTGGTCGAGTTTTGTTTGGTGACCCTACTGCCCATGAGGCATGGGTTCGTGTTCAAAAATTGTTTCACAACAATAAAGGCGCGCATATCGCAGCCTTAGAACACAAGTTCGCCAACATAACTCTCAAGTCCCAACCTTCCTTAGAAGCTTATTTTCAGAAGATGCGAGAAATCACTGATCAGTTGAATGATCTTCTTGAAAACCCCATCGATAACAATCGCTTGGTGTTACAAATGGTGCAGGGTTTACCCACCGAGTTCGATACTATGGGTTCGATCATTAATCAAGCTCTCCCGTATTGGGAAGATGCTTATGAGATTCTGCTTAATGACCAGAAACATCGCGCTGCTCGCGACCTTCCTGACGGGTCCTTTCTTGTTGCTGTTGCCCAAACCTCCCGTGACTCACCTGCTTCCGCCCCCACACAGCCACCCACAACCATCCGTGAACAACCCACCAACCAACAGAACCGCCCACGTTCCTCCTCCTCCCGTAATCGAGGTCGTGGTCGTGGCTCCAACACCCGCAACTATTAGTTGGTAATGGCAATCGTTTACCAGTCCTTGGATCCGGCCACACTTCTCTAAAAACCCAATCCAAAACTTTTCACCTTAAAAACATCGTTTACAATCCACATTTTATTAGAAACCTTATTTCTGTACGCCAATTTACTATTGATAATTGCGTGTCCGTTGGGTTTGATCCTTTTGGTTTTTCTGTGAAGGACTACAAGGATGGCACGCCCCTGAGCCGCCACAATAGCTCCAGCGGACTTTACTCTTACACTAAAGACTCACTGGCAATGGCTTTTGTCTCCACCTCCTCTCCTCGGTCATGGCACGAATGCCTTGGTCACCCAGGACGACATGTCATGGATTTTCTTAGTTCGAAATGTTTTTTGCCTCGTAATAAACTTGATGATTCTTATGTTTGTCATGCGTGCCAGATATCTAAGAATAACAGACTACTGTTTTTTTACTCTATTACTCGTACATCCATGCCATTTTCTATTATTCATTGTGACTTATGGACCTCGCATGTGCTAAGCACCGCAGGTTACAAATACTACATGGTCCTTATTGACGACTTCACCCAATATACTTGGGTTTACCCACTTAAATTTAAATCTGAAACCTATACTAAATTTACTCACTTTTACTCGTTTGTTTAAACCCAATTTAAGCTTAAAATTCAACAATTTCAATGTGACATGGGGGGAGAATTCAACAATCACAAATTTCTCGAGTTTGCCAATGAGCACGAGATCCAATTCCGGTTTTTGTGCCGTTACACCTCTCAACAAAACGGCAAATCCGAGCGCATGATTCATTGTCTTAACGACATCATGCTATCCCTCCTTCTGCACGCCTCTCTACCCTCTAAATTTTGGGTTGAATCGATCCACACCGCGTGCTATCTTCACAACATTTTACCCACAAAAACAGGGGTGGCGGTTGGAGCCGGAATGCAGAGTATTATAGCAGTCGTGAACCTTGTTTGCTATTATCTCATTGGTATTCCAATAGAGGCATTGTCGGTCACTTGACTAACCTTCAAGTTAAGGTATACAATGTTTGGATGTTATTTACGAAGCGGCTTTAGTTATGTAAAGCGGGTTATTCGATTTGACAGGGAATATGGATGGGAATGATCGGTAGTGTTGTGACTCAGACAGTTGCCCTTATATACATGGCATTAGCAACTAATTGGGATGGGCAGGTGAATATTTGACTTATTTGTATGTTTAACATGTTATTAAATATGAGTTTATTGTTGATAAACTAATGTTTTTCATTAGTCATCGGGTATTATAGGTAAAGAAGGCTTCAGAACTGCTAAACCGCTTTTATGTCGAGTCATCAGAAAATAAAGAGTAAATGCATTATGCTTATATGAGAAGGTTAGCTTCTTTGGCATTTGATGTCTTGGGAATTTGTGGTTACTTGAGTAGGAGCGTTGTTGTCTAAGATTACATACGTGCGTATGTACGTACGTACTTCTATATGGTTTTCATAGTATTTATCAATCTAAATGTAGTTCTTTGTAGATATATTGGATCTGTTATGGTTTGAGACATCGACCCTATAGTATCTTTATTGCCCGGTAAAAACTCATCAGGCAATCACATGATAAGGAGCAGACATAGCCGTTGTGACGAGAAGAATTCTATCAATTGTTGTTGCCAAAATCTAATACAATGATGCATCAAAGTTAACAAGTTTCATATAGTGTTTGTTGGGTTTAACATGTGAAGTCCTTGGGCTTATTTGTTTGCTATTGGGCTTGGGTGTTTAGAAGACTTGGATGGAAGTTCGTTTAGTCTTGTACATCAACTTCTAAATCCTAAATTTTTTTTCTCTCTCTCTCTCTATATATACATATATAATATGTCATATGTATTATAGTTTCTTATACTGAGTTAATCAAAAAATCCCTAGTTGTAGCTCATGGAGATAGGTTCCCTACCGAAACCGAACAACGTAAATTCTCATGTTGTGTCATGCTTTATTATTTTTGGTTCTGCGTGTTTTTATTCGTTTGTGCGTTATTTGTTGGTTCCACTGCGCCACTTGATATCTGACAGTGTAGTTATAGGTTTTGATGCAAAAGTGTCTAATGGTGCGTCAAAACCCATTACAACGATATATCATACTTTCTAGGGTTTGATAATGTATCAAACCCTAAAAAGTTTGATACATGTTTCTATCGAGCTGTCCAACATAGGGCGCCAATTTTGTTTTTAAGTTTTGATATAAAGATTAAGATTTCAGAGCAACAGTTAGTTCGATTCTTCAATTAAATAAATAGATTTTGTAAATTCTCGATTATGGGATCTTATACTCCATTGCTAATCGAATAGTGGTTTCATACTTTCATGGGTGGTGTTCTTGGAACCTAATGATTAGTATCCTATACTCGTATTAGAGTGCCCGGCGATTTGAACATGTTTATCATTTGAGTTGTAAAAATTATATTTGCTGCCTAACCCGAATTACATCAGTACCGCACCAGAACATGACGACAAACATGTTTTACCTAGAACCAAACCGATCCCGATTAGGTGAGAAATATGGAGCCGAGACCAGACTACATTTATGATACGAGTCCATGTCAAGGGCGTGACAGGTCGGTTCTATCGAGTCATACCCTTGAAGTGGTTCTATTGGATGAGAGGGGTGGACTTACTCTATGCAGTGGGTGGGCGGCCGCCCCCCTTGAAAAAAATAATTTAGTGCTAAATATACGTGAAAAACCCGACCGCACCCCATAAAATTTTGCAATCGCCCCCTTGAACTCGTTGGATTTGTGTTGATCGAAGGTGGAGCTACGATGATGTTAGGATGAAGATAAAAAATGGTAGGGTTTGCAGGTTTTGTTTATTAAGAAAGATGAAAGAGATGGTGTCTTGGGAACATGAGCACTTTATGAAAAATCAAATTGGTTTGAAAGTTGTTAAAGTTTAAAGTCCGATGGTGGTACTTTAATAATATTTAATTTAATTAGGAATTATGATCTTTGCTTAACAACATGTAATTTACCTTTTTATTTTAAATTTGTCTGTTTGCATGCATCTTTACTATTTGTTCTCTACGAAGTTTGAATAGGTTCCAAATTGTTTAGCATATATCCATATTTTTTAATTAGTAAAACATATACTTTATTTCTTTACATATTAATAATTACACTTAATATATAAGTGTTTTAAAATTAATCAATTTGCATTTATTTCTCTTTTCTCTGATCTCAGTTTCTCCTATGTTCTCTGTATATCATTTAGATTTGGAAAAATTACACTTTTCGTCCTTTATGTTTGTATGTAGTTGCAATGGATGACCTTTACCTTTAATAATTACAGCCACAGTCCTTTTTTTTTAAAACCTGTTACATCTTTCGTCATTTACCCCAAACCCAGTTAAAAAATTAGGTTAAGTTACATCACGTGCACAGCACGTGAGGGCATTTATGTCCATTCAAAACCCCAACTACTCACCATTTAAAAGCCCCAATTCTCCACCAAATCCCTCATTTATCAGTTCCATCCTTATCTTCTCCCCTAGGTCTTCGAATTGGCATAATATCTCCAAATCCATCTGCTCTGCTCTGCTCGATCATCTTCTTCAGCAAGAAATCTTGCTTCTACGGTCATGACGACGAATCAAGAACCAGTACCACCAACGTGGTTTATACGAGAGACAATGGATGGAGATGATGTTTGATGTGTGTAAAATGTAACATATAAATTACATCAAATAAGGCATAAAACTAACCCTTTTTAAGTACTAATATTGGAAAAAGAGTGTTTTTGTCTTCCTTTTGTATTTTCAGGATTAAATGAGCTCAAAAACACAAAAGAAGCAAAAAGACAGCTAAATCCAACATAAATACAAGGAAAGGAACATAAGTGGACTGCCCGACCCCTCAACGGCATCTTCCCAAGCAAAATAGAGAAGGCAGAAGACTGAACACGCCCCGTGCCCAGCCAGCACGGGGCCGTGCCCAAGAAGCAGCAGAAAAGACAAACCTATAGAAGCTTCTATTGCCCACCACGGGGCCGTGCCCAGTGAACACAGGGGCGTGGCGAAAGTACAGCAGGCGCATTAATTGTAATTGCGAATTACAATTAATGAGGAGAGAGAGTGTCAGACAGGCACGGGGCCGTGCCCAGCCCTCTGTTCAGCCTATAAATAGGAGTGCTTGGTTTCATTTCAACTCATCCCTTGGCACACCACCTCTCTCACACTTCATCCACCACCCACCACCATCACAACACCATCATCCACCACCATCATCCATTGTCCATCGTAGAGTGTGTGAGTCGTCTCGGGATCCAAGATTGATCGTAAGAGTTCTTGACAATCAAGGCCATGTTTACCTAAGTCTCTTACATCACTTGGTGAAGACAAAGTGTCTAGTATAATACTTTTTATTTCTAATCTTTTGCACTTTTTATTTGGTTTTGTATTAATGACTTTAATAACTAGTTACTTATGTTGAAGGTGATCTTTCTTTATCGTTTGTCCGTGGTGTCTTGGCATTATTTTACTGTCTATATAAAATAAAAGATTTTCACCATTCATATCTCCACGGTCTATATGGAGGTATGTTGGCTACCTGGTCGGGGGTTAAGGGAACGGTTTGGTAAAGGTCTTGCCATTGTTCAGCGTTTAGAGGTCCTGCAATGGACCTGGGTCAAATTTAGTAGGACCTCCTTCAATGCTTCACGGTATTGGATAGCGGGGGTCCAAACTCTTTGATCCCCTCATAAGTTAACTACTATTAATACTATAACCCGGCTATTTAGGACTGTATCCCTGCTGACTCAGACTACTTAGCCGAGGGTAACGTCACCGCCAAAAGCGGGGCCTACCATAATACTGCATTAATAACTTAATTCATTATCTTCCAATAATCCACCCTTTTAGGATTGTATCCTTGCTGACTCAAACTACTGGGGTGAGGGTAACGTCACCTTCAAAAGAGGGGCCTACTACAATAACTAAGATAATCTCTTAATTATGTGCAAAAGTGCGGAAATAATCAAAGGTTATACTAGATACGAGTCGGAACCAAGTGATTCATCTTGTCTATCTGTTTTTACTTTTATTTTTATTTTCAGCATTTTAGTTAGTTTTTATTTTTCTTAGTTTAAAACCTTTTTCTAAACTTTTTATTTTGATTAGACGTTGAGGATAAACCGGTACTAAAAGCTCTTGTGTCCTTGGACGACCTCGGTATCTTACCAACGCTATACTACGCTCACGATGGGTGCACTTGCCCATATGTGTGTTTAGTGTTAGTAAAATATCGTGTTTTATAAATTTAAAACTTGGCTAAAAATAAGTGTTAAAAGGGCTTAAAATATACACCTAATATATACGACACTTTATCGCACATCAATGTTCTTCAGATGTATAGTAAGTTTAGCTCTAACCTAAATTCTGATCTTTTTAATGATTCAAGACAACCTACTGTAATGTGTATGTTTCTAACTAGTAAAAATTTGAAATTTGCAGTTGGTATGCCTCATTTATTCAGTATTAGGTTACATCATGGTGGTAGGTTAACCAAGAGTCCTGGTCGTGTATACGAAGGTGGTAAGGTTAATTTTGTTGACATGATCGACGTTGATTTGTTTTCAGTTCACGAGATTTCAGATATGATGGATGAGCTGGGTTATTCTGTTACTGATCATATATACTATTATTTCCAAACCCCTGAAAAGGATTTAGATAATGGTATTGAAGATTTAAGTAGTGACCAAGATATTTTGAACTTGTCTAGGTATGTAGAATTTCATAAGATTATCAAAGTGTTTACGTTACATGGTTTAGACATTATTAAGGACTTCTTTTAGTCACCTATGAAGCCATAAAAGGGCATTACAATTGAAGAAATTGATGAGCCTGACCCTTATGCAATAGTGCCTTCAAAACTAACTGTAACAAGAAGGTTGCAGTTAGATGTTGATAACATTGGGCAGGAAAGTGGGGTGACTGTGCAGGAAGGTGTGACTGTGCAGGAAGTGAATGAGCAGGAATGTGTGACTGTGCAGGAAGAACATGTGGACATGTTCTTGTATGATAATGCACCAGTTGACATTGAGGGGAATGTTTTAAATGAAGAGGGTCCTGAAAATGAAACAAGCACTGAAGAGGATGATAGTGACAGTGACTTTGTAGTTGATGAAAACAATTGCATGCCAGATCATGATGTAGATATGAGGGACTACACAATGAATGTTGACATGGAAGTAAATGACACTGTTATTCATCAAGATGAAGATATAGAAGATGAAATCTTAGACAATGAAGCATTCCCAAGTGGGTCAGAGTCTGATGACAATGAAACAAGCACTAGGAAGAGACACATACATCAACAAAGAATGAGAAATGAGAATAGAGTGAACTTTTATTTGGGACAACTGTTTGGAACTAAGGAAGAGGCAAAGAAGCTCATAAAGGTTCATTCAGTTGAGACAAGAATGCACATTGTTATTGTTAAGGATGATAGCACAGGGGTGAGGGCATTGTGTCATGGTAGGTTGCCTGAATTTGATGTAGATGATAATGGAGTTCATATTGAAAGTCAAGCAAAGGGTAAAGGGCCTGCTGTGGACAAAGGAAAAGGTAAAGGTCCTGCCGTGAACAAATCTAAGTCTAAAGGGTCTGATGTGAACAAGGGTAATAGTCAAGGGGAAAAAATGCCAAAGTTTAAAAGAACTGGACCTCCTGTGAATAAAGGCAAAGGTAAAAGGGCTGTTGGTGAAGGATCCAATGTACATGTTGGTGGAAGAGGCAACAAAAAAGATTCTGCACAATACCCATGTCCATGGACCCTACTTATCTCAAAAATTAAAGGTGAAGAAAGTTGGATGGCCAAGACTCTTCTTGAATAACATAAATGTGTTTGTACCAGAAAAATACATGCTTGTACTTCAACCTTTCTCTCTCAACAGATGGTTGAACAAATTGAAGAAAATCCAGATATTCCTATCAGAGCTGTTCAAGAACAATTTCAAAGAAAGTATGCTGTTGGTGTATCCAGGATGAAGGCTTACAGGGCTAAAACAAAAGCAAAGAAGATGGTGGAAGGTGATTACTCATAACAGGTAGGGCATAAATGCCCTCACGTGCTGTGCACGTGATGTAACTTAACATAATTTTTTAACTGGGTTTGGGGTAAATGACGAAAGATGTAACAGGTTTTCAAAAAAAAAGGACTATGGTTGTAATTATTAAAGGTAAAGGTCATCCATTGCAACTAGCTACAAACATAAAGGACGAAAACTGTAATTTACCCTCTAGATTTTGAAGCGTAATGTGAGGGAAGGGTGGGCAGAAGGCATTACATGCCCCATCCAAATGAGACGACGCGTGTCTCATTTGGTGATGAGCCCGTCACCCTTAAAAGAGCCCAATCAGGCCTTACCAATACGAAATCTACTATTCATTAACATATAGTAATTAACATATAGTAATAGTAATAATAACGTTAATATATTATATTTTTTTCCTTTTATAGCTTTTATTGTATATTTCTTTTCTATAAAATTTCAAGTATACCATCGTGACATTCTTATTTTTTGTACGCGTCGATAAGTGGTTCAGTAATATGTCCAGTTTTAAAATCATTGGTTATGACTAGATTTCAAAAAAAAAATGAAAACTCCTATAGAACAACTTTATAAATAATCAAATATTAGATTTTAGTTATACACCTATAATGATGTTTAATATACTTTTGTAGGACCGAGTGGACCCGATCCAACCCGACCCGACCCAACAAAATTATTATATATTAATGGACAAACAGGTACTAAAACTTTTCGTCTCCCATGAAAAAATTATCTGAGTCCGTCACTGGGTATGACTCAATGTGTTCTATGATCCCGAGGGGTTTTGATGGAATATATCTTTTTAAAAAGATGAACATGACATTGTAAGAAAATATCTAGATCTTTCATCTCATCAACAATAATAATACTAATGAAAGATCCTCGAAACACATGATGTTAACTTGCCCTAGCTATTTGCACTTTCATGGCTCTCGACAACAATCAACCACGTGATAGTACTTACCTAACTTTAGTTTCATGGCCCTCAACATTCCACAACAACCAAACACATGATAGTAACTTGCACTACTTTTAGTTTCGTGGCCCTTACCAACAACCAAAACCAAACACATCATTGAATGAGATCTATATGTGTACGTAGTTATAGACAGATAACGGATTTTCAATGATATGGAGGTGTGAGACCGACTCAAATATTCGTCTTTATGACCAACCGGCCTGCGTGTCAAACTCTAATTCACCAATTTAAAAAATAACTATTTCATTAACTTGTTGCCGATTCTTATAATTTTTATAAGAAATTAAGAATTTATATATCTCAAACTAACTGTTCCCATTGATTTACTCTAGAGGTGTTAAAGGGTTGTGTTCACGGGTTGGTGGGTTCAACCTGGCCCGAACCTAAAAATTTTAGATGGACCCGAACCTGAAAATCGTGTCTTACATATAATCCCGAACATGACCCGAATATTCGTGGGTTGACCTGAATACGACCCATTTAACCCGAATTTTTTTATTTTTAATTTTCTTCCACAAATTAATATATTAAAACTAAAATTTATTATAAAAAACACAAATGTATATACTAAAATTACATTTAAATTATATATTTTTTAGCAATTTCTCTATTAAATTAAAGTTAAAATTATAATATAACATAAAATATACATCCAATCTAATTTATAACATAAATGATATCTTAAAAAAAATATAAATATAATATAAATGGTTGAACCGGCCAACCCGATCGAGTTGACCCGAATACGACCTATTTAGCTAAACGGGTTCGACCTGAAATTGTCCCGAGCACGTTTAAACTAAACTCGTGTTATGCTCATGTCGTGTTTTAGGGTCGTGTCAGAACTTCTCAACTAATTACGGAGAGACTAAAGTGACAGTTAAACAAACTCAAAGGACTAAAGTTGCAACTAATGAGCAAGGGCCCATACTAGACTATAAAAGTTGCTTTGAAAGTTAGGTGTCACGCACTCTAACCCCCACCTGTCAATATAAATACCGATTCAACCCACTACTCAACGCGTGACGCCAGCATCCTCATATTTCACAACATTTTCTGCACTCTGTTTCTGCTACCATCGGAAGGAGTGACGTAATCATCGCCTGCATTCGTTCATCGGAAAATCATTTTCGTAAGTCTCTATTCGTATCTTCAATTCTTCATCACAGACATGCTGATATTGATTCAATTGACGTTTTAATTCGATATAATTAGAACTTAGAACCGATTCGATGTTCTTCACCGTCTATATATACAATTGAATGATATGTTCATGTGTTGTAGAGAATCGCAATAGAATTTTAGGTTTTCGTGACGATTAACTGTTAGTGATTGATTGCTAGTTTTCACTGTAACCGATCTACTGAAACGATATATGTTCGTGTATTAAGTTGCGTTTAATTTAATTAATTAACAATTGAATAAGGAGTTAATTTGTAACGATAATGAATTAACGATCGACTTTGATCTTCAGTGTCTACACAGTTCAAATGATGTGTTAATTGAGAGTTGAAATTGTGCTGTTTATTATGTTAATATGAGATTTGATCGGTACATAGCTTAAGATTGAATCCGATATTTTGTAAGTTTGTTATGGATGTACAACAGAAGTTGCATAGGGTACAAGTATTGAGGTGGCTATTGGTTTCCGTTTTTCCGGTGGGTGTTGTTAGGATAGGGAGAGTAAAGAGATGATGAGTAGGAGGTTGTTTAGAAATTATTACAGACGTACGTAGACACGTGACACGTTAATAGCAGTGAGCCACTGACTGAGAAACGTCCACCTAACCTAACTAAAATTATTAAATTTTTGTTCCTAACTAAAATTATTAAATTTTTGTTTACCTTTATCACGTATTTTAATTAATATTTAGTAATAAATAAATTATTTAATTAGTCAAAAACAAATATGTGTTTTACTTTTAGTAGTGACCTCGGGGGTGTTGAGAATTCGATTTGGATTCGAAAAATTCGAATTCCACTCGATTCGAAAAATTATCAAGGTTCGAATTCAAGTTGATTCGTATTCGAGTTCAGAAATCAATTTCGAATCGAATACGAATTTATGATTTTCAATTTGATTCGAAATTCGAATTCAATTTATATATAACCTTTTAATATATACACACACATGTAATTTCTAAATTTGTGCCAAAGTATAAATTACTTATTTCTAAATTTTTACCTAGCTTAAATCGCAACTGGTAACCAACTTATTTCCTAAATTTTGGTGTTTTGACATATTGATAGTTAAATAATTTTGCAGATTATTATATTTTATGTAAAATATAATTAGTTTGTAGTAGTTTTAAAAAATTGAAAGTAAAATAATTTATTGTTTAGGGTGAATTTGAATTACATCCAATTTATTCGAAATTCGAGTTTCAAATACAAATCGAATCGAATACGAATTCAGGTAAAACGAATAAAAATTCGATACGATTTCGTTATTCGATTCGATGAACACCCCTACTTTATGATGTGAATCTTTTAGATGGTAGCCGTAGATTTTTTTTACGAAGAATACTTGAATTAATTAGTTAGAACATTAATTCCTACATTGCAAGGTGTGGCTTGACTAAAAACAAAATATGGTATATGTTTATAGAAAAAATGGAAACAAAAGTGAGTTTTTGTGTCCTGGGGCATAGGAAGGAACGTGAGGTGATTAAGGCTCAGAAAGTGACAAGATTCTAATGTGTCCTAGGGCATAGGAAGGAACGTGAGGTGATTAAGGCTCAGAAAGTGACAAGATTTTAAATATAATATAGTAAATTACAAATGTTTGAACTTACACACGGTTATTTTTGTTCGTTCTGTGAAAAGCTTTTGGCCTACAATTTGTCATTTGTAAAAGTTTCAATCAGGAAAAGAATAGGCACATGTATCAGCTTGCACGGCTAAACAAATATAACAGATATTTTTTTATCATTTTTTTCCAATTAACGTCTGTGTAGAGTCTGACGTCAATTTGGCATGACAATGATCAGACAATAGTGTTTTGTGAAACCTGATTCTCTACCACCTGAAAATCCAACTTGTTATCACAACTTGGACACGCAATTATAATTCTTGTGTGATCATTTAAGCAGCAATTATGGAAGATGGAATTCAAGCAAAGTTACTTCGACGCGAAGAAGAGGAAGAAGGGGACTTGAAAGTGAGGATATGGGACGAATCAAGAAAGATATGGAGGGTCGCATTGCCAGGTGTCATATCAAGAGTATGTGCATTTGGAACCATTGTTGTCACACAATCATTTATCGGCCATATTAGTGACATGGATCTCGCTGCCTACGCCCTTGTCCAAACACTCAGTGTCCGCTTTGTCAATGGAATCCTTGTAAGTTCATTACTTCAGTTATTTAATATATTAGTTGAGATAGTTTCGACATTTGTGGGATCCACATGGGATCGCTAGAGCTTATAAAAAACACCCTTTGACCTGCAGTTGGGAATGTCAAGTGCAACTGAAACTCTTTGTGGTCAAGCGTTTGGAGCAGGGCAACACCACATGATGGGCATTTACTTGCAAAGATCATGGATAGTTGACTTAATTACTTTAACCGTCTTACTCCCAATTTTCATCTTTGCTACACAAATTTTCAAATTTCTAGGGGAAGACGAGGCGGTAGCAAATAGTGGCGGTCCCATCTCCCTATGGTTCATCCCTTTTGTCTACAATTTCGTCTTCAGCTTGACCATACAAATGTTCCTACAAGCACAGCTAAAGAACATGGTGATTGCATGGCTTTCAATCTTCCAATTCGGGATCCACATCCCTTTGTCTTTGCTTCTTGTGTATAAGCTAGACCTCGGGGTTGCTGGTGCAATGATTGCACTGTCCATGTCATCATGGTTTCTTGTGATTGGAGAATTCATTTACATATTTGGGGGTTGGTGTCCATATTCTTGGAAAGGATTTACGGTAGCTGCGTTTAAGGATCTCTTTCCTGTTGTGAAGCTTTCCATATCTTCTGGTGTGATGGTCTGGTAAGTAAGGCACAAACTTAGGGTTGTCATTGTTCTCTCCCTAAAATGTGTTTTTTTTCGCTCACTAAAAAGGTTTGCAACCCTACATATAATCATATATGTTGCATATGCAGCTTGGAGTTATGGTACAATGCGGTGTTGGTCTTGCTTGCGGGTTATATGGCAGATGCAGAGGTTGCTATATCTGCTTTCTCGATATGGTATCAAAATCGTTTTACGAGTTTTTGTATCCATTTAAGTTAAATTTTAAATCTCTCCTGAGAAATTTGCTATGTTGTTAATATTTTCAGCCTGAATATCAATGCATGGGAATTCATGATCAGCCTCGGGTTCTTAGGTGCTGCATGGTAAATGGATATATTAAATTCTTCGTATAAAATTCATACTTTTGCATCCACATTACATGTGCTTTTAATTAACTTTGTTGGATGTAGCAAATTTGACCAGTTTACTTGAAAATTGAAATGGGGTCAAATTTCGGTTGGTTATTTCGAAACAAAATGTACAGGTCACTCAGGGTCAAAAGTATTTCGAAGTGTTTTCAAATGCTTACCTCCTAGTCGCTTTATAATAAAAGGATCATTTTTTTTTTAAATCCTATATAATGTGTTGCTGATTTGTAAAGTTTAAAGAAAAATGAATGTAAAGTGTTTTGTGCATTGGTCCAAGACTCCAAGCCGATTCGAGCGGGGCTCCGCTTGGCACCCTAAAGTATATTGTATTGTGCAGTGTCCGGGTTGCAAATGAATTAGGGAGAGGAAATGCCAAAGCAGCAAAATTCTCAATTAAAGTCTTGTTGGGGACTTCTATTGCAATTGGATTGTTTTTCTTTGTTCTCTGTCTGATTTTTGGAAGAAAACTTGCCTACGTGTTCACCACTGATGAAAGAGTTGCAGATACAGTATCAGACCTTTCTTTGCTCCTTTCTTTTTCGGTTTTACTCAACAGCATTTACCCTGTTCTCTCAGGTAACTATTGCGACCCATTTTTGGGTTTAGTTTTGTTCCAAACGGGTCAAATAAGAAAGTTTAGACAAAATGAAATGGGTAAAGGGTTCAGGTGTGTTAATCGGGTCGAAAGTCAATTTCTAATAATATTTAACACGCTTTTCAGAGTTTAGGACATGCAAGCATTTTTGGATACACCCATTTCAACATACTAGGGACGAGCTCGGTACCGGTACCAAAATTCGCCATATATGGGTACCGCTACTGGTACCAAAAACGTTCGGTACGGTACGGTGCCGGTACTTGTGTGTAAAACCCGGTAAAATACCGGTACCGTACCGAAAATACCGAACCGAAAACGCCAAAAAATGGGTACCGAATCGGTACCCAAAAAAATTCGGTACCGGTATCAAGTCCCAAATGCTCATCCCTATTTCAACTTGAACCCAGTTTTGACCTGTTACCCAACCCGCCTGACTTGACACTTCTATTTTGACATCTATTCAACGCTGATATAAAGAATGCTTTGTGCAGGGGCGGACCTTATGTTGTCCGAGCCGTAGCACGGGCTACGGCTCAACTTTTTATCGGTAGTGAAAAAATAATTTTTTTTTTCAGTTTTTATACCAATGATACCCCTAAACAACTACGAGGACACCCCTAAAAAGAGTCTGTAAGCTCAAATCAATTGAAAATAATAAGCTCAAATCCCAATTGCCCAATATGTTAGCCCAAATCAATTGAAGATTGTAAATAATAAGCCCAATTGCCCAATATGTTAGCCCAAAATAATAAAAGGTTATAAATAATTGCCCAATTGTCTTGCCTTGAAGTTATAATGCACAACACGACACAACTACGAGGATACCAATCAATTGAAAATAATAACCCAAATCCCAATTGCCCATTTCGTCACACTATAAGTGATGGTGATAAATTTGCAAACTTGAATAGAATAAGTGATCTTGCGCGTGTTATGGCTGAAACGGGAACTCATAGTTCTTTTCCTTCAATTTATCGGGTAGTGAAGCTAGCTTTGCTGTTACCGGTTGCAACCACAACCGTTGAAAGATGTTTTTCGAAATTGAAGCTTGTCAAGACGGATTTACGCAATCGAATGGGCCCGGAATTTTTGAACAATGCTATGGTTTGTGCGGTCGAAAAGAATTTTTTACGTGAAGTAAACGACGACGATGTGATGGAACGATTTCAAGCTATGAAAAAAAGAATATGACAAATCTATTAGATATTTGTTTTACTTTATTTGTTTATTGTCGTTTTTTTAATATTGTAAGATTGCACGGTGAAAAAAGTTTTTTTTTTAGGATACCACTGAGTTAATGTTCTAGTTCCGCCACTGGCTTTGTGTCTTGAATATACAAATTTTGTTGTCATCAGGGGTGGCGGTTGGAGCCGGAATGCAGGGTACTGTAGCAATCGTGAACCTCGTTTGCTTCTATCTAATTGGTATTCCAATTGGGGCATTGCTTGGTTACTTGACTAACCTTCAAGTAAAGGTATACAATGTTCGGATGAAATTTCTTTTCAAGTGTTCTTAGTAGTTTCAGTTATGAAAAGCGGGTTATTTGACAGGGCATATGGATCGGAATGATCGGTGGTGTTGTGACACAGACGATTGCGCTTATATATATGGCATGGGCAACTGACTGGGACGATCAGGTAAATGTGTTGCGTATCTATTTGTGTTCATGTGTTTTAGAGTTGGAGTTTATTGCAGTTAACGAGTGATTTGCGTCGGGTATTGTAGGTTAAGAAGGCTTCAGAACGGTTAAATCGGTTTTATGTGAAGTCGTCTGAAAATCCAGAGTAAATACATTACTTCTATTGTTCTATGAGATGGTTAGCTTCTTTGGTATTAGATGTCACGAGATTTTGTAGTTATTTGGGTATTAGCATTGGTTTCTAATAAAATGGGATTTTTCTAAATATCTTTATTAGACGAAATCCAGTTAGTAATTGTTGTTAGCTTTCTAATTGTAGTGTCTTATTGTTTAATATCCCTACATATAAGGTTTTCATTGTATTCATTCGAATCATTAAATTTAGAATGTGGTTTTCTCTAAATATACTGGGTTTGTTATGGTCTTGTGACATTATCCCCGAAGTATCATTGCTGCCCCGGTAAAAACCGGACACACAATCGCTTGATAAGGAGCTGCACTACAAGCGTTGTCACAGAAACACCAAGAAGAGGCCCGTCGACTGTTGCTGCCAAGCCGCCTACCAACATTCGTTGCTTAAGAATCACGTATCAAACACATAGCATCCGTATATCTTAGGCCACGTTTGGCTTAGCTTTTCAAAACAACTTATAACTTTTTGAAAAAGTTAATAAGTCACAATAGGGTGACTTATTGACTTTTCCCCTCACAAAATAGTTTTATCCAAACACTTTTTAACTTTTTAAAAAGTCAATAAGCTAATAAGTCAAAGTCACTACAATAAGCAATCTCAAAACCCCCTTAATGTGACAATTACTAAACAAATAAAAGAAGTCAAAACTAAGGCTATAGGGTGTGAGGGTAATGGTTGGGACATGATTTGTCACCTAGGAACATGAATAGAAGGCTACACCACCCCCTTGATTGATCCACCATGGTTTGCATAGATTAAACCATGGCAACCATGGTCCTCCTTTCCATTTTTCAACAAATCATTTCCTTTTTCTTTAGACAAAAATAAATCAAAATAAATAAGGGGCTAGTGGTTTGGGTCATGACCACATCCTTAGGGTAGTGGTTTTGGATGGTGGATTAAAGGTGAGTTTTTTTTTTTTTTTTTGAAATGTGAACTTCATTAAAAAACCACCGACCCGAAACCCGGGTGGCAACACAAACAAAACAGCAATTACATAATTACAAATTTACACCAGTTATCCCAAGATAAGTTCTTGTATTTCGTTCTATTTCTAACCCAAAGATACCCAAGCGACTTAACCTCGCTAATAACATTCTCAACTCTAAGGCTATTATTCCTGAATCTAGCTTCGTTCCTCGCCTTCCAAAGACTCCAACAAGCAATGATGATCAAGCCTTGAAAAATACTTTTCTCCGGATCCTTGAGACCACAAGACAAATGAACCTCCATCAAATCTTGGAAAGAGAACGCGAAGATTTGAGGAACCCGGCACCAATTATTGATAGAGTTCCAAACCATATTAGCCGCAAGATATCCCGTAAAGAGGTGACTCACCGCATCTTCTCCGTCATTGCAAAAGCCACAACTCGAATCTTGAATGAAAATGTTTCTCCTACGAAGAGCCTCAACCGTAGGGATCCTGTCTAAATCTGTCCTCCAAGCAAAGATATTACACTTAGCAGGAACCCACTTGCACCACTTAAACCTCGATCTACTGTTCAAGCCACGACCTTTCAATAAAGTTTTTTTGACTGCTCCAACGCTGAAATCCTCCACCTCTTCCCCGAGCCAAACCCACTTATCAGAGCTATCAGAAACCGAAAAGGAGTCCAGCAAACTAGACAATTGAATCAGCTCCTCCGATTCCGTCCCTTGATCAGGCTGCCTTTTCCAATTCCAAACAAATTTTTCCTGACCGGATCCAATAGAGATACGGTCACTAATTTTGCATCTTCTATTAGCTTCAATCTGGAATAAGCTAGGATAAAGATCTTTCAACGGTTCACATGTCACCCACGGATCTAGCCAGAATGCTATACTATCTCCTTTACCCGGGATCCCTTTGAAAAAACTTCTCAACGGGGACTCTTCCACCTTCGTTCTGGCTATCAACTTAATTTTATTCCAAGGACCTCCCCAATTCTTTTTAGCTGGTAGAAAGTCCCAATTCCGAACCCCACTATGAATAGCAGTAATGATCTTCCTCCATAGACTACTTTCCTCAGTCTAATACCGCCAACACCATTTAGAAAGGAGAGCCAAATTAATGTCTTTAAGCTTGCACAGCCCGAGCCCGCCACAATCTTTAGGGATAGAAACATCATCCCAAGCTACCCAATGGATTTTTTGCCCTTCACTAGAGCCCCCCAAAGAAACCTTCTAATCATTCTTTCAAGATCATTTATCACTTTGCAAGGCGCTTTATAAAGGGAGAAATAATGGGTAGGAAGGCTTTCTAGGACAGACTTGATAAGAACTAACCTGACTCCTATGGATAGAGAAACAGCCTTCCATCTCGATAATCTCGCTTCAAAAACATCATACACCGGTTTCCAGTTATTTACATTACTCATATTAGCTCCAACCATAATTCCCAAGTACCTGAACGGAAGAAAATCCGCCTTACAACCGATATTAGCAGCATTTTCCTCAACCTCCCCTCCTTCCACCCCCAAACCATAAAGATTAGACTTGGAGAGATTGATTTTTAATCCCGAGCACATATGAAAAACCCGCAGAATTCTCACGACATTCAATACATTCTCAGTTGACCATTCCCCCAAAATGATGGCATCATCAGCAAACAGAAGACGAGAAATAGACGGACCGTCATTCGGGGTTTTAATACCTTTCAATATACCTTCCTCCTTAGCCTTGTCCAGTAAAAAAGAAAGCGCTTCCATAACGAGTAAAAAATGAATAGGGAAATAGGGTCACCTTGGCGCATCCCTTTCTCACATTTGAATTCGAATGTTGGAGATCCGTTAACCAAGACAGAAGATCTCGCAGAGTTAAGAATCCCCCAAATCCAGCTGCACCATAACTCCGGGAATCCCATCTGCTTCATTATATCCACAACGAAAGACCAATTGACATTGTCGTATGCTTTTTCGAGTCGATCTTTAGGAGGAACGCCTTTCTTTTACTCCTCTTACACCACGAGATTATTTCGTTCACAATAAGCGGCCCGTCAAGAATAAATTTATCCTTCAAGAACGCTGATTGGGAGTTCGACACCACTTTCGAAATCACTATCTTCAATCGGTTCGTAAGAATTTTTGAAATCACCTTACTAATGATCCCAACCAGGTTTATCGGCCTGTAGCCTAATGTGAACGAAGCCATTCATCTCTATATAATAAATGAATGTTGGTAAATCCTAGGTATCAAAATTTTAGCCCCTCAAGTTATACTAATCCTAGGTGTAATTTTTATAGCTTTTTCAATTTTGTTAAACATATTACATCTTTGTCTTTTTTTCATACATTCAAGCATAATGTACATTTATTTAAAGCATAGACACCAAGCCTTACTCTGGTTTAAACGTCATAAACCCTTTGCCTTTCCAGCTTTCCATAAACAACTTATCTCATTCAAAATTCAAAATTCAAAATTCAAATTCATTATCTCCACGAACCAAATTTGCAACATGCATCCAAATCTGATATGAGTGTTTCATCTTATGTAACTCCATCTTCTTCTAGCAAGTATTTCGGCTATCAAATGTGAGTTCGTATGCCCTAATCCAGTCACTTTATCTTATCAAAGCCGCTCCATTGATGTGTTGCTTGCTTGAGGTTTTTTTGTTTCGTATTCTCGGTTTGGTTCCCAATCAAGGTTAGCAAAAAAACATTTACTCATATATTTGATGATTTGTTTTCAAAAATAATCTGACCAACAATTTATATTTCTGCAAAATAGAGCTTTTTTTTTAATTCGTCCAGAATTGTTGCAATAAAGGTTTCTTCAATTGGTAAGCATAAGTTCTTTCTAATCCTTTTTATTAATTTTTATTTTATGTTTTCCCAGTCATAAAACCCCTAATTGGGGTAAAAAGAAAAAAAAACAACTAACTAATAACTTACATAAGTTACCCCCATTCATGTTTTAGCTACAAAAATACTGATTTGTTCTTTCCCATATTTTTTAGCTTGATGAAGAATGGGTTATTGCTGAAACTGAAAATGAAATTCCATTAAAAGTAAATCCTGACATTGTGTATACAGCAAATTTTAATTTAGTTTTGAGGAGAATTGATTTGGTGTTAAGATTCTTACATGGATGTATTAGTTTATAGATGGACCAATATGTCGTTCACGTTTTTTTTGTTGTCTAGTTAGATGTGTTAGTTGCCCTAAACGATGATATTTTTAAGTGCACCAAGTAGTCTTAGATTTCAAAGCCGTAAGTACAAAACGGAATAGCTTTGGCATCAATATTAGTAGTTAACTGTATGGCCTAATCTTTTTTCAAACCACAGTTTCTCTAGTCTTAAAGAAGATGTGAGAATTAAAAGCTTTTGACATTGTGACATTGATACAAACTTTTTAATCATAAGTTCGTCCTATAAAGATGCTCCAAAAGATCTTTCTGTAAGAGAGATTACAGTATTAAGAGAGATTACAATGTTTCAGATATCAACCAACTACCCACGGTATTTGTCACTCGACCGGATCTGTGACTATGGTCATATCACTATTGAGTCCGTTCACCCAATAGTGACGAATATCACTACTTAGGTTCGCCCACCTAAAGTGATAAAACAGCAGTAATGTGCACAATACCCCACATACCGGCTGTAATTTGGTGACTACATATACTTAATCACTGTAATTATAACTTTGAAAATAAACATGATTTTGAAAGTAATTTGATAAAAAGAGAATGACTCACATTATAAGCATGCAGATTCATACGGCCAAAGTTTAGTCTACAGATAAGCCTTGATATATTGCAGATTTATACGGGCAGAGCTTAGCCTATGGATTTAGCCTTGTAACCTAGTGCACACGAACTAGGTAGGTAACTTAATACAGCAATTACGATAACTCACGAGATTAAACCCTCACGACAAATGACAAAGTGCAATCACTTAAACATCCATCGGATTCACAACGAATGACAGAGTATTCCCCGAGTTCGGGTGGTACCCAAACATCCTGTCGGAATCACGACTAATGACAAAGGATAGCGCTTAAACATCCGGTCGGATAGTTTCAATCGATCAGACATTGAATCGTAGCAGCGATCGAGTTAATACCCGGTATCGTAGCAGAATTCGAGCTAGTGTGTGTTTGGTAGTAAACGGACTATATCTCGAAGCGTAAAACGAATTTGTTCGTCGCTCCAACGTAGGAATTCAAGTCCCACTGCCCTCTATTTATACTGGAAAAACGTCCCCCTCGCGTGTCGCAAGGGGTCACCTGGGCGGCGTCGCGTGGCGCGACGGGTCTTATTCCATCATAGGGTTGCCACGTTTCCAACTAGCTTGCATGAGTCGACGGAATATTAATTTTCGATTTCTACAGCGAGATATGAAGATAATTGTCAAGTGGGAATATCCCCCCTTGAGTTTTAGGGGCCCTGATCCTGATTCTGATTGTTATGAAAATTTTAGGGTTTATATAAAATTACTTGAGTGTCTCAATTAGGGTTTCTTTTTAGACAAAATATAAATAATAATAATAATAATAATAAAATAGTTTTTATGGTTTGGGACAAAAAGGAAATAAAATGATGAGAAAAGAGAATGGACCCACTTTGTAACTTTAGGGTTCAACTAGAAATTCTCCTGGTATAAATTTTGGGTATAACTTCTGAGCTATTTAAAAATATATAATGCACTCGTGTTAAGTATAATACCCCTAATTCAACCTTGTCCCTATGTCACGAGACAGAACCCCAACAACTTAGTCGGACAGAGCCCTGACATATGTTATGAGGTTCAGATCAATCGGAAAGGGTAGCGGTAATCTGGAGTTAAAACACTTAAAATAGGGCAGAGCCTTATTATTATTATTATTATAAAAGAAAAATTGAATCAAAGTGAGAGAGAGAGACGATATCTTAGTGAGAGAGTACAAAGAAAATGGTATATGATTGATCTAATTTATAGTTGTGTGGTAGCTTGAAATCCACGAAGTTCATACACGTACACAGGTCTTTTAATTTAATATTGGATGACTAACATACTTCACTAGCATACACGTGCAACTTTTATATGGACACCTATCTTTCTTTAATTGTTGCATTTTGTAGTGTACACGTATACTTTTCATGCAAAGTTAGAATTATGTAAATATGTTATTTCCATTTATTATATATAAAAATTGAGTAAAATGCACGGATAGTCCCTGTGGTTTTGCAAAGTTTCAGCTATAGTCCCCAGATTTTGGAAATTACACTCATAGTCCCTGTGGTTTGACAGTTTGTTACGCGGATAGTCCCTGGAGTGGATGGGGGTTAGTTTTCTCAGTTAAGTTGGTGTGAAATGACTATAATACCCTTAATATAAAATAAAATAAACAAATCAAGTATTTAAATATATAAAACATATATGTATGTATATACACACACTTACTGAACAATATGTATCTCTCTTTCTACTCTCTCTCTCTCTCACTAAAAACCACCACCACCGTCACCTCCACTGCCGCCATCACCACTCCCCACCACCGCCATCCCCTTCCACCACCACACCTCCGCCTCCTAAACCCATACCCGCCTCCACCATCAACCACCCATCCCTAAATCAACCACCCCTATCCACCTCACCCTGTCGCCTTCACCAACCCCACCACCCTCCACCACCGATCGTACAAATAATCTGAAACAGATTTCAAGATGAAGCTCGCAGCACCTGCAAATTTCAAATTTTGTACAATTTGATACAGGTTCTACGAAAATTTGTCAGAATTTAGGGTTTATTGGGGTTTAATTAAATCAGGGCAAATTGTTTTACCTTGTGAAACGACTACGATTGGGGGTTATGGAGGTGCACGATTGAGGGGGGGGGGTGCTCTGTGATTGACTCGAATTGCAGTATTTTGGATGGTTGTTACCTGTACCTAGGTTTCTGATGGGCGTTTTGAACAGTTATGATATCTGGATCTCACGGCCGGAGTCCGTAGGTTTCAGAAGATGAAGTGTGGTGTACATGAAATTTGAATTGTTGTTGCAGGTTTCAGAAGAAAGAAGCACACGAAATCTGATTTGTTGTTGAACCTGAAATAGTTTGTTGATGATGAAGAAATCTGATTGAACTCGAGGTTTCAGATCTGAATCTGAGTTGCACTTTATCTTCTTCAGCGATTTGGTTAAGATTTGATATTGTTTGTTTTTGTCCGTGTTGCAGAAATAAACATAGAAGAAAAAGAAGTGTTCCATTGTGTTGATTGATAATTGAAAACAAGAAGTTGCAGGTTTGTTGTGTGAAAACTAAAAAGGATGGTTGTTTTGTGTGATTTGGTAATCCAGATTTGTTCAGTAAGTGTGTGTATATACATACATATATGTTTTATATATTTAAATACTTGATTTGTTTATTTTATTTTATATTAAGGGTATTATAGTCATTTCACACCAACTTAACTGAGAAAACTAACCCCCATCCACTCCAGGGACTATCCGCGTAACAAACTGTCAAACCACAGAGACTATGAGTGTAATTTCCAAAATCTGGGGACTATAGCTGAAACTTTGCAAAACCACAGGGACTATCCGTGCATTTTACTCATAAAAATTAATGGGACATGAAAGTGGGATTGGACATGAAATTGAAAAGAAGACATGACAGATTCCTTATATGTCATTTATTTATTATTATTATTTTATTAATATTATTATTATTTTATTATAAGATGGGACAATAAAGTCCATTACATGAATTTCTTTTGATTAGTTTTATTAATTTATTTAGTAGGTATGTCCTACTTTAGTTTAAAACTAAAATTTCGATTTTTATTATTATTATGATTATTTAATATATATATATTATAATTAATTTAACCTGCTTTACTTATTTGGCGTTTATAACTTCTAAAGTATAGCGTTCTAGAAAATAATAAATATGTCATTAGAACGAGTATATTTTTGTCTACATTTTGAACCAAGTTTCATTAAAAATAGAGTAGGTTTAAAATACAATGTATTTTTATAATTTAATTATTATACGGTTTCTAGGCCCGTCTAGGAACTTCATATTTCTTACAGTCAACTTACCCGTAAGTTACCTGTCTAATAATATAAGTTTTTATATACTTTTATTTTATTAGAAAGGTCACCCATATACAGGCCAATTAATTAGTATAATATTTCAACCAACTTTATAAAATAGTATTTAAAACTATTTGGGTTGAATATTTATATTAAAAATAAACTAGTTATTAGTTACTAGTGGTTAATAAATTTGACCAAACCTATAATTCTTATATATAAAAAAAATATAGGAATGTTACATTCTCCCCACCTTGTTTTAAATCTCGTCATCGAGATTTGGGTTACGATATTTCTTTTAGACTTATGTCATATTTTAGTTAATAAAAACAATATTAAGGTAGATGACACAGAATTAAAATATCAAATTTTGTGAATAAGAGTTGTATAATAAATAGGATTCAATGGTTCAACTGAATTAGTTCAAGAAATCGATGACAAACGAATGAGATGAAATGATATAATTTCCAAGGTTACTAGGTTCAAGCCAACAGATATATGATCAATAGATATTTAAAATGAATGTGAATGACTTTTAGAATTAATAAAATTCTTTATCAAAAGAAAGCTTACTTTGATTGGCAACTGAGGAAGACTTAGAATTGACAGGTTCCAAATGAAATAAAAGCATGAAAAAAAATGATTTGTAAAATATTTATGATATTAGAAAATCAAAGTGTTGAGATGAGTGAATTGCAAAGATACACCAAAAGACAATAGAGTTGGTGTATTATTGTTTAGAGTTCCAAGTTGTTTTAATTGTGAAACAATGTGATAGTACATTATTAGTGACCATATTTTTTCATACTATGTTCTAGAGATCGAAATATAATAAGAATAAGTTGTTTTGGCATGACCAATTATTATATTATATTTGTAAAGCAAATGTAATATATATTATTTGTGTCCCTGTCTGAACCGTATCTTACATATCAAATATAAATACTATGTAATATATATTATTTGTTACGCATTTTTACTATATGTAAATGGTCACCACTTTTAAATAAATATTATTTTAGTATTTTACTATACTATGTAAAATAACTTATATTTACTATGTAATATATATTACAAAACACCGCAATGAAGTTATTACTTTACAAAATATTTTAGTATTATTATTTTGTAAAAGAAATCACTATTATTTATAATGTTAAATGAAAGTTGTAAATAAAGGTATAAAAATATTTATTGTATAAAAGTATTTGTAAAATATTTTGTAAATATATAACACTTAGTGGGTCGATTCTATGTGATTACTTATTTTCATTTTGAAACCATATAACGTTGTGAATGTATTTACAAATGTTGTAAATAAGTGAAAACGGGGACTATTATTATAGATTACAATGTTCCCCTAACCCAACGTAGTTGATGACTACCATATTATTCTTATATAGTCATTTTCTTGCCAGAACGTTACGGTACATAGTTACCACAAAACATGTGATAGACAATTATTTATATAATTTTATTCGTCCCTCTAATTCTTGTATTGTTTTATAAAAATGTATTTTCTCCTTACAGTACAAAATATATATATTTTATATACAATTTAAAATTTGATAAATAAGTATGATGACTTAATTTACATATATTAACTAGTCATTATCATGGGTGGATATTGGTTAGTGCTGCCTTGTTTAAGCATAGGTGATCAGTCCATGCCTAACTAAGGCTAGGCTATCCAATACATGCCTTTGACAATAACCCTAATACCTAAAAATAATTCTAACACTATTACTATTAATATATTATTACTAATAATAAATAACTAAACAAAATTTTAAATGAGAGTATACCTCAAACATAATTTTATACATATATATAAAAATATAAATTCTTCACCTCAATGGTTTTAACAAAATTCATTGACTTGATATCAAAGAGTCACCGTTTTGCAATAATGCGGTTCATAGTGAAAAAAGCGGAATGATATTTGAGTTTGGATAAAATAACAAATCGGAATGAAGCTCTCCAGTGGTCTTCATAAATCAAATGAACCACATGCGTAACAAACAGTGCATGTGTAACGTGTGAATTTACCAAGAAATGAAATAGATCAATATTCACTACTATGAAAGAAATCCTTATGGTATGATAACCATTAGGGGAAGTAGCAATGCAAAAGTCTATTCACAGAAGTTAGAACTTTAACAAAAGAAATTTAAGAATTTTATCTGGAATTTTGTGTGATAACCGTTGTTAAGTGACATTACCAAGGAATGTTTAATAAAATGAAATAGGGAATTTGCAAAGGTATGTGACTCCTTTTGCAGTGATAATAATTATGACTCTGATTAGACTGTGCACCAATGGTTGTGAAATCTTGTTACAACGTACCTCATCGAGATTCATGTCGTTTGTAGGATCGCGTAGCAAAGTGCTTCTTTTTGATTAATAGTTCTTCTACTGACGGAATTAGCATTGGTGTCATCGTGCCCAATTGATATTTTCCAAAGGTCTTGTCCTGGAAGTCGTGTGTGATATATTTCAACGTCTGTGGACGTATTATTTAAGTTTCATGTGTTTTCTTGTGCATTAGCACAACTTTACATGCTTCTTACTTGCGGTAATATTTTATGGTAACGCATTGGAAATTCTTATACTTTTGATGGTGTCCCAACTTAAAGGGTTTCCATTGTTATTAGTGTCGACCGAGTTACGAGGTAGATGATCAAACGAAATAATGTTTGATATCGGAAAAGAGATTCTTGATAAAGAAATCTAGACACAGATGCTTGTGTTTTATTCCAAATTGTCAATCCTTATGGTTTTTGGATTTCCTTATAAATATACCTATCTATATAATCATATATTTCACATGCTGTAATATACATACCCTTAGTAAGGTTAATGTATTTAACAAAATTATATTTCCAAAAACAAGTCAGATATCAGGTCATGATACTATTTAGGGAAATCTTGTCACTTGTTTGACATATTATATACCCCGTCTTATCCGGTTCACGCCGGAGAGGTAACTTCAATATATCCGAACAAGCTGGAGAGTCTGCTACACCATACCCAGTCTTGTCGGAGAAAATTTTCTATTTCCCATAAATAGTATCTTTGCAAGATTTTTAAAAGTGCCTCTTTTATTCAGGCTTTTATCCAGAATTAGGGAAATTTGTATTCCCGTAACATATCTTTTTCTAGACCAAGTAATATCACTAAGCAAGAATTAATAGCAATTAAGTGCTATTGCGTGCAATGTTCTAGTCGTCGTTCTTACGGCATACCAAAATCCATCATACTTTATTTACACAAGTACCTAGCTTATCTCGAAGCTTATACTAAGGCATCTTTTCTTAAGTTCAAGTCTAAATGCTATCATGTGTGCTACCAGTTAATAACAATGTCCTAACTCTTTTATATAAGCTTAGGTATTATTATTACAACACCTATAGGCTTAAAGCAGTGGCTCTGATACCACCTTCTGTCACGACCCCCGACCCACCCTGGACGGAATCGGGAGCCGCGAACAGCCAAGTGGTACCGGTGATTATTTTGAAAAATATTGCAGCGGAAATTTCATCAGGACCGTGAGTTAGGAAAAATATCAGAGTTTAAAAACACCGGATTTTATTTATTAAATAGTTGGGATAAACCCAAATTTTACAAAGGTAGCTTTAATAAGGGATAACCCAATTACATAAAACAATATTTCTTAATTTCATTTAATTAATAAAATAAGCCACTTCTTGAAGCCTTTCAATGCCGTATCCATATCTTACTCCAATCTACTGTAATTACCTGAAACGCGTTTTAAAAAGGTTTTGTCAGCAGGAAATACTGGTGAATCGTTCTATTTATTTAAATGACACCGTTGTTATAATTTACAGTATTAAGAGAGATTACAATGTTTCAGATATCAACCAACTACCCACGGTATTTGTCACTTGACCGGATCTGTGACTATGGTCATATCACTATTGAGTCCGTTCACCCAATAGTGACGAATATCACTACTTAGGTTCGCCCACCTAAAGTGATAAAACAGCAGTAATGTGCACAATACCCCACATACCGGCTGTAATTTGGTGACTACATATACTTAATCACTGTAATTATAACTTTGAAAATAAACATGATTTTGAAAGTAATTTGATAAAAAGAGAATGACTCACATTATAAGCATGCAGATTCATACGGCCAAAGTTTAGTCTACAGATAAGCCTTGATATATTGCAGATTTATACGGGCAGAGCTTAGCCTATGGATTTAGCCTTGTAACCTAGTGCACACGAACTAGGTAGGTAACTTAATACAGCAATTACGATAACTCACGAGATTAAACCCTCACGACAAATGACAAAGTGCAATCACTTAAACATCCATCGGATTCACAACGAATGACAGAGTATTCCCCGAGTTCGGGTGGTACTCAAACATCCTGTCGGAATCACGACTAATGACAAAGGATAGCGCTTAAACATCCGGTCGGATAGTTTCAATCGATCAGACATTGAATCGTAGCAGCGATCGAGTTAATACCCGGTATCGTAGCAGAATTCGAGCTAGTGTGTGTTTGGTAGTAAACGGACTATATCTCGAAGCGTAAAACGAATTTGTTCGTCGCTCCAACGTAGGAATTCAAGTCCCACTGCCCTCTATTTATACTGGAAAAACGTCCCCCTCGCGTGTCGCAAGGGGTCACCTGGGCGGCGTCGCGTGGCGCGACGGGTCTTATTCCATCATAGGGTTGCCACGTTTCCAACTAGCTTGCATGAGTCGACGGAATATTAATTTTCGATTTCTACAGCGAGATATGAAGATAATTGTCAAGTGGGAATATCCCCCCTTGAGTTTTAGGGGCCCTGATCCTGATTCTGATTGTTATGAAAATTTTAGGGTTTATATAAAATTACTTGAGTGTCTCAATTAGGGTTTCTTTTTAGACAAAATATAAATAATAATAATAAAATAGTTTTGATAAAGATTGACAATAATTATATTGATAAAAATAAAACGTTATTGACGATTACAAAAATGAAAACATACCATTTGTAGAGCACGTTGACTGTTTAACATATATTACAAATTAGAATAACTTCTGTTCACATGCCAGACCTGCACAGCCATATTTGTTGTACGTTAGTAAATTACAAAACCACCCCTCTAATAAGTCAAAGATATATTAAAAACAACTTGTACAAAACATGCAAAGTTGCAATGCAATCAATGTACGGTTGAGGCTCTTCGTCAACTTCCTTTTTTAGAGCAGCTTTAAGAATACTATTAACATCAACCCCTTGTCTTTTTAAAAGTCCTACAAATACAAAACAATCATTAACAAAATGTGAAATAATAACAAAACTTAGTTATAAAAATAGTATGACATAACTAACCAGCCACCTTGCATCTAGCCTGTTTAGATATTGTAGATGTCTCATCTTTAAAATTTAAATTGTTAAAATAGTAATTTGAAACAATAAATGTTTAAAGTCATAATAATAAGTAAATCTAAACTGTTAAAAGAAAGATGTCCCGTCTTTAAAATTTAATCTGTTAAAACAGTAACAATTACATAGGAAATTGAAAACTAATAAAACATTTAAAATCTAATAAAAGGAATTAAGGAATTTTAACTTTAACTCCATCCAGTACTGAACTTCTTGGTGTATATCCTTGAGGTTTGTCATAAACTGCAAGTCTCTATCACCAAATTCAACGTTGGGGGGGGGGGGGATAATGCACGGTTCTCCCCACCGCCGGAGTGATCCCACTCCGGGAGCCGCTACCCTACCAAGCTAGCTCCGCGGTGAATTCCCCTTACCGAGTTCTTACCCTGGACGACATATGCCACTCCCAATACTCGAACTCGGGACCTCTGGGAAGAGGTGGGTGTCGGTGGCCAACTGGGCTACCCTAGTTGGTTACCAAATTCAATGTTACTCGCAACACACAAGTCACGAACTGAAGTGGTTGGCATTGCCATCAAATTTCTCGAAACCTGGCCTCTTGTCAGCAATCCAAGTTGTAATCCATCAAAACACCTCTTCAACTCTTGAAGAGTAGTCTTGTCTGCATAAACTTGCTCCTCGATTTGTTTAAGAAATCCCTGCTTCAAATCATCAGATTGTACAGAGGTTGATGCCATAGTTATATTTTGAAATGATATAGTAAATGAATCAGTATATGATGCACAATCATATATGACAATGATATTATATAGAGAAATAAAAATTAAATATCTAACAACCTAAAGGTCCGAATTAAATGCAAATATTAAATTAAAATTAATATTTAAAATGTAAAACACAAAAATAAATTTTGAAATCAGTGTACATTTAATTATTTAGCCGCTAAAATTATTAAAATACGCGTAAATTTACTTTGAAAAATGACTTTTCATTGGAAAGCAAATAGAATTAAATATATACTGAGTAGAATGATTATTTACAAACCCAATGGGCGAAATTTAAAGTTTAGAAAACACGTTTTCATAATTATGGATTGTCTCTTCGTTTAACGTATTATACATTGTAAAACTATAAAAGGGGATGATTAGTTTAATACAAAACATCAACAAACAACCTTTAAAAAACTCTTAATCTAAAACGCAACCAACATTGTAAATGGCAAAAAGAAGCTTTTACCATTGGGGGATACCAACGAAGTAAAAAAAAACTTTTCAAGATGGTCACTTGAAGAACAGAGAACAGACGAAGAAATAAACATGAAAGTTGGTATTCTAAGGGAAAAATACTATAACCAAACCTGGAGTAGTATTGCATTGGTTGATGAAGTTCTGTAACATCCCGAAAATACGAATTTCTTAAATTGCAATTAGTTTGCAAATAAAGTAGTAAGATAAACTAACTAGGAGTGACACTAACCTAGTTAGTTAAAGACTTAAGAGTAGTTAAGGGTTAAAACAAATAAAGAATGGAAGTTAGAGGGCCAAAGGTGTTAAAATGAAAACTAATATTAATAAAATAAAATAAATAAAACACAAACACCCTTGTCTGTGTTTTGTGGAGATCGACCAGGAGACAGGGGCGACCCAAGCTCCTCCTCAAAACCCTAGTTCAGCATAAAATTGATCAATTGAAGGCTAATTTCTGTCCCAAATCAAAATCCGAACATAGATTAGTGATCCTCATCACAAGGGGGTTACAAGGTATGTAAAATTTGGTGTTAATTCTCTGTTTGAAATTCTCATGAAATTGGGAAATCTGAAATTTATGGTTGCATGTTTGTTTTATGATGGATTAGGAACATTAGTTGTGTAAATTATTGTACTAGTGTTTTAGAGAGTTAAAATGGTGATGACAATCACAAGAGCATTAAGCCATGAGATTGGTAAAGAAATGCGGGTGATAATAAGCCTCGGATGTTGGGTATAAAGTGCCATAAATTTACTAGCAAGATGGTAGTTAATTGTGTGAAGTTGGAATGGGTCGAATAATGTCATAAGTGACTTTTAGTTGTTCGGCCCGTAAGTTAAAATTTTGGTATGATAATTGTAATAGGCACGTTGGTAATGAATTTACAGACGTATAGGAAAAAGAATCACTAAAAACGGACTTACGAATCAAAAGTTATGCCAATTTTAAGTTGGGATTTGAATAAACATTGAGCTGGGTATGTATAGCAACAATTAAGCAACATTCTGTGAAAAAGAGGGCTAGGCGTCACGAGAGGCCCCTAGGCGTCACGCGGCGCCCCCTAGCTCCGGAAAAATGTTATTTTTTTGTTGTTTGACTCTTGGAACTTGTTTATATCCATTCTAACATTATCAAAACTGACATCTGATGTGGTTTTGACCTTAGGTGACGTTGGAAACTAACCGGATGGCGATCGAGCGAGCTTTTGAAGAACCGAACACAATTTGCAAGCTTCCGCGCTAACTAAGTCTATGTTAAACAATGCCTTTGGGATAACTTCGTCTAGACAATGCTTTTGATGTAATGGATTGTTAATCATGTTTTGAATGTTTTAAGCTAGTCGGTAGTTGACTAGTAGACGTTACTTGAAACCTTTATTTTGTATTTTTGTTAAACCAAGGCATTATATATCAAGTTTGGTATGATTTTATTAAACTTATATTAGAATTATTAGTAGGGTGTTACAAGTTGGTAATCAGAGCTTAAGGTTGTCAACAAAGTGTTCGGTTCAAGCTTGATCGATCGTCCGGTAAGAATTAACTTATTATTTTAATAGATTATATCTTATGTAAGAAACGAGAAGTGAATAGACGTGCATGGGAAGAGTGTGTTAATTCACTTAAACACGGAAAATGCACCAAATGTGAACGGTTAAAGCAAGTTAGGAACTTGGCTAAACCGAAACAAATGAAGCAATTTTATAAATGAAATGTTTAACGTTTAATGTAAACATTTCAGTTTCAAGATGTCGGAAAGAAATGATGATGATCCGGTGCAGACAAGCACCGAACAAATGAAAGAGATAATTACCGAAGAGGTAGGAAAGGCAATTGAAGGAAGTCTATCCGGGTTTATAGACAAAATTCAAGGCACGGTGTTGTCACTTGTTGAAGAGCGAGTCAAAAGGTTGGAGGATAGTGTCAACCTTATGAAGGAGAAATCGGGAGAACGTAAAGGGTGTTCATATAAAGAATTTATGGCATGTAAACCGCCAATCTATAACGGGGAAGTTGACCCGATAATTTGACAAAGATGGTTGGGCGACATTGAAGGGGTGTTTGAAAGAGTTCAACAACGTTTAAACAAGAAAATGGGTTACAATTATGGTTATAGTTTTCAAAAGAAACCAAACCAAAATGGTAATTTCAAAAAGAATGGATTAGGTTTTATTCCACCGAAAAACTTTAAAAATGAGAAAACTTATAAACCAAAAACTGTTTTTGTTTCAGGAACAAGTGCTGAGAAAGAACAAAAGAGTTCATTCTGGAAGCAGACGAACAATGAATTCCTTGCGAAGAAGCAAGATGAGATGAAGAAAAATGTTGCTCAAAAGAAGATAGAGACAAGAACCTGTTTTCAATGTAAAATAGTTGGTCACATTGCTAGAAATTGTCCAAAGACAATTCAAACAAAACAGGGAGTCTCTGATAAACTGAAAGAAAAGATTGTTGAAAAAACTGAACTTACAACCAGAAAATTTAATGGTTTTGAAAATTCAACTTTTGAGGTTGGTGAATGTTCAAGAAATGTTTTAAAAAGAAAAGAAAATTTGAAAAACCAAAAGTGGGTGGTTAAAGGTTCAGGAAATAGTTCGGGTGATGAATCTGATTCCACAAAATCAGAGGAGCCACAGGTTGAGATTAAAAGTGAAAAATCAGTTCCAACTGTGGATGATGTGACTTTTCCACCACTGAGGGCTGAAAATTTTAAGAAGAAAATTGGTAAAGTTGAGATTTCAAACCAATTTTTTTCAGAAAATAAAGATTTTGATGTTGAGAAAGCCTTCAATTCCAAAGTACATAACATTTTTGGAAAAATGGTTGACAGGAAGGTAAAGGGAGTCAAGGAGTTTTACGAGAAGAAAACAATGATGCAAGGTAAAGTATCATCCATGGTTTGTGACCAGGATGGTACCTACTACGAACAGTAAAATCCTGGACTTGCCGGAGCTCCCAAGTTGGTAATCGTGGAGCAGGAATCGGCATCATTCTTATATTGTGTGTTGAAAAATTGAAAATTAGTCACAAGTATGACTTGCCGGAACTCCCAGGTTGGTAAGCGAGGAGTAGGAATTGGCATCTTGAGAATTCAACCTACATATGGTAACCTACATGTGATATTGGTTGGTAAGCCATGGTTGAAAAAGGTTTTTACCTACAAGTGGTAAAATCAAGGTCATTAGTTTGAATTTGATTGAACTATTTTTACAAGTGGTAAATCAGGGACATTAAGTTGTATCTGATTTCCTACAAGTGGTTGAGAAACAAAATGATGAGTTTATCCCCTAATCTATAAATGTTATCATCAATCAACAACATTTATTTTCCGGAAAAACCATTTGATTAAAACAAACTTAAGTGTTTTGAAATCAATGGGAAAATAGTTTGTTGTGAGGGGGAGTTCTGATTGTTTATGCCAAGTGGATGGCGATTTGAAGCGATTCGATATCAGTTGTTACGTTTCTTGTACAGTTTGTTTTCAAATTTCCTAAAATGTGTTTGCATTTTAGGGGGAGTAAGATTTTTTAGAAAATCCAAAAACATTTGAAAATTTGAAAAAGACAAAAACATAATAAAATTTAAAAATGAGTTTTGTTGAAGAAAAGAGGAAATGATAGTACATCAGTGGACAATCATGGCATGCTAAAGAATTGGAATGTTTAAAAGTGATAAACGGTCTCACTGGTGATATGCCAGTAGATTTTTGCACATTTAGTAAATTGTGACGAGATATAAACCTAAATTTCAAACTTGCTTATATCGTGGGGAAACATCTCTCGGATATATGGGTAACCCCCGAAATCTTGTTGAGGTCCCTCTTTCTGAGATACTAGGTCTTTATACTTAGTGATATCTGGGGTATTATCCCGGGACTTCTGATTTTGCGGAAGCAATGGCCTAGTCCCCGAATAATACTTTCTGCTTGCTTGAAATATAGCGTCACCCTCAGCAAAAATGATGAAACAATAAAATTGATAATCATTGCTGTTGTAAAAAAGATCCTCTAAAGGGGACACACCGTAAACTCGAGCCGTCATCTCTCTGCTGAACGGAAGTTCTGACCTGAGCTCTCACGGTTTCGCATCTAATCCCTTACAGATATCATCTGTGGTATACTCACCTGTAAGACTGTATATTGGGATCTGGATACGGGAGTATATTCTGAGGTGGGACACGCGATTAAGTTTAAGTTTTTAAGACATTAATCTCGTATCTCGAAACAGTTGAACTATGTGTAAAAATTTAAGTGGATCAGTATACTGACAATCTAAGTGAATCGTTTAGAACTTAAAATGTTTAAAGCTTAACGGTGTTGGTGATTTGTCTGAAAAACTGATATGATCCTTTTACACAAACTCACAAAAATAGTGTCTGTAAATATTTCTTTACTGCATTTATGTTCTTTCAAAATCCAAAAAGATTTTAGTGTGTTTTAGCATAAATTTTGAAAAATTCAAAAAGATTTTTAACAACTGATGTTGGAGAGCTGATTTTCAAAATTCCAAGTGCTAAACTTGATGAACAGGTTTGGGAAAGAATGTATGAAAAAGTTGTATTTTCAAGTCATCATCAAAGTTTAAATCATTTTTGAATGATACTTGCAAGTGGTTTCAAATTTGCAAAATTTTAAATTTGAGAAACTTATGTTTATGGTAGAGAGAATGCAGGTTACAAGTTTAAGACCTGAATATGGTGATTTCCAGATAAAGATCCCAGCAGATTGAGAGGGGGAGTCTAAAGACAGTCAAGAGAATGGTTAGAGCCAGTGGTTGATCCTGGAGCCATATTCTCGCAGTTGACTGATTCTGGAAAAGATAGGGATAGAGGAAAAGATTGATTGAGGATGCTTACAATGGAGAAACTTTGGAAAGTGTGAGCAGACTGATAAAGACTGAAGGTTTGACAACCGAAGACTCGACACTGAAGACTCGTCAACATTCGAGGGGGAGTCTGTTAGTGCATGCGTCTGTCGACTTCGTCTTGTATCAAGTCGTGTAATAGAATAGATGAAACAAGTCACGCAGTTCAAGATTAACAAGATACAGAGATGAACAAGCCAGTTCAAACGAAGTGGCAGTTCAAACGAACTGGACCAGTTCGTACGAACTGGACCAGTTCGTACGAACTGGAAATACTTGTTCAAACGAACTGGTGAGAGTATAAATATGTGACTTGTTGTTTTCATTTGTAACTTTTAGATTCCGGTAGCGAAGCTCTGCCGAAGTGTCTCCTCGTCTGTAAAAGTGTTCTAATCAATACAAGAGACAATTATTAGTGAATATCAAGCTGAAACAAACTCTGATTCATTGAATTCCGCCTTTAAATCAGTTTAGAGCTCTTCTAAAGACTCGTTCAGATCGATTCTCGATCCTACATGATTTCATTACCTATGGAACGGGTCAGTTGAGAGGACAAGCCAAAGATTGGTGGGATAATAAAAAGAATGAAATAGGGGCCGAAGCGGCAAGGGCCATGTCATGGGAAGAGTTTAAGACGCCGTTTCTTAAACATCATAGTCCCATGGTGGTCATTAATAAAATCAAGGAAGAGTTCATGCAACTTAGGCACAAGGGTGAAACCACAGACAAGATTACGGCGATGTTTATGGATAAGATGAAGTTTAGTAGTGAATTGGTGACGAATGAAGAACAGAAGATATATTACTACTATAACATGTTGAGCGCTGAATATAGGGAGTTTATGACTCCTTCAAAATACGAGACCCTTAATGAGATTATAAATGTTGCTCGGGAACGTGAAATCGAGTTGAAGAAGCAAGTTGAAAGGGGTGAGCGAAGGGCACAGGATGTGAATCCAAGCCCTACAAAGAAAGCTCGAACTGGGGAATTGGGAAAGAAGGTTGATGCTAAAGGCGGGTCGCCAAGTTGTAAAGTGTGCGGGAAAGGACACAAGGGAGAATGTCGGTTCAAAGACAAACCATGCCCCATATGTAGTAAGACGGGGCACACGGCGTCACTATGCCCGGGTAAAGTCTCAGTTTGCTACAAATGTTTTCAACCCGGCCACAGAAAGTCCGAGTGCCCAGACTTAGTTGGAAAGAGAGACGTTAAAGAATCTCCAACAGAAGCTCCTAAGGCAAAGGCTAGGTCCTTCCAACTTACCGCTGCTGAAGCAAAAACAGAACCCGATGTGGTCTCAGGTATATTCACAATTAACTCAATTCCAGCACGTGTATTGTTTGATACGGGTGCGAATAAATCCTTCATTTCGCATGGATTTATTCGACATCCTTCATTTGTATTGACGAAATTATCTGTGCCCTTAGAAGTTGAAATAGGGGACAAGAAAAGTTTTATAGTTTGTGATATTTGTCGAGGCTGCAAATTAAGCATCGATGATGAAGAATACCTGATAGATCTAATCCCGATGTCAATGGGGGAATTTCAAGTAGTCGTTGGGATGGATTGGCTATCTCAGCACCACGCGAAGGTCGTGTGTTTTCGCAAGGAGATAAAGCTAATATCTCTGAGCGGGAAACACGTTACTATTTATGGCAAAAAGGAGGCAACCCCATAATATGCTCAATGTTGAAAGCTCACAAGCTTATGAAGCAAGGATGCAAGGCATTCATGATATACGCAAATGAGCCCAAGAAAGAATTACCGAAGATTGGAGATGTACCCGTAGTACGTGACTTTGAAGATGTATTTCCGGATGATTTACCGGGAATGCCGCCCGAGCGGGAGGTAGAGTTCGGAATTGAATTAGTTCCGGGCGCGAAACCCGTAGCAAGAGCACCGTACCGACTTGCACCATCGGAATTACAAGAATTAATGTCGCAGATTTAAGACTTGCTCGATAAAGGATTCATAAGGCCGAGTGTGTCTCCTTGGGGCGCGCCCGTGCTATTCGTGAAAAAGAAAGACGGAAGCATGCGCATGTGTATCGATTACCGGGAGTTAAACAAACTCACGGTAAAGAATCGATACCCGCTTCCGAGAATAGACGATCTATTCGACCAATTACAAGGCGCGAATTGGTTTTCAAAAATTGATCTTAGATCGGGGTATCACCAACTAAAGGTCAAAGAGGAAGATGTGCCGAAGACGGCTTTCCGCACGCGATACGGACATTACGAATTCCTCGTGATGTCATTTGGGCTAACAAATGCACCCGCGGCTTTCATGGACCTCATGAACCGGGTTTGCAAACCAATGTTGGATAAGTCAGTCATCGTGTTTATCGATGATATTTTGGTGTATTCAAAAAGCGAAGCTGAACATGCACACCACTTACAAGAGGTGTTAGAGACACTTAGACGAGAGAGGTTGTATGCGAAATTCTCTAAATGTGCCTTTTGGTTACGAGAAGTGCAATTTCTTGGCCACATCATAAGTGCCGATGGAGTATTGGTAGACCCGTCAAAGATCGAGGTCGTGTCAAAATGGAATCCCCCGAAGAACCCTTCGGAAATTAGAAGCTTTTTGGGGCTTGCGGGATACTATAGGAGATTCATTCAAGATTTCTCCAAGATTGCGTCACCGCTAACAAAACTAACCCGGAAGGAAGAAAAGTCCATTTGGGGTGTTGAACAAGAAAGAGCGTTTCAAACGCTAAAAGAGAAGTTAACTCAAGCTCCGGTACAAACATTACCGGACGGGGTCGAAGACTTGGTGGTTTATTCGGATGCTTCACTATCGGGGCTCGAAGCTTTTTGGGGCTTGCGGGATACTATAGGAGATTCATTCAAGATTTCTCCAAGATTGCGTCACCGCTAACAAAACTAACCCGGAAGGAAGAAAAGTTCATTTGGGGTGTTGAACAAGAAAGAGCGTTTCAAACACTAAAAGAGAAGTTAACTCAAGCTCCAGTACTAACATTACCGGACGGGGTCGAAGACTTGGTGGTTTATTCGGATGCTTCACTATCGGGGCTCGGATGCGCTTTGATGCAACGGGGCAAGTCATAGCTTATGCCTCGAGGCAATTGAAGGTACACGAGAAGAAATATCCCACGCACGATCTCGAGTTGGCTGCGGTGGTATTTGCATTAAAAATATGGAGGCACTATTTTTATGAGGTAAAGTGCACCATATTCACCGATCACAAAAGCTTAAAATACTTCTTCGATCAGAAGGAGTTAAATATGCGACAAAGGCGATGGTTAGAAACGGTGAAAGATTTCGACTGTGAAATACACTATCACCCTGGAAGGGCAAACGTGGTGGCGGATGCCCTAAGCAGAAAAGCAGATTATGTCCCAATACGAGTATGATCATTGCAGCTCATTGTGACCTCGGGCTTACTTGAACGAATCCGAGAGGCACAAGATGAAGCAGTAAAGACGGAAAACTGGAGAAAGGAAAGGATTGTTGGCCAAGTTAAAGATCTCGAAGTAGGCAACCACGGTTTGAAAACACGTTTCAATAGAATTTGGGTTCCTAACACATGTGGAGTTAAAAAGCTTCTACTCGATGAAGCTCATAAGTCCCGTTATTCCATCCATCCGGGAGCGACCAAAATGTATAACAACTTAAAGCAAAACTATTGGTGGCCCGGAATGAAAAGAGATGTGGTGAAGTACGTAGAAAAATGTTTGACATGTCTACAAGTTTAGGCGGAGCACCAAAAACCATACGGTAAACTTCAACCGTTAGAAATTCCGGTTTGGAAATGGGAACATATTACGATGGACCTATTAACCAAGCTACCAAAGACGAATCACGGTTTTGATGCCATATGGGTAGTGGTGGATAGATTGACGAAAAGTGCTCACTTCATTCCGATTCGTGAGACTTATACGTCAGAAAAGATGTCAGAAGTTTACACTAATGAGATAATAGCACGTCATGGAGTATCGGTATCCATCGTGTCTGATAGGGATACCCGGTTCACTTCAAATTTCTGGCGAGATTTCCAAGAGCAAATGGGAACCAAATTGTTCATCAGCACTGCGTACCATCCTCAGACAGATGGACAGAGTGAAAGAACAATACAAACATTGGAGGACATGCTACGAGCATGTATAATCGACTTTGGAGGAAGTCGGGATGTTTACCTACCATTGGTTGAGTTTTCGTATAACAACAGTTACCATGCTAGTATTAAGATGGCACCGTACGAAATGCTCTATGGTAGGAAATGCCGAACCCCGGTATGTTGGGGTGAAGTGGGTCCACGTGAACTCGCCCACCAAGATATAGTACGAGCCACTAACTAAAAGATTGATGTGGTTCGGGCACACTTGAAAGCGGCTCAAGATAGACAAAAGGCGTACGCTGACAAAAGGAAGAGGCCAATCGAATTTCAGGTTGGTGACAAAGTCATGCTCAAAGTATCCCCATGGAAGGGGGTTATCAGGTTTAGAAAAAGAGGAAAATTAAGCCCGAGGTTTATAGGGCCGTTTGCGATTATGGAGCGGATTGGCAAGGTGGCTTATCGCCTCGAGCTACCGGAAGAATTGAGTGGAATACATAACACGTTTCACGTGTCGTAATTGCGGAAGTGCCTAGCAGACGAAACAGCTTATATCCATTACGATGATATCGAAGTGGATAATAGCCTGAATTATGCGGTGAGACCAGTGGAGATTTTAGATCGAAAGGTCAAGCACTTACGAAATAAACAAATCGATCAAGTCAAGATCAAGTGGGAGCATAGGAAAGGCTCGGACACTACGTGGGAGTCCGAAGAGGAGATGCGACGTCTCTACCCTACTTTATTTGGTACGTACTTTGGTTTCGGGGACGAAACCCTTTTAAGGGGGGTGGACTTGTAACATCCCGAAAATACGAATTTCTTAAATTGCAATTAGTTTGCAAATAAAGTAGTAAGATAAACTAACTAGGAGTGACACTAACCTAGTTAGTTAAAGACTTAAGAGTAGTTAAGGGTTAAAACAAATAAAGAATGGAAGTTAGAGGGCCAAAGGTGTTAAAATGAAAACTAATATTAATAAAATAAAATAAATAAAACACAAACACCCTTGTCTGTGTTTTGTGGAGATCGACCAGGAGACAGGGGCGACCCAAGCTCCTCCTCAAAACCCTAGTTTAGCATAAAATTGATCAATTGAAGGCTAATTTCTGTCCCAAATCAAAATCCGAACATAGATTAGTGATCCTCATCACAAGGGGGTTACAAGGTATGTAAAATTTGGTGTTAATTCTCTGTTTGAAATTCTCATGAAATTGAGAAATCTGAAATTTATGGTTGCATGTTTGTTTTATGATGGATTAGGAACATTATAGTGTCTAGGGACAAACCCTAGACAAATACAAGTTGAAATCATGTGAATTTTAGTGAAATCTATGAACACCAATGTAGGTGATTAGTGGGTTATGTATAATTTGATAAACACTAGGAAATTGGGTGTTGTTCTAGTGTAATTTGACAATTGTGAAATGACTTCAGAATTTTAGAAGCTAACAATTATGTAAAATGGGTTGATTGATGTGAAATTCGGGCTAAATGATAAACTAGGGACTTGCTATATAATCATGTAAAAAATCTGCCCTTAAAGTGTTTGTGAAAATGCCTCAAAGAAGGCTTAAAACTGAAATTCAAAGTTGAAACACATAATTATGATGTTTCGGTGTATTACGCGATATATGGTTTAAAGGGAGTTCTAAACATGTTATAAATGAACTCTATAGGAAAGGACGCAGGAGCGTCAAGCGGACAAGCAGGTGGCGAATCACGTTTGAAAGGCTTACTTTGAAGGTATGTAACTTGACCCGTTACATTAATCGAATTATTGTTAAATTATGCGAAGTCTCATTGTAGGATAATTATGGTGTCGATTGTAGCGACCATGATCGTTACTTAAATTAATAGGCTAAGAGTGATAAGAAATCGTTTGGTAGTCGTCATATTGGAGGATTCCACAAGACGAGCCAAACGGGTCGGTTAGTTGTGTAAATTATTGTACTAGTGTTTTAGAGAGTTAAAATGGCGATGACAATCACAAGAGCATTAAGCCATGAGATTGGTAAAGAAATGCGGGTGATAATAAGCCTCGGATGTTGGGTATAAAGTGCCATAAATTTACTAGCAAGATGGTAGTTAATTGTGTGAAGTTGGAATGGGTCGAATAATGTCATAAGTGACTTTTAGTTGTTCGGCCCGTAAGTTAAACTTTTGGTATGATAATTGTAATAGGCACGTTGGTAATGAATTTACAGACGTATAGGAAAAAGAATCACTAAAAACGGATTTACGAATCAAAAGTTATGCCAATTTTAAGTTGGGATTTGAATAAACATTGAGCTGGGTATGTACAGCAACAGTTAAGCAACATTCTGTGAAAAAGAGGGCTAGGCGTCACGCGGCGCCCCCTAGTTCCGGAAAAATGTTATTTTTTTGTTGTTTGACTCTTGGAACTTGTTTATATCCATTCTAACATTATCAAAACTGACATCTGATGTGGTTTTGACCTTAGGTGACGTTGGAAACTAACCGGATGGCGATCGAGCGAGCTTTTGAAGAACCGAACACAATTTGCAAGCTTCCGCGCTAACTAAGTCTATGTTAAACAATGCCTTTGGGATAACTTCGTCTAGACAATGCTTTTGATGTAATGGATTGTTAATCATGTTTTGAATGTTTTAAGCTAGTCGGTAGTTGACTAGTAGACGTTACTTGAAACCTTTATTTTGTATTTTTGTTAAACCAAGGCATTATATATCAAGTTTGGTATGATTTTATTAAACTTATATTAGAATTATTAGTAGGGTGTTACAAGTTCTGCATTCTGCTTAGTCAGAGTTCAAGGATAAGGCAGAGGAATTCATCACACAACTACCGAATCAGGATCAGAAGATTTGTGACATGTTAATTGATCTGCAAAATAAAAGAGGAAATGAAATTGAATTGAAGAAGGAGAGAGTGAAAGAATTTCTACAAGGTGTTCAATGGTAGTAGTACTCTTTTAATTTTTTTGAAAATCTAAGTTTTGTAATACTATTTAATATGAAATGAACAAAATTCGGAGTTTGATTTTTTGTTGTTTAGCATATACTTCCTTGGAAAAGATTGTCGAGTCTTTTTTAAAGATTAGAGTCAAGATTTTATTGAAGATGGAAAGGTGACCATCAATAAAACATGCAAGAAAACAATACATTTTGAAGGTCAAACTCAAAGCACTTCTTAGTAATTAAATAGTCAATATTTAGATAAAAACTTTGTTTAGAATCCACTTTATAATGATCTAATATAGGGACAATTTCACATCAACATATCAGCAACAAAATAAGCAAGCTTGACTAACAAAGTAAAAAAATGTAGATTTTACCATCAATGCAATAAAAAATTAAATAAATTTACCTCAAATGCAATACATAGTTTGTCCATTATTCTAGTCATATGAGGGTTATATTGTTTAATATCGCAACATCAACAGTTTTCAACACCTCTCAACACCTTGTACCAAACGAAAAATTCGATTCTAATAAGTTATAGTTAATAATAAAACAAAACCCATATTAGAATACCTGTTCTTCCTCATCAATAGTCATGCCCAACTTAGCAACCGTGAACATCAACTTGAACTCATCTTCAGTGACGGATGGCTTAAACCATGAGACTTAGCCACCTTGTATATCATTGTGAGTATACAAACTAATTTTAAAATGAAGTGCCAAACACGAAAAATGAAAAATAATTATGAATTAGAACAACCTTCCTAAGATCATGTTTACCACAGGTTTCATTGCATCTCCATTTCTAACACCTCCCGGGTAAAATCTTAACCTGAGGGAAACCATAAACGTCATTAAACACAAGCTGCATTGTTCTTCATCATTAAACACAATAAGTTATAGTTAACAATAACAGTAATAAAAAACAAAACCCATATTAGAATACCTGTTATGATTTTGTAGATTTCATGGAGCCTTTTTTTCATGGCCTTCTCCATATGCCTTTGAATTGTACCCAACCTACCAATGATCCATCATTGCAGCAAATGCTCCCACCCCAAGAACAGACGTTTTGTATTCAAAATATCCTCAGATGCTTGAACCTAGATAAAGGAAGTTGTTTCAAAAGTGAGCATGTGTTGTTGAATAACTAAAATCACAACATTAGTTGTAATAATTAACAAAGGAACTGATAATTGTTGTGCCTATACATGTTTTTTATGTTTGAAGTTATGATTATCAAATAATTAGTCGCTTAAATTCTACTTATTTAACAAAATAATCGATAAAATGACCTTAAAACCCTCTATGTGCCAAAAATAGGAGACGTTTAGTGAAATAAATGTCAAAATATCTCAAATTAGACTAAAAATCTGAAAAAGAAACTCATTTGTACTCTTATATAATCAAACTTGTTGCAGCTAGTAATAATTGATTATCCAAAACTGAATACATGCCCCTAGATAACCAGATAATCTGTTTCAAACTCACATCAAAACACCCTCATAAAGTGGGGATAACAACTATAAAAGTGTACCTTCATCATCAACAACAGACGTGTCCTCCACCGCCTCAGTTGGAGCTCTAACAGATTGTTGTCCAGAAGACTTTACATATGGTTCAACGCTGAAGGGGTTGTATTCTTTGTGCCAGCCTGTTCTCTAGGTGTTGATGATGCAGAAAGTCCTTTACTAACCTGCAACTTCCAGGAACAAGAACAATAATAAAAATAAGTTTTCCCAGACTTTCCATTCGCACATCTACATCAAAGAAATATGTATGCTCTGCAGTATGATTGCAATATACGTATTAATAAAAGTACCCAAAGTGCATTTTCTAATGTGAGACGAGACAAAGTTCGCCGGAATGAACGACCATCACGCCAAAGATAACCTGCAAAAACTACTATACTACAGAGTCAAAGCCACAATCGCTTATCATTGAAATCAGAATCAATTATAAAAAAACTGAAATCAATATATGAAAGCAACGCAGAGATAGAAATACATACATCAAATTAGTGGTGTAGGGTTTTTGACGAGCATCTATATACCTATTAGCATATACACCCAACGTTTATTTATACAATCAAAGTAGAAACCTAAACAATTAGTGGATTCATAACACATACGAAAGTGAAGATGATGTAGATGAAATCGAATAATGAAAGCGTACCAATCGAATCGCCAATGTAGAAGACGACAGACAAAGCTAATTGAATAAGCAAATTGGTATCAAGAATCTGAATATACAATATCTGAGTAAGCTGGGTGCTTCTCTCCGGAAGGAACCGATGGCTCAACGATGGTGATGCTTTGCTTCAAATGAAAGCTGGTTGTGATTTTTAAATCCATAAATAAAGAAAGCTAGTTGTGATTTTAGGGTTTCTCAAAAGAAGAGAAGAGCGTGCAAAAGGAACATGGTTTAGTTGGGGGGGGGGGGGGGGCAATGAATATGTTGCAAGGATTTTAATTACTCTTGGTTTTTGCTTAAAAAGGTTTAATTAAGTTAATTATTTTTTCTTTCCTTTATTGTTTAAAAATAGAAAAGGGATGACATCACAGATTGAAAAATTATCATTTTGAAATTCCTGCCTTAGATTGGGTGAATTTGGCCATATGACATCAGCCTTAATCCCCATTTATTAGATAAAAAGATTTAACCTTATCAGTATAAGCTAGTGTTTACTTTATATGTATGGGAATGAAAGACTGATTATGATTCCTCATTAAAGACTTAAAAAGTGTTTGATTGATAAGCCTCGATTTTGGAAATGGGTAACAAAGGATCAGGTAAAGTTAACTAGTCATTGTGGAGGCGGTACAATGTCACACCCCGAAATTATCAGAGCATTGGCGTGACCGGACTGGTATCGTCATTGCACAGCGGAAGCAAATAAGCAAAGACTTCTAGAAATGAACGCCCCTAAGTACTCGAGTCTCCAATGGTTCTCCTATTCCAACCGTGCCTTGTCTTAGAACTGTAACCTGAGAAAGAAACATGCGAAAAAGTCAACATAAAGTTGAGCGAGTTCATAGTTTGTTTGTAAAAGATTTGAAATAAATCTTTTGAGTTGTGAAAGGTTTGACATAAATCTTTGATATTGTGAAAGATTTGAAATAAATCTTTGGAATAACCGGTTTTTGAAATAGTATTGAGAAAATGAATTTAAAAATCATTTTCTTGCCAAGTTATATGGAAACGTTGTGTTTGTAATCACGTTATGTTCATAAAACCATGTATTTGTAAAGCCTTGTATTTGTAATGTTCGCATAACCGTCAATGCCCACCCTGACTTTGACTCCATACCCGCATAATGCTTTGAATTTGTATAAAACATGGTAGTTAATTTGTATGAACAAGAAGTTTCCGTAAGTATAAAATCCCTGGTATGTAGCAGATAAGGAAAAAGAGATCACCAATGGTTTGCAAGGCCATTGATATGTGTGAAGTGCAAGTAGGAAGACTCAAACCTAGCAAATTTATGCGTCGGGCACAAAGTCACCCCGAGGTCCGTTAACTGTTTGGCCTGGGGGTTGGGCTCGCTACACCCAGATAGATCTACCGCTCCTGTCCCTCGGTCCTACAATGAGGATTAATGGCCTCAAGTACCACCTACCCACTCACATGATCTAAGTAGTAACCCTCCTTACGCTAACCATACCATGTATAAAATAAATCCTTGGTCACCCTGACCAAATCCCTGGTCACCCTGACCAAGTTCCTGGTCACCCTGGCCGAATATCATTCACATTTCGAAAATAAGCATTTGTTCTTGTAAAAACCGGTAAGTTTAGTATAAACCTTTCGTAAATCATTTGTGTTCCTCGAAATCGCTTCGTAATATGATTTAGAAATACGAGTTTTGCGTTTGTTCAAAACTTTGTATGTTTTTGCAAAACGTGCTTTGTCTAAAAGTATGCAGTCTTTGTTTATCGAGAACTTTGTATGTTTCTGAAAAACGTGCATGTCTTTCCACCCCGAAAACATTCATAAAAATGTAAAACCGTAAAAAGTGGGGTTATGAACTCACCTGAATATTCTTGTGCAGAGCTAGCTAATTTACGACTTCGTGATGTCGTTTCCAAAATGAGACTCGCTAGCGTGCATTCTACAATATTCCTAACACGGAATATCTAATAAGTTCTAAATAAACGTAGTAACTAACTACGTGTCACCGAGCTCTACCGAATCGTTTGCCGAACGATTTGACAGTAAGTTGTTAACTTAATGGAAAAGATTAAGTTATATGTGTTTAGTCTCGTTTAATGTCAGCAGCAGTTTAATAAGTCTTGAAAAAGACTTAGTTTCCGAGAGACTTAAAATAAATAAATATTTATATAAAAATATATAAATATATCGTTGTAGGTGTGTTAGCCGTCTCGAGTAGTCATACGTGTATAAAAGAATATTTCTATGAAAATATCATATAACAAACTCGTATTATATATCGCGTTTCGTATGAAATTAATATATAATAACTTGTATTATATATATCACGTCTTGTGTATATTTGCCAAAAATATACGTATATGCCGTTGCGGCGCTTGAAATAAATATATAAAATATATTCATTTTATAAAGGAATTGTCGAAATTCCGAAGTTTATAATAAATATAATAATTATATTTATTTGTTGTAAATAAATTTCCGACTCGTCATTTATTGTAAGTTGTAAAGTATTATCGAAAGAAACTATATGCTTGTATTCGTCTTTCCAAAATATCATTTGAATCCGATGTTTGTTTTATAATAAAACGCGTTCCTTTTTACAGATTTTCTCGAAAAACGGGCAGAGTTTCCTCTGTTTTTGGACGCCCCGGACAACCAAGTTGTCGTTATATTTTCAAAGTTCACAAGATTCAACTAAAGTATATCAAAGTTGCTAAATATTAACATTAATGTGTTCGGTTTGAGCTCGTTCTCGCGTAATAATTAAAGTTCATAGAAATAAACTAAATAGTCGTGCCGTAAATCTTTACCGAATCTTCGTGTCGAAAAACCGAGCTGACCGAGTCAACTCACTGAGTTGACCGAGTTGGACCGAGTTGACCCGAACCGATTGACATCGAACCAACTGTTGACCGGGACCTGCTGACCCGAACACTGAGTCGACTCGGTTTGACCGAGTCAACTGTTGTTGACTGTTTGACCGCTGTTGACTCGGTTTGACCGAGTCAACCGAACCGAGATGTCACCCGAACCGACACTTGACTGAACCGAGTGAAACCCGAAACAAAATGAGTCCCGATCTGCAGCTGAGCCGGAATCCGAAACCTGGAAAACCCCGAACCAAAACTCGAGTTGACCCGTGTCAACCTTGAATCTGAAGGAGTGGACCTGAATCACCCGAACTTGAACCGAATCATCATCATTGACAACAACAGCAACATCATCATCATCATTGATCTTCACAAAAAGAAAAAAAAATGGGCAGAAGATTTACCGGAAAGTCTTGTCGGACAGAACCACAAACCACCGCCACTGCCGTTGAGACGGCGGCGCTGCCGCCTATCTCTGTTGCCGCTCGCCGGAGCCCAACGGCTCCTCATCTTTTCGTCGCTTCCTCTCTCTCCTCGATCTCTCTTTCTATCTCGCTCTCTTTCTCTCCGCCTCGTCTCTTCCTCTCTCCCGTCTCCGTCTTCGTCGCCGCACCACCACCGGACTGTGGTGGTGGTGGTCGTTGCCGTTCAATCGAGGGGGTGGGGGTGTCTTGCCCGTCGGAGAGAACCACCGGCAGCCGCCGGTTCCCTGTGGTTGCTCGCCGGACTGAAATCAGAGGAAGGGGGAGGGAGCCGAGAGGTGTGTTTGCTTTGAATAACAAGGGTTCTGGCTAGTGGTGTAGATGATTTCTTCATGAAGTCTTTGTAAGATTTTCAAAGAAAATCAAATATGCATATTGTATATGTTGGTGTGTATATGCAGATCGAGAGTGAGGGAGAGGGGAGTGAGGTTGTGTGTTGATTTGTGGAGGTGATAAGTCTTATATAGAGATTTGTAGATTTTGTAAATCTTGCACAATCTAGGCAAAAGATTTATAGAGATTTTATTAGATCTAGTATAATATGCGCAGGTTTAGGCTTGGGCCCGGGGCCCACAAGCCCATCTCGTGCGTAAGCGGCCCGTAATTCCTACGAGACCCGTTGTCAAATCCAGAACTCCGTTTAACGTCAAAATTTAAAATTACACAAAAATACGGTCGGTAGTCAACGTCTGCGTGTTCGTTCGTCGGTTGCGAAAAATCGCGTAAAATTGTATTTTGTCGTCTTTAATCCGTTTTTCAATCCGGTTTCGACTGTAGTCACAAAATTAATTACGAGGCTAAGTATAGCGTAAAATGTTTAATGTTTGTCGGCGTTGTCAGTATCTTGTACGGTATCAATCCGTTGCCGTTTAACGTTTCACAGGCTTCTCTGTAAACAACCATTTGCGCATTGTAAAGTCGGATAAACGTTCCTAGGCACTCCAAAGGCCTAATTTAGTTAATTCGCGTTGTAAACACTATTTATTATCGCGTTAATTATCTGTTAATCACGTAATTAAGATCCGTAAATCACGTGTTGTCACATACAAAACCCGTCTATCGGGTTGGATAATCATTGTTGAAATTGGTTGGCTAAAAGAATATCACCGCGTAAATTTTCTTTGCATCTCACCTCAAGCTATGTGTTGTGAGAGGTGTGCAATGTGAAGAAAAAAGTGCGTTATGTAGGCGTAACATAGACAATGATACTTTCACATTTCACACTAAATCAGTGTCTGCTAGGGTTTGTAGGGTTGCAATTGAAGAGAATAACAGTGCAGCTAAAGTGGCCTTTGATTGAAAGTTTGAAACATTTGAATTGGGTTTTTTGTTTAAGATTGATTGGGGAATTATGAACTTGGTTCTTGAGGGTTTGTGGGTTTTGGGTGTTGGGTGTTGGGTGTTGGGGTTGAAAGCAAGATTCTTGAGCCAAAGAAATTGGATGAAAGAATCGTGTTGGTGGCAGAGGCCATTGAAGAAGGTTCTGAGGTTTTGTTTAAGATTGAATGATTGCTGAATCAATTTGTATAAATAGTGGTGAAAAGATGAAAGAAAATGGGGATTTGATTAAATATTGAGGGGATTATTATGTGAAGGATGAAGGGGTTTCATGCAGCAACCCAAGCCATAGGTTTTTGAGTGATGGATGGATTGTGTCTACGGTGTTAATAAGCATGGTATACTACTGAAAGTTGTGCAAGTTCTTGCGGATTTGGACCTCGTTATCAAAAAAGTGTATATTTCATCGGATGGAGGATGGTTCATGGATGGTATGTTGTTAACGTTAGCTTCATGTGTAAAACAAGAATCTGAATAACTTTGTCCCGGATTACAGTATGTCAATATCTGATCCTATTTTTGTGATTTCGACAGTGTTTAATGTTATATGTCATGATGGAAGCAAAATTAGCCGATTGAATGTTAAAAAACTCTTTTAAGTTAAATAAAATCAGTTTATTTATATTTCAGTTTATTTTAGCAGCTTGCAGAAGTTAAAAAACAAACAGTCTTCTCCTTGCAGACTGCAGAGGTTTGGTCCACCTCTTCAGCTGCAGATGTCTGCAGATGTGGTCCGCAGACTGCAGACGTTTTAACTCTGAAAAAACAAACAGCACCTAAGTAAGATATGTTGTGGTGGTGTGAAATATGAAAGAGTAAAATAAATATTTAAAAGAAAAAGATTCTCTGGTATGATATTTATCAAATTTAATTTTATGTTCTGAGGTAAGTTTTATAAATTTGAATTTTAAGATCAACTCATACTTTGTAAATAATTTAAAAAAAAATAATAATAAAAAACATGATCTGTTCTTTTAAAAAGTTATTTTATTTTTACTTTTTATAAGTTTCATCATACCAAATATACTATTAAACAGGTGAGTGAAATGATAACCTCCACCGGAGCAATCTTCAAGGTAACAGCCGTCAGATTTCCGGTCACAAATTCAAGCAACGGTGCACATCCGCCGGAAAACCCACCACCATCACCGTCTCCACCGCCGCCTCGAACGCCGTTGCTGTCAGTCCCGAAGCCATCGTGGATTGTTAGAACAGAGGTAACACTTTACACTTTTTTTTTTTTTATTCTGATACTTTGCTTCTTTAGTTCTTTAGTTGCCACTGATTACTTTCAATTATATGTACTTTCATAATTAGAATAGTTTGACCAAATCGAGTTGGGGAAGTTGAAATATTTATCACTAATATTAGGATGTTTGATTAATTCTTTAAGTACATAAATTGCAACTTTAATAGTCGAGAATTCATATTCGTCTAAACTATCATTATTAATGAAAACAAAGAATAACATTGGGACTCTTGGTAACAATTAGTCAATGACTAAAAGTGTGAATTTTTCCAAAGAGTGAAATATTATAAATTTTAACGGACGTGCGAGGGTGAGAAATGCAGTAGTTTCTGAAAGTGTGTATATCTTTATTTCATATACAATGCATATGTTACCTATGGAACAACTAAAAATCTAGGCCGCCGATTAGTGGAATAACGCTAGATATACAGCCACCTACACTAGTTCACCTAGCGGTTGGAACGGGGCGTTAAAACTGGAAGTATAAAAATAGTGATGAGGGTAACATGAAGAATATGCAGTTGGACCATAGTGGAAATCGATTTCAATATGCTTGGTATGCTATGCTGGTGTTGAAATGGATTGGTAAAAAGATATACAACACTGACATTGCCACAATAGACAATAGCTTGGTTTTAAAAAGCGAGAGGAGCACAAAAACGACGAGGTCTAAAACCAAGGTGCAAAGCGCAAAAGCGGTGGGCTTTTCGTACCCGAGGCGCAAAGTGATTATATAACTTTATATATATATATATCTCATAGGTTTTTAGCATCCCTTATCCAAAATATAGCTATAAATAAGGTTTATATATGATTTTACCGGTAAGTACAAGCCAAAAAAAACCTATTGTACAACAGTTTGATGCTTAAAAAAGCCTATGTACATGAGGCGCGCGCCTCAGGCCTGAAAACACCCCCAAAAATGCGCTTTTTTGGGGCTTCTTGTAAAAAGCGCGCTTCAGGCTACCTGAGGCGCCCAGGCTTGCGCCTTGATGTGCCTCGTGCCTCAGGCGCGCTTTTTAAAACCCAAGACAAAAGTGGTGTAGAGTAGGGGACAATGAAACTCAAGCAACAAATACCGAAGCCAAAATATTCGTGCCACTTTATTAGCATCTCCCATGATACGTTGGCGTTTCAAAAACCAAGACGATAAGTTATCCTCAATGACCACACAATAGCTAGACGCCAATTTTCACGTGAACACCCTTCTTAATCCATGTTAGAATATATGGTTTGTGAGGAGGTAGTTGAGACATATAGATGTACATCATGATCTAGCGTGCCACAAAGGTAGCGGAGACTGCGCTTGAGAGCATTAAGTTGTGGCTCTTGAGTATTGTACATGTATAAACAAATTTGTTGAACTGCATAAGCTCTGTGGGACATCTTAGAATGATCTTTAAGTCACTCGTGGAAAACTCAAAGCTGCGGGATGCGATTTTGCGACGGACCATATGGATTAGTGAATTTGCATGTTGTAAAGCACACTTTTTTTTTTCACATAGCATACGTATTTCTTGTAGAATTGAAGTAATTCTTGCTGAGAATTTATGCAGTAACTGTTATCCTTCCACTCTCTTGTAGGATTTCAGTAAGTTAGCTCAAACAGTGCTTGTGTTTTGTTGGTGTGTTATGTTATAATCTGATTATGATGTATGGGTAATTTTCAAGAGTAATCAGTATTTGATTTACCTTTTTCCGTTTGGCAGTCAAATGTTAGAATAGAGAAAAGACGAACACCAGATCCTCCATGCGTTGTTTGCAGAGGCAGTGGCAGAGTCGATTGTTTTGATTGTTCTGGAAAAGGTCACCCTTTCACTCAAATCAAGTTCTATAAACTGGTTAAATATACAAAAAAAAAATGCTAAAAGTCAAACGGGTCAAAAGTCGCCTAACATGTTTTAAATGTTTACAACGTCATAAAGTGAGCTCTTTTTGAGTCTTGGATTCTGACCCATGGAAATAAATATAAGTTTCGAAGTGGTCAAAACTTGCAAATCGTTTATAATTTTTACTGTGGGTGGACAGGGAAGCTTTATTATATGATTATTATAGTAAAAAGTTTACACATTATCATTTGGCCAAAATCGACATCTCTTGCAGGTAGGACGAATGGTGTTGACTTAGCTATGCTACCGAATGGCGAGTGGCCAAAATGGTGAGGTATCCCCTAACCTCAAGCGTTTTTTTTAAAGAATGTACAACCGAGGAATATGGAGTTGCATTTTGGTACAGGTGCAAGACTTGTGGTGGTAGCGGACTTGCCTACTGTTCTCGTTGTCTAGGGACGGGAGAATATCGGTATCTTATGGGCTTTCATTTCATGAAGAAAGACGAAGATGAAGCTCAAAAAAATATGAAGGTTCGTGATGTGTTACGAGCTCGCAAAAGGGCAGAAGATTTGCTCCCAAATGATGAAATATCTTGAACAGAATATGTTGGAAATGTAGATCACTAAAGGCTATAAAACTCTCTTGTATTTTAAGCAGATTTCTAGTTTAGGTTCTTGTTGTCCTATTTACATGGGTATGGGTATATTCAATTGTGATATAGAATAGTGACCAAACACGCCTGTATTTATTGCTTTAAATGTGATAGATAATACGGTTATATAACGACATGACTGTCTTTCTTTCTCTTTTCCACTAAATCTGGTCATCACTATGTTCGTTAGTGATCCAAATTTGTCGTTCAAAAAAAAAAAAAAAAAAAAAACTATGTACAAGCGCTCATAATATTAACGATTCTCTATTTATAAATGATTCTATGTAAACGTATCTAGATATTCTAATTTCAAATGTAAGAGTTATAACTTATAATTAGATAGGTTCAAAACCCGGTTTGGACCCAAACCGGTTCCTTTTTTTTACCTTGGGCTCAAACCGGTTCGAGTGGTAAACCGATTTAGGGTTGAAAAACCTAACCCACTCAAAGCGATTTGGATCAGGTTCAAAACCGGTTTGGGGTGCTAAAACCAGTTTTTTTTTGGAGCGGCCCCAAATTGGTTTGGGTTGAAACCAGTTCTCAACACAAAAATCACTAACCTACTAAACCGTTGGGTTTGGAGGTGCACAAAAAACCCGGACCCGAACCCAAAAAAAAACCTGGACCCGGGTATTTTAAAAACTGGGTTTTTTATACCCCGAACCCGACCCTACCCTACCCGTAGGGTAGGGACGGGGTATGCATATCCTTCTCAGAACCCGTACCCGTAACCGGGTTGTTTGTACCCATTCCATAACCAGGTTTAATTTATACCCGTAACCGGGTTTTCGCAATACCTGAACCAATTATTCAAAAAACCTGGACCGTGTTTTTTCGGGTATGACCGTTAAGAGCATGCTGTAGTCCACAGTGGGTTGTTAGAGCGTGTTGGGGCTTTATTTTAGGCAGATTTCAAGGCCTAAAAAGGGGTATAAATAATGGTATGATGTTTGGGTAAGTCACACCACCTGAAAATACACCGAAAATCACCAAAAAATGCTCCTAAAAACCCGATCTATACTCGAACGCGTACCGTACCCGGCCATACCCAAATCGTATCCGAACCCAAAAATAGGGTATTATAATACCCGGATATAGAAAACCCGAACCCGAGTACACAGGGTATATATTTTCTGGCCAATACGCGGACATGAACCCTACTTGGGTATTGACAATACCCAAAAATTCAAAACCCCGTCATACCCGTACCCCAGGTATGTACCTGAACCCGGATATTAAGAAAACCCGGATATTAATCCAAAAGCCCAACACAAATTGTCTGGATTTGAATCAACCCAAGTAGTGGTGTACAAATCGGGTTTTTTTAAAAATCGGGTTTCGGGTAGGATCGGGTTTCGGGTAGGATCGGGTTTTACAAAATCGGGTTTTTTTAAAAACCGGGTCGGGTCCGGGTCCGGGTTTTCTACCAAAAATGTATACCCTATATACCCGGGTTCCGGTAGGGTTCGGGTCGGGTTTTATAAAACCCGGGTATTATAATACCCTATTTCCGGGTTCGGGTCCGGTTCGGGTTACCCAAGTCCACTAAAAATTTTATTCATTAACTTTTGGGCTTTACAAAGCCCACTCCAGAGTCCACACTTGAAAGGTTTCATGGTTATCACTTATCAAGTAACGGAAAAAAAAGCAATCGCACAAAGAGACGCCGTTTTACCATTCTTGATCTGGTAAGTTTCTATATTTCTGAATCATATAGTTAATGCGATTGTGTTTTTAGGATCGATTTTGTTGTTTAATTTTATAAATCGTTTTCGTATAAATCGAATTTGAGGTTTGAATTTGAAGATGTCTTAATTATTCATGGTGTTTTGCCTGTGATTTGTGTTTGATTAAATAAAGGTATCATTATTCTAAATTTGATTATGATTTAAGTAAATCCATATGAAATATATTGTAACAAGTATTAAACTGATTATCTAAGGGGCTGTCTGGCAACTTCTGAACTGCTAAATCAATCAGTTAGGTCTGAACCATTAAGAGTTGAACTAGTAATAAGAGGTCTGAACCATTAAGAGCCAGGATAATGTTTAACCATTCAGTGGCAAATATCTGACCAATTCAGATAAGAGGTCTTAACCATTCAGAGGCAAATGTCTGAACCATTCAGACATCTGCTGGCAAAATAAACAGTCTGAACCATTAAGTGTTGAACCAGTAAGAGGTCTGAACCATTAAGAGCTGAAACAAACAGCCTCTAAGTCCTAAACTTGGCTTAAAAGCCTCATGCGGTTGAGGCGGAGCCTCATTTACTTCTGGGTCAAAATTGGTCGAACTTAGCGTATATAGGAAGCTCATATGTAAAAACAAAGGAATGAAGAAACCTATACTTGATAGATAGGTTGATATCTAAAACAGATATGCGAGAGACACAACTTCTGGTTGTATATAGAGCAACGCCTCACGCCTTGGCTTTTGGGACCTAAAACAACTTAGAGCGCCTCACACTTTTATAAACCAAGGTCCTAAATAATGACAAGACACAATTATCCATTTGATTATTGTGACTTGAAGTTGCAAATATTAATTAATCACTAATAAATCTCACAATTTAAGCACTCACTTATCGTGTAATGAATGATCAGTTGTGTTGGTTATATTTCTGATTAAAGAGTTAACGAGGTCTATTGGTTAAAACATGTGAATATCTATAGTATCCATTGAAGATTAAGTAGTGCTGAGTTCCATTTTTTTGCTACAGTTAATTTGGCAAACGATGGGTTCACGAGGAGCAAATGTATTGCTAATGAGGGCAAGTAGGATCAAGTCGAAGCTTCAAACGGTTCTAGAAGCCAAGATTTTGGAAGTGGAAGATGTATCATATCAGCATGCAGGACATGCTGCTGTTAAAGACAATGCAAGTGAAACTCATTTCAATGTGAAAGTTGTTTCAGGTAAGTTTGATGGTCAAAATCTGGTGAAGCGTCACCGTATGGTCTATGATGCACTTGCAGATGAACTCGAGTCTGGTTTGCATGCGCTTTCAATTGTCGCAAAGACTCCTAAAGAAGCTGGCCTCAGTTGAAGAAGGTTAAGTAGCTGGAGTCCTTAGATATTATTTGCCCAACTTTTAACAAAAAAACAAACCACTGTAGCTTGTTAATTTCTATTCTATAATAGGTGTCAGTAAAAGCTTCAGATTGGGTAAGCCTAAGGCCATGTGTAGTCATAAAGCCTTGTGGGGTGTTATGCGACAAGTGGCGGATTGTGTAAGAGAGAGGCTTTATATAACTTGAGTGTGTAGTGGCGTTATATATGTATGGGGCTTTATATGTATGTATGTATATGTGTTATATGCCTTATGTCGAAGGCTTGAGGCAAAACTACCATCGAGCCGGGGGTCTCTCTGGAAGCAACCTCTCTATTCCTACGGGATAGAGGTAAGGTTGTCTACACCTTAGCTTTGATATTGGTGGGATTTACTGAGTATGATGATGATGATGATATGTATGTATATGTGTGTGAGTGGGGAAAGAATGGTCACGTTGGGATATACATCGCGGGAGGGAAAAAAATTACCCCATAGCGCCGGTCTAAGATTTTTGTATCAAACATTGCCAAATCATATACAACTTCTGTGAACAAAGTGGTTCAATCGATTCGGCTTCCTTGTGTTTTAAGAAATTCAAATACGGTGACAAATTTCAGATGAAAATATGTCGATAAATAAAATATGAATCACTAATATGATCTCTATGATTCCTTGCTACTCGTATCGGTGTATGATAGTAATTGTCCTTTAGCCTTGTCATGTGTTATTGAATTGCTTTAAGTTATACAAAGTCACATTAGGTGATCATTAGTCATATTAGTGTTATTGACATGTATATGATGATTAATACATTAATGCGTCTTAATCAACATTGCAAAGAATTAGTAAGTTGTTCTAGGTTATACAAAGTCATATTATGTCATAAAAAGTCATTTTAGTGTAAATGACGCGTGCATGATTATTGTTATACCAATGCGTATGAATGGGCAGTTGCTTAAGTTACACAAAGTCACATTAGGTAATAACAAGTTATTTTAGTGGTAAGGACATATCGGTGATAATTAGTACACTAATGAGCTTTAATGAGCCTTATCATTTATTAGTGAGTTGTTTGGTAATAACAAATACAAATGTATTATTATACTACATCACATTACAAAGAAACTTTTTTTTTTTTGTTTGGTAACCTTGGTAGCTGTATATTACATAAGATTATAATCTCTCTTTAATCACTACAAGAAGAATGCTCTTAGTGGATTTCAAGGGACAGATGATAATAGGTGTCAATCAAAAAACTTTAGATTTGTGGATTCCTTATACAAAACAATTAAGAATCAGTAAAAGCATTTTTTATATCATACACTACAACATCATATATAACTTCTATGAACTAAATCATACATGGTTACAAGATTCAAGATGGTTTCAACACATATATCAATTGTAAATGTTTCAATATGCTAAACTATTATACAAAATATATATTGTTGTGTCAATAAATGACAATAGTTATACTTATCAAAGGTGATTATATTCCCTTTTAAATTATTAATGATGTAAACATAGGTATCCCTTCAACTCGTCAGGAAAACAAGGGTAACGACTCCACAAATTACCATGCTTTTTAAACATATCCACGACTTTGTTCTTCGTAGATGACTGTCCACTCGTATGTAACAACACCACAAGTTTCTTGACCACCCCGTAGACCATCATCTCCTCCAAAACCTTCTCCGTGGGATGAAAACTACATATCAACGAGAAAATCTTCACGCAAATCTTTGAAGCCATATCCGACACATCAAACATTTTTGTAGATACTGCACCAGCCGCTAATCTGTGTTCAGTGAATGCCACCCTTCCATCCACGCATTCGCACAATAGTTTAATTATTTGCAATATCTTTTCACACTTGGACTTGTTGGCGTCAGGTAGCAACTCAATTAGGGTACACATCGCACCAGCCTCTATCGCCTTTGATCGGCTTTTCTTCGATGAATCTAAGATCTTTATAAATATTTCGAAAGCAGATGAACTCGCCTTCGTTGAAATCTCGTCTGATGCAAGCTCCAACATGGATTTGAACATACCGATACCTTGATCATCTACAATGACTTTCCAATTGAAACTAGAGTTTGCTAGCTTTTTAAGTATCGATATAGCGTAAACCCTAGCCTCCTTACTTCCCCTTTGAAGAATAATCACCATTGACTTCATGCATTCAGGTTGTGACAATAGTTCAATTACTTTACCATCATCATTTCCTGATGCTACAAAATGTTGAAGAACTCCTAAAGCCTCCTCACAAGCTTGGAATACCACGAAATCCGAGCAGTCTAGTAATATTTGAACAACTAATTTGAAAAGCACATCCAACCCTCCTAATATTATGAAATCAAGCTTCCTCTCATCTCCTATTTTAATAATTTCTTTAAGTTTCTTTAAAGACTTCACCTTGAATGGGCTTGAGGCTAGGGTATTGAGCAATGACACTATTTCATCGCGCTTAAACGATTCTAAAGGCAACGATGAAGAAGATGAAGATGGTGAATGACTATTTTGCCATACAAGAATGAGTCTCTTGAGGGTGTAATTAGGGGTGACACCAAAATTCACTATGTTTTGCATGGTGGCTGGACAAGTCTTCTTGTTGTAGCTAAAGAACCATTTTTCGATGTTTTTTCGCTCATAAGTGACCCCCGTCGAGATAATGACCGGTTCTTTCATGAGCTCCATGGATATAGGGCATCTAAAATCTTGTGGAAACTCCATTTCCGAATCATTATTTGAACTCTTCGGAGTTGATCCAATAGTTGACAGACTCTTAACGGATATTGACATCATTTGTAACATACAATTCCCTCTCTCGTATATCTATATTATCTATAATATATATACAATTATACATACATATATATATTATAGATATGAATCATATGATAAGGAGTTGTGAAAAGTCTAAGGAGGGAAAAATCAAAGTCAAATACCTTTGCAAAATGTGTAACAGCATGTAAGCAAATGGTAGAGTTGATTTTTTTGGAAACTATAATTTATGATAATGTGTAATTAATTGACTATTTCAGTTGCCGTTAATATATATATATATATATATATATATATATATATATATATATATTTTGACTATTTCGGTTAGTCTCCGATCCAATTACAATCACACAACATACCCTTCGGATTATTTGACTTGCACTACTTTTTTATGCCCGGAATTCCTCATCATCGTATGACTAAATACATGAGTAGGTAGATATGTTATTATTTGTATCGGTTACCTGTTGATGTGTTTTTGGTTATTTATTGTTAAATAAAGAGTCATAAAATCATAAATAAACATCTCATACTATTTTCATCATTTTCTGTTATTTGTATGTTAACTAGACCATCTAATGGTTAAATGCCTTTTAAGGGATATTGTTGCCACATCAGCCTCATACCATACTTTTAAAAATTGTGTAACGGTTAATGTCCATTTCATTCGTTACTTTTTTTTTCTTCTCTTTGGACATTATTATAGAAATGTCCCTTCCTATTTGTGCCTGATAACGCCCTCTAAGCCGCAATTTTCGCTACATCATCCTCATAACGCCCCTTCAAAAAATATGTAACGGTTAATGCCCCGTTAATGCCCATTTCATTCATTACTCTCCATTTTCTCCTCTTTAGTCATTATTCTAGAAATGTCCATCTCTATTCATGCCCTTATAACGCTCAGAGAACGGTGTTGGGGGTATTATCAAATCCTTTCACAACCTTAGGGGACTGGGGGCGGTGCCCAGTTCTCCGTGATAGACCATTTATAACGCGTGGAATTCAACAAACTCCCACCGCCACATACAAGTTCAACGAGTGATGGTATAAATTCCATGATAATTTTAACGCGTTATGGGGTGTGAGTGATAAATGGATGTGTGGGGGTTTATTGTTGGGTGTTGTGAGTGATGACCATTGTCACCAAAAAAGGTTGTGAGTGATGGAAAAATGGTTGATGACATGGCGGAGCTTGATTGGGTGCTTGTGAGTGATGGAATTCTATCACTAGTGACCACCCTCACTCCCCCTTGTAATGCCCATTAAGCATCACCTTACAATTATTTGTCCAACTTTTCAATCAATGTTTGAGTTATGATGCATATGTAAATAACCACGTGTCTAACCCTATGCACCCAACTTTACATGTCATGTTGTAATGAGTTTGATGCATATGAAAAAACACCGTGTCCAATTAGTTACTATGTTGCATAGAACTTTTGTAATGAGTTTTCATACATAATGTATAATTGTATATCAATGGTATTTGTACAGATTAACTTTTGTAATGAGTTTTGATATATATGTATACTAGGTTATCACCCGTGATTGCTTTACGGGCTCAAGAAAATTACTTTTATTAAAAACTATTTATTAGTAAATAATCAAAATCATACTATTTGCTCTAACTTAAGGCGTTGTAGCAGCCCCAATAAACTTGGGTATATTCAAACAAACATAAAAACATCATTACGAAAATGCATTATGGCAACTGCTAACAGTGGCGGATCTAGGATTCCGACCAGGGCCGGCCCTGAGAATTCATGTACCCTGTTCGAGCTCGAAAAACGTGCCCTTAGGTTTTAACTAAATAAAAAATTTAAACTAGTTTTTTCATACAACTTTGAACCGTTGACAAAAATATAGCATTCGATAAACAATGCAATTAACAAAATACAAAATATAGTATTCGAATGAATGACATACCGTAAAAACCAATAAATGTTAGGAGCCATTAAGTCACCAATTTATCTTGTCGTTTCCTCTTTTGACGTTTTTGCCATCCGGATGGTTGTTTAGGAGCCATTAAGTCATTAACGCCTAAATAATGTTCGACAACAACATAAATGAACTGAAATCCGAAATCGACATAAGTTAACTAAATAAATGTTAAATGAATTCGACATATATAATTGAAATCGAAAAGATGAAAATCAATCCTGCCGTGAATAAATGAATTCGACATATAACTGAATAAATGAATTCCATATGTTCGACAATCGACAACAACATAAACGATAAAACGAAGGCTGTGCGTACTGCACTACTGCTGACCTGCTTGCTGTGACTGAAATCGAAGGCCTGCTGATGATGAATGATGATCGGCTGTGCAACTGGCAACTGCGACGTTTCTGTTCTTCCTCAGTTCCGACGTTTCTGTTCCTGATTGCCGCCCACTCCCACTTTATTTTTTTAATTAGTTTTTAGAAAATATTTGGGTATTGGGCTCACTAACCTAATGGGCTAAATAGTTTAAACAATATGATTTTTTTTAAGTGGGCCTATGTTAATATTTTTTTGGTTATACCCTATTAAATTTTTTTTTTACATATATAATATCGGATTTTTTTTAAAATTACGGGCCCTACGAAATCACGGGCCCTGTTCGGTTGTCCTCCCCGCCCTCCTTAAGGGCCGGCTCTGATTCCGACCAAGCGGTAACGTTTTATAAATAAGCGGTAACGAAATCGAAAAAACGTCAAATTTTTCCAAAATTTACACTAAAAACGTCAAAAATTTTCCGACCAAGCGGTAGCGGAGGCTACCCCTTGTTGGCTGGTAGATCCGCCCCTGACTGCTAACGACTTGGGTATATTCAAACAAACATAAAAACATCAATAGCTAATTCTAAGAAGAATAAAAATGTTTCTTTTCATACGGTTTTTGAGTATATCAAAATATAAATAGAAAACGCTCTTTCCAAATTGATCCTACGTGTTACTTGTCTTCTCTTTTGAAAATCTAACCCATAACAAAATTCAAAACAAAAAAAATGTTACCAACATGTATATGGTGTTTGACGTAAATATCTTGTAGATAAAAAATAGCTAAAAATGCTATGTAAATATGTCACACCTTAAAAAAGATGTTGAGCCCAAATATTGTGCAACCATTTAAAAGAATTTATGATTGACGAATATCTTCTTTTTATTTTGTATATACGTAAGTAGACTATTCAAACATACTCATTTAATTAGTCATGTGTTGGCAAGTTACTCATGTGAAGTATGAAGTTAGCTTGCTACCCATCAAGCATGATAAATGTCAAACTAAATGAGATGGCTATCAAATAGAACAAGATGATGTATTTCTAATTATATATTATTGCACAAAGTAAACCTTTTGATGATGGTATTACACAAATATAGTTTACATGTAATGTGAAGAGTTCAAAAGAAGAAATTAAAAATTAAAAACAAAAAGAATAAAGGGTACAAAGGTAATTTGAATAAATCATTTAATGAGTTTATTCTTTATTTTTGCTATTCAAATTAATGAACCCTAATCATTCAATGAGTCATCCTATAAAATAGTTTTACACGTTACACAATAAAAACAATCATACTATTCAATGTTTCCTACATCATAAAAACAATGTTTTGGTGTAAGGTACATAAAGTGTAGGACTCCAACACATTGAGACTCATTATAAAATACATGTATGTAGGATCCCAACACTTTTAAATAATTTGGTCAATTCTAATAAAATTGGTGTAGGACCAACACATTAATGGTGATAAAGGAGGAAATTATGGTGACACTAATAAGACTTTAGTAACCCTTTTAATATTTATTAGTATTCTACATAAAAATGTCTATCCTACCCTTATTAATTAAAGCATGAATTAAAAGTAGATAAAAATTATATCTTAATTCACAAACATTAATAAAAAAATACAGGGGCTAGATCACTTTATTTTGGGCTAATCATGAGAATAGCCAAGACTTGGGGTAAGTTTCAAAAATAGCCAGTTGACACCCCATAAAATGGGCTTTCACGAATTCCCATGCGGCTCAAATTAAAAGTTAAGAACTTTCCTCATGACCAATCACCTTTTGTCACGTGTGCTGCTGTCATCACCATGTTCCCCCAGTCTCTCTCTCTTTCTCTCTGTCATCTTGTCTGCACATCAAGGGCAACAACAACAACCGTACATCCACCGGAGTTCTGCAATCTTTAACCACCAAACTAATCCTCTATGCAAAACACGTAATCAAATTTTCAAAAAAGAAGGCAACAACAAAGCCAAAGAAACTCATGTCTTCCATCAACAATAAAGCGATAAAGTTGTGCCACCGTAAGAAGACTACCAGTGAAGATGAAAACGACAGCATATGGCGGAAGGAGATTCTGATGGGGGATAAATGTCAGCCGCTTGATTTCCCCGGTGTAATTTACTATGATAAAGACGGAAACCTTACCACTGAGTTTCCTATCCGATCTCTGCGGGCAAGTCCGTTTCCCGGATATGGGTTTTCTCCGGCCAAGTCTGTCTGGACGACGACGACGCATTGAGGATCCACTGGTTTAGTTATTTTAGTTATGCTTTGTGTAAGCTAGGGTTAGAAAGAGGAGAGAGAGAAAAAAAGAAGAGAGATGGTTACATATTTATGACAAAAAGAGGAGAGAGAAAGGGTGTCGCCACGTGTCAAAAGGTGAGTGGTTGCTGAGTAAAGCTCTTTTAAGCCGTGTCGGAACTCGTGAAAAGGCTCGTGGAGCCGTTTCAATTGGCCATTTTTGAAAAGTTGATCATTCAACAGCTATTCTCGTGATTATCCCATTTATTTTTTTTCTTGCAAGAAAATTCTTTTCAAATGAACCTCCAACCCTTTTTAATATTATATAATTGATTATGATAGTAGGGGTGCAAATGAGTCGAGCCGAACCCAAGCTCGAGCTCGTTTAACATATGAAAGCTCGAGCTCAAACTCGACTCGTTTAGTATTTATTAATTATAATTATTATTATACATATAATTTAGTTATTTTTTATATTTATATAAATGGTAATTATTATATAAATATATGTTTAATAAATTAATAAAAATATATAAACAGAAAGCTCGTTTAGGCTCGCGAGCCGGCTCGAGCTCGATAAGCGAAGCTCGTTTACAAGTTTACTAAATGAGCTTGTTTTTAGGCTCGGGCTTGAGCTCGTTTAAGCTCGGCTCATTCGAGTTTTTTTTCGAGCCGAGCTCGAGTAGCTCGCGAGTAGCTCGGCTCGTTTGCACCCCTAATTATGAGTAATATACTAATATGAAATAATTAAACTAAATTTTGGGTCAAGTTATATATATGCTAAAACCTAATTAGCTTCAATAAAATAAGCATTTAAAAGGAATATATATTTTTTTACTTTAGCTTTTTTATTTATTTTTATTAAAATAAGTATTAGAATGAAAACTACGGGGTTAGTTCCGGTACAAACCATATTTATCCTACAAACCGTAAGAACAGATCATAGCACTTAAAAAAGTTAAATTAACACATACCAAAACAATACATACATAAAAGTAGCACTTTTTAAATTATATTAGCACATAAAAATTAATCAAGATAACTGATTTTAGCACACATTTGAATGATATCAGCACTTTTCTTAATCAGCACATTGAAAACAAAAGGAAGATCCAAATAAAGAATTAATTGCTTGTTAGCACATTTATAAGGAATTCAATATAATTGATATTATTTTATCATTTCTCTATAATTGGTTGGATGCCACGCTACACTTTTTAAATGGTTCTTACTGTATGCGAAATGTAGTTTTGTATTTGATCCTACTCCTGAATACTACCCATCCAAAACGACTAAAATCACTAGGTAAGAAAATGAACTTAATACCAATGGGGTGGTGGTCTATTGGTAAAGGCAAAACCTTTAAATATCTTGGGAGAGGGAGGTTTTGAGTTCAAGTCCCACAACGACAGTAATAAAAGAAATTTGCCGTTAAAAAAAAAAAGAAAATGAAGCTAATTAATTTGATTGTCTCTTATGCAATTTTGTATTTAGCAACACTTCCAAACTAAATGCTATATTTAAAACCACTTATAATGAATTAAAAAAAAAAAAAAAAAAACATGCAAACCATTAACAACAGTCGTTGAATTTAATCTGCGACCATTCCATTCAGGCATATATGCAGGCTTTGTTATCCGTCAAACAAAAATTCTTAAACGTAACCGATACACTTTTTTTCTTTTTCTTGATGTTGTATAAGAACACCTTTCCACGTAAGAATTACATGTATGATCACGTTTGTAACATATTACTATAACTAGTGGGATTCCCGCGTTTCGTGGCGGGTTTTCGGTTGGAATCATTTCAGTTTGTTACAGTACTGGTACGATACCTACACTTGGTATAGCAACTGAAACATTTTTTTTACATCGACCGAATACCATAAAAAAGCATACCGATGCCGGTATTAATGTTGTTCGAACGATATTGGTTCAGTTTGTGGCGGTACCGATAGTGGCGAAGCTTGAGATTTCCGACCGAGGGGTCGAAAACGTATATACCCAAAAAATTCAATAAAACTGGGGGGGGGGGGGTCGAAAACGTATATACCCAAAAATTTATATATGAAAACTACATACTCTCCACAACTGAGTAAAAAGTTCTGGGGGTCGGCCGACCCTCCCGCCCACTAGAAGCTGCGTCCATGGGTACCAATACGATACCAGCCAACACTTGATATAGCTTTACAATATAAAAAATACTTTATTGCGAATAAATCTAAGTTTTCAATGAAATTTGTAACGAAGCGTCAAGAAAAATATAAAAAGAATACGGATACCGACACAAATGTTGTTCGTTTGATATCGGTTCGGGTAGTCATGGTAGAAAAGAACTATTGTATATATTTTACATGTTCGATTTTGACCAAATCTTTATTCGAAATATAGATAAAAATAAACACGTTGCAACGGTAAACGACGTCACTTTATAAAAAAAAAAACCATAAGTTAGTTTTGATAACATGTACGTTTGTCATTTGATAACATATACATTCGGATCGGTTTTTAGTTGCGACAAAAAAACGAATTAACCGTTAACCGAACCATTGGACACCCCCAGATGTTGGTATGGTGGAGTCAAATGACATTAGGGTGGTCGTGATGATGCTGAAGTAATTTGGCTTTTTTTTTGTCCATGTTCAAATCTTTGAGTTATTTATACAAATAATTTAAAGAATATTTTTGTTATTTTATATTAACTTAACATAAGCTTTTAACGAAAGTTAGTGTCAGAACTTAAAGTTGTTACAAAACAAAAATTAAATAACCTAAACCTGCAACTTTTAAAACATAGACCACAAAAGTGTGGATATGATCAAACCAAGTTAGGTCATAAACCGTTACGCTAAACTGTATTTATACGATTTAATGTGCAATGCATTTATAATTTAAACGCTTAAGCTTCAACATCGTTGTTGTGCGTTTATCATTCTACATTTTGACCTTCAACGTAGTTGATGAGCACTTATCATAAAACTTTTTTTTTAACGGCCAACGGAAATTTATTCATATAACAATTGCCGGTCAACCAAAACTTTTAGCTTGGCAGATACAAAGTTCAATCAATAAAAAAAAATTTATAAGTTTAATTTTAAATACCATAAAACTTTGGCAATCAATAACATCTCATTAACATTAGTTTTTTTTTTTTTTGAACACTTATTAAATTATTATTAATCATAGATATTTTATATATATATACAATTCAAATTTCAAATTGGTGAACACCTGAAAATTGCTATTGGATGGTTTTGACGGTGGTATCACATGCCATGTAGTGGTTGGTGTGTTTGGTTATGGTTTGTCATGTTTCCATTCCCATGTATATTTTTGTATTTTAGCTATTTTACTTCCTTTTCTTGTCAGGTTTGTTAGTTTAGTTTTCTTTACTTTTTCTGATTTACTTTATCTTATTTTTTTCTTTTCTTTTCCAAAGATTTTCGCTTTCTTTTATTTTATTTTCTAAATTTATGTTATAACTTTCGTTTGTCAAGAACATGTGTAGTGGTGAAAGAAAATAATGCCTCCACTATGGGGCATTATTCGACACGTGTCATCCTAGTCAGTATGGAGCATTATTCCAAAAGTGGCGTAGTGGGGCATTATTTCAATAACGCCAATGCAATCATTTCACAATTTTTTTTTAATTTAAAACATAAAAAACTTCATTAATATAAAATAAAAATTACACTACTTGAAAAAAAAAAACCGAAAAAAAATAGAAAATAAAAAAACTGAATTCCTCGTCCTTCGTCCATTTAAGGTGAATTTTTGTACGTCGAGGTTCGTCCTTTTCTTCTTCTTATGCGACCTTCTGCCGCGTTTCGATTTCTCTTGCACCGGTTCGGGTTGCGTCTCCGGCACGACATCGACATCGGGTTCGGATTCGGCTTGTTGTTGTGACGGTTGCGACCCGCCGGCTTGACCATAGCCGAAGGTGGGAGGCACGAACGGAGTGGCGCCACTCAAGTAAGCCGCGTACGTTAAAAAGCTCGGGTCCATGTCTTGAAGGTTATACGGGTGTTGCGGTTGGGTTGTGTTCGGGTTCGTGGGTCTTGCGGGGACACCAAAAGGGGGTCGGTATGGATGCATGATTGTATAAAATATAAAAGAAGTAGGAGAGAAAGTAAGAGTTTTTTATAAAAAATAGGAGAAAGTGGGTTGATATATATATAGTGGGTAAATTTTTGAATTAAAAAAAAAAAAAAACACATTTGACCGTTGGCAACGGTCCATTCTCGCCCCCCTATGCAATTTCAGCGTTTTTAATAAAACGCCAAACTCATTTTTTTCGAAAATAACGCCCGGAAACGCCGGGTGTAAGGGGGGGGGGGGGGGGCGTTATCCGGCGTTTTTTTTGAATTTTTTTTAAAAACCACGCCCCACTACGGGTGGTCTAACATTAAACGAGAATTACGACAATGTCGCGAAGCGCGGGTATAATACTTATTATACTTCATATACTATATTAAAATCAGTTTTTTTTTCAATAAACTTTATTGCTTTAGGCATGGAGCAAAGTACAGAAAAAAACAAACAACTCCCAAAAGTTAGAATATACAATTAAATTAGTGACAGCAACGTTTTTATGAGTAGGTCGATATACTGAAATAATCAAATAAAGTTTTTGGTCAACTAAAGTAGTGGTAATCGCCCGCAATATCATTATATATGTACACACCAGTTTGCAAATAAATAAAGAAAATAATAAAAGGAATAAGCAATTCATATATGATAAAAATTCAACTGAATATATGATAAAAATTCAACTGAATGAACAGTGAATTTAGTTCATATTATAATATGGGGTATGTGGCGGGGTTTGTGACGTGGGTTGGGTACAAACGCCCAAGTCACCACCCTGGGTGGGCTTGGGTTTCGGCGTGGCCCCTTGGGCGGGGGTTCAGCCTGGGGGCGGGGGTTGTGGCGTGGGTTGGGTACAAACGCCCAAGCCACCACCCCGGGTGGGCTTGGGTTTCGGCGTGGCCCCTTGGGCGGGGGTTTCAGCCCGGGCATTGGACGGAGCTATCAAGATGACATGGCAGGATCTCATTGGCCAAGACAAGTAGTCGTTTGGGCTATCCGTTGGCCAACGGCTATGTGTTTAAAAAAAATTTATTCACTATAAATACTCACACTTCTATTCATTTTTTTACCACAACTACTCCACCTCTTCTATAATCATCTCTATCTTATTTTTTCAGCCCGGGCATTGGACGGGGATATCAAGATGACATGGCAGGATCTCATTGGCCAAGACAAGTAGCCGTTTGGGCTAGCCGTTGGCCAACGGCTATGTGTTTAAAAAAAAAATTATTCACTATAAATACTCACACTTCTATTCATTTTTTTACCACAACTACTCCACCTCTTCTATAATCATCTCTATCTTATTTTAAAAAAAAAATTCCCATCCAACCACAATACGAAAAATGAATCCTCATAATCGTGGTTTTGACCTGAACAATCCGTGGGCATTCCAAGAAACACCTAGCCCAGCATCCAATCGTTCAATTGCTCCCTTTTTAATACACTCCACGATACCGGATATGGCTGGTTACGCATCGTTTATCTCGAATCGTTTGAAGAATGATGTCAGTCGAAAACACCAATGCCTTTCGCGCAACGCGCGTCATTAAAAAACACTAGTTGGTTTAGTCAATGTGGAGCCTCTTTATAGGATAAATTTATAGTAATTCTTAAATATTCATTACTAACTATTTATTATTTTTTTTACTCTATTATTCATGTAATATACGAGTATCTAACATAGTGTAGATAGAGGGATGCTATTTTAAATCGCCATGTGTCCTAAACTCCAAATGGGAAAAGGGTAAACGCGTAAAAAAATAAATTAACGGGAGCCATGTTGATGAATAAACGACATGTTGAAACTATTAAAACAACATGTTGAAATAAATTTAAACACCATGTTGAAGTAATTTAAATTTAAATACTATAAATTAACATCTTATTTGTGTATATAGGTGTTATATCTAATGCTTTGAGAGTTTTTAAAAAATAATTTGATTTTTACTTACCTTTTTACTTTCAACTTTTGGTCCCTTATATTTTTCATCCTTCACAAACTTTTCGTTTTACGTTTTGTTCTAAATTTTGCGGGTTAACACGATGTAACGTGACTGTGTGGTTCAACATTTTTACGTTTCATTTTATGCTTTGTTGTAAGTTTTGCGAGTTAACACGACGCAACGTGCCTGTGTGGTTTAACATTTTTATGTCGTCAATTTTTTTTCCCGTTTGATAGTTTCGTCATAATGTGCGGGTCCTAGATCGACTTAGTTATTAACTTATTATTTTCTATATTTTACGTTTCGGTCTAATTTCTTCGCATTAACACACCATAAATTCAGTGTTAGTGGTCGCTCGCTATGGTGTAACATTAATGCTATTTGATATGGGTTTACGTCTCCGCCGCAACAAGGAAATACTTAATACTAGTTAGAATGGCTATCATACATTATAACCACAAGAAAAAAATAAGTTCACAATCTCAAGCACGGCTTGGGCTCAGCTTGTATATTTCTATTAATTACTTAGTTATTATCTATTAATTATTCAAATATTTTATCTATTTCTTTAGTTATGTATATATATGTTTATAGTTATGTGTAAAACAAAATACTATTATATCTAATATCATTTACCAAGTAGTTCTATAATTAACAAAAAAAAAACATGCAGCTTAGTGGATGCCACGCGAAATCCACATATTGGGCCACCACCAACCTCCGCCAATCACGGCAAACCACCACCAGCTGCCTCATCCAATTAAATGCAAGAACTATCCATGATCCTTCACAAATTACATGTATAATATACATATATGTATCCTTAACGTGCGATGGTACGATATGAAATTACGTATGTTATAAAACATTATAATCCTCTTATTAAGACTAATAACTCATCATGTGTGACCGATTCATCATTTTCAGTTGAACTGCATGTGATCTTTAGCACCATTTTCAGGTAGTCAAATGGAGCAGTTAGCCCTTGTAACAGCGTATGTATAAATTTTCTAATTAATAATAATAGGAATGGTAAAAGTAGCAATAATGGTATATGTTTTTCTTTATATATGTGTTTAAATATACTTTTTATCATTTTAGTCATTAAATAACCACAGTTATGATGATTTAAATTTAATTTAAATTTAAACGAGTTACAATTTGCAAGTAATGCTATAGTAATGAGTACTTCATGCATAATTGGATTGGACAGATTACAATTGGGTGATCAAAAACTTATACATAGTTATTACACATAAACAGTACACATACCTGATTATCCTTTTGACATTAATAATCATAATTATAGAGCTACTAACATCATAAAGGTAGATCACAGGTTTCCCTCACAGCTTACAAATGGCATAAGAAGTTAAGTTTGGCCTAACAGGGAGTTTGAGGTCTTCCCAATCTTCATCATCAAGTGGTGCAAAGTAAGAGTCAACCATCTGCTTGCTCACAAGCTCCAGTTTTGAAGGTTCCCACTAAAACAAAGAAACCGAAAGCACGAACATGTCAATAGAGGTAGTGTGTGACCCGTTACAAAGAAACCATCTGGTTAATCATATCTATAACATTAACAATTTTTAAGAAAAATGAAATAAGATAGTGTTTGGTTTGCAAGTTCATGTAGGTCCAACGTACTTGAGCTACCTGAAACCGATTTTGACCCGTTACCCAACCCGCTTAACACACCCAGATTTTCTTAACTATCCTTTACCTTTGGATTTTTATCTTTATCGACCAGCAACGCCCTACATCCCTGCATTAGAAAAAAAGTTACGGTCTCATGAAGGAAAAACTCAAGTATAGTTCCATCTATATTGCATACAGTACATGTGCCATGCAAAAGTGTTAAGACATATGGTTGATGGTCAAATACTATGAAGCCTTTTTATAGAACGGATAAAGTAATAAATTGGTACCTCAAAGAAATCCCTGCAGACTTTTCCTTGTATGACGGTACAACTCATTCTGTATTCGCGGATAAGACATTGACCGACGCCTTGAAGTCTCCCTGTTCTAATCTGCAAATCGTAACTTAAGAAGTTTAGACCATAAGAAGGGGACCTAAGTTATTGAATAAAGATTGGCTTATAATGGAGATGAATTAATAAAAGTACATATTGAATATATAAATTCAAGAGCACGGTAAATACTTACAGAGCGAAGAGAAATTTTGAGACTTGTTGGTGATGCTTTCTTTAAGGTTTTGATGGTCCATGAGATCCAGTCATCCTTGTTTTTATCAGCCTCTTCCTCCTGGAAAAAAGTGAAACCATTTGATCTCAAATGAGTGGCGAGTAAATTATTCTCAAAAGTAAATAATACTTCATCCATTTGCTCCTTGAGGATTGGAAAATAAGAAAATTTCAAAAGCTGTAGAAATTTACAAAAGTACAAAAATGTGTATTCATGCAGGAAATGAGTACATTTCATGCTTATGAACTTACAAGTGCAGAGATAATATCCTCAACAGTTCTCCGAGAGAAACAACTATTAATGGTTTTTAACCTGCAGCATACAGTAGCAAAACTAAAGTCAAAACCTTACAATGTAAGTTGTGCTTAACAGTGTATTGGTGGGGGTCCCATGAGTTTTCCTGACGGGTTCTCACGGTTAAAAAAAAAAAACTCAAGAATGTCATTCACACACACAAAAAAAAAAAAAAAAACACATACCGGAAAAATTGACTCTTTTCTTTTAACTTAGGATTTTTGTTCGAGAAGTCATGTATAATATTGTTGATGATTTTTGGATCGCCCGTATTTGCTTTGCATAATGCATCTTCTAATGCGGAAAATTTCTGTGCATAGATAGAATACATACATGTCAGTCAAGCATTGATAGCATATTTAACAAAACAATATTGGGGTCACTAAAACAATTTTAGGATAAAGGGAGAAACAAATCTTGAAAATCAAAATAAAAAGAACCTCTAACGGGACGAAGTGGGTTGCAAGACCACATGCAAGCATTTCAGCACCATCCAATCTCGCACCCGTAAGACCCACATATTCTCCTGCCAAAATATATATCAAAATAGGGTGCAACATTCAACTTAGTTATTTACCTACTTAAAGTTGTTACATATAGATCATATTTTGTATTGTATAATGTAACACAAAATCAGAGGAAAATTAAACACAAATTACCAAAGAATCCAGGCAGTCTTGATAAGTAATAAGAGGCACCTACATCTGGGAATAACCCTAATGCAGTCTCTGGCATTGCAAAAACCTGCAAAATTCGAAAACGATTGTTGTTTTTAGAAAATTCACCATTCTTAAGTCTTATGAAACAATATACATACATGCATATTATAAAAAAAAAATTGATGCTTAAGACTTTCTTGAAGTTGAAGAATATGACAAGAGGCATACCGTATCATCCGTAACAACTCGAAATCTACCATGTACTGCAAAGGCTGCACCACCTCCCATAACAATTCCTCTGATAAGTGATACCTTCAAGTATGGTCTCAGGTTAACATAATGATTATCAATATACTATACATAAATATGAATTTGTGGTCAACATAAGATTTTCGTACGTTGTGAACAAACGACTTGGTATAAAGATAGCATTGGTTTTGACTTTTGAGAGCTGTTACCTGGATTTTGGCGTAAGTTGCAATCAGATAATCCAATGTATATGCAGTCCAGAATACAATTGCAGCTTCTTTCCAGCTAACTGGTACAACAACCAAAAAAAAAAAATTAATCAGATAAGCAATAAAGCACCATCAAACTCATTGCAACAACAGTTATATATACCATTAAGAAAAACTGAAACAGCACCACCAGCACAAAAGGCCTTTCCTTCACCCTGCATCCAGATTTTGGTATAAGCCATAAGTTAACAAAAACCGAATCCGTAAACAACAAGAAAAAAAGTATTATAATTATACTCCTAGCTTTACTGAGAAGATTTTAGTTGAATGAAAAGTACCTTTATAATTACCAGCTTGACACTGGGATCCTTTTCATAGGCATTTAAGAGTTCCAAGATCTGGGATGCCTAGAAATGGTAAATAAGTTAATATTTTCTTTTTCTTTCAAGTTACACAATATAGTTTTCATAATTAAAAGAAAACTATGGCAGTAACTAAATAAAGAGTTGGAAACATGTTACATGTCATCACAGTATAAACTGCGTATTAATATGATGGATCGAATATCTTACCATTTCAGGGGTAAGCGCGTTTAGTTGCTGAGGATTGTTTAATATGATGGTTCTCACATTTGATGTCTGTTTAACCAATACCTGAAATATCAAGAAAGTTACCAACCAATATTTCAAATTCTATACTTCGCCGCCTCCCGTTTCAAACATTTTCTAGCTCCAATACCGACCCGTTTTTTTTTTGTTTAGCAAGGGGGCCCCGGCCTATTTGGAGGCCTAAAGCGAAACTAAAATTTAAGGCCTTTTTTCAGTAATACGGTAATTTCTGATCGTCTGAACTCATAATCATACTCCGATTTCACTACTTTCGGTACAATCCCACCCATAGCCAAGCTGCTGTTAGGGTCTAAGGAGGTGGGATGTATGCAAGCCTTACCTCTATCCTGAGGGATATAGAGATTGTTTCCAGTGAGACCCCTAACCAGGCCGTTCCAACCTTTTTGGAGGCCTAAGGCGAAATAAAATTTTGGGGCCCTTTTTCCTTCTTTGATTATTATAAACGATTCTCCTATCTGTGTGTGAAACCAAGCAAAAATCTAACATAACTATAACACAAAGTGGTTTGCTTGTATAAAGAATCAAACATATCTAAAACAATAAGTTTATACTATTTTTATAGCTAGCATACTAATTTTCTTTTAAGTGGAGGCCCTAGGCCGAAGCCAGTGCCGGCTTAACCATTTTGGTGGCCTAAGGCGAAGTAAAATCTTGTGGCCTTTTTCCCAAAAAAAAAATGTATGTAATTGAAAGTTAAACTTAAAGGGCCCAAGTGTAATTATTTGAAAGATTGTGTTAAAATTTAAAAACAAGAAAAAAATTGGTGAACCAGGGATTTGAACTTGGGTCTCACCAACATCCATACATACACAAAACCACTACACTACCAACCATCAATTTGTTGATAATCCACACCCTAAATCTTTTATAAATGGATTGTGGTTTCATCAAATTGTGGAGGCCCTATAGTTTTGGTGGCCCAAGGCCCAAACCTCATTTGGCTTACCCTTGGCCGGCCCTGGCCGAAGCCTAGGTTACTTGTATTATAGGTCCGGCTTTGCCCCTAACTCCAAATTCATATCCAGACACAAGAGTCAAATAAAAACATGTATCATATAACCACATAAAAAAGTACTAAGGATCTTCTTAGTAAGCTACCAAACACGAGAAACGCTGAAAACATATAATAGGAGCAAATAACACATCAAATAGACACACATGACACATGCAAGCTATCACACAATATCATCCGCAAAAAGCAAAAGCAGGCACCAAAGAACCGTCTCTTGCATCAACTATGACAATTCATCCATCACAACCGCAAAAAGAAACGGGCTCAAAGCATACCCTTGGTGGAGGACATATTGACATTTACGACACATGGTTAAACGTCGCATCAAATTAACAACAACAACATGCAATTTCTTTGTATAAACAACCAAATATGTAAATAAAAACAATACCTGACTTGTTGGCGCCATGATGATGATCCACAGAGAACCGTAACTGTTATGTATTAACGACGACTGTTAGCACCAGATCATCATCGCTAAAATGGGCAAGGACCACAACTACTTTCGTTTTGTTAGTATAACTTTATTAGGTTGTCCGGCGTCGCTTTGTATTAAATAAATACATGAATCAATGGTTACCGCTTTTCTTTTAATTTTAAATTGAAATATCGTCTTATCTTTGGTCTAATCTGTTGGCGGATGACCCTATGGCTGCTATGGTGGGTGCATAGTGGAGCAACAAACGACAAATCTTTAAAGAATAATTAAGACAAAAACATCCACAAGTACAACACATGTAAAAAAATAAAGGTGGAGGAGGAATTTCTGAAGTTGTACGTGGTTCTTTGTATGTTTCCTATGGCTATCTTCTTACTAGAATATATATAATATAATTAATTAAATTCTTCATCATATAATTAATTAAATTTTTCATCATTCGGGAAAAAGCCTAGGCGTGTAAATGAGCAGCCACTCAAAGCTACTCAAATCGTTAAAATCTTGATTTGAATTTTTTTTTTAAACGGCCAACAAACTTAATCCCGAGCACTCTCGGGGCACCCACTGGACAAACGGAGTACTCCGAGAGTAACCTGAGTCCTCCACCAATTCCGGGGAAAAACCCGGTAACCCACCCGCCCGTAGGCACGACGGTGAAATTACCGGTAAAGCCCGTTTGGCTCAAGGATCCAACCCAGGATTCCCTAGGTCTCCTATCATTGCCCACCAGTGCCTCACTCTGCACCAAGTGGGAGTCGAACCTGCATCTCTCAAGAGAAATGCAAGCCATCCACCACTTGATCCAGAGATCATTGGCAATCTTGATTTGAATTAAGCTCTAAGTCTGAGCTTCTAGTTGATTACACTATGGATTAACAAGCCTAAAAAATCTTTCTATACACTTCCTAGTGTTTTTTTACCTTATTTTTCTATTTTTCTCTTATATTAAATAATAATAATTATTATAATAATTTTAAATAAAAATATTAGATAAGAATAAATATTTAGATAAGGATAAACATTTGTTTTTATTATGATCACATTAAATAATAATAATAATAATTTTACATAAAATATTAGATAAGAATATAAATGTTTATTTTTATTATGAGCATATATCTTTATATACTAATAAATAAAAATCTTTTTTTTGACACGTGTGAATCTTTGTTGCCTTCTTATCTTAATTTGAATTTCTTTTTTATATTAAACAATAAGTTTAATTAAAAATAACTTAGATAAGGATAATAATTTTTTATTAAACTTTGAATTAATAATCTCCTTATCTTATTTTTCAATTTCTACTAATAAATAAAAACCTTTTTTGCCGTGTGTCAATCTCTCTGGTGCCTTCTTATCTTAATTTTCAATTTTTTTATATTAAACAATAAGTTTAATTAAATATAACTTAGATAAGGATAATAATTTTTTATTAAACTTTGAATTATTAATCTCCTTATCTTATTTTTCAATTTCTTTTTCCTATTAAATCATAGTTTAACTAAATATAATTTAGATAGAGATAATATTTTTTTATCAAATGTTTATTCTCCTCTAAATTAGATTTAGTTAAATATTTTTAGTACTATTATTATTTAATATTTAATAGGATACAAAAACAAGAAAATTATATTAAATCACAAACTTCATGGATCTCTCTTATTTATTTTATTTTTTTCGCTTATTAATAATCATCTAATATATTGGTTTTATCACATGTAATACAGATGTTTCTAACCTAATGATAAATAAAAAACAAATTAAAATTTTAATAAGTAAATAGTACAACGAATTGATCATTTAAATACATCTCTTGACAATGGTATGTGTTAATCAATTACATTATATTTATTTATCTCATGTAATATACGGGTTATTTTAAAGATATAACTATATTATTTATTATATAAAATTAAATTTATCTAACCCGTGTATAACACGGGGTTCTAAACTAGTTAAATAATAATAGTAATAATTTTAAACAAAAAATTAGTTAAAAATACATATTTAACAAAGTAAAATGTTATAATAAGTAAATAGTCCATTAAAGTTCATTTTTTAAAAGATAAATCTTGACAACTGTATGTGTTAACATATGACATTATATTTTATTAAACACGTGCAATATACGAGTTTTTTTAAAGATATATCTTTTTTATTATTTATTATATAAAATCACATTTATGCAAAATAAAAAAAACAAAGTAAAATGTTATAATAAGTAAATAGTACAACACATCAATGTTCGTTTTTAAAAGATAAATCTTGATGATTGTTTGTATTAACATATAACATTATATTTTATTCAACACGTACAATATACGAGTTTTTTTAATATACCTTTTTATTATTTATTATATATAATTATATTTATACAACCCGTGTAATACACTGGGTTTTTAGCTAGTATATAATATATAATTACATAGTAAATATCATTATGATTAAAAACTATATGTCTATGTGTATATTTTCTGTTATAATATCTTATTATAAATATATGTATAAAATCAGACCTCGTCTGCCAGCCAAAAATGGGCAATTCCAGTTAGATTCCGGCAAAAAACCTATACATTCTGGACAAAATCTCTAAATTCCGGCCATTTTCCAACCAAACCATGTGAATTCCAACAATTAATCGTGTATACTTAAAAAAAATGAGTTGGGTAAGAGTTAAAACCTAGCTACCGAAAATATTTACCTATAAAAATGAGTATATATATACATAAAACTGAAAATTACATATAAAAAACCTGATCCGATTATTCCCGAGTAGTCGATAGTCCCCACCTCACCGGCCGACTAGCGACTAGCGAGTTCTCCAACCTTGCCAGATAGTAATGAAGTTTTTTGTGTATTTTATTTATGTGACTTAACTTTTAGATAGCTAACATCTATAAAAAAAAGTCGCAGTAATGAAACAACCAACGAAACTAAGGGGCAATTTGTTTACCGAGGCTCTTGATGGTTCAGACTTCTTACTGGTTCAGCACTTGATGGTGCGAATACATGTCTGAATGGTTCAGACAATTGTCTCTGAATGGTTAAGCATTATATAGTGTCTGAATGGTTAAGACCTCTAATCTGAATTGGTCAAACATTTGTCTCTGAACGGTTAAACATTATATTGACTCTTAATGGTTCAGACCTCTTACTAATTCAACACTTAATGGTTCAGACCTCTTACTAGTTCAACACTTAACCATTCAGAAGTTGTTAAACGGCCCCTAAGTGGTTTTTATAGTTAAAGTTTGTGAGTGATTATACTAGAATATTATTAACACTTGCTTATTTTTTTTTGTGAGTGATTTTGCCCCGCTTGCGGTATGCACATATAATGTATATGTGTGGGCGCTCGGAGGGGCAAAAGTGAAATGATACCAACTTTAACGTTATTTTACTAACTTCGTGAAAATAACGTTAAAAGCGACGGATGGTTAATCATGCATCATGTGGTGACGTTGATAGCTGGAAGACACGGGGGTACATGCACCAATCAGTCTCTGTACCGATTGTTTGAGTGTTATGTGTCTTAGGTCCAAGACTTGATACAAAACTACAATCGAGCCGGGGGTCTCACTGGAAGCAACCTCTCTATTCCTACGGGGTAGAGGTAAGGCTCAGGGGCGGAACTAATGTACACTAAGTCGTAGCACGACCTACGGCTCAACCACGTATTCGTATTCGCAGTGTAATTTTTTTTTCCGGTTTTATACATAAGATACCCCTAAACATATACGAGAATACCCCTAAGAGAAGATTATGAAACTTTAAGATAATTAAGCCCAAATTGTAATAACTAATAAAGCCCAAATAATAAAATAATCCATTTGAACAATGCCATGGTGTGTGCGTTTGAAAATGATTTTTCATAAGGTAAAATACGACGATGTGATGGAGCGATTTCAAGCTATGAAAAAAAAGAAGAGGACAACGCTATTAGGTATTTGTTTTACTTTATTTATTTATTGTCGTTTTTCTAATATTGTATGATTGCACGGTAAAAAAATTTTTTGGGATACCCCTGATTTAATGGGCTAGTTATACCTATAAATTAAATAACAAATTAGTTTGATAATAAATCAATTCAACGCGAGCTGATACCATCCTTTAGGGTGCACAATGTAGGGATCGGGAAAGGCTCGATGAAGCCCGGCCTCATCCGGGAACACTCCCGAAGTTGGAGAAAAAAAGTGCCCCAGTGAGTGGAGAGTCCTCACCTATTAGCGGGAAAAGTTGGGGAGTGTGGTTTTTGACAGTTGGCAACGGTCAAATGCCATTATTTAATACGCACACACCTATAAATATAACATATACTACTTAATTTTTCTCACAAAAAGCTCTCTTCATTCAACACCCTTCTCTCTCAAAGAAATTACTCTCTTCCACCCACATATCATATTCTACAATTTTTTTTCGAATATTTTACTCACTCAAAATGGATCTTTTCGAAATACCCGAACCGAACGTGCACCATATTTGTACGATTAATCAAGCTTTGATGAGGACGGCGAAGAGCAGTTACATAATGAAGGTTATAATTATATGTCTACCTTAATTGCGTTACAAATAAACGATACTCAAGACATCGGACTTCGTCGAGAAGGTATATATTAATAAATTATTTATATTTGTTTAATATTTTTGCTTATTAATAATTTTCATCGTTGTTTTCTATATTTTGTTATTGTGAATATCATTTTCAATAAAACGTTGTATATTCAATAAGGTACATTCATAGAGACGATCGTGAAGCATCTCGAGCACGACTAGTTAGAGGATATTTCAGCAAAGATCAAACATTCACACCCGAGATGTTTCGTAGGCGATTTCCAATGTATAAAGATTTGTTTTTGTAATCGTAGGTATAACAACCCTCCAAAATATTTTGACACCCTAATTAGGGGTGTGCAAAAAAACGAATTAACCGAACCATAACCGAATTAACGGATAAAACCGAACCGAAAAACCCGAACCAAATAAAAAACTGGTGGGTCGGTTAATGGTTTTTTTGAAAACCGAATGTGGCGGGTCGGTTATGGTTATCATTTTTTCCATACCCACCATAACCGAACCGAACCGACATGTAATAAATCTTTGTAGGATTTAGAACTTTTCACTATATTTTTAATATTTGATGTTTTTGACTGAAGATTTTTAGTACTTATTGGTTTTTCATATTATTTTCTGGTTTTGGTTGAATGTTTATTTGAATTTATGGAATGTATCGTATCACTTTATTTGAATTTTCGATAAAAATTGGTATTAATATTATAAATTATATATATTTTTTAATACTATTTAATATACTAATATATACAAATATGCAATAACAATTTATTCCATGTTAAAAAAATTAAGCTATTTTTAGCTAAGCTAAATACACGTTTAACCACTCATAACCGACCCGCTATAACCATCAAAACCGAATAACCATAACCACTATAACCGATCGGTTATGGTTGTGGTTATCCAATAACCGACATCCCGGTTATGGTTTCGGTTTTTGGTCAAAACCGACCCAAACCGACCCATGCACACCCCTAACCCTAATATATTTTAAAATACCCCAATATGTCTTAAAATACACCCCGTAATAGAATGCCTACGGGCCCTTCTCATTTTCATATGAGACAAAAGACAGTAATAGTCTGAGACCCTGTCTGATAAAGGTAATGAACTTTGTTCAAACCTTCATGCTTTGATTCTCTGAAATCATGGCTTGTAATTTAAAAATTTGTCCCTGTGACTAGGCCTTATGTGCTAATAAAACTGTTATTGTTTTATAATTAGGATAAATTATATTAGAAATCCTAAATAAATGTGAGTAATAAATTAACCATATATGGTCTATGTTTACCACGGTTAATAAAATTGCCATAAAAGACAATTCTATAATAAACTCACCAATAAATTATTGTCGATATGTAACAGTTCAAGCTACATGGCCGACTCAAACGAGATAAATAGTCACCCAGGGAGAGAGCATGATAATGCCCGAGTAAATGTAGCGGGTGCAGAATTACAGGCAATGATAGATAATGCCGTTAATCGAGCTATGGATAGACAGCTCCATGAATCAAGTGGTACCCATGCAAGGACCCAATCTGCACCACACTCTAGAACACCCTCCAGGACCCACACTGCCCACAACAGTAATTCTCACCACTCATCAAACCAGAGGAGTGTTCCATCCCAGAGAGTCGTACAGAATCAAGAACCCCGTAATAAGGGTTGCTCCTATAAGTACTTCGTTTCGTGCAAACCCAGGGATTTCACTGGGGAAAAAGGAGCAGTAGATTGCATGACTTGGTTGGACGAGATGGATACGGTTGTGGATATAAGTGGTTGCAATAATAGGGATATTGTGAAATTCGTGTCACAGTCTTTTAAGGGAGAAGCATTAGCTTGGTGGAGATCTTTGATCCAAGCTACGGGGAAAGTCCCGTTGTACAATATGACCTGGGAACAGTTCATGGCACTGATCAAGGAAAACTACTGCCCTCAACATGAGGTTGAGAAGATTGAAGCTGACTTCTTGTCGCTGGTCATGAGAAACCTAGACTGTCAGGCCTACCTTACTAGTTTTAACACTTTGTCAAGATTGGTTCCATATTTAGTAACCCCGGAACCCAAACGTATAGCTCGTTTTATCAGGGGTTTGGCCCCGGAGATCAAGGCAAGTGTGAAGGCCTCCAGACCAGCTACTTTTCGGTCTGTAGCAGACATATCATTGTATCTTACCTTGGATGCGGTTAGGCTGAAATCGCAGAGGAACACTGATACCGAAAAGAGGAAGCGTGAGGATGACAACTCACGACGTTCAGACAAGAGGCAGAAGGGAAACAATGACCATAAGAAGGGGTCAGGATTTAGGAAGGATGGTCAGCAGTCGGGTGAAAAACCCAGATGTAAAATCTGCAAGAGACAACACTTTGGGAAGTGCAGGTTTGAATCGAATTCGAATTCACAATAAAAAACTTTTGCATGTGGGTTGTGCAAGTCCAAGGAACACAAGACCTTGGATTGCAAAAAGATGAAGGATGCGACCTGCTACGGTTGTAATGAAAAGGGGCACATCAAGACCAATTGCCCAAAATACGCCAAGAAGCCTGAAGAGGCTAAGAAGACCAATGCTAGGGTCTTCAGGATGGATGCTAAGGAAGCCGTCAAGGACGACAATGTGATAACAGGTACCTTTCTCATAAATGATGTTTATGCGAGAGTGTTATTTGATTCAGGCGCTGATAAGTCGTTCGTAGATAATAAGTTTTGTGAATTGTTGAAATTACCTGTTAAGACCTTAATTGTGAAGTATGAGGTGGAACTAGCAGATGGCACTTTAGAAACCGCCTCAACCTTATTAGATGGATGTTTTATATCCATTAAGAACCACTCTTTTCCTTTGTCCCTACTTCCTTTGAAACTAGCTGGTTTTGACATAGTTTTGGGTATGGACTGGTTATCTCATAACCAGGCCCAGATTGTTTGCAACAAGAAGCAAGTGATGATCAAGACTCCGTCTGGTGAATCACTTACTATCCAGGGAGATACCCAGTATGGGCTGCCTGAGAAAATGTCAATGCTCAAGGACTCTAAGTGTTTAAAGAAGGGTTGTGTCATCTACATGGCACAAGTGATTATTAATGAGCCAAAGACCAAGATTGGGGATATCCCCGTCATTTCTGAATACCCCGAAGTTTTTCCGGAAGAACTGCCTGGTTTGCCACCAGATAGGCAAGTAGAATTCAGAATCGACATTATTCCTGGATCAGCACCAGTTGCAAGGGTGGCTATAGGTTGGCACCAACAGAGATGAAGGAATTGAGAACGCAGTTAGATGATTTGCTAGACAAAGGTTTCATCAAACCTAGTTCGTCTCCTTGGGGAGCACCAGTTTTATTTGTCAAAAAGAAGGATGGATCGATGCGTCTGTGCATCGACTACCGTGAGCTTAATAAAGTCACCATCAAGAATAGGTATCCTTTGCCCAGAATCGACGATCTGTTCGATCAACTTCAAGGGGCAAGTTTCTTCTCGAAGATTGACTTGAGGTCAGGCTACCATCAATTGAAGGTTAGAGATGAAGACGTGCACAAAACAACATTTAGGACTCGTTATGGTCATTACGAGTTCCTAGTGATGCCTTTTGGGCTCACTAATGCACCGGCCGCGTTCATGGATCTCATGAATCGCGTTTGCAAGCCGCACTTAGATAAATTCGTCATCGTTTTCGTCGATGATATCCTCATCTACTCGAAGAACCAAGCTGACCATGAGAAGCATATTCATTGCATTCTGGAACTACTTCATACAGAAACGCTCTATGCCAAGTTCTCGAAGTGTGAATTCTGGCTTCGAGAAGTCCAATTTCTGGGACATGTTGTTAGTGAGCGTGGTATCCAAGTCGATCCCGCTAAAGTTGAAGTTGTCATGAATTGGCAAGAGCCAAAGACGCCTACAGAAATTCATAGCTTCCTAGGTTTGGCAGGTTACTATAGGCGATTCATTGAAAACTTCTCAAGGATTGCTGCACCCCTGACTTCGCTGACGCGTAAGAAGATTAAGTTTGACTGGGGTCCTAAGCAGCAGGAATCCTTCGATATTCTGAAACAAAAGTTGAGCAATGCTCCAGTACTGACATTGCCTGATGGAATAGAGGAGTTTGTAGTTTATTGTGATGCATCACACACCGGGATGGGATGTGTGCTTGTGCAGAAAGGCAAAGTCATTGCCTATGCTTCACGCCAGTTAAAGGTGCACGAAAAGAATTACACCACCCATGACTTGGAGTTGGGTGCCGTTGTATTCGCACTAAAACTTTGGAGGCACTACTTATATGGAATCAAATGTGTGATCTGTTCTGATCACAAGAGCCTTCAACATCTGTTCAATCAGAAGGACTTAAACATGAGGCAACGCCGTTGGATGGAAACTCTGAATGATTACGATTGTGAAATAAGATACCATCCCGGCAAGGCGAATGTAGTCACCGATGCCTTGAGTCGAAAGGAGAAGGTGAAACCCATCCGAATCAATGCCAAGCGCATGGAAATAAAGAACAATTTGATTGAAAGGTTGTTAGCTGCACAGAAGGAAGCTATGTTGGAAGCTAACTATCCTAACGAAAAGCTAGGGGTAACTGAGGAGCAGTTAACACTTAGCAAGGACGGAATACTAAGATTGAATGGACGAATATGGGTTCCAATTTATGGAGGACTTCGAGATGTTATCCTCCAGGAAGCCCATAGTTCCAAATACTCCGTTCATCCTGGAGCAGATAAGATGTACCAGGATCTAAGGGCAAATTATTGGTGGATAGGCTTGAAAAAGTCTGTAGCCGCCTATGTAGCTAAATGTTTGACGTGTGCGCAAGTCAAAACAGAACATCAAAAGCCGTCAGGTTTGCTACAACAGCCTGAACTTCCCACATGGAAGTGGGAGATGGTGACAGTGGATTTCATCACCAAATTGCCAAGAACAAGGAAAGGAAATGACACTATATGGGTGATCGTTGATAGACTGACTAAGTCAACACATTTCCTACCCATTAAGGAGACGTATAGCTCCGACATGTTAGCCCAGTTATACGTTGATAAGATTGTAGCCTTACATGGCATACCTGTGTCTATTATCTCTGACCGAGATACTAGATACACGTCACATTTTTGGAAAAGCTTCCAACAATCTTTGGGCACGCGTTTGAATTTTAGCACGACTTACCATCCTCAGACAGACGGTCAGAGTGAGCGTACTATTCAAACGATGGAAGACATGCTTCGTGCATGTGTGATTGATTTGGGTGGTAGTTGGGATAACCACCTACCACTAATTGAGTTCTCCTACAACAATAGCTACCACACCAGCATTAAGGCTGCGCCTTTCGAGGCCTTATACGGTAGAAAGTGTAGAACGCCGGTTTGTTGGGCGGAAGTTGGAGATGTCCAATTATCAGGACCAGAGATAGTGTTCGAAACGACGGACAAGATTGTCCAGATTCGTGACCGTCTCAAAGCTGCCCGAGATAGGAAAAAGAGCTACGCTGATCCCAAGCGTAAATCTTTTCACTTTGAAGTAGGTGATAAAGTTTTGCTTAAAGTATCACCCTGGAAAGGAGTGATGCGATTTGGTAAGAAAGGCAAGTTAAGCCCGAGATACATAGGACCTTTCGAGGTTATCGAATGTGTCGGGTCAGTTGCCTATAAGTTAAACTTACCTGAAGAGCTCAGTGGAATTCACAATGTGTTCCACATCTGTAATCTGAAGAAGTGTTTCGCTGATGAATCACTGGTTATACCACATACGGATGTGCATATAGATGAGAGCTTGAAATTTGTGGAAAAACCATTGTCGATCGAGGATCGACAGGTTAAGAAGCTTCGAAGGAAGCATGTATCGATTGTAAAGGTCAAATGGGATGCCCGTAGAGGTCCCGAATACACATGGGAGGTAGAGTCCACTATGAAAGAGAAATACCCTCATTTGTTTCAGTAAATCTCGAGGTCGAGATTTCTTTTAAGGGGGTGAGGATGTAACACCTCGAAAATTTACGTCCTATGATGTGTTGACACGTGTCATAGGTTTGAACGTGTGAAAGAATGTTCTTGAAGGACTAAAGTTGACAAACATTGAAACTATGTAAATATAAGGGTTCAAAGTGTCAACAATGAATAAATATACTTTGCAATAACCCTACATGATGTTTATAACCTTAAACGAATGGATCATGGATCATACGAAGCGAATTGTGAAAGAAAGTGAGAGATTACAAACTACAGGGGTTAAATGTGTCAACATGTTAAGATATACCTCTGAGTGACCTTTTAGCAAATCCGAAGCCTTGTAACGATTAATTATGCTCACTAGAATGCACCATAAAAATTTCACCAAGTTTCGTTACCGTATGAGAAAGTTATGATAAAATTCGTGTGTGAGGGTTAGAATCGTCAACATTGAAAATTAGGGCTTTTCGGGTGATCACAAAGTTACCCGAGGACTTGACAAAGATGGTATAAGCCTTAAAGCCCCCATATGTAAATATTAAAGCCTCTTAATGCAAGAAAACATGAGAAAATGACCTTTCGGGGGACCAAGGGCCAAAAGTGCAATTAAAGGAAACATTGTAACCTGATACGGGGACTGAGGCGGGCCGCGTAAGGTCATGAAGACCTTTACGCGGGCCGCGTGACAGGTACAACGACAGAAACAACAGCCAGCTGTCTGTTGATGTTTTAACCGACTCAAATGCCATTTTGGCATACCATGGGCCTTCCTATACTGGTTTCTAGCCTCTAGAGACACATGGGAATGATCTAACATCATTGTAGAGTTGCATGGCATCAATCTAAGTGAGTTTGACTCACTATATAAGTCACACAAGGTTGCAAACATTCTTGCATTCATTTCTGATCATTTGAGGAGCACAACAGCAGACACAAGACCTTCTTAATCCTTCATTAGTCACTTGTAAGTTTGTTTAACCTTCTTGTTTTGAGTTTAGCTTAGTTATTTAGCTAAAAGTCAAACCGTCGTAACTACGGTTTGACTTCGAGATTATTTATAATTGGCTCAGTCTTATCTCGATTTGAAAGTACCGTCAAGTAGGTAATTATATGGGTATTAAACCCTTATAAGGGTACCCACTGATTCCAATCCTAACTAGGTCGTTTGTCGAGTCAAACATTGTCCGAAAAAGTCAACAGAAATGCTAAACTTTGATTAAAGGCGTAATTAATGATATAGAAGGCGTGTAACCTGTTTTATCATTCATATAACTTGGTAATAAGTGTACGGACTTGTCTAAACTTGTTTGATTCGACAACTTTCTGTTTTGAACCGATTTGGAACCGAAAGACGCAAAAGTTTGACTTTTGCTTTGACTTCAGTTCTGACCCGGTTTTGATAGGTTTAGACATGCCTTAAAGTTCCATTAGGACCTAGTTACATGTGTGTATAACCCTCTGCGTTTATACCACTTAAATCCTTAAGTGTCCGACGTTTCCGTTAAGTGCTTAAATATGGACCATAATGCCCTTATGACCATACAACGAGAATTTTGGAAATATGAAAGTACAATAATCTTTGTTACTGATTATAAACATGTCCCTAAATTTTCACATCAGTTGGAGGTCTAGATTAGGAGTTATGCTTAATGATGTAATTAGAATGCTTCTTAGTAATTAAACGGCGTCATTAGCGTAAAGCCTATCTAAACCCAATCTTTGACACCAAAACTTTCACCCACTGATGTAATATAATATTTTGGGATTTTTGAAGATTTTTAATTATTTTTAAACTGATCATAAGCGAGGATTAGTGCCTTGATTCGGTAAATACCGAATTTACCCTTTTCGGCCATAAAATGAGTTTTACAAGTCCTTTTGCTACGAATCCAATTGCTACTGATTTTAAATAATAAATGAAGTGTTTTGAACCTGTTTAACTGATCAGAAAACTCAGAATCCTATTTTAACCCGTACGTCGCTTAAAACGGCTTTATACGCGTATTATACGCATAGTTTGGGTTTAAAACTATTTTGGCATATAAGACTTATAACCAAATGTTATAACCTGTTAAAATAAACTATTTTACTGATTTTTCAGACCCGGATCACAGAAGCTTAATTGATCCCTTTTTATAATCTTTAAAATGACCAAAATACCCCTACGGGGCTTAATATGAGATTAAACTCGTTATGGGCATAATGGAAGGTATCCTACTGATATCACAACATATTTAAGGCATGTTAACTTGGGAAACCTGTTTAGGACTCTTATGGTTACCCGTTACTCTTTGTGCGCGTTCGGTTCGGTTTATGTAACTAGTTTACATAAATTAGCCGAAACGGGTCAAACCTTATCGGTTTTGTCTCAAAATCCAGAATGTGTATAATATACCCATATTAAGCAAGTCTTCAAACTTGTCGGGTCTAAATCACATTCTATCCGGTCTTCGCTTAATCGTGCGTACGAACCGTATCTTTAAAACTAACCGGTCTAAGCTTAAGCTTAACTAAAGACCCGTTAGGATTCTAATAGGTTATTATAAACCTTCGTTCCAGATTAGGAGAACCGGTAAAAGATACTTGCACTCGCTGATTTTGATTTATACTTGCTCAGGTAAATACTTTTAACTTATTTTCCCTATACGGGCTTGGGGTACGGTATATAGAATACCGCTTGGTCGGGCATTGAATCTTTAATTGTATGATGGTTAAAGTATTGATATGTCTCGTTTAAATTGTTTTGTTTGCTTAAAGCCTTTGGGGGGTTAATGACCATGTCCCGGATATCCCTGGCATCATTTTACGAAATGGCCACGACCTAAGCACGGGGCGTAGGCGTACGCCCGTCGGTGTCTCATTTAAATAATGTGGTGTGTCTATTGATCTTTAACCCGGATCGATCCGGGCTACTGAACGCATAAGAAACATGTAAATCCTTTACAAGAATTATATTCAAATAATTATCCCAAGTTATAAAATATTATTTGCGCCTTGTGCCTTAAATTCATTTTCTTAAACTCTTTTCAAAATGAGTCGGTTGATTGTATTTACCAGTGTAAACTGACGTATTTTCTCAAAAAGGTTAAGTGCAGGTACTACGCGTAATAGGCTGGCTTTTCTCCTAGCATCCACAATAAGTCTCGCAAGCTTGGATGTCATAGACTGTTGAACATTGTTTCCTTTTATTTTGATCTACCTGTGGATTTATATTCGACTACTTGTGATACTTAATATTACAATATCGTTTGGTTGAAATGAATCTATACTTTGCTTCCGCTATGCATTTAAATATTGTGTTGTTTAACTATTATGTTGCCAACCACGTCACGATACTCCCCCACCGGGCCCACCGGTGACACGTGGAAATCCGGGGTGTGACATCAGGATTGACAATACTGAATGAGTAATTGTGTAGAAATAAACAATGTGATTGCTCTCAATACTGTTAATGGATGAAACTCTTCTTGATTAAACTGGGATTCACTCACCAGTATTTCCCACTAACAAATGTTTTTAAAACGCGTTTCAGGTAACAAAATGTAAAAGCCAAATTAGAAGAAAGTCAGCTGGAGAGCATTGATGGCTTGGAAAAATGTGGCTATAAAAGTTATCTAAAAGACGATGCTTTAATTAAAATAGGGTTTATCCCTATAAATATGTTGTAACTACGGTCCTGATGAAATTTCCGCTGCCAAAATAATAAAATAATGATACCACCAAGACTGGTCTCTCGGCCGCTCGTTCCCTGGACAGATAGGGGGCGGGGGTTGCGACAGAAGGTGGTATCAGAGCTAAGCCACTGATTCAGCTACAAAAGTGTTCTGCTGGCACCAATATTATTCAAATTGTTAGGAAATTAATTATGAAAATACGTGCATATCTGTATTTTACTGTTGTGTGTTATTTGACTATTTGTTAGTTTACAGTATGAGTGATCAAGGACCCTCAGACGTGTATCGTCAGTTGTCCGATTCACCTAGGAGTGAAGGTACCTCTTCAAAGCCTACCCTCTCTGGGTATGCCGCTGATAATGAAGAAGGGATGTTTGTCTTTAAGGCTCAGTCTGAAGAGCCATTCCCTCGGAAAAAGAGAGGATGGTTCAGTAAGGGAACATTCGAGCGTAGGAAAAGAATGCGAAAGTTGCAACAGCAGAGAGTCCTAGCAGCCGCTAAGCGAGAGTCAGATGCCCATACACAGGATATGCTTAATAGGAGCTTAGCCAATTTTCATATCCTAGCAACAACAGCTGCCGACCCAAACCTGGAACAACTAGTAGCCCCACAACCCTTACCTTTGTTCCCCACTCAGCCGATGGAGATAGAGGATAACCCTAAAAATCAAGTAGAAATGCATGATTTCAACCCTGAGGAAATACCTAGGATACCAGCCCCTAATCCCTTAGACCCGGATTATGATCCATGGTTCGATGATCATAGGGATTATGTGCCACGCTACCACTTAAATGACGAACCCATGCCGAACTTAGCAGCCTATCCAGGTCTGGACCCTCTAGATCCCTACTACTACGATAACGATGAATATATTAGGGAGATCTTAGAGAATCTGTACCCTCAGGAGAATCCCATGCCCCAGTACCCGGACCCAGTACCAGCACCTGCACCCCCAATGAGTGCAGATAATGTGCATGAGCTCCGAACTTTCGGAGAAGAAATTTTAGAGAGTAGTGAAAGGATGAGGCAGGTAGGAGAGCGACTCGTCTAGAAATACGACGAACGCAATATGGATTACTGGATGAATCCAGATCAGTGAAGGAGATGGTGGAGTTGGTAATAATAATATAATAATAATAATGGAATATATATATATATATATATAATAAATGTTGTAGTATAGACCACTATGTGGTTAGCGATGCATAGAAGTATGGTATTGTAATTTTTAATTCCTAGTATTGGTTTGTATTAGAAGCATACTATAATAGAAAAGAGTAAAGTCGCAATGCTCGACGTTTTTGGCTAATATGTGTGTTGTGTGGTTGTTGCCCAATTTATTAATTATTTTGTGATATTAATAATTGGTGAATTTTAAAATTCAGATGGACGATGAGGTAAACCAGGAAAATCAGAATAACGATAACCAGAGTAACAATAACTTGGTTAATGAGAACCCGAACAACAACAATAACGGAAACCAAGTGGATAACAGTGCCATGCAGCATATAGTGGCACAGGGGATAATAGATGCGATGCCATATATTATCAAAACGGTTAAGGAAGCGGAAAATAAAAGTAAACATGATAGTAAGCGACCCTCTGAACCTGAAAACAGCGTAAACAATGGACCCGTACTTCAAGTGCCCATTCCCAAAAGAAGAAGAACCGTGTCTTACGGTTGTTCTTATAAAGAATTCTGGTCTTGTAAACCAATGGAATTCTCGGGCAATGAAAGGGTCGTTGCATCTCTACGCTGGATAGAAAAGACTGAGGCAGTCTTAAGAATAAGTAAATGTGCTGAAGAGGATAAGATAATGTTTGCTTCAAATCTGTTTAAAAATTCAGCACTAGAATGGTGGAACACTATCCTCCAGTCTAGGGGAAGTGATAGAACTTACAATATGGAATGGGAGGCATTTAAAAACATGGTAGAAAGGAAATTATGCCCTCCTAATGAGAAGGAACAGATAGCAAACAAATTCCTAAATCTTAGGATGATTGGAGTAGATAGTAAGGGTTATACTACATTATTCTTTGAATATGCCAGAATAGTACCAACCCTTGCTTCACCTGAACCAGTATTAATCTTCCGTTACATCTGGGGATTAATTGGGGAGATTAGATATGTTGTCAAGGTAGCTAGACCTCAAACCATAGAAGAAGTTGTAGAACTAGCAAACACCTTGACAGATGAGTTAGTCCGTACATGAGAAGAGGATCAAAGGAGGAACCTGACCCAGAAGCTTACTCAAGAATTCTGTTCTGGAAATTCTAACCGTGGGAGAAATGTAGGTTCTTACTCTGCACCCTACTATAAGTATTGCAAAAGGAAGCATTCAGGAAGATGCTCCATATACTGTAACTTTTGCAAAATATCTGGACACAAGGAGGAAGACTGCAGGAAAAAGCCTAGCAACAGAATATGCTACAACTGCAGAGAACAAGGTCATATCAAGCCTAACTGTCCAAAGTTAGCTCCAGCTACAAACCCCAAGAATACTAAAAATGCTAGAGCATTTGTTCTAACTGCAGAAGAAGCAAAGATGATCCCGGATGTGATCACTGGTACGTTTTTAGTTAGTTAATGATATTTTTGCTAAAGTATTATTTGACTCTGGTGCGAACCAAAGTTTTATTAATACTTCATTTTGCAAACTTCTTAATCAATCATTAACTAAACTCCCACAAAAATGTCTAGTAGAGACAGCAAATGGGGAAACCATTAAGATTTCTGAGATCTTGCAAGAAGCAATAATATAAATTTTAAATTAGAAATTTATTGCAAACCTTTACCCCATGAATCTGGCAGGATTTGATGTTGTGTTAGGAATAGATTGGTTAATAGCCAATAAAGCCAGTATTTTATGTGATCAAAAGTAAATTCAAGTAAATTCACCAAGGGGTGAAAAGATCACAATTAAAGGAAATAAAACCTCTAAATCCACAAAATTCATCTATGTGATGAAAACAGCAAGTTATATAAGGAAAGGATCATTAGTGTATTTGATTTTTATAATCACTAACACTAAAGGAAAAGAATTAAAGGATATTCCAGTAGTATCCTAGTTTTCAGATGTATTTCCAGAAGAATTACCAGGACAACCTCCAGATAGGGAAGTTGAATTCAGAATCCACTTAATACCAGGAACCGCACCAATTGCCAAAGCACCTTACTGTTGGCACCCGCAGAAATGCAGGAACAGAAGAAACAGTTAGATGAATTGTTGGAAAAGAGATTCTTACAGCCAAGCTCATCTCCATGGGGAGCACCGATATTATTCGTTAAAAAGAAGGACGGATCAATGCGTATGTGCATTGACTACCGTGAATTAAACAAGGTCACGATTAAGAATCGATATCCATTACCAAGAATAGATGATCTGTTTGATCAGTTGCAAGGAGCACGATTTTTCTCAAAAATCGATTTAAGGTTAGAATATCATCAATTAAAGGTACAGGAAGAGGACATTCCTAAGACCGCTTTCAGAACAAGGTATGGCCATTATGAATTTACTGTCATGCCATTTGGTTTAACCAATGCCCCAGCTGCATTCATGGACATGATGAACAGAATATGTAAGCCATATTTGGATAAATTCATAATTGTCTTTATAGATGATATTTTTATTTATTCCAAAAGCAAAAAGGAACATGCAGCCCATCTGCACGCACTTCTAAGTTTATTGAGAAAAGAAAAGCTTTATGCTAAGTTTTTGAAGTGTGAGTTTTGGTTAGAACAGGTACAATTTCTTGGACACCTAGTCAATTATGAAGGAATTCATGTAGAACCTGTGACAATTGCCACTTTCTGGTAAATTACTTACATTTAAAGCAATGAATTACATTATACAAATACGTGATTAGAATATCCGAAATGCATGATTTCATGATATACATCTTAGAATACTTATGGAATATTCATTTATGATGCACATGATTCATTTTTAGTGGTTACATTTGAAACAGTGTAAACAGTGCATCGAAACAACTAGAGTAGTGCCTAGTAAACTAGCGTGCCGACAAAAACTCAGGATCCGCAGAAACTAGTGTAACGATATTTTTAGGACTCATACGAAAGTCCAACATCAATTATACAATAAACCTAATTGGAAATGCAAGGGTTTGGTCTAATATATTACCAATGTTCGATAGCACAAAAACTGCCCGAAAACTGCCAAAAAGCACCAAAAGTGACCATTTCAATATTTTTCCGCAAAATTCAGCATTAGTGTTTTTATTACAAAGTGCAAAATGGGTTGTTTAAACTTAAATTCCATATGAAAATACATAGGGAACATCATATAAATAAATAACCGAATTTTTCCTATAATTCATATAAGTTAACCTTTCGACTATCTTCTTGCGGAACGAACGACAAAAGACTATCCGAACTACAATTTGACATATGTAGTGAACTAGTGAACATTATTTTTGGTCATTTTCATCCTATTCTTGATCATTTTAAGTCTTGAAACATCTTGAAACTTGGTAATCCATAAAAGCCTAAACATTTAACTATTTTAACCTTAACAAAAATTACCATCACATTTTTACCACAAAAGCCCCCCCCCCATGTTGAACCGTAAACAAGTGCCCCCCCCCCCCCCCCCACTCTTTGTTTTTTTATATAATGGATACTTATCCAAATACTTAGGTGGATTATGAGGTGGAAGGGTTAGTCATGAGGTGGAAGAGTTATAACACTCTTCATTAATCACTAACACAAATTACAACTCTTTTACACCTTTATTTTTCACACACTTAGGAACTCTCTCTTCATATCTTCATATCTTCATATCTTCATCAAGAACACCTTCAAAAACCCACTTCATCTTCTTCATTTTTCTTATGATCAACATGGATTTTCATGGAACATAGGATGATCTAAAGCATTTGCAAGCTAAATCAAGCATTTTCATCCATCCAAGAGTCTTCTACCAACAAGATCTTCATCTTCTTTGTTTCTTAACATCATCTAGATCATCCCTAGCCTAGAGCTAGAAGTAAGCTTCTAAATTTATTTTTCTTACTTATTTATGTTATGATTATTATTATAACTAGTAATAAACAAAATAATCATACATAATAATATGAAGATACAAAGAAGCAAAAATACAAATCATGATATGTATATGTTTGTTTATGTTGTGATTAAGATTTGTTATTTGCATATTTGATCTTGTTGAGATGATTAAGATATGTATAACTTGTTAGATGATGTTCTAAAAACATGATCTAACAAGTATACATGAATATGTTAAAGTTTTTTTTTTTATTTATTTAAAAGATAATGAATGATCAAAATCTATGGTGTAATTAAAGTATCTAAGGTTTTTAATTAAACAGTAAATACATCTAATACAAAGTTCAACGAACAATAAAGACATACAAGTCTTACACATATTTAAGACACAAGACTTGTACTCAAGTTATTTACAAAGACCGAAGTGTCTAACAAATATAACAACAATTGTAGGTCGCAACACTGTTCAGGACTACCGCATGTGAAATCATATTTACTTCTACTCACTGACGCGATACTGTGAGTTCATGTCCCCTTTTCATCTTAAATACTTTTCAAGCTTTACAACTATCGGGGAAAATACATGTACAATAGTATGATAAGTCAAGGAATGAAACACCTTAGATCATGTGAGAAATTAGGGCCATAACTAAAGCACCATTAATCCAGTTTGGACCAAGGAACAAAGGGTTAGATCTAATGGGTTTTGGCGAGCCCCACTCATGGCCATTCATTTTCCTAGCAGTGCGTTTGTTGCCCTATGACATGGTGTCGATACAATTAAAATCGTCTAGGGTTGGATTGCTTCCTATTTCGTCACACATATTAATGTCCTTGCAAAACATTAATGATCACGATTTCATTGACGCTTTTCATACTATATTTGAGTCAAATATAAATATATTCTACATTTTTCGGATGTATCATACACAACTAAACTGCATGAACTCGCTCAACCTTTGTTGATTTTTCTACTTAAACATGTATTTCAGGGAATTAGTGGACCTTGTCAGGGATTCTAATTCAAGAAACAAGTATCAAGACTCCGTGCCATCTTTTGAAGGGTTTATCTATTATACTGCCGCTTTGCGGTGTTATAGTGGACAAAGCCTTAATGTTTAAAACTTTCGTTTTGGATGTATGAAATAATAACAACTTATTTTCTTTGAATGGTTTGTAAATTATAAACTTAATGTATGTTGCGCATCTTTTGAACAATTATAGTAATGGCAATGGAGTATGTTTTATTCATTTAGTATGTTTACTTATATCGTTATGCAATGAGAACCAACAGATCACACCTCGCGCTTCCGCTACGAGCAGGGTGTGACATATTGGTATCAGAGCTTCGATTGTAGTGAACCAGGATTCTTTCTCGAGTCTAGTCTACAATCACTAGGGAACCTCTCACGAAAACAATTTATACAAAAACAAGAGTTTTCATTGCATAAACAATTTTTTTCTCAAGGTCCATCATAACAAAAACAAAATTCATATCATACAAATCAAGCAAGGACATTAAGTGCCTTAGTCTCTAAATGGTAGACATGAAACATTAAGTTAATCCGCATAACACAAATAGAATAACTTAAAATGAACTTATGTGATTTCAACATTTTGTGTATATATATATTAATTGAAAAATTAATTATTAATACATACGTCGAACAAATTATTTTCCAGGATATCATGTCTTCATCCGAAGGAAGCAACATTTATGATGATGTGGATCCTATGACACCTTCTTCAGATGATGATTACATACCAGAGGTTCAGGTCATTACATCGGATAGTGAGACGGGATCTGATAGCGATATGGATGATTTTCAGCCATTCGCATTTCTAGGGGATATTGTTGACGATGACGTATTAGCTGTACCTCCACTACTCAATGACATCGTTATCATAGGTCACCCGGAGGGTGAACATGTAGTCGAGATTATACCTTTGGATGTACTTCCTCTTGCTATGGTGCCTTTCGTCGACCTCGACGAGGATGATGACGACATTGTCCCGGTGATTCCCGTAGAGCATATAGATGATGACTTGGGAGATGGAGACGTTTACGATGTGGTTATCTTAGACATTGCATCACCAGTGGTCTCGGTGATCGATATTTCTTCTGATGCAGATACTGACTCGGATGCTTCCTCTTATGCATCCGTTACTTCGTCTGCACTGCAGGCTATTGGCCTACAGCGCAACGCAGACTTTGGGGATGACGTCATGTCAGCAGAGCCAGCCATCCCTGCTCCTGTTCAGGTCCCTGCTGCAGATATATCTCCTGAGCACATTCGCCTCATGCGCACTGATCATACCGATGAGGCCGGACCATCTGGACATGCCCATATACCACCCAGTGATATGGACCTATACTATCAGCAGTTTCACTCTGTCCCACAGGTCCCTGTCGAGCCTCTTATTGCGCCACACTCTCCACCTCATGCCATGCCCATGACAGATCCATACCACCCATTGCATTACCCATCTGTTACTACCGAGTTACGTGCTCGTGTGCTGACTCTCGAGCATCAGATAGACTTTATTATCCGTCGAGTTCATGAACTCGAGGAGGAGCTTATTCACCTTCAGGGTTTGGTATTTCTGACTCCACCACCACCAGCTCATTCACCACCCCATGCTCCACCACCACCACCAGGGTCACCACCATTACCCCCACTACCACCTCAGATACCACCAGTTGATTTACCTGCTCGAGTTTTGACACTCGAGCAGCAGATTGTTTTCCTTCACCGTTTGGTTCATGATTTGGAGGATAGGGTTTCTCATGTTTACAGTTCATTGTTCCCGATTCCACCACCAGTTTTTCCTCCACCATAGACTTTGTGTTTGCAGGTACTTCTTTTGTGACAGGGAGCTATATCAGCGTTTTGTGTACATAGACTCACACCAAGTTTCAAGACAACTGAAAGGCTAAAGACCGCATGGAATGAAGGAAAAAAATTTTGCCACCTTGTATATGTACTAGTCTAGTAAGACCGGGGGATGTAGCCCGAGTCTATTTTGATTTCCTTTTAAAAAACAAACATGTAATCGGTTGTCGGTTATATATATAAGAAAACTTGGTGTTATCCTTTATGTGCATCTAAATGTTATATGATACATGTTTTGTTGCTTGTATTGTTTGGTCTATTCGCATGATATATTGCTTGATTATATTTTTATTAATGTTATAAATGTGTGTTATATAATTAGTAAAAATATTTATTAACAAACCAACGCCTAAACTTAATCATATATTCTTTTGGAAGAATAATGGCGCTGAGAAGAAAACCTCCACGTACACGAACATCTAATCCACCCCCACCTCCACCATTGCCTACAAATGAGGCGGATTGAATGCACTAATAGAAGAAAGGATTTCCCAAGCGATAGCCCTCTATGAGGCCTCACGTGCCGAACACAGCGGTGGCACTGGCGGATCAGGAGGCCCAGGACATGGCGGTACCTCTGGCGGAACCAATACCAATGGTAACACTTAGTTGTTTTGTCACAACTTACCCAATTCCTTTTATAATCTATTCGTGCGTTTCACTGTTTGCTCATTCTTAATCCGTTTATTTGTCTATTTCAGGATGCACATTCAAGCAGTTTCTAGACTGCAAGCCACTCAATTATGATGGCACAGGTGGTGCTGTGGCTTATGTGCGTTGGACGGAGAAAACAAATTCTACCATAAGAATGAGCAGATGCTCTATTGATCAGCAAGTCACCTACGTCACTGGCTTGTTCATCAATGAGGCCCTTACATGGTGGAATTTACAAGTGCAAACTTTGGGTGATAGTGTAGCATACGGATTGACATGGGAAGAGTTGAAAGAAAGGATGAGAGAAAAATATTGTTCCCGTGCTGAACTCCAGAAGTTGGAGAACGAATTTTGGAACCTTACTATGGTCGAATCTGATATTACCGGGTATACCCAAAGGTTTCACGACCTGTCTCGTGTGATTCCTTATTTGGTTACACCAGAATACAAGCGTATTGAACGCTATATTTGGGGACTTTCTCCTGAGATCCGAAGTCATGTTACTGCAGCAGAACCCACGACTATCACGCAGGCGGTAACTTTAGCTGTGAGCCTTAATGAAGACGCGATCGGGATGAAGAAATATAATGTGAAAGGAGATGAGAAGAAAGAATCACATGTTGAGTCTTCCAATGGTGGAAAAAGGAAGTACTCAAATTTCAAGAAGGGAACACGTAGGAACAACAACTACAACAAAAACACCAACCCCAACAACAATACCAACAACAACAACTATAACCACAATAACCACAACAACAATAACAACAACCGCAATCACAACAACAATTATAACTTAAAGCAAGAGAATACTCAGGCAAGAGATGCAAAGGCGTTTGTAGCCACCAATGATACCGGCCCGAAGAAGTACTCAGGTACTATGCCCAAGTGTGAGCGATGCGCGTATCATCATGTGGGAAATTGTAGGAAATGTGACAAGTGTGGCAAGCTTGGCCACCATACCGAGTCATGCTGGGGATCAGGAAAGAGATCAGGAACGGAGAATAGAAACAACAATAAGAATGGAAATGGGCGTGAGCAAGGATTTTTTGGATGCGGAAGCAAAGATCACTTCAAAGGGGATTGCCCTAAAGAAAACCAAGCTCGTGGTCGATCATTTGTGATTGGAGCCAAGGATGCGCGTCAAGACCCTAATGTGGTCACTGGTACGTTCCTCCTCAACAATCATTTTGCATCCATATTATTTGATACTGGTGCCGATTTTAGCTTTATCTCTGTGGAATTTAAAAATACTCTGGGACTAAAATCTAGTAAACTAGATGTCCCATATTCTATAGAATTGGCTAACGGTAAACTAGTAGAATCGGGGGAAGTTGTTACGGAGTGTTCCTTACAACTTGGAGAATAAAAATTCACTATCGATCTCTTACCTGTTGAGTTGGGTAGTTTCGATGTAGTGGTTGGCATGGATTGGCTATCCAATAATCGAGCCGAAGTCGTTTGCCACGAAAAGATCATTCGCATACCACTACTGAACGAAGAGACACTGGTGATACATGGAGAGAAGCGCGACACCCCATTACGGATCATTAATAGCATGAAAGCCCAGAAGTGCTTACGGAAATGGTGTATTACTTTTCTAGCACATGTTGTGGACAAGAAGACTGATGGGACAAAGTTGACAGATATTCCAATAGTAAAAGAATTTCCTGAAGTCTTTCCTGAAGACTTACCAGGACTACCACCTTATCGACAAGTCGAATTTCACATCGATTTGGTACCAGGAGCCGGACCCGTAGCTAAATCTCCATATCGGTTAGCACCTTCTGAAATGCAAGAGTTATCAACACAACTTCAAGAGTTGTTGGATAAAGGATTCATTAGACCGAGCTACTCGCCTTGGGGAGCTCCAGTCTTGTTTGTAAAGAAGAAGGACGGAACTTTCAGGATGTGCATCGATTATCGCGAGTTGAATAAACTTACCATCAAGAATCGGTATCCATTACCGAGGATTGATGATCTATTCGATCAACTACAAGGGTCGAGTTTATACTCAAAGATAGACTTACGATCGGGGTATCATCAATTACGGATTCAAGAGGAAAGCATACAAAAAACGGCTTTTTGGACTCGTTACGGTCATTACGAGTTTCTCGTTATGCCATTTGGCTTAACGAATGCACCAGCAGTCTTCATGGATCTAATGAATCGCGTGTGCAAGCCGTATCTCGACAAATTCTTCATAGTGTTTATTGACGATATTTTGATATACTCTCGATCGACTTATGAACATGAACAACATTTGAGAACAATTTTGGAGTTGCTAAAGACGGAGAAACTATACGCGAAATTTTCCAAATGCGAATTTTGGATTCGTAAAGTACAATTTCTCGGTCATGTAGTGAACGAGAAAGGCATTCAAGTAGACCCGTCGAAGATAGAAGCAATTAAGAATTGGGAAGCGCCCAAGACTCCTACTGAAGTGCGACGATTTTTGGGCTTAGCGGGATATTATCGGAGATTTATTGAGAATTTTTCAAAGATTGCTCAACCGCTAACTTCTCTTACACAGAAAGACAAGAAATTCGATTGGGGAGAGAAACAAAAAGTAGCATTTCAACTTCTTAAAGACAAGTTGTGCATTGCACCAATCTTATCATTACCCGATGGTACCGATGAGTTTGTTGTATATTGTGATGCTTCGCATCAAGGTTTGGGTTGCGTACTCATGCAACGTGAAAAAGTTATCGCGTACGCGTCTCGCCAACTAAAAGTTCACGAAAAGAACTTTACCACTCACGACGTTGAATTAGGCGCAGTGGTATTTGCTTTGAAAATATGGCGACATTATCTATATGGTACTCAATGTACTATTTTCACGGATCATAAAAGTCTACAAAACATATTCAACCAAAAAGAATTAAATATGCGTCAATGACGTTGGGTTGAATTGTTAAACAATTATGATTGTGAAATCAAGTATCATCCGGGCAAGGCGAATGTTGTAGCTGACGCCTTGAGCCGCAAGGAGCGAGTTAAAACACTAAGAGTCCGAGCATTAGAAATGACAATTCACACAGATCTTACCACTCGGATTCATAATGCACAACAAGAAGCGCTCAAGGAAGAGCATATTCAAGCTGAAACACTTCGAGGCATGGAAAAACAATTAGTGTCAAAAGAAGATGGAACTTTATACCTTATGGGTCGAATTTGGGTTCCACTCTTTGGAGGCCTTCGAGATGTTATTTTTGAGGAAGCACATAGGTCTAAATACTCGATTCATCTTGGATCGGATAAAATGTACCAGGATTTGAAAGAGTACTATTGGTGGCCTAAACTCAAAGGTGATATCGCGACTTATGTCGGAAAATGCTTAACCTGCGCGAAGATCAAGGCTGAATATCAGAAACCCTGGGGCTTGTTACAACAACCCGAGATTCCCGTTTGGAAATGGGAGCAAATATCGATGGACTTCATTACGAAATTACCCAGGACCTCAAAAGGCCATGACATGATATGGGTAATCGTCGATAGATTGACAAAGTCCGCACACTTCTTGCCAATTCGGGAGAAGGATAGTACTGAGAAACTAGCGGAACTCTATGTCAGAGAAATAGTGGCTCGTCATGGGGTACCTATTTCAATCATTTCGGACCGAGATGGTCGTTTTATTTCTAGAATTTGGAAATCATTTCAACAGGCCTTTGGATCGCAATTAAATCTGAGTACGGCCTTTCATCCTCAAACTGACGGCCAGAGCGAACGGACAATCCAAACACTCGAAGATATCCTTCGTGCGTGTGTTATGGATTTAGGCGGAAATTGGGATACTCATCTACCTTTAGTTGAGTTTTCCTACAATAACAGCTACCATACCGTTTGTTGCCCTATGACATGGTGTCGATACAATTAAAATCGTCTAGGGTTGGATTGCTTCCTATTTCGTCACACATATTAATGTCCTTGCAAAACATTAATGATCACGATTTCATTGACGCTTTTCATACTATATTTGAGTCAAATACAAATATATTCTACATTTTTTGGATGTATCATACACAACTAAACTGCATGAACTCGCTCAACCTTTGTTGATTTTTCTACTTAAACATGTATTTCAGGGAATTAGTGGACCTTGTCAGGGATTCTAATTCAAGAAACAAGTATCAAGACTCCGTGCCATCTTTTGAAGGGTTTATTTATTATACTGCCGCTTTGCGGTGTTATAGTGGACAAAGCCTTAATGTTTAAAACTTTCGTTTTGGATGTATGAAATAATAACAACTTATTTTCTTTGAATGGTTTGTAAATTATAAACTTAATGTATGTTGCGCATCTTTTGAACAATTATAGTAATGGCAATGGAGTATGTTTTATTCATTTAGTATGTTTACTTATGTCGTTATGCAATGAGAACCAACAGATCACACCTCGCGCTTCCGCTACGAGCAGGGTGTGACAGAACCCACCAAGATTGAGGCGATTACCAAATGGAAAACCCCTGAGTCACCAACTGAGGTTAGAAGTTTCTTAGGATTAGTTGGTTATTATAGAAGATTCATTCGAGATTTTTCTAGAATAGCCTTTCCCTTAACTAAGTTAACCTGTAAATCCATTAAGTTTGAATGGGGACCAAAACAAGAAGAAGCCTTTAGAATTCTTAAGCAAAGATTAACCCATGCACCCATACTAGCATTACCAGAAGGAACTGAAGATTTTGTAATCTATTGTGACGCTTCCAAGTTAGGTTATGGATGTGTGTTAATGCAACGTCAAAAGGTTATAGCTTACGCTTCTAGACAACTTAAGAATCATGAAGAGAATTACTCAACCCATGATCTAGAGTTAGGAGCTATAATTTTCGCCCTTAAAATTTGGAGACATTACCTTTACGGTAGTAAGTTTACCATATTCACCGACCATAAAAGTTTAAGGTATGTTTTTGGGCAAAAGGAATTAAATATGAGACAAAGACGCTGGATGGAAATGCTTAGTGATTATGATTGTGATATCCAGTATCATGCAGGAAAAGCAAATGTAGTTGCTGATGTTTAAGCCGAAAGTATCATGAAAATAAAAAAAAAGAGTACGTTCTCTTAAGTTAAATCTGCAAATAGATTTAAATGATCAGATTAGAAAAGCACAAGAATCAGTAATCAAAGATGATACTGAAAAGTTAAAAGGAATGATTAAGGAATTAGAACAAGGAACAGATGGAATTTGGAGATTTCATAAGAAAAGAATGTGGATACCTAAATTAGGAAACCTACGCCACCGTATATTAGAAGAAACCCATAAGTCTAACTATACGATGCATCCTGAAAATGATAAGATGTATCAGGACTTAAGAAATAATTTCTGGTGGATAGGAATGAAAAAGGATATAGCAGCATATGTTGCAAAGTGTTTAACTTGTTCGCAAGTTAAAGCTGAACATCAGAAACTCTCAGGTTTATTGCAACAGTTAGAAATGCTTGTATGGAAATGGGAATTGATAACAATGGATTTTGTTACCAAATCACCCAAAACAAGAAAAGATAATGATACAATCTGGGTGATTGTAGACATACTAACCAAGTCAGCTCATTTCCTACCAATGAAAGAAACGTTCAGTATGGAACAGTTAGCTAAATTATATGTAAATGAAATAGTTTCATTACATGGAATTCCTCTATCAATTGTTTCTGACAGAGATAGTCGTTTTACCTCTCATTTTTGGACAAGTTTCCAAAAAGCAATGGGAACCAAGTTGAATCTAAGCACCGCTTATCATCCCCAAACGGACGGACAAAGCGAAAGGACAATTCAGACACTGGAATACATGCTTAGAGCTTGTGTAATTGATTTCGGAGATAATTGGGACGATCACTTACCATTGATAGAATTTTCTTACAATAACAGTTATCACACAAGTATCAATGTTGCACCATTCGAAGCACTTTATGGACGAAAGTGCCGAACGCCAGTCTGTTGGGCAGAAATTGGAGAAAAGCAACTATCTGGACCTGAGATAGTACAAGAAACAACAGACAAAATCACTCAAGTCAAGGAACGACTGAAAGCAGCACGAGATAGACAAAAGAGTTATGCTGATAACAGACGAAAGCCATTGGAATTTCAAGTAGGAGTTAAAGTGTTATTGAAAGTCTCTCCCTGGAAAGGAGTGGTAAGATTCATCAAAAGGGGAAAGTTAAGCCCCAGGTATGTTGGACCTTTTGAGATTATTAGAAAAATAGGACCAGTAGCCTATCAGCTACAACTGCCAAAGGAAATGGCAGGAATACATGATGTATTTCATGTATCTAATCTCAAAAAGTGTTTAGCCAATGAATCGCTAGTAGTGCCTCTTAAGGACATAGAGGTAAATGAACAGTTAAAGTTTGTAGAGAAGCCTCTACAGATTGAAGACAGGAAGATCAAGAATCTCAAGCATAAAAGACTAGTGCTAGTCAAAGTGAAGTGGGACTCCAAAAGAGGACCAGAATACACATGGGAGCTTGAATCAGAAATGCAAAGGAAATACCCACACCTGTTCCAGTAGACCTCGAGGACGAGCTCTAAAACAAGGTGGGGAAGATATAACAACCCTCCAAAATATTTTGACACCCTAATATATTTTAAAATACCCCAATATGTCTTAAAATACACCCCGTATATGAAAACCGAGCCCAAAATACGATCTAGCGTTTAAAATAAAAACAAAAATTTAAAGGCTGTCGCGGGGTGCGTAGCCTTTGGCTACTGCCTACGCGGGCCGCGAGCGATCAACAACGAGGCCTCACCCGGTGATGACACGTGGCAATACGTGTTGAACCTATACCGTGACTCGGATCACCTACGGTCTAGACCCCCCTATGACGCGGGCCGCGTAAGCCTAAGCTTAGTTTTACGCGTGCCGCGAGAGACTCGGATTACAGCCCTATATAAGAAGGCATCGGGTTTTCGTTTTCCATCGCTCATTTCTTTTCTCTCTCAACGAATCTCTGAATAATAGGCATAATTTTCAAGTATAATACCCCCCTAATTAATGAAGTTCTGCCCCGATGTAAGTATTATAACCCCGGTTACGTATTAGATACGCTGCCCGATTGATCCAGGGTTCCGTAACGACTGTCGAGGTTCTGCCCGACGTAGTTGTTGGAATGCCGTCTCGGGGAGGGTATTACTAATGTAAATAATGGGTTATTTTACTAACATATGTACATTTGTGTAAATTATAGATTATCACCAGGAAACCCGTACAGAAAACCTAAGACAACAATGTGAGTAATCTCCTTTTTGTAAATTGTTTTTACAAAACCTTAAATGTTTTACAATGTAATTAAGCAGTGATTGAGTCTTTGCAGTTCTTCAATTACTGCCGGTATGTTGAGGTTTTGTATACAAAATGTGGAACACGTTACCATTGGACAACGTGTTAGCCAATGTGTAATATGACCCACCAGGGATTGACAATACTGAATGAGTAATTGTGTAGAAATAAACAATGTGATTGCTCTCAATACTGTTAATGGATGAAACTCTTCTTGATTAAACTGGGATTCACTCACCAGTATTTCCCACTGACAAATGTTTTTAAAACGCGTTTCAGGTAACAAAATGTAAAAGCCAAATTAGAAGAAAGCCAGCTGGAGAGCACTGAAGGCTTGGAAAAACGTGGCTATAAAAGTTACCTAAAATACGATGTTTTAAATAAAATAGGGTTTATCCCTATAAATATGTTGTAATAAGAAACTTGGGTTTTACCCATGTGATTATTAATATAAAATATGGTGGTTTTACTCTGATAAAAATTTCCTAACTACGGTCCTGATGAAATTTCCGCTGCCAAAATAATAAAATAATGATACCACCAAGACTGGTCTCGCGGCCGCCCGTTCCCGGGACAGATAAGGGGCGGGGGTTGCGACAGTAGGTGATTTTCAGCGAAATTTTACATTCTTTCAAACGAAATATGATGCTAGAGGTCATCAAACTTTTATGTCGTAACAAACGTGCACCTCAACTAACAACAACTACCATTATTTTTGAAATGCAAAAAGAAGGTATTTTGGAGGCAATTTAATTATTTTAAATGATACCTGCCAAAAGGCAATTACCAGGCATTTCATCACAAATTCGAAATTGTCTTTGGTTACACGGTTTCTGGTTCAATATGAATTCTCACACACACGCACATATACGGGTTCTTGTTCTTGAAATTATGAGTTGTATCCGATTGAATTATTTGGGAGAACCATCGAAATAATTTGATCCGAAAGTGAAGTCACGCCTCTTGAATCATCTATTTTTTACTATTTTCCCCATAACTCCTAAAACCACATCACAAGCTAGGAATACGCGAAATCCGAGCAGTCCAGTAATATTTGAACAGTTACTTTGGAAAGCACGTTTAACCCTCCTAAGACCATGCGTAGTCAAGCGTTTTTTTAGCGTGTTTTCAAAATCAACACCCCATCACGCCACCACCTCCGCTCCCATGGGGGTTTTTCGACCCAAAATTGCCCAGAGCATTTTAAATACGACGCCGAGAGAAAGTTGTTTGGCCAATTAGCTATTTCCATGCTCCATTTGTCCAATTACATTTTTTATGGTTTTTTATTTAATTCTATTACACCATAGTGCCCACATCCCCACTAAACTCATTTTAGAAAACGCCACATAATGCCACATTGCTGACTGGGCAGCCACATGGCGCAAAACGCCCAAGGGTAGGGGCATTACCACCACACATGATCTAATATTATGAAATCAAGCTTCATCTCATCTCCTTTTTCAATAACTAGTGGTATTAAAACCGGCGCGTTGCGCCGGTGGATTTCCCATGCTACGCGACAGGAATTTGATTGGTATATCTTCATCTCATTATGTTACAGTACCGACGCTCGTTATAGCAACCGGAAAAGGAAAAACGAATAAATAAAATCATGATATGACCAAAAGAATATCAACATATAATCTACATCCACTGAAAACAATTGTTTGGTAGGAATCAGTTCGATTCGTCAGGGTACCACCACGATATTGGCATGCACTCATAGAGCATATGTAAAAAAATAACAAAATGTATACTCTATTTTGAATGCAACTCTGCTCTCAACAAAATTTACAACGAAACGCCTTAAAAATTAAGCAAAGTTAGGAATTTAGTTTTTTTTTTAAGTTAACAAACGCGAGTTATGTGAGAAAAATTATATAGCACAAATTAGAAAAAAAACAATAAAAAAAGTTGCCACGTGGCAACGTCTTACTAGTTCAACCACTATTCATTAAAAACCAATAAAAAAGGTTGCCACATAGCAATGTCTTGCTGGTTCAACCACTATTTATTAGCTTGCTCTTTTAATACAACTTCTTACTAGTTCAACCATTATTTATTAAAAAACAATAAAAAAAAGTTGTCACATGGCAACGTCTTACTGGTTCAACCACTATTCATTAGCTTGCTCTTTTAATATAAAAAATAATGATAATGATAAGTTCTTTAAGTTTCTTTAGAGACTTCACCTTAAATGGGCTTGAGGCTAGGGTATTGAGCAGTGACACTATTTCATCTCGCTTGAACGATTGATTCCGAAAGTGACGATGAAGAAGATGAAGATGGTGAATTGTTATTTTTCCATACAAGAATGAGTCTTTTGAGGGTATCATTAGGAGTGACTATGTAAATTTACTATGTGTATATGTGTGGGCGCTTGGGGGGCAAAAGTGAAATGGTACAAACTTTAACGTTATTTTACTAATTTCGTGAAAACAATGTTAAAAGCGACGAATGGTTAATCATGCATCATGTGATGGCGTTGATAGCTGGAAGACACGGGGGTACATCACTAATCGGTCTCTGTCCCGATGGTTTGAGTGTTATGTGTCTTAGGTCCAATGTTTGATACAAAACTACAATCGAGCCGGAGGTCTCACTGGAAGCAGTCTCTATTCCTATTCCTACGGGGTAGAGGTAAGGCTGTATACATCTACCCTTCTCAGACCTTACCTTAGCTTTGCTATTTGTGGGATTTACTAAGTATGAGATGATGATATTCATAAATTACATCAATTTGTGATATTTGTAGCTAATTACAATTATTTCTAATTTTTCAATCGACGTTGAGTTTTGATGCATATTTAAATATTAAATAACCATGTGTCTAACCCATTATAATTGTGAATTCAACTTAACATTTTGTTCCATTGTTGTAATGGGTTTGATGCACATGCATAAAACGGCATGTCAAATTCATTACAAAATGCGCCATGGAAACCAATTGACGATGTGACTATATTACTACACAATAACCGTCTTTGATTTATTTATAATTGTAACTAGTCAGAAAAAAAAAATACAAAAATGCTCATCCATGATACTTCTTAGGATCATTAAGAAAAATCTGTTTTTACAATAATCACCCTCATAAAAAATGTAAATACGTCATACCTTAAAAAAAAGAAATTGTGCCCAACTTTGTGCAACCATCTTAAAAGAATTTCAAATTGACGAATACATCTTCATCTTCATTTTATTTTGTAAATGCATAAGTAGACTATTCAAAGTTCAAACAAAACCAATTCAATTAGTAGGCTATTCAAATAAAACTCATTTAATTAGACATGTGTTGACAAAATACTCATGTGAAGTATGAGTTATCTTGCTACCCATGAAGAATGATAAATGTCAAACTAAATGATGTATTTATAATTATGTTATTGCACAAAGTAAACATGTAGATGATGACATACAAAAAATATAGTTTACAAGTAATAACCCCTTTTTAAAAATAGTATTATTGTATACTACTACTACCACTACCACTACCACTACCACTAACAATAACAATAATAATACTACTACTAGTGGTGGTGGTAATAGTTGTAGTAGTCGTGGTGATGGTGGTACTACCACCACTAATAATAATAATAATAAAATAAAAAAAATTATAAGGGTTATTTGGTATTTGTGCTAATACTCTAAGGAAAGATTTTTACATTTAAGAATAGTCTAAGGGAAGAAAACATAAATATTTATATGCAATAGATATTTGTACACATAGCTATAAGACCTATACATATATATAAAAAAATTAAAAAATTAGCGAATGCCACATGACATTCACCCATTGGCCTACAAAATTTATCAACCAATCAACAACATTCAAAAATGAATAGTGAAACAGACTCACATTGAGATTTTGGTAAATTATAGATGGGTAAATATGATCTAGTTTCCGTTGATAAACATTTCGAAAACTCTGTGTGTGTGTGTTTGTTTTTTATTTTTATTTTTTATCGGCTAACCTACACATCCTCTAACCCACCATGAAAATTAAACCCTGAACATCACACAGAGAATTCACACCTTAGTATCGCTAGGCTACAAGCCCTTTGGTAGATAAAATACATGTGTATACAAATTAGATTCCAAATACAATGAGAATCATGTCAAAAGGATGTTTACCTGATTATCCTTTTGATATTAATTGGATTAAACAGATTACAGCGTGATTATCAACCTATATATAGTTATTGCACATTAGTACATATACCTGATTATCCTTTTGACATCAATTATTATATAGCTACTAACATCATAAGGTAGATCACAGGTTTCCCTCACAGCTTACAAATGGCATAAGAAGTTATGTTTGGCCTAACAGGGAGTTTGATGTCTGTCCAATCTTCATCATCAAGTGGTGCAAAGTAAGAGTCAACCATCTGGTTGCTCACAAGCTCCAGTTTTGAAGGTTCCCACTAAAACAAAGAAACCGAAAGAAAGAACATATCACTAGAGGTGGCACTTCTAGACCCCTTTTTTTACAAACGGGTTGCTTTCGGTCATATTATATCTCAAACGTAGGGCTGTCCTTTTTTATCCGAAACCCGACCCGAATTTGAAGCCACCCGAACGCGAATTAGAGAATATTCAAAATACTCGAACCCGACCAACCCGAACCTTAAATGGGTCGGTTATCAGGTCAATTTTTCCCAACCAAAAACCTAAGCAACCCGACCTGAAAAACCTGAAACTCGAAGCCAGTATAAAAACCCGAACATTAATTGTCTTTTTTTATAGATGTGATTTGATTTGGAGTGTTTTGTATTTGAAACATCAAGTTTTGAGACTTTTGAACATTATCATACCATATTGTTAAATGATGTTTAAATTGTAATTATATATTTTTTTAACATGATATATTTGACGATATTTTGTGAATTTTTTTTCATTCTACATCGAAACCCGAAAACCGAACAACCCGACCCAAACTAACCCGAATAACCCATACCCGAACTTTTAATGGGTCGTTTACCGGGTCACCTTTTCCTAGCAAAAAACCCAAACAACCCGACCCGAACTAACCCAAACCCGAATAACCCATACCCGAACAACTCGAACTTTAAATGGGTCAGTTATCGGGTCACCTTTTCCTAGCAAAAAAACCGAACAACCCGACCCGGAAAACCCGAAACTCGAAGAACATCCCTACTCAAATGGATCAAATAGATCAAAACTAATAAATTTAACCAAAAGAATTGAAAGTTGTTCAAAATGTATTCAAATGCATAAAACCTTCTAATTCACTTTATTAAAAAAGGTTTAGATTATTATCGCAACGATATAGTTTTGTAATCATATTTAAAACAATAACATTTTTTTGTTATTAAGAAAACTTTAAACAAGAAAGTGTTTGCAAGCAGGTCCAACCTGACCTGTAATCATATCTATAACATTAACATTTTTTAAAGAAAAATGAAATAAGATAGTGTTTGGTTTGCAACTTGCAAGTAGGTCTAACGTTACTTGAGCTACCTGAACCCATTTTGACCCGTTACCCAACCCGCTTAACACACCCAGATTTTCTTTACTATCTTCTACCTTTGGATTTTTATCTTTATCGACCAGCAACGCCCTACATCCCTGCATTAGAAAAAGAGTTATGGTCTCATGAAGGAAAAATTCAAGTAGAGTTCCATCTATATCGGATACAGTACATGTGCCATGCATAAATATTAAGACATATGGTTGATGCTCAAATACTTTGAAGCCTTTTTATAGAACGGATAAAGTAATAAATTGGTACCTCAAAGAAATCCCTGCAGACTTTTCCTCGTACGACGGTACAACTCATTCTGTATTCACGAATAAGACATTGACCCACGCCTTGAAGTCTCCCTGTTCTAATCTGCACACCATAACTTAAGAAAGTTAGACCATAAGAAGGGCACCTAAGTTATTGTATAAAGATTGGCTTATAATCGAGATGAATTAATAAAAGTACATATTGAATATATAAATCAAGAGCACGGTAAATACTTACAGAGCGAAGAGAAATTTTGAGACTTGTTGGTGATGCTTTCTTTAAGGTTTTGATAGTCCATGAGATCCAGGCATCCTTGTTTTTATCAGCCTCTTCCTCCTAGAAAAAGTGAAACCATTTGATCTCAAATGAGTGGCGAGTAAATTATTCTCAAAAGTATATAATACTTCATTCATCCACTTGCTCCTTGAAGATAGGAAAATAAGAAAATTCCAAAAGCTGTAGAAACTTACAAAAGTACAAAAATGTGTATTCATGCAGGATGTCCCGCTTGCGGTATGCGCATATAATGTATATATGTGTGGGCGCTCGGGGGGCAAAAGTGAAAGTGCACTAATTTTAACGTTATTTTACTAATTTCGTGAAAATAACGTTAAAAGAGGGGGATGGTTAATCATGCATCATGTGGTGGCGTTGATAGCTGAAAGACAAAGGAGTACATGCCCTAGTCGGCCTTTGTCTTAATTGCTGAGTGTTATGTGCCTTATGTCCAAGGCTTGATGCAAAACTACTATCGAGCCGTGGGTCTCACTGGAAGCAGCCTCTCTATTCCTACTGGGTAGAGGTAAGGTTGCCTACATCTTACCCTCCTCAGACCCGACCTTAGCTTTGCTATTGGTGGGATTTACTGAGTATAATGATAATGATGATGCAGGAAATGAGTACATTCATGTTTATGGAACTTACAAGTGCACAGATAATCTCCTCAACAGTTCTGCGAGAGAAACAACTATTAATGGTTTTTAACCTGCAACATACGGTAGCAAAACTAAAGTCAAAACCTTACAATGTACGTTGTGCTTAACAGTGTATTGGTGGGGTCCCATGAGTTTTCCTAACGGGTTCTCACGGTTACACAAAAAAAAACACATACCGGAAAAATTGACTCTTTTCTTTTAACTTAGGATTTTTGTTCGAGAAGTCATGTATAATATTGTTGATGATTTTTGGATCGCCCGTATTTGCTTTGCATAATGCATCTTCTAATGCGGAAAATTTCTGTGCATAGATAGAATACATACATGTCAGTCAAGCATTGAAGGCATATTTAACAAAACAATATTGGGATCATTAAAACAATTTTAGGAAGAAGGGAGAAATAAATCTTGAAAATCAAAATAAAATGAACCTCTAACGGGACGAAGTGGGTTGCAAGACCACATGCAAGCATTTCAGCACCATCCAATCTCGCACCCGTAAGACCCACATATTCCCCTGCCACAATATGAACTAAAATATCAACATAGGGTGCTGCATTCAACTTAAATTGCCCATGAATATTATAAGAACCCAAAATGTTGCTGATATATGATATTTACCCACTTAATATTCTTACATATAATTCATTAATTTATATTGTATAATCTAAGACGCAATCAGACTAAGATCAAACTTAAATTACCAAAGAATCCAGGCAGTCTTGATAAGTAATAAGAGGCACCTACATCTGGGAATAACCCTAATGCAGTCTCTGGCATTGCAAAAACCTGCAAAATTCGAAAACGATTGTTGTTTTTAGAAAATTCACCATTCTTATAGTCTTATGAAACAATATACATACATGCATATTATAAAAAAAATTGATGCTTGAGACTTTCTAAAAGTTGAAGAATATGACAAGAGGCATACCGTATCATCCGTAACAACTCGAAATCTACCATGTACTGCAAAGGCTGCACCACCTCCCATAACAATTCCTCTAATAAGTGATACCTTCAAGTATGGTCTCAGGTTAACATAATGAATATCAATATATTTATACATAAATATGAATTTGTGGTCAACGTAAGATTTTCGTACGTTGTGAACAAACGAACTTGGTATAAAGATAGCATTGGTTTTGACTTTTGAGAGCTTTTACCTGGGTTTTGGCGTAAGTTGCAATCAGATAATCCAATGCATATGCCGTTGAGAATAGAATTGCAGCTTCTTTCCAGCTAACTGGTACAACAACCAAAAAAAAGATGATCAGATAAGCAATAAAGCACCATCAAACTCATTGCAACAACAGTAATATATACCATTAAGAAGAACTGAAACAGCACCACCAGCAGAAAAGGCCTTTCCTTCACCCTGCATCCAAATTTTAGTATAAGCCATAAGTTAACAAAAACCGAATCCACAAACAACAGGAAAAAGACTATATTATAATTATACTCCTATATTACTGAGAAGATTTTATTTGAATGAAAAGTACCTTTATAATTACCAGCTTGACACTGGGATCCTCTTCATAGGCATTTAAGATTTCCAAGAGCTGGGATACCTAGAAATGGTAAATAAGTCAATATTTTTTTCTTTCAGGTTACACAATATAGTTTTCATAATTAAAAGAAAACTATGGCAGTAACTAAATAAAGAGTTGGAAACATGTTACATGTCATCACAGTATAAACTGCGTATTAATATCATGGATCGAATATCTTACCATTTCAGGGGTAAGCGCGTTTAGTTGCTGAGGCCTGTTTAATATGATGGTTCTCACATTTGATGTCTGTTTAACCAATACCTGAAATATCAAGAAAGTTACCAACTAATCTTTCAAATTCTATACTTCGCCGCCTCCTGTTTCAAACATTTTCTAGCTCCAATACCGACCCGTTTTTTGTTTAGCAAGGGGGACCCGGCCTATTTGGAGGCCTAAAGCGAAACTAAAATTTAAGGCCTTTTTTCAGTAATACGGTAATTTTTGATTGTCTGAACTCATAATCTCCGATTTCACTACTTTCGGTTTGCTAAATCATTTCCGGGTGTCATTTTTTGAGAAATTCCAGTTTTCAAGGTAAACTTTTTTTTTGATATCATACAATTGATCAAATCAAAATACGAGAAAAATATGCACATAGAAATGGATTTACCCGAGACTGCCAAACGGAAGTTTCTTATTATCTCTAGCAATTCATTCACCTTGAATATAACACAATTTGAAGAGTAGTGTGAATGTGGAACAAGTTGGTTTGCATTCTTTCTTTAGGCCCATAATCTTTATATTCACAAACCAAAAATTAAAAGATGTGAAGCTTTTACTCACATCTTATACAACAAACAACAACAATCGTACCCAGTACAATCCCACCCATAGCCAAGCTACTGTCAGGGCCTGAGTAGGTGGGATGTAGGCAAGCCTTACCTCTATCCCTCGAGGGATAGAGATATTGCTTCCAGGGAGACCCCCAACTCCAAATTCATATCCAGAGACAAGAGTCAAATAAAAACATGTATCACATAACCACATAAAAAAGGTACTAAAGATCTTCTTAGTAAGCTACCAAACACGAAAAACGGTGAAAACATATAACAGGAACAAATAACACATCAAATAGACACACATGACACATGCAAGCTATCACACAATATCATCCGCAAAAAGCAAAAGCAGGCACCTCCTAAGATACATATCTATATATTTCTCAGCAGCAAACCCTCTACTGACATCTTACAGCAAAACTCTAAATTAATTGAACTGGAAATCAATTTAGTTATATACAGACACATTGACAGTTACGACAAATGGTTAAAAGTCCCATCAACAACAACAATATGCAATTTCTTTGTATAAACAACCAAATATATTATATGTATATAAAAACAATACCTGACTTGTTGGCGTCATGATGATCCACAGAGAACCCTAACTGTTATGTATTAACTATTAACGACGAGTGTTAGCACCAGATCATCATCATCGGTAGGTAAAAAGGGCTAGGACCCCAACAACTTTCGTTTTGTTTTATTATGTGAATGTGAATACAGGTTGTCCGGCGTCGTTTTGTATTAAATAAATGAATCAATTGGAGCAAGTAACGACAAATCTTTAAAGAATAATTAAGACAAAAACATCCACAACACATGTAAAAAATAAAGGTGGAGATGGGGGTGTTCATAGGCCGATCCGATCGAGGGTCTGCTCGTGCTCGAATTGAATTACAACCGATCCGATCCGATCGGATCGAATTTGCAAAACCGAGCACAAAAGTGATGCTCATGCGCAGATTGAATTTGAATCGAGCGGATCGTTTTCGCTCGTTTTTCTCAATTCCTAACTAAAATCGAGCGGATCGTTTTTGCTCGGTTTCGCTCGATTGAATTATAAGGTTGCGTTCAACAAAAACAAATCTGAAGGGGTATGGTCCCAAAAACCTTGCGCAGGCGCATGGGACCATACCATAACCTCATCACATAAACATCCTTAACAGAACCCTGCGCGGCTGCGCTGCGGCTCTAAACAAAGATACAGAAGAAAACAACCTTCTATAACCGTGCGCCGGTGAAAGGGTAAAACTAACCTTCAGCTAACACCCTTGCGCGGGCTCGCGCAAGAGTACAGTTAGATTTGAAGACAAGATCCTAAACATCTCCGCGCGCCGGGAACCAAGAGTTGAACAAAGTATTTTTACTGTTGTAACAAAATAGACACGTGGCGAGGGTATGAAGGGTTACAGCTGTAAACCTTCTAGAAGACTTCATCGTGCATAACCATTCGGTTACAACTGAATAGTGACGTGGCATCATCCTAGACGCTCATCTAAGTCACGATGATGACACTAACTTGGAGAAGGATTCACACAAACCCACTTTCCACGTGGCGTCTCCCCAGCCGTCGATCACACTCACGATCCGTGTGCATGAATGTGACGTTACTGATTGACGGAAAAGGGCATAACCGCCGACGGAAAATACTTTCCGTTACTATCTCCGTCAACAAATTTTCTCGCCCAAATCCAGCTATAAATAAGTCATGTCAGGTATGATCTCACAAGTTACATTCACTTCACTTTTACTACTTCTTTTTCTTCATCGAGATCACTGTACTTATTCTCACGCCGGAGGGTGGTCACGGAGAGAACCCCCATTCTCCCCGTGGCGAGTCTAACGGCTTTCTGTTTTGCAGTGATCACCGGAGAAGGAGCTCAGTTAAACCCCCCCAATCGAGCGAGAGGACTAACCCTTTTATGCAGAACTAAACCCCTGGTCTGATTGATTCCGGTCATTCGAACCATTGTTTCTTCATTGGCGCCCACCGATTCTTCAATCTCTATTTCATATTCTCGTTTTGATTCATTTCTTTTCATTCTCTGTTTTCTATGGCAGAGGTTCCGGCAAATTACCCACCAAGTCCTCGATCGGAAAGTAGGGACGTCCCGGTTCATACTTTTCGAGTCGACGAAACCGTGGGGAAATCACGTAGCAACAAAATTAATCATGAGGTACATAGCCCTGTTACCTCAGAAGTTCAATCTGAAACTCAGATTAGTTCAGATCTACTTTCGGAAGAAACTCCAGTTTATTGGTTTACCAAATTCCAAAAGACCATAAACGAAATTTTTGTACAAAAATCTGCCACTCAGTTGCAAATCGTAGACACATCCAAAAGATCTCGTTATAATTCCTCAAAACGGTGGATTAAATTAACAGAGGTATACCCTCAGACAAGCAATGAATCTGAATTCCTCCATCTTAGATCTGGTCATCAAGAATCTCAGGCAGAACACACGTCTCAGAAGAAATTCGATAATACAATGTTGGGCCCACGTTCACCATAGCAGTGGGACACCCAGCTCAACAATGGGGAATATCTAAAAACTTTCAAGTACACGAGACAAAATGTAGAAAACAACCCAGCAACCGGTACGGAACAAACATACATGGTGCAAGGAGGACCCTCGCGCAAGCCGAACAAACGAAGCCACAGTCAGCACTTGCGTGAACAACAAGTAGTCTTCCTTGTTGTTCCTGGAGGTCCCCAGGAAGAGCGTCCGGTCATCATAACTGGTATCTTCGGTCATTATCGTACTGATTACATGTTCATTGATCCGGTTAGTTCCATGGATATAATTTACGAACAATTAGACCTAGAGGATAAGGCGCGCTTGAAACCAGTCGATTTTCCTCTAACTGGTTTCTGCAATGAAGCCGTCTTCCCACTGGGTCAAATCACCTTTTTTGTAACACTCTCAGACGGAGAGCACTCACGCACCATTACAGTCAATTTCATGGTTATGCCAGCTACATCACGCCATGATGTACTGCTGGGAAGACGTTCATAGAGGGAATTTAGCATGATTACCTCCATACCACACGCTGCTTGCGGTTTTCCAACAGAAACTGGAGTGGCAATCTTATATTCCAGCAAAGAGGTGATATATGTAGACGATGAGCCACCAGTAAAGGTCGCAAAACCATCACCATCTAATGAACCAGAAAAATGGGTCCTCAACGAATACCCTGAGCAAACCATTCTATTAGGGCATGCCATCTCGCCAGCAATCCGCGCAAGACTAAAAGAACTTTTATCTGAGAATATGGACATTTTCGCATGGTCCCCAGCGGACAAGACCGGCGTACCAAGAGAGATAACGGGACATTGCTTGAATGTCCGACCTTCCGCAGAACCAGTCGCACAAGGGAAGTGCAGTCTTAGTACAGAAAAGGCTCGCGCAATGAATGAGCAAGTAGTCGAATTACTTCAGGCTGGGATTCTGCGCGAAGTACGATATCAAACCTGGGTAGCTAACCCAGTAATGGTGCAGAAGCACAACGGTGGGTGGCGCATGTGCGTTGATTTCAAGGATCTCAATAAAGCCTGCCCAAAAGACTGTTACGCCCTTCCAAAGATAGACAAAAAGGTGGATTCCTTAGCTCCTTCCGCTGGAAATGCTTCTTATATTGTTATAAAGGATACCACCAAGTACAAATGAAGGAAGAAGACGAAGACAAGACAACTTTCCGCACGGACAAAGGTATATTTTGTTATACAAAAATGCCTTTCGGCCTCCGCAACGCGGCAGCTACTTACCAACGTTTAATGGATAGAGTCTTCGGGGAAGATATCGGCGTAACAGTAGAAATCTACATAGACGACCTCTTCATCATGAGTCGTGAAGAAGAATCCATGCTCACGAACATCCAGCGCACTTTCAACTCTCTGCGCAGAGTTAACCTAAAGCTGAATCCTGTAAAGTGTTCATTCGGAATGGAAGAAGGCAAATTCCTAGGGTTTATCGTAACCGAGGATGGTTTCAAAGTCAATCCGGAAAAAAGTAGAAGTTATTCAACTCATGCCATCTCCGGCATCCATTAAAGAAATGCAACGCCTAGCGGGTCGGTTAGCCGCGCTCAACCGATTCCTGGTAAATCATGCCGCTAAATCATATCCATTCATCAGCACCCTACGCAACTGCGTAAAGAAAAGCCAATTTCAATGGACCCCAGACGTAGAGAAAGCTTTCCAACAAATGAAAGAATGCTTAATCCAACTACCTACCTTAACAGCACCGCGAAAAGAAGAACCATTAATCTTATACCTCTCACCAGCAGAAGTAGCAGTCGGCGTAGTATTGATGTTTGAAAGGTACGGAGTCCAAACTCCAATATATTACATCAGCAAAATGCTAACTGGTCCAGAAACGCGCTATTCCATCATGGAAAAACTTGTCCTCACGCTGGTTCACGCATCGCGCAGGTTGCGAAGGTACTTTTCTGGTCACGTTATCACTGTCCTAACCAACTATCATCTGGGACAGATCTTGTCCAAACCAGACGTCGCGGGCAGGTTAGCCAAATAGGCTATCGAGCTAGGCGGATATAACATTTTTTACAAACCCCGCCCAACTATCAAAGGACAAGTCCTAGCAGACTTTATTACTGAAGTTCCCATCGACAAGATCCAGGAATGCGAAGCCATACAAAATCCTACCCCAGTCTTCGATGATAGGGTCTGGACTTTACATACAGATGGTGCTTCAAATGATGACGGCGCAGGAGCAGGTCTCCGCCTAGTTAGCCCCGATAACCATGAACTTACCTACGCCATTCGACTAGATTTCAAGAGTACCAACAATGAAGCGGAGCACGAGGCATTCCTTGCAGGTCTCCGCTTGGCATTCAAAATGGGAGCAAAAAATCTTGAAGCACACGTCGATTCCAAGTTAGTGGCGGAGCAAATTAATGGTCGTTACGACACAAAAGGCGAAGCAATGGCTCTATATCTCGAGCAGGCAAGAACTCTGATCAACCAGTTTCAGACCTTCAAAATAATCCAAATCAACAGAAGCGAGAACAAACACGCGGATGCGCTAAGTAAGTTAGCCGCTACAAGCTTCAAGCACCTAGCAAAGGAAGTCCGTATTGAAGTTCTCTCAAATCCATCCATTCCTCTGAGACACGTAAACATAATAGATGTCGGGAATCCATCTTGGATGTCCCCAATCATTATGTACTTACAACATGGAACTCTCCCAGAAGGGAAAACCGAAGCAAGGAAAATTCAACACAAGGCGTTAAATTACGAGATGGCGAATGGAATTTTGTATCGCAAATCTTACATGGGCCCTCTCCGAAGATGCATAGACAAGCACAATGTACAATATCTGGTCCGAGAAATTCATGAGGGACTATGCGGAATCCATGCAGGACCGCGTATAGTAGCAAAAATCATGAGCGCGGGCTATTACTGGCCTGGCATGCATTTAAACGCTGTAGAGATCCTGCGCAAGTGTACGTCATGCCAGCGCCATGCTCCAAAGACACTCCGTCCAAAGAACCCACTGGTTCCAGTAACCGCAGCGTGGCCTTTCCAGCAATGGGGCATCGACTTAGTAGGTCCTTTTCCCGACGCGCCAGGCGCAGTAAAATTCATCATAGTCGTGGTGGATTATTTTATCAAATGGGTGGAAGCTAAAGCCCTAGCGTCAACCACTACAATGGTAATCAGAAAATTCATCTGTGAGTACATCATATGCCGGTTCGGACTACCCCTGCGCATTATCACAGACAACGGTACCAATTTTGCATCAGAAGATCTACCGAAATGGATGAAGGAAATGCGCATCGAACATAGTTTCGCCTCCGTGGCGCACCCACAGGGAAACAGTCAAGTCGAAAGCTTTAACAAGCAGATAGTAGATGGCATTAAAGCAAGGTTGGGAACCGCAAGGAGGGGACGGGTTGATGAACTCCCGAGCATTTTATGGGCTCACCGCACTATGACGTAGACTAGCACCGGAGAAACACCATTCAGTCTCGTTTACGGCTCCGAAGTAGTAATTCCGGCAGAGATTGGCCTCCCGTCACCACGAATGCTAGCCATGGAAAAACAAAACAACGAGCAGGAACGCAGACTCGACCTGGATCTCCTCGAGGAAAGGCTCGAGAATGCAGCCATCAATGAAGCCAGGTACAAATCAAAGCTAGAAAAAAATTACAATGCTCGAGTGCGCATATGCACTTTCGTACCAGGAGATTTCGTCCTACGAGACAACGAAGCCTCAAACGCCGAGAAACCGGGGAAACTCGCGCCAAAATGGGAAGGGCCTTACATCATTAATGAAGTCCTTGGAAAGGGCGCGTACACCCTACGACGGCTCGATGGAACAGATGTTCCACGCACTTGGAACGCGCAGCAGCTACGCAGGTGCTATATGTAACTGACGCATCCGTACTTAAACAGCATACAACGCTAACACAGTACAACACATTGCTTGCGTATGCATCATAATTATCATATTTATTACTTTGTATCTACCGGCCCCTGCGCCCTATCCAAATCAATACAAAGTTTTGCTTCCATTATGCTCTTGTGTTTATTAAAAAATGCATGTAATTTCTTTTGGTAAGCGCAAAAACACTATGGTAACCTATTACAAGTCTCATGAACGATCCGCGGCCACAGGTTCCACGCAAGGTCCAACCCTACGTTCACACATGAGCTCGGTGCCATCTTTATTCGCCTTACCTAATCAAAGTAATTATACTCATGCAAAAACATTGTAATTCAAACATATCATATATTCAAACAAGTTAATTGTGCAACAAGCACACTAACAAAATTTACATGCACATCAGTGCATCAACAATACTTACAAAACGAGACATACATCCCAAACCTACAATTAATATGTTATAATAAACTACAAGTCAGAAAACATTGCCAACACTTCAGCAGGGGTGTGCAATGCTTCACCATACCATTCCAAGGGGTGAGGGTCCACGATCAAGTCATCGTCGTTCTCCTCACCAGACAGAACAGTCGTCATCCTACGAACACCGGCCGGGTTAGCACATCGACGATCAGTCGGGCGCCGCTCGTACACCGTCCTACATCGACGTCTCCGGTCAGGTGGAAAAGCTTGCATCAAGGCATCTGCTGTCAATAACACAGCACCAGCAGCAGCACCCATCCCGGTAACGAAAAGGGCATCACCCGTGTAACCCGTTCCCGGCGAAATCAAACAAGGCACCGTGTCAGAAAAACCTTCATTTCCTACAGCCTTATCCGACACTTTATCTTGAAGACGGACCATGGCATCAGCAGCATCAAGGGTTCTTAAGATATCGGAAACCTTCCGAAGACGGTATTTGCTGCTCATGTTGTATTTACCAAATCTGGTAAAAAGAAGTGATGCATATATAAAGGCTAAAACGAGCTGACAACAATGACAAAAGCATAATTAAAGGAGGTGTAAGAAATCATGATGATTAACGTCAAATCGCCACCTTCTGAATGGCGGCGTTACAGTAATCATGGATTTCATTAATGATCTCTGACAACATCAAATGCTTACACACATTCCCACAAACTACAGTTACAATCACAGTAAGAAGACGAACAGTCAAACACCTATTCGTCTTCTAGCATATGGCACACGAGGTCCACGTCACGTTGATGGTCAAATCAGCATAAGCTGATAAACGATCACTGTAGCTATACCATACACTATAGATGCACCACAACGGGAGGCGGACACAATGGTACATCCTTGTCAAACAACCCAGAAGATTTTTTCATAAGTTGCGTCAAAACAAGCCTGTCACTTCTCAGAGCAAAAAGCGCACACTTCATTTTATATAGTCCAGTGCTCCACTTACTTGCATAAGAGCAACACTGGACTCGGGGGACTTGAAGGGGTATGGTCCCAAAAACCTTGCGCAGGCGCATGGGACCATACCACAACCTCATCACATAAACAACCTTAACAGAACCCTGCGCGGCTGCGCTGCGGCTCTAAACAAAGATATAGAAGAAAACAACCATCTATAACCGTGCGCCGGGGAAAGGGTAAAACTAACCTTCCGCTAACACCCTTGCGCGGGCTCGTGTAAGAGTACAGTTAGATTTGAAGACAAGATCCTAAACATCTCCGCGCGCCGGGAACCAAGAGTTGAACAAAGTATTTTTTCTGTTGTAACAGAATATACACGTGGCAAGGGTATGAAGGGTTACAACTGTAAACCTTCTAGAAGACTTCATCGTGCACAACCATTCGGTTACAACTAAATAGTGACGTGGCATCATCCTAGACGCTCATCTAAGTCACGACGATGGCACTAACTTGGAGAAGGATTCACTAAAAACCCATTTTCCACGTGGCGTCTCCCCAGCCGTCGATCACACTCATGATCCGTGTGCATGAATGTGACGTTAGTGATTGATGGAAAAGGGCATAACCGCCGACGGAAAATACTTTCCGTTACTATCTCCGTCAACAAATTTTCCCACCCAAATCCAGCTATAAATAAGTCATGTCAGGTATGATCTCACAAGTTACATTCACTTCACTTTTACTACTTCTTCTTCATCGAGATCACTGTACTTATTCGCATGCCGGAAGGTGGTCACGGAGAGAACCCCCATTCTCCCCGTGGCGAGTCTAACGGCTTTCTGTTTTGCAGTGATCACCGGAGAAGGAGCTCAGTTAAACCCCCCGAACCGAGAGAGAGGACTAACCCTTTTATGCAGAACTAAACCCCTGGTCTGATTGATTCCGGTCATTCGAACCACTGTTTTTTTTATTGGCGCCCACCGATTCTTCAATCTCTATTTCATCATTCTGGTCATTGAAAAGGATCAATGGCGGCCAAAGTTTTACAAGTTGGGATTATTTGAGGGAATTTTTAAAGTTGGGATTATTATCGGCCAACTGGTGAAACTGAGGATTATTAAAATCCAATAACTCTTTGTTTTATTTTGATCATATTAAATAATAATAATAATTTTAAACAAATAATTAGTTAAAAATACATATTTAACAAAGTAAAATGTTATAATAAGTAAATAGTACATTAAAGTTCATTTTTAAAAGATAAATCTTGACAACTTTATGTGTTAACATATGACATTATATTTTATTCAACACGTGCAATATACGAGTTTTTTTAAAGTTATATCTTTTTTATGATTTATTATATAAAATCACATTTATGCAAAATAAAAATAAAAAAACAAAGTGAAATGTTATAATAAGTAAATAGTACATCATATTAATGTTCATTTTTAAAAGATAAATCTTGATAACTGTTTGTATTAACATATGACATTTTATTTTATTCAACACGTACAATATATGATTTTTTTAATATATCTCTTTATTATTTATTATATATAATTATATTTATGCAACTCATGTAATACACGGGGTTTTAACCTAGTATATAATATATAATTACATAGTAAATATCATTATGATTAAAAGACTATATGTTTATGTATATATATTCTGTTATAATATCTTATTATAAATATATGTATAAAATTATACCTATAAATTAAATAACAAATTAGTTTGATTATAAATCAATTCAACGCGAGCTTATACCATCCTTTATGGTGCACAGTGTAGGGGTCGGGAAAGGCTCGATGAAGTCCGGCCTCATCCGGGAACACTGGCCCCCCGGAGCTTGTCTCAGTGAGTGGGGAGTCCTCACCGATTAGCGGGAAAAGTTGGGGAGTGTGGTTTTTGACCGTTGGCAATGGTCAAATGCCATTATTTAATATGCACACACCTATAAATATAACATATACTACTTAATTTTTCTCACAAAAAAAAACTCTCTTCATTCAACACCCTGCATTTCTCTCTCAAAGAAATTACTCTCTTCCACCCACATATCATATTCTACAATTTTTTTCGAAGATTTTACTCACTTAAAATGGATCTTTTCGAAATACCCGAACGCAGGGCCGTCTCCGAAAATGTTCGAAAATCTTTAGGCCCTGTGCGAACGGAAAATACGGGCCTCTTAAATAGAAATTTTTAAAAAGAATATATATAAAAAATTAATATATGAAAATGGATTAATGTCATTTGAATCAACACCAATCATTTAATGTAACTTGAAAAAACAAGGAAATTAATGTCATTTGCATTTAATAAATAGATAAGAAAGAAAAAGAAAAACAAAACTAAGGAAGTCGGGATTAGAACACGTGTCTTCTTATTATTAAAGTGACTTTCAAACCACCAAACCAAATGCTTCAGGATGGTATTTTTCCGATTCATTATGTATATGTTATAACTTTACAATGTAAAACTAATACAAAAACAAAAAAAAATTGGGCCCTGATGGATTTGGGATCCCGCACACCCTTCAGGCCAGCCCTGCCCGAACGTGCACCATATTTGTACGATTAACCAAGCTCCAACGAGGGCGGCGAAAAGCAATTACATAATGAAGGTTATAATTATATGTCTACCTTAATTGCGTTACAAATAAACGATACTCAAGACATCGGACTTCGTCGAGAAGGTATATGTTAATAAATTATTTATATTTGTTTAATATTTTTGCTTATTAATAATTTTCATCGTTGTTTTCTATATTTTGTTATTGTGAATATTATTTTCAATAAAACGTTGTATATTCAATTAGGTACATTCATAGAGACGACCGTGAAGCATCTCGAGCACAACTAGTTAGAGGATATTTCAGCAAAGATCAAACGTTCACACCTGAGATGTTTCGCAGGCGCTTTCCAATGCACAAAGATTTGTTTTTGTAAATCTTTGGTGATTTTCAGCGAAATTTTACGTTCTTTCAAACGAAATATGTTGCTAGAGGTCATCAAACTTTTACATCGTTACAAAAGTGCACCTCAACTAACGACAACTACCATTATTTTCGAAATGCAAAAGAAAGGTATTTTGGAGGAAATTTATTTATTTAAAATGATACCTGCCAATAGGCAATTACCAGGCATTTCATCACAAATTCGAAATTGTCTTTGGTTACACGGTTTCTGGTTCAATACGAATTCTCACACACACGCAAACACATACTGGTTCTTGTTCTCGAAATCATGAGTTGTATCCGATTGAATTATTTGGTAGAACCACCGAAATAATTTGATCTGAAAGTAAAATCACGCCTCTTAAATCATCTATTTTTTACTATTTTCACTTAACTACAAACTTACGCGTCTCAACAACTACTTCTAAATTACAGTGTTTGCCTATAATGTGTAACGTTCCATTTTTTTTTTTGCAACTTTCCTTAATTAGAAAACTTATCTTATAATTCTATTTTTGGAAGCTTGTTCATCTTTTAATCGTATTTCGTTTTATCGTTGCAAAAACCGAGACTTTAATCGTAATAAAACCCATTGTTTTATCCCAAAATAGACCTTATGTATTCGTTACACTTGTACGTCTTGATTCATTATACGTTTGATACCTTGTTCTTGATTGTTGTAAACGTATAATAAACTTTCGAATACATATCATACATACGAAATTTATACGTTTCCACGCATGTTCATACGTCTTTGATACTTACGAATACTTATTTATACTTATTCATACTTGTTCTTGTGTTAAAATTACATAATACCCCCTTATTATATGCCTTTTCACTTAAAACACATTAAATCATGACCTACATAAACTACAGGGACTAAATGTGACAAAAACCAAACTCAGATCCAGAAATCTTAGCCATCGCGTCGCATCACGGGAATCCCATTTCGTCGTCACGTCACGCTACGGCCCATAATCCACAAAAAGTTGCGTCCAGCCCCCTGGTTGGTCAATTTTGTGTTTCTTGGTTGTGTTTTCTTCATTAAACACTTACCTAACTCACCCTAAACCTTACCTATATAACCCACTTCATTCCCACACTTCTTCCACTTTGCAAACACTTCATTCTCACTCTCTAATCACTCCAAATCAGTTACAAAACTCAGTTTAATCTCAGTTTAAGGGCAAAAACTTCTAAGAGCAAAAGTGAGTTAAATCTCACATTTCTTCCATCTTCTTTCACTTCTTCTTCCTCTACAAAGTGTGAAACATCTCTAGGTTTGTTTTCACAAGGTTTTCCATGGAAAACCAAGGTGAAACATCACCATAATGAGGTCCAACTTTCTGTTTTGGAAGAAAACTTATTAAAACTTACTTTAAACTTATGTTTTATTCATACAAACCTATGTCCTTATGCTACTAATCAAGCCTATGATTAGTAAGCTTAAAAACAAGGTTGTTACATACAATTCGGAGGTGTTTTATCACTCCAAACTTTCTGTTTTGTAAGGGTTTTAACCCATAAGTGTTGTATCCACAAAGCTTGTTCTTGAAACAAGACTTGTGTAGGATGTGTGTGATTATTTGGAAGCCTTGGCTTCCTACCTTCAATCCACCACCTTACTTGATGATTTGCCCCTTGAGTTAGTTAGTTCATTTCATTTTCATTTTATTACAATCATGACCATCCTTGTTGTTCTTGTGACAACTTGTGCATTGATGATTCTATGAAAGAGGTCTTAAAGGAAGAATTATCCTCCTACCTCCATGCATGACTTATATGAAATCCTTGAAACACTTATTGGACTTATACTTGTACTATATACTATATAAAATATATAAAACACATAAAGTATGTATAATAACCGAACCCTTGATGATAATCAAATGATTATTAGTCATGGTACTAAGTTACATCATCTAAGTACTTAACTTCTCGTTACGATTCTAATGGGCATCTTAACCCATGAAATCATTCTAACCCCTACGGGTTTTATAGTGTCAAAAACGAGTATTAAGTCTAGACGATTACTTTCTCGTATACATACTTTTGTGTATTTAAATTCCTAATCCCAAGTCTAAACATCCCTTAAACTCCAATTCGAACATATTCATTCTCCTATTTTCAACAAACTCGTCACTCTTGGATGATCGGAAAGCATATGCAATTTTGTGAGTACACTTGACCCCTTTTGCTTTTAATACACTTTGGGTGCAACATGTTTTATTTGTCAAAATGCACAATTTACACAAACATGGTTTATTTACTCAATCCTTATACATGCTTTGTTATGCTTAAGTTCATGCTAGAATTCATGCTACTTGTTAACCCGCCTTAACAATTATAGCGCTATAGGAGTAGCACACCACCCGACGGGGTTTTGTTAAGTTATATTCTTATTAGTCTCGATTACTTCGGTATCGAGGGACACATATTATTCATACTTAGTCTCGCCACTTTTGTGGCGAGGGATACTTATAATTCTTGTGGACACTTGGGTTTGATTTTTAGTTATGCATGCTAGATTGACTTTGTATATCAATTGCTATGTTGGATTGAGAAATACTTTTTATACTTATGTCACGTGTCTAAAACTAGTGTACTTGCCAATACGTTGTATTGAACTATGCTCTTTAAAACATGTTGCATGTTTTAAGATGATGTTGATGATGCATGGAACATAGTAGGATGCCTAGATACTCATTTTAAATTTTGTATTCTTATTGTAATTCTTTTATTTCAAATTATTGTATTTGTCTTCAATCATTTTAATTGACTCTTTAGAAATGAAATGAAATTCAATATTTAAATACTTGTCGCAAATACTAGTGTTATGATGTCTCGAGCAATCTATTTCGTCTCACTCTGATGTTTCCACGATCGGTTGGGGTGTGACATAATGGGACTTTGACCTTCAATACTTTGGGACATGATCACTAATTCAACACGTTGGTACCATTTGGCTACATCTATTCATAAATTACATCAATTTGTGATATTTGTATCTAACGAGTTAACGTTAACCCGCGCGTTGCGGCGGGATACTGATTATCATTCTCTTTAGCATCACTGTATAAGATTATGAGATACGAAAATCTTTTATTTAATACGAAACATTCATTTAATTTTCTTTATCCCAGCATACAACACCACATTAAAGAGTTTTACATCAACCTTATTTTATAATAATCGCCTAATTTTCAGTTCATATCAATGATACAATAAACGGGATTATGAATCAAATAAATTTTTTTAACTAAAACGCATTAAATAAAGTTAAGTCAAAAGAAGATTTAGTGGACGTTGAAGACAGACAATTAAAAGATTTCACCTGTTTGCATTACTATTACACAAACCCAAATATCACATATGAAAACAAAAGCCCCTACAACATCATATCCTTTTTCACCAATTCAACATATGTATTATATTATTCTTTTACTAATATTCAAATATCATACCTACGTTTACAAAATCTCATCAAATCAAGTATCAACATATATATATTTGTAATTATTTAAATGATGTTATCTAGCCCTAACGAAGTCTATTTTGATCATCAGAAGTTAAACAACAATCAGTTAAATCTTCATGTAAAATCTCACATGATTTCAATTGTATCCGCATAACGCTTACGCAAACGATAACACACTGAATCAGCAAACCTAATCGAATGGATTGTTAACAATTTACATTATCATACACACACTCCATCAAAATTCTACGATTATCTACAAAATCGTTATATAAAATCTCATTTAAATTCAACCATATTTGCATAATGCTCACACAAACTAAATCACAGTGAATCAGCAAATCGAATAATATTGATTATTAACAATTTACACATCTCATGCACGCAATTCATTGAAACCATATAGAAAAAGAAAACTTAATCAGATATCACTTATCCGATTGATTACCAACAATTTACATAATTTTATACTCAATCTATTGAATTACACTTGGGATAGGCAAACTGATTAAAATTGCTACAACCCAACAACCTCGTCAATCCTCCAAAAAAAAAAAAACAACAAATTGTAATCACGGATAAACATTTCATTGAAACAATTTAACAAAATTTAAAATACTACCTTAGATGTCGATAATAACTGGTGGGTTGGTTTTGATTTGCGAATGATGATATTAAAGAAAGGGATGTGGGATGTCGAAGAATCTGGTATCGGCATAAGTGGTGAAAATTAAAGGGTGTGTCGATTGAATAAAGTTGAAAAGTGACAATGGATTTTATTTAGTTTCTTTAATAGGGTATGGAAGGTAATAAGAAAGATTGAGATTATTTAAGGGGTGTGTCAATTGGTTAAAGTTGAAGCCGCATGGAATTTATTTAATTTGTTTTATTCTTTAAGCAAATAAAGGGGTGTGTCGATAGGGTATAGTTACAATATTAAGAATGTGAGGGAATGTGTGAAAAGGTGGCAAATGGCATGGGAGAAGACGCGTCGGTTAAGTGAGTTTTAGTGGTGTCCATTGTTGATTTTTGTGAAAAGGTGGCATTAATCGTTTCCAAACATTGAAGTTTTCTTTCTTTTCAATTGATTCGGTGTATAAAGTTGAAATGGTTTAATCGAAACCGTGTCAATTACTGTTGAAAGCAAAAGTTGCAATGGTTAAATCGATTTGTACCAAAATATCATATGATTTGCCACGGGTCGCGAAGTTTGACGTATTTAATTGTTTGACTTAAAAAAAGACACGACTCTTGAAGTTTAAGTTAAAGAAAAAAGACATGATTCTTGAAGTTTGACTTAGAGAAAGGGGTGTGTATATTGAGACATCTTGGTTTGGGTTATATGTTTATTAAGGCAAGGGTGTTAGTAAAAGGTGTGATGTAAAGAGACACAACTTTTGACTTACTCTAAGGCACCCCAAGTTACTTTTTGTAGGGTTATGTAATTACAATTGTTCATCTAATTTTTCAAACGACGTTGAGTTTTGATGCATATTTAAATATTAAATAAACATGTGTCTAACCCATTATAATTGTGAATCCAACTTCACATGCTTGTTCCATTGTTGTAATGGGTTTAATACTCATGCATAAAACGGCATGTCAAATTCATTACAAAAATGCGTCATGGAAACCAATTGAAGATACTATATTCCTACACAATGACCGTCTTCGATTTATTTATAATTGTAACTAGTCAGAAAAAAAAAACACACAAAAATGCTCATCCATGATACTTCTTAGGATCATTAAGAAAAATCTGTTTTTACAATAATCTCCCTCATAAAAAATGTAAATACGTCAAAATTCAAACAAAACCAATTCAATTAGTAGACTATTCAAATAAAACTCATTTAATTAGACATGTGTTGACAAATTACTCATGTGAAGTATGAGTTAGCTTGCTACCCATGAAGAATGATAAATGTCAAACTAAATGATGTATTTATAATTATGTTATTGCACAATGTAAACATGTAGAGGATGACATTACAAAAAAATATAGTTTACAAGTAATAACTCCTTTTTTAAAATAGCATTATTGCATATGACTCTATTGAGTAATATGAAATAATTAATTTTTTGGGTCCAATATATATGCTAAAATTTAATTGCATATCACTAATTAATTGCTAGTATTTAGGACCCGTGCGTTGCGGCAGGGCTGTTAAACCAAACAAAAATAGATGTAAAAACGTTGAACCGAAAATTTATACCAAAATGTTAAACAAAAAAGAATTTCCACACGTTATAGCAAAGACGTTGACAATATCGAAATCTTATGTAAAAAAGTGAAGCTCGTAGCGACGATACTGTTAAATCGAACAAAAATTAGATGTAAACACATTGAACCAAGCACGCACGTTGCAATATATTAACTCGCAGCTCAATCAACTTTGAACTAATAATAATAATAATTAAATAAATAAATTTATAAAGTATAGGGTTTATTAAAATTAAAAGTAAACCATAAGGGTTATTTGGTATTTATACTAATACTCTAAGGAAAGATTTTTACATTTAGTAATAGTCTAAGGGAAGAAAACATAAATATTTATATGCAATAGAGACTTGTACACATAACTATAAGACCTATACATATATATAAAAAAAATTAAAAAAATTAGCGGATGCCACATGAAATCCACCCATTGGCCTACAAAATTTATCCACCAATCAACCATTGGCCTACAAAATTTATCAACCAATCAACAACATTCAAAAATGAATAGTGAAAAAAACACATTGAGATTTTGGTAAATTATAGATGGGTAAATGTGATCTAGTTTCCATTTCCATTGACAAACGTTTCGAAAACTGTGTGTGTGTGTGTTTTTTTTTATCGGCTAACCTACACATCCTCTAACCCACCATGAAAATCAAACCCTCAACATCACAAGGAGAATTCACACCTTAGTATCGCTAGGCTACAAGCCCTTTGGTAGATAAAATACATGTGTATATAAAATAGATTCCAAATACAATGAGAATCATGTCAAAAGGATGTTTACCTGATTATCCTTTTGACATTAATTGGATTGAACAGATTACAATTGGGTGATCAAAAACTTATACATAGTTATTACACATAAGTAGTACAAATACCTGATTATCCTTTTGACATCAATAATCATAAGGTAGAACACAGGTTTCCCTCACAGCTTAGAAATGGCATATGAAGTTAAGTTTGGCCTAACAGGGAGTTTGAGGTCTTCCCAATCTTCATCATCAAGTGGTGCAAAGTAAGAGTCAACCATCTGGTTGCTCACAAGCTCCAGTTTTGAAGGTTCCCACTAAAACAAAGAAACCGAAAGAACGAAGAACATGTCAATAGAGGTGGCACTTCTAGACCCATTTTTTTACAAATGGGTTGCTTTCAATCTGTTATATCTCTAAGGGATCAAATAGATCAAAGCAAAGAACTTTGACCAAAAGAGTTAAAAGTCGTTCAAAATGTATTCAAATGCATAAAACTAGGGCTGCAAATGAACCGAACAAACATGAACAAGACCTTGTTCGTGTTAGTTTTTAAGAAATATATATATGTTCACGAACTGTTCATGAACACTTACCGAACGAGATTTTATGTCCGTGTTCGTTTGTTAAGGACATGAACTTGTTCGTTTTCGTTTATGTTTGTTTGTTAACTTTCAGCAACGAACGAAAACGAACGTTGATGAACGCAAATGGGCACAAGCTAACGTTCATGAACACAAATAGAAACAAACGAACATGAACAAAATATTTAAGACAATGACATTTATTAAATATTTTATTTATTGGAATTTTGAAGTATTTAAATAAAATATAAAAACTAAAAACACTGATGAACTATCGAACACTAACGAACATGTTACCGAACATTCACGAACAGAAATGAACGAACGCGGCCTCTGTTCATGTTCGTTCATTTAACTAAACGGACAAAATATCTTGTTCGTGTTCGTTTGTTTAATAAACGAACGAACACAAACGAATTTCCCACTGAACGGTTCACGAACTATTCGCCAAACGTTTGGTTTGTTTGCAGCCCTATAAAACCTTCTAGTTCACTTTATTAAAAAAAGGTTTAGTTATGATTTTAAAACAAATAAGTGTTTGCAAAGTAGGTCCACCCTGACTCGTAATCAATCATATCTATAACATTAACATTTTTTTTAATTAAAAAAAATGAAATAATAAAGTGTTTGCAAGTAGGTCCAAGTGTCCAACCCGACTTGAGCTACCCGAACCCATTTTGACTTGTTACCCAACCCGCTTGACACGCCCAGATTTCCTATACTATCTTTTACCTTCGGATTTTTATCTTTATCTAGCAGCAGCGCCCTACATCCCTGCATTAGAAAGAGTTATAGTCTCATGAAAGAATAACTCAAGTATAGTGTTACGATAAGAATTGGAAGAAGAATCGTAAGAGAGAAACGAAGATCAATTCATTACCGAGATAGATCTTACAACTGATTTTACAACGACTTATAACGACTTCTAACAGCTAACTAACTAATCTCACTTACAACCCCCAAGTTTACAACAAGGACAAACAGACCCCTCACCTTATTAAAACCAAAATGACACTTTTAGCCCTTATACTATTTAATACGTAACAAAACTCCCCTCTTTAAAGATTCTTGCCCTCAAGAGTCTGTATTAAAATCTGGATATCTGGCCATAAAAGTATCAGCTTCTACCCAAGTCGCATCATGACTGGGCAAATCCTTCCACTGCACCAAAAATTTTACTACTGGTCTATTACCACTCCGAGCCAACTTCCTATCAATAATGGACAGTGGTTGTAACACTTGAGCCTGAACATTAGGTAATAACACTGGTTGACTTGGTGGTCTATAAGCACGTTTGAGCAGTGACACATGAAATGTGAGATGTAATTGGGCCCCTTAAGGAAGATCCAGAGTATACGCCACTGACCCAATTTTCTTGATTATTTGAAAAGGCCCAAAATATTTCTGATAAATCTTACAGTAACGATGCAATCTCAAAGAAGTCTGAACATAAGGTTGGAGCTTAAGGTAAACCCAATCTCCTAACTCAAACTGTCTCTCACTCCTTTTTAAATCAGCAAACTGTTTCATGCGATTTCTTGCTCTTTCTAATGCCTGTTTCAAGTTACCCAACATCTCCTCTCGTTTATTTAACCATTCCTCCAAAGACTCCACAGTAGTGGTGCCAGGAATGTAAGGTAATTGGACAGGAGGATCAATATCATATAGAGCTTTGAAAGGTGTCATCTTTATCGCTGAATGCCAAGTGGTATTATACCACCATTCCGCCAAAGGTAGCCACTTCACCCAATTAGTAGGATCATGCATCACCATGCATCTCAAGTAAGTTTCAAGACATCTGTTCAATACTTCTGTCTGCCCATCTGATTGAGGGTGGTAAGCAGTGGATAATGCCTGCTCGACACCCTGAAGTTTGAGAAACTCCTTCCAAAACATACAGAGGAAAACAGGATCTCTATCCGATACAATGGTTTGAGGACAACCATGTAATTTGAACACAGTATCCAACATTACATGAGCTACTTGAACAGTGGAAAAGGGATGTTTCAAAGGCAAGAAATGAGCATACTTTGTAAATCTGTCAATTACCACCAAGATAACATCTTTACTACCAGATTTTGTTAACCCACGAATGAAGTCCATAGATACATCAGTGAATACTGATTGTGGGACTGGCAAGGGACTTAACAACCCTGGAGAAGAAATGGCTTCATACTTTGCCTTCAAACATACATCACATCTCTTAACCCAATGTTTAATGTCTTTATCTGCCCTCTTCCAATAGAACATGGCTTTAAAGTTTTGTAAAGTTGGTTGTATACCAGAATGACCACCAACTGCGGATGAGTGACATATTACTAAGATTTTCCTTCTTAACTCCTCATCTTTCCCAATCCATAACTTCTTTTTCCTGGTCAACAAAGAAACATCCCAACTCAAATGTTTCAGTTGCTCACCCTGAGATAATTTCTGAATAAGCTGTTGAGCTTGTACATCATGTTCCCAGTGAGCCTTTACATCAGCTAGTAAAATAGGATCATAAGAAGATACTGCCAATTCAAATACTGCAGAACTGTGAACTCGTGAAAGACCATCAGCAACATTATTCTCTACCCCTTTCTTGTTGTAAAAGAGACAGGTATGAAATGGAAAGGAAATCTGAACTTGTATTAATGAAAAGTGTATTTACAAATGAAGAGGATCCCTCTATTTATAGAGGAAGGAGGGATCAACAAGTAAATATTAATTACATGTAGGGACACCTATAATTACATGCAAGGACATCTATAATTGCATGTAGAGACCTCTAGTTAACAACTAGGTCCTTCAACTATTTACAACTAACACTCCTCCTCAAGTTGGAGCATAGATGTTAATCATGTCCAACTTGTTACATATGAAGTCTATTTGTGGCTTCCGGAGTGGTTTCGTGAAGATATCCGCTAGTTGGAATTCCGTCCTAACATGGATTGGCTGAATCGATGGAGGATCCTTTTGAGTACCGACTATCCGATCTCTGATTAGGTGACAATCAACCTCAATGTGTTTAGTTCTCTCATGGAATACTTGATTTTTGGCTATATGTATAGTTGATTGATTATCACAGTACAATCGCATCAAGTCTTCAGAGATAACCCCAAGTTCTCTAAGAAGACGACGAACCCATATCATCTCCGATGTAACATCTGCCATAGCTCTGTACTCTGATTCAGCACTTGATCTGGATACGGTGTGTTGTTTCTTACTCTTCCAGGACACAAGGTTTCCGCCAACGAAAACACAATACCCAGTGGTGGATCGACGGGAAATAGGACAGCCTGCCCAATCTGCATCTGAAAATCCAGATATACGTCCATCTCCATCTTCTGTGAAAGCACCCACACGACAATGACCCTGATCAGAATATAAGATCCCCAGGCCTGGTGTGGTCTTGAGATATCTTAAGACACGGAGAGCAGCATCCCAGTGTCCCGTGTACGGAGTGGCCATGAACTGACTTAGGACACTGACGACAAAGGAGATATCTGGTCGGGTGATAGTTAAGTAGTTAAGTTTTCCGACCAATCGTCTGTATCGCTCAGGATCTTTCATTGGACTTCCGTCCTCTGGAAGGAACTTCCTCGTAGGAAGCATAGGACTATCAACCGGTTTGCAGCCCAATAAGCCACACTCAGTTAGCATATCAAGGACATACTTCCGCTGAGAAAGGAGTATTCCTTGTGGGGAACGAGATACTAATATGCCAAGGAAGTACCGAAGTCGACCTAAGTCGCTAATCTGAAACTGAGACTGAAGGAACTGTTTGAGCTTGGTAATCCCATCTTCATCATCCCCTGTAATTATGATATTATCCACATAAACAACTAGAATAATCCTTCGGCCCTGATGATGTCTAAAGAATACAGAGTGATCATATGCACTACGAACCATCCCAAACTCTCCCATAACACTAGAGAAGCGACCAAACCATGCCCTTGGAGACTGTTTGAGACCATATAGGGAACGGAGTAGTCTGCATACTTTTGAGGCCTCCTCCTCAACAATGAACCCAGGTGGCTGCTCCATATAAACCTCCTCCTCAAGAACACCATTGAGAAAGGCGTTCTTGACATCAAGCTGGTGGAGCGGCCAATGATGAATGGCAGCAAGAGCAATACAAATACGCACAGAGGGCATCTTGGCAACCGGGGAGAAAGTCTCGTCATAATCAATACCATAAGCTTGAGAATAACCTTTAGCTACCAGACGAGCTTTCAAACGATGTAGCGAACCATCAGGGTTAAGTTTTACTGTGAAAACCCAACGACAACCAACAACACGCTTACCACGAGGAAGTGGTTCAAGATCCCAAGTCTGATTGGCCCGTAAGGCCCTAATCTCGTCTTCCATGGCTTGACGCCATCCTGGATGAGCCAGAGCTGTCATCACATCCTTGGGAATCGGGTAGGAATCCAGGGAAGTGGTAAAGGCATGTGACTCAGTAGAGAGATGAGCGTAGGCAATATAATTCTGAATGGGATAACGAGTGGAACGTCTAGGTACCTTACGGAAGGCAATGGGTATACGGGATATGGTGCACCCGAAGGGTCATAAGCAGGGGTACCTGAGGTAGTATCTGGCAAGGGTGTGTCGGGTTCGGTCATGGCAGGCGGAGCTGTACCAGAGGCATGGGTAGGCTGGGGATCAAGGGTCGCTGAGGTCTGATCCTTACCTCGTCGAAAATATGTGTAGAGTAATGGCGGAGGATCTGTCGGAAGGCCCGAAGCTATAGGAGCTGGAACTGTGGTGTCTGAGACCGAAGGGGTAGAGGGAATAGATGACACAGGAAAGGTAGGAATGATGTGAGACTCAGGTATATCAGGATCAGGAAACAGGTCAGAAACTGGAATGGAAGATTCTGGAAAGAAAGGGCACAACTGATCAAAGGTGACGTCAGCACTGGTAAAATATCGACGAAGAGAAGGACTATAACACCGATAACCTTTCTGGACACGTGAGTAACCCACAAAGATACAACGAATGGCTCGAGGATCGATTTTAGGGACTCCGGGACGATGATCATGGACATAAGCTACACATCCAAAAATTTGAGGCTCAAGAGGAAACGGAGTTCCTCTAGGAAATAAAACAGAGAACGGGGTTTGACCATGAAGAACAGACGATGGCATACGATTAATCAGATAAGCCACAGTAAGAACAGCATCACCCCAAAATTGACGAGGAACATGAGAATGAATCATGAGTGTGCGAGTAACATCCAACAGATGGCGGTTCTTGCGTTCAGCAACACCATTCTGTTGAGATTTATATGCGCAAGAAGTCTCGTGAATAATACCTTGTGATTTGAGATATGTAGAGAAATCGGTGGACATATATTCTTTAGCATTATCGGTGCGTAAGGTTTGGATGGATGTTTTGAACTGGGTCTTAACATATGCATGGAATTCACGAAAGATCGAGTTGATTTCACTACGGGATTTCAATAGGTAAACCCATGTGGCACGAGAATAATCATCAATGAAAGTAACAAAGTATTGAAAGCCCAATGTAGTCTTAACTGGACATGGACCCCATACATCTGAATGGACAAGTTCAAATATGGAAATGGTTCGGCTTGACACTTTTGGGGGATAAGGACGTCGAGTATGTTTACCGAGCTGACATGACTCACAATGGAAGTTATCGGGAATAGAGATGCCAGGTCTCATTTGTCGTAGGACGGCTGCTGAGGGATGGCCTAACCGACAATGAGTTTCAAAGATACTAGACTCACAGATGCTTGCAAGGATGCGACAATGAAGACATTCGATAGAGACCTCCTGATTCGAGGCTGGTACCAATTACTCGGTTAGTACCTAGTTCATTAAAGGTACAATGAGTAGGATAAAAGGTAACGGAACAATTATTTCGTTTAGTAATCTGACTGACAGATAAAAGACTGGCAGGGAACTTAGGAACAAGAAGAACAGAAGACAGGTTTAGGCTATCTGGGTTCTGAATGGATCCAATGCCGCGTACGGGGCACGAGGAACCATCTGCAAGTTTAACCGGTGGGTAAGAGGTATTATGAAGGCTAGTGAGAATTCCTTGATTCGCAGTCATGTGATGAGTAGCTCCAGAATCAATAATCCAGGATAAGTCAAAGCCAGAAAACGTACCTGGTTGTACTGAGTTGGTTTGAGGACCCGATGACCAAAAAGCAAGGAACCGTTGAAGCAAATCATACTCCTCCTTGGTGCATGCAATGGTGTGAGTTCGTTCGTCTCCCATTTGAAAAGTTGTTTAACCCAAAAAACGAACTGAAACTCGAGCACGTGAACCGAGGCAGAAAACAAAAAAAAAATGCTTGGATTGAAAAACTAACCGGACGGAATTGACGGGGAAGGAATTCCGACTGCACTGAAAAGAAGACGGCGACTGGTGGCGGAGCCACGCGCCTTCACGCGCCGGCGCGTGGAGGACCGACGACAGAGAGTGGTGGCGCGTGGGAGCGCGTGTGGCGGTGGTTCGTGGTACGGTTTTTGGGGCTTTGTAGATCGGGTGATTCCGAGCACAGTGGTGGTGGCAGTGTAGTTTAACTCGCCGGAAAAAGTGTCGGATCTAAGAAAATAGGTGACGGGTTGTGGTGGTTTTGGGTGTTTGAGCAGATCTGAAGTGGACTGGAGTGGTGTGTGTGTTTGGGCAGATCTAGAATGGGTTTAAGGAGTAGAAGGTTATACGGGACTGGTGGTGACCGGAAATTTAGCCGGAAATGGTCACCCGAAAGACACTCGTGAGCTAAGAACCTTTAGCTCTGATACCATGTAAAAGAGACAGGTATGAAATGGAAAGGAAATCTGAACTTGTATTAATGAAAAGTGTATTTACAAATGAAGAGGATCCCTCTATTTATAGAGGAAGGAGGGACCAACAAGTAAATATTAATTACATGTAGGGACACCTATAATTACATGCAAGGACATCTATAATTGTATGTAGAGACCTCTAGTTAACAACTAGGTCCTTCAACTATTTACAACTAACACTTGTATACTATATACTCAGCCAAGTATACTGAAGTGGTGTTGTAATCTTTGTTCCAACAAATGTTTTAAACTTTTTTGGTCAGTTCTGATAGTAAAGTGTTTAAGTATAAGATACTGATGCCAATGCTTAACTGCAAGAAGAATGGCCAACAACTCCTCATAAACGGATAGTGCACATTGTCTTGCTGATAGTGCTTTACTTACATAAAGCAATAGGGTGTTTTCCCTGCATTAACACAGCTCCCAACCCTTTTGAACTTGCATCAGTTTCCACAATGAATTCCTGAGACCAATCTGGTAAAGCCAAAACTGAAGCTTGAATCATGGCTAACTTTAATGTCTCAAATGCTTGTTGAGCTTCAGAAGACCAGTGAAAAGCATCTTTTTGTAAAACGTTGGTTAAAGGTTTTGCAATAGCTCCATAGGAAGACACAAATCTTCTATAGTAACCTGTTAACCCCAAAAAATCTCATAATCGCTTAACAGTTGCAGGTATTGGCCAATTCTTAACAGCCTCAATTTTAGAAGAATCTGTAGACACCCCTTCCTTTAAAATTACATGACCCAAATACTCCACCTTCGAACCAGCGAAACTGCATTTGGACTTCTTTGCATATAATTGATGGTCTCTAAACAACTGCAAAACTTCTACATGCTGTTGCATATTTTTACTATAAACCAGCACATCATCAAAGAAGATTAACACCGTTTTCCTTAACAACTTCTTAAACACTGAATTCATTAACCCTTGAAAAGTACCTTGCAATGGTTTCAGTCCATAACAATCGACCCTCCTTAAGACCGTGGGGTATGGTGGGGCGGGGGTTTGGGGCATGGGTTGACACGTGGACTTCGAGGGGCACCGCTGGTCAATTGCATGTTGGGTCGGTATGGCGGGGCGTGGCTAGCCCGCGTGGGTTTGGCTTGGCCAAACGGTTGTTTTTTAAATTTAAATCCTAGCCACCTATAGCCAAGCCAACCCAGCCAATGAGAGCCGGCCACGGAAGACCGCTAGGCCCGCCCAACGCCCGGGCTGAAACCCCCGCCCAAGGGGCCACGCCGAAACCCAAGCCCACCCGGGGTGGTGACTTGGGCGTTTGTACCCAACCCACGCCCCAACCCCCGCCCCATACCCCATAGTCTAAGGACCAACATCCTCATTGGTCACGACTGGCTCTTTCCAGGCCACCACTCCGAGCCTCGTTGGTCACGACCACGTTGGTCACGGCTGGCTCTCCCCAGGCCACCACTCCGAGTTCTGGCTCTGATACCAATGTTACGATAAGAATTGGAAGAAGAATCGTAAGAAAGAAATGAAGATCAATTCATTACCGAGATAGATCTTACAACTAATTTTACGACGACTTATAACGATTTCTAACAGCTAACTAACTAATCTCACTTACAATCCTCAAGTTTACAACAAGGACAAACAGATCCCTCACCTTATTACAACCAAAATGACACTTTTAGCCCTTATACTATTTAATACGTAACATATAGTACCATCTATATTGCATAAAGTACATGTGATATGCAGATAGGAATGTCATGTTTTCCAAATTGATAATTCTATAGACTGCAGACCATGCATAAGTATTAGAATTCCAGTCATTAAAAATATTCAAGCTAATATTACTTGTCCATTGTTATCATTCCGAAGAACTGATCATACATATTTAGCCCTAAAATAAAAGTGCCTGCTGTATTATTTTGTGAATGAATGAATCGATTACAATGAGTCCCTTTAAATAGGAACTAACCCTAGCACTAAACATGGTAACTATAATCTGTACATAATTACAATATAATCACAATAATATGGAAATCATAATCTCATGCATAAATCTCGGCTAATACTCCCCCGCAGTTTGAGCGGTCCTTGGGCAAACGGTCAAACTGGATCTAAACGATTGAAAAAGTTGCCGAGATAGTCCTTTTGTAAATATATCCGCGTACTGATACGGAGCAGGGACATGAGAAACCCGGACATGTCCGAGGCGGACCTTCTCGCGAACAAAATGGATATCGATTTCTATATGCTTCGTACGCTGATGTTGGACAGGATTATCAGACAGATACACCGCGGAGACATTATCACAAAAAACGACCGAAGCCTGTAGGAGGGGTACATGTAGCTCAAGCAGTAAGTTGCGTAACCAAGTGACCTCAGCAACGGCATTCGCAACACCTCGGTATTCAGCCTCTGCACTGGAACGCGAAACAGTAGGCGGACGCTTAGAGGACCAAGAAAGCAAATTATTTTCCAGAAACACACAATAACCACTCGTAGATCGACGAGAATCCGGGCACCCGCCCCAGTCAGCATCGGAGTAGGCAACCAAGGAATGTGTATTGGATTTTGTCATGCGGATGCCATAGTCCAAAGTCCCCTGAATGTATCGAAGTATGCGCTTCATGAAAGCATAATGAGGATCGTGAGGCTCGTGCATAAACAAATTTGTTGTACCGCATAAGATATGTCTGGACGGGTAAAAGTGAGGTACTGAAGAGCTCCTGCAAGGCTGCGGTAAAGAGTTGGATCATGAAACAGAGGACCATCCGTGGCACTTAATTTAGACGAGAGATCAACTGGAGTGGCACAGGGCTTACAAGATGTCATGCTGGCCCGAGCAATGATGTCTTTGGCATACTGTGTCTGATCCAAAAATTGGCCATTGGCTTGGCGTGTGACTCGAATGCCCAAGAAATGATGCAATGGACCCAGATCAGATATGGCAAACTCTCGTGAGAGTGTCTGAATGATGTCGTGCAGCAACTTGTCAGAGGAAGCTGTGAGGACAATATCATCTACGTATAACAAAAGATACGCAATTTCCTGGCCGCTACTGTATATGAATAGAGAATTGTCACATGCACTACTCTTGAACCCGTGGGATAAGATATAGTTCGCAAACCTTGTGTACCAAGCACGTGGGGCCTGTTTAAGCCCGTATAGAGATTTCTTCAATCTACAAACAAAACCTGGAAATCGTTTATCAACGAACCCTGGCGGCTGATGCATAAAGACTGTTTCATTAAGGTGGCCATGTAAAAACGCGTTCTTGACATCCAACTGATGGATGGGCCATGATTTAGAAACGGCAAGAGATAACATGGTGCGAATCGTGGCAGGTTTTACAACCGGACTAAAAGTGTCCTCACAGTCAATGCCCACGGTTTGTGATTTCCCATTAACAACCAATCTCGCCTTATACCTTTCAAGCGAGCCATCTGATTTAAATTTGTGGCTAAAGAGCCACATACATCTGATAACAGGTCTATCAGTCGGTCTAGGGACCAAATCCCATGTCTCATTTTCCTGTAAAGCAGTATATTCAGCTTGCATGGCGCACAGCCAGTTCGGGTCGGTGAAGGCCTGGTGATAGGTTTTAGGGACAGGAGATAGGTTAATGGTGGTAAGGTTGTATAAGGGTGGCTTCAGGATACCTGTTTTTGATCTGGTGGCCATCGGGTGAGAGGGTGGTGGGTGGACAGGCGGTTGTGGGACAGCCGTCGGATGTTGGGGGGGGGGGGGGAGAGGCAGGGGTTGACGCTTGAGCAGGCGGCTAAAGTGGGTTTGGTGTGGTGTGAGAATGGGTTTGGGCCGTAGGGACAGGGGTAGAAACAAGAGGTTGTTGGGCTGGACGAGGGCGGCGGGTGTAGGTATAGGGAAAAGGGGAGGTGGTGGTGGGCCGTGGTGCATGGGTAGGGGGTGGTGGTGAGCTGATGTGGTTCAATGGACGACGGGAAAAATTAAATCCGAGAGGAGGAGAGTCATCGAGGAAACCGTAGGAGGTGGTGGATGTAGGAATGGTATATGGGAAAATGGTTTCATCGAAGGTAACGTGCCGGGAGACATAAACCTTCCCGGTGGTGGGGTCAAAGCACCGGTACCCACGAAAGTCTGGTGGGTAACCGAGGAATATGCACCGGACGGACCGCTGGTGGAGTTTGTGTGGCTGGGTTGCAGACGTGTTCGAATAGCAGGCGCATCCGAACACCCTAAGGTGGTCATATGTAGGGTGGCGAAGATAGAGGGCATATGTGGGAGTGTAAAAGTTAAGGCGTTTGGTGGGAAGAATATTGTGGAGATAGGCAGCGGTGTGTAGAGCTTCAACCCAGAAACTAGGTGGGAGATGGGCGTGAATAAGTAGAGCGCGGATGATGTCGTTTAGACGACGAATCATACGCTCGGCACGGCCGTTTTGGGAAGATGACTGAGGGCAGGAAAAACGAAACAGCAGACCGTGTTGGTGGGCAACGGTTTTAAAAGCGTTGTTGTCAAATTCACCGCCAAGGTCGCATTGAAATGTTTTGATGTTTCTGTTAAATTGGGTGGTAATTAGGCGGTGAAACTTGACAAATGTAGAGAATGTTTCGGATTTATATTTTAAAGGGTACACCCAAATAAAGTGTGAAAAATTATCAATCAAAACCATATAATATTTATATTTGGACTTACTTAACACAGGAGAAGTCCAAAGATCACAATGAATTATATCAAAAGGTGAAAAGGTAAAAGAGTTTGATGCATAAAAAGGTAAACATTTGCTATTAGAAAGCTGACAAGAGTGACAAATATTAGACGATTTGTTTTTATTACAAGAAAAATTAAAATGAAAATGACGACTAAGGACATCCAAGACTTGAGCGCCGGGGTGGCCCAAACGATCATGCCATGGAAGAGATGTAGAAGCAATAAAAGCGGCCTGTGGAGGAAGTTCTGGTGGTGTGACTGGATAGAGGTCCCCTGTGCTATTGTGGCGGGAAAGAAGACGCCCAGTTCGAAGGTCCTTCAAAGAAAAACCAAAGGGGTCAAATTCAATGGAAACACTGTTATCACGAGTAAATCGTCTAACAGAGATTAGCTTTTTAATAATTTGAGGGCAGTAAAGGATATTGGGTAGGATGTAGGTACGGTTGGGTAAGGTTAAATAGCCTGTTCCAGACCCTTGAACGGGCAAAGACGCGCCATTACCGACCAATATTTTACTGCAAATAGGAAAAGAGTTAGGGGTTTTGATCATACCTTGTTCATCAGTGGAGTGCGACGAAGCTCCAGTGTCCATGATCTGGTGCGGGTCATAGTTGAGCTGCATTGAGGAGAAAGCTGCATTCAGATCGGATGGGCACAAGGGGTTAAAACCGGTGGGCTGGTTGGTAGCAACGTGGGCCTGAGGAGCGAAGCCAGGTGGGTACGGGGCTGTTGGGTTTTGAGCCGGCCCGAAGGAGGGTTGGGTCATGTTCAGGTGTTGGGCTGATGTGTAATGGGCCGATGGGGGCTGATTAGTGGGCAGCGAGTATGGGGCAGGGGTTTGTAGGGTGGGTTGAGTCGGGTATGGGCAAGGTGGAGTGTTCCACCAAGGCCATTGCGGGTAGGAGAGGTTGGGAGGGGCCCAATTTGGTGAAGAGGAGGTTTGACCACGGCTAGAGCCGCGTCCACGGGTTCCACGTCCTTGGCCACGAGAACGATTGTAGTAGGGCTGTTGTGAGGAGTTATAGGGTTGGGATCCGGTTGTAGGGTTCGATGGGTATTGGTTGTGGGAGGGTTGTTGTGGGGTGGTGGCAACAAGAACTGATTGAGTATTCTTCTGGCGAGCTTCTTGTCTAATAACCTCGTCCTCCAACATACTTCTAGCAAGATCCCAGTCGGCATTATTGGCATCGATAAGGGAAGCGGCCGTGTCATACTCCGCGGGCAGCCCTCGAACAAGTTGTAACACCAATCGTTCTTCAGTAACCAGGTGGTCCACATCCTCCAACTGATTTGCAAGGTCTTTGAGGCGCTCGCAATAGTCGTCCAAGGACGAACAGGCGGCCAAAGTCAGGTTACAGAATTTTGTTTCAAGCGCCCCAACCCTTGCCTTCTTATTACTGAGGAAGATTTTCTCCAATTTCAACCAAGCCTGACGAGCAGTAGTGGTATTATCCATGACCCGGGGCAGCAGGTTATCAGAAACCGTGCTGAGTATCCATTGAAGGACCAAGGTGTCGAGTTCCTTCCAGGATTGATACTCGGGTGCAGTTTCTTCTGGTGGTTCGGTTTTGTCAATGTGATCAACTACTTGATAAGCGACGGCATGAAGGTTAAAGAGTTTAACCTAAGAGGTATACGTGACCTTAGTACCATCAAGGGTACGTATCTTGGATTGGACATTGGTAACTGAGTACGCAGGGTGCAGGGGTTTGGTGAGTTTATCAGACGGAGGTGTCTGATTTTCGATTTTGTCTTCGCCGGCCATATGTAGTGCTAGGGTTCTGTGGGAAAGAAAAAGGAAGAGCCGAAGCTATAGTGAGAAGGCAGGAAGGATCGAAGGTAGAAGAGCCAAAGCTCTGATACCATAAAAGTGCCTGCTGTATTATTTTGTGAATGAATGAATCGATTACAATGAGTCCCTTTAAATAGGAACTAACCCTAGCACTAAACATGGTAACTATAATTTGTACATAATTACAATATAATCACAATAATATGGAAATCATAATCTCATGCATAAATCTCGGCTAATATAAAATACTTGTGTATTCTGTCTGGACTGCCTGCCGACCCATGAATTCTTCAGAGCAGACCGGTAGGTCGGGCGTTTGACTCAATGCGGCGTGTCAAAGGTATTTAAACTTTATAAATAAAGTAATTTAATGGTACCTCAAAGAAATCCTTGCAGACTTTTCCTTGCAAGATGGCACAAAATATTCTGTATTCACGTATAAGACATTGACGGACGTCTTGAAGTCTCCCTGCTCTAATCTGCACACCATAACTTCATAAATTAAAAAAAAAAAAGAAATCTTTATTTTAAACCATAAGAAGGAACCTCACTTATTCTATAAAGATTGGCTTATAGTATAGGATAACGTATTATATATATAAAAATCAAGAGCAATCAATCAATCGTACACAGTAAATCCCACAAATAGCAAGGCTACTGGTAGGGTCTGGGGAGGGCGAGATGTAGTCACACCTTACCTCTATCCCTAGGGATAGAGAGGCTGCTTCCAGAGAGACCCCCGATACTAAAGGCATATAGTAGAAAAGCGAGAAACCAAACAAATCTATAAACAGAGCACTACTAAATAGCAAAGAAGTGGTGGCTAGGTAACATGGTGAAATAGAACAAATATTTCAAATTACAAGATCCCACTTAAGCATTTATGAAAAAAAGAGAAAAAAACAATAAATGCAAAATCCGCCTAGACCATAAAGAAAGAAACGCTAAGCAACTACTCCAATGCTCAGACCTAATGAATTTACTCCTAAAAGTCCTTAACCTTAATCCTACGTCTCCATAAACCCCTATCTTGGACCATGTCCTCAGAGAAGTGTAACTCTAGCAAATGTTTCCTAATCCGCTCATCCCAAGTCAACTTGGGCCTACCTCGACTCCTCCCTTCCAAAGTTAGGCCTTCTACTGCTCTAACTGACGCTGTCGATTGCCTCCATTTCACATGCCCAAACCATCTCAATCTTCCCTCCTTTATCTTATCCGAAATAGTAGCTAGTCCTATCCTTTCCCTAAAATCCTCATTTTTTATCCGGTCTAGCCTTTTGTGCCCACACATCCACCTTAACATTCTCATTTCTGCTACCTCCATCTTGCGCTCTTGTGCTTTCTTAATGGACCAACACTCTGTGCCATACAGCATAGCAGGTCTAATCACAACCCTATAAAATTTCCCCTTTAATTTAGTTGGGAACCTTTTATCGCACAAAACCCCAGTGGCTGCTCTCCACCTACACCAACCAGCCTGGATGCGATGTGCTACATCGTTATCTATCTCCCCATCCCTTTGTACAAACGATCCTAAATACTTGAACTTAGTACCTAAGGAACCTGTTGACCGTCAATAGTAAATATTTACAGAGCGAAGAGAAATATTTACAGAGCGAAGAGAAATTTTGAGACTTGTTGGTGATGCTTTCTTTAAGGCCTGGATAGTCCATGAGATCCAGTCATCCATGTTTTTATCAGCCTCCTCCTCCTGGCAAAAAGCGAAACACTTTTATCTTAAACAGCGAGTAAATATAATTAATTTTAGACAAAATTGCAGAAAACAACCTTTATGTATACCCCAAACTGCACTTCATACCTTTCACTATGAAATCCGCCAAAACCAACCTTTACGTTCATGTTTTGCTACAAGTTCAACCTTTACCACTAACACCATTAGATTTCTTGGTTAAGTTACCTCACATGCTTTGCATGTGAGGGTATTAATGTCTTTTCACCCATCTTTTTAATTAATAATTCTTTTTAACTTATATAAATGCTTTCTTCCCACTTTACAGCAGCAACAACACAACTTGATTCACCATTTCATTTAAACCCTAGATTCAAAGTAGGAAACATCACCTCATCTTGCAGCGGAGTTTGATGATTTATTTGGATTGTGAGTGGGATCAGAATTATCATAAACAAGTGATCCGAATTTGATATACATGATGAAGTGATAACGATGATCAATGCAATAGCCATTTAAAATGGCGATTTTTTCCACATAAGAATCACAACTAATGCTGCATTCAAAAATATTTCACAAACTCCTTTTTGTCTTACTTTTTCAACATTAAACAATTCAAATAACTCACAACGTTTCACACGAAGAATGAAGTGAATATTCAATCCCCTGTTTTGCAAATAAGTTGCAGACACAAACGAAAACAAAACTGATATCAAAGGTGTCTGATTAGTGATCATTGTCGACATCAAAAAATCAGAAATCATCGATTAATTAAGCTCAAAAACAGTTATTAAGAGTTAATCGGAGATTACTGATTCCGGCAAAAAATTCCGGCAATCAAAACTACACACGGTGAACTACGAAATCACCGATTAACGGTCTTTGATCCCGTCCCTTACTCTTATACTGTGAATTGAATACAAAATCGTTGCTCTAAATTTGTTAATCACAGATTGTTGTTATACTCTATTTTTCAAACACATAAGAATCATTTTTTTGCAAAAAATAAGATTCACACATATTTTTCAAAAGTTGAAAAATCTCTGTTCGAAAAACAACAATCAGAACTTTCAATTCAAAAGCAGAAATCGCCAATAAGAATGGCGAAATTGACAGACTTTAAAAAACTCGCCATTATCAATCACCTTAACCACCTTCCACCCCGTCACAGCGTCACCACCACAAAACAACACACTCGACAACCGCCTTCTCCATCCATCACCTTAACCACCTTCTCCATCCATTCTTAACGACCGTAAGGTAATGAGGTCAGGATGAAGATGAAGGGTAAAAGGTTGATATGGGTTTTGTGGTGGGTTACTGGAGATGAAGATGAGACTCATGGTGGGTTTTGTGGGTAAAAGGTAATATAGATGATACGAAAGTTGTGAGCTTTAAATGATTTAATGATTCAGATTTGCAAGCATAAAAATGAAACTGTATGATTTAATGAACTGGGTTTTCTTTTCATAAGCTTGAATCTGTGTTTTCATGGAGGGTACAAACTTATATGCTCAAGGTACAAGTTAAAACTGCATGTCTGAATATGTGAGGGAAGATGATGACCATGTGATTTAATAAACAAAAAAAACAAGGTTGAAATGACAATAATACCCTCACATGCAAAGCATGTGAGGTGATTTAACCAAGAATATTAACAGAGTTTGTGTTAAAGGTTGAACTTGTAGCAAAACAAGAAGGTAAAGGTTGGTTTTGGCGGATTTCATAGTGAAAGGTATAAAGTGCAGTTTGGGGTATACATAAAGGTTGTTTTCTGCAATTTTGTCTTAATTTTAAAGTAAATAATACCATATAGTACTATCCATCCATTCCTTAAAGATTGGAAAATAAGAAATTTTCAAAAGTTGTGCTATTCAAAGGAAATCTAGAATAACAGATTTGTACAAAAGTACAAAACGTATTTTTCATGCAAAAAAATGCAGGAAACGAGTACGTTTCATGTTTATGGAACTTACAAGTGCAGAGATAATCTCCTCAACAGTTCTCCGAGAGAAACAACTATTAATGGTTTTTAACCTGCAGCATACGGTAGCAAAACTAAAGTCAAAACCTTACAATGGTAAGCACCTGCTACCTTACGTTGTGCTTAGCAGTGGATTGGTGGGGTCCTGTGAGTTTTCCTGACTGGTTCTCACGGTTACCAAAAACACTCAAGTCAAGAATGGCAGTCACAGAAAAAACACATACCGGAAATAGTGACTCTTTTCTTTTAACTTAGGATTTTTGTTTGAGAAGTCATGTATAATATTGTTGATAATTTCCGGATCGCCTGTATTTGCTTTGCATAATGCATCTTCTAAAGAGGATAATTTCTGTTCACGGATAGAATACATAATGTCAGTCAAGCATTGATAGCAATAAAACAATTTTGGGATGAAGGGAGAAACAAATCTTGAAAATCAAAATAAAACGAACCTCTAACGGGACGAAGTGGGTTGCAAGACCACATGCAAGCATTTCAGCACCATCCAATCTCGCACCTGTAAGACCCACATATTCCCCTGGCACAATATGAACTAAAATATCAAAATAGGGTGCAACATTCAACTTAAATTCCCCATGAATATTATAAGCACACAAAATGTTGCAGATATATGATATCTACCTACTTCAAGTTATTACATATAAATCATTTTTATAGGAAAATTGGATTAGTCGGAAACAATCCCAACTAAAGAAATGTTTTATGACAGTCCCAATTTTTAACCTATTTTCCCTTAGCGATCTCATACTAACTTAAAATTAACCCAGTTAGTTTTTACTAACGTGGAATAAGGAGCCTGAGTTTTTACCATGTCAGCAAAAAACTAACTGGCTTAACTTCTAGTTAGTGTGGGATCGTTGAGGGAAAATAGGTTAAAAGTTGGGACTGTCACAAAACATTTCTTTGGTTGGGATTGTTGCCGGCCAATATGTCAAAGTTGGGATTATTAAAAACCAATTTTCCTTTTTTATATTGTATAATGTAAGACACAATTAGTGTAAGATCAAACTCAAATTACCGAAGAATCCAGGCAGTCTTGATAAGTAATAAGAGGAACCTACATCTGGAAATGACCCCAATGCAGTCTCTGGCATTGCAAAAAGCTGCAAAAATGATACCATCAAATTTGTTAATCTTGAAAAAAAAGTTAGATTTTATAAAATTTACCACTCTTATGAAACAACATACAATTATACATACACGCATATCATGCCAAATTTGATGGTTGAGAGTTTCTTGAAGTTGAAAATTATGGCAAGAGGCATACCGTATTATCTGTAACTACTCGAAATCTACCATGTATTGCAAGGGCTGCGCCACCTCCCATAGCAATTCCTTTAACGAGTGATACCTTCAAGTATGATCTCAGGTTAACATAATGATTATTATACATAAAAATGAACTTGTTGATCAATGTAAGACTTTCGTACTTTTCGAACAATTGGTATAAAGACAGCATTGGTTTTGAGCAAGGCTTAAAAGTACGAAATTGTGCCTCGAGGCGTTTTCCCGTCGCCTCAAGAGGCGTACAATTCGAGGTCGTAAGCCTGAGGCGGAACTAAAATATAAAAATAATAAAATTATATATCTTATAAAAAATATATTACTAACTAATTTCATCATCAGATTCATCAAAAACACACATAAAAAGCATGAAATGTTTGAAATTGGCACAAAAAGTCAAAAACAAACAACAAAACCCCCTGAGGCGCGGCTTTTCTTAGCACCTCAGCCCTATGAGACCTGAGGTGCCGCCTCAGCTTTTAAACCATGGTTTTGAGAGCCGTACCTGGGTTTTGGCGTAAGTTGCAACCAGATAATCTATTGTATATGCCTTTGAGAAAAAAACTGCACCTTGTTTCCAACTACCTGATACAACAACAGCAAAAAAAAAAAAAAAAAAAAATTAAATAAATAAATCATCCCATAAGCAATAAAGCACCATCAAACTCATTTCAACAATTTGCACCATGTGTGCCCAAGAACTGAAGTGTTCATATGGTATTAACTTTTATTTATACCATTAGCAAGAGTTGCAACATCACCACCAGCACAGAAGGCCCTTCCTTCACCCTGCATCCAAATTTTGGTATAAGCCATAAGTCCATAAAAAATAAATACGCAAACAATATGAAAAACATTTATTATACTCCTAGCTTTACTGAGATAAAGATAGTTTTTATTTAATGTTATACAGAAAAAAAAGATTTTGTTTGAATGAGGAATTACCTTCATAATTACCAGCTTGACACTGGGATCCTCTTCATAGGCATTTAAGAGTTCCAAGAGCTGGGATACCTAGAAATGGTAAATAAGTTAATATTTTTTTTTCTTTCAAGTTACACAATATAGTTTTCATAATTAAAAGAAAACTATGGCAGTAACTAAATAAAGCGTCGGAAACATGTTATATGTCATCACAGAAAACGGTATAAACTGCGAGAATGCCGAGAATGCGATGGATCGAATATCTTACCATTTCAAGGGTAAGCGCGTTTAGTTGCTGAGGCCTGCTTAATATGATGGTTCTCACATTTGAGCTATGTTTGGCCAATACCTGAAATATGAAAAAAAGTTACCAATTAATCTTTTAATATCTATAGTTCTATAATCCGCCTATGGCTCCTGTTTCTTACATTTTCTTGCGACAACACCAACCCGATTTTTGTTTAGCAAGGGCGGCCCGACCTATTTGGGGGTCTAAAGCGAAACTAAAATTTAAGACCTTTTTTTTCAGAAATACGATAATTTCTGATCGTCTGAACTCATAATCATACTCCGATTTCACTACTTTCAGTTTGCTAAATCATTTTCCGGGTATCATTTTTTGAGAACCCCAATTTTCAAGATAAACTTTTTTTGATATCATACAATTGATCAAAATACGAGAAACATATGCACATAGAACTAGAAAAACCTCATTTCTCATCTTGTCGAGCCTAGTGTGGCCACACATCCACCTCAACATCCTCATCTCAGCAACCTCCTGCTTACACGCATGTGTCTTCTTGATGGTCCAACAATCTGTTCCGTATAACATAGAAGGTCTAATTGTCACACTATAACCCCCCCCCCCCCCCCCTTTAATATAGTTGGAACCTCTTGTCACACAATACCCCTGTCTCCACCTACACCATCCAACCTGAACACGGTGGGCTACGTCGAGTCGTCGTTATCTATCTACCCACCCCTTTAGACAAAGGATCCTAAATACTTGAACTTAGTTGTCTGCGGAACCACTTGGCCCTCAATGGTAATCTGAGTGTCCTCGTCTAATCCTTAAACCTTTGCCCTCTAAAGCTGCCCGCCACTCCTCTAACCTCGCATTCAGACTTTGCTTTTTCGACTTTGACAACTCATCATTTAGGACAACCGCAAAAAGAAACGGGCATAGGGAAGAAATCAGTATCCCTACCGGTGCACGAAACGCTAGTTTCAATACATATCCTTAATTATGTCTATATATTTACCGGGACCCCTCTGCTCACATCTTATACCAAAACCCTAAATAATTCAGGACCCGAAATCATTAGCTCGAAAAAGGGGGAAATCAATTGAACTGGAAATCAATTTAGTTATACGGACACATTGACAGTAATGAAACATGAAATAGAGGTGTGCAATTTCTTTGTGTAAACAACCAAAAATATATATAAAGACAATACCTGACTTGTTGGCGCCATGATGATGATCCACAGAGAAATGTAACTGTTATGTATTAACGACGAGTGTAAGACTGTTAGCACCAGATCGTCATCGGTAAAATAGGCTAAGACCACAACTACTTTCGTTTTGTTTTATTGTTTGAATTGAATACAGGTTGTCCGGCGTCGTTTTGTTTTGAATAAATGAATCAATGATTACCGCTTTTCTTTTTATTTTAAATAGCTAGGCGTGTAAAGTTTGGAAGAATTGTAACGACAAATGTTTAAATAGCGTTTGGTATTGGTATGCAGGAAAGGTGTAATGGAATGGATTATTGTGAAGAGGATAAAGAAAAGAGTGTTTGTTTGGTCGATGGAATGGAATCGCCCATTCTAAGATGCATTTCATTCTCTCAAAATCATTCCATACACCCCCCTCCCCTGTTTTTTTTTTCCATTTCATTCCCTCTTCACCCTTCATTAACAACACCACAACCCACCACCGTTGCCACCATCCATCACCATTGTCATCCGCCGCTATCACCCACCTCCGTTGCCACCTGCCACCGCTATAACAACCCTAAAGAAAACCGACACCCTCGAATTATTTCCGACACCCTAATATATTTTAAAATACCCCAATATGTCCCAAAATACACCCCATACGTGAAAAAGGGCCCCAAATACCCTAAATATTAATAAAAATAATTAAAAATTGAATTTTTGGGGTTTAGGCGGGCCGCGTAAGCCACCCCTTAAGCTTACGCGGGCCGCGTTAACTTAAAACCTGGCAAAGCCCTGGGCCGCCACGTGGCCCAACACCCGGCGAGCCTACCTAATGACCCGGATCACCTACGCGTTAACTATAGTTAACGCGGGCCGCGTAAGACCCTTGTCTTCTCTTACGCGGGCCGCGTAGAACCCAAATTCAGGCCCTATATAAGAAGGCCTCGGGATTTCATTTTCCGTCGCTCAAATCTTTTCATTCTCAACGAATTCTCTGATAATAGGCATAATACTCGGGTATTATACCCCCTAATTAGCGAAGTTCTGCTCCGCCACCGCCGCTGCCGCCACCTCCAATCACCGCCACCAGCCACCTTCGATCATCACCGCCACCATTGTCGCTGCCACATTCGATAACCGCCGCCGTCTCCACCCACCTCCGCCACTGCTATCAACTGCCACCACCCACCGTCGCTACCACCTGCGACCACTTAATGTAAAGCTTATGGAGCGAAAATAATGTCACGTTGACTCTATCTTGGTATATTATGGTATCTATCACGTAAGAGGTATCTCCGAGGTCCATGTGTCGAAATATGTGTGAACAATTCTTTGACTTTTGTAACATATACTTGCTAAAAGATTGTCATCTATTTAAGGATAAGTTTATATTAGTTACTCCTAGTCATCTTCAGGTAGGTGCATTAATCCACTTGATTCTTGATAAAAATAATTGCATTAAGATTTCATCATATTTTGATGTTTACTTCAACCTGGACATGTGATTTACTGACTTACATATTAAGTGTTCTTGACCTTCAGTTTAGAACTTTCAGGTTGTTTTATAAACATATAAATCTTTGTTCAACGAAAGTTGTGTTAGTGTCCATCTAATGTACCTTTAAATTATTAAAAGATACTAGAACAACAATGATCCTCAAATAATTTTTTTTATAATCTTTAGTGATCAATCGTGTTTCTTATTGTTCTAACGTTCCCATTTGGATTTAGCTTAGTTGTGAACACCCTTAGGTAATTCAACTAAATCCCAAATGTTGTTCTGACACATAAAATCAGTTGTGCTAAAAATGGTTTTATTCCATTTAGAAACTTAATTGATAGTAATGTTTTAATTAGAAGATGTAGGATCAATGAACTTCCCAACATCCATTTCAAGTCAGGGAGCATACATAATCATCAATGTTAGTAGTCTTTTAAACCTAGATGACCTTCTAAGTTGTTTTTTTTGGGTTTATTTGGAGTTCGAATTTTATGGAGTAGCTTTTGGTTAGGTACTATCATTAGTTTCTATGTGTAAGAGTTGGTGCAATATGGTGTACAAGAGGTGCAATTAGAGTTAAATTCGAAGTAAGATTAAAGAGTCTCTCCCCCCTCTCTCACGGGCTCTTGTACTTCTGGTAAGTCATGATAACGACTTTTACTACTCCCACTAACCTTAGAAAACTTTGGAAATTTAACATGCTTAGGGTCAGAATTTGAAGACCAACATATCCTAGAGAAAACAAGTTATTGATCTTACTCATTGTAGTTTCTTTTGTTTGAGGATTACTTTAGTTTTGGTAAAAATCTAAGTGTGTCCACATTTAAGAAACGATGAAATGTTTTGTAAGAGTAGCATTAGATTCTAAGGAGACAAGTTGTGATGGGGAAGTGTCTTGCATAAGATGTGTAAATTAAGGTAAGATCAAGTTTTCACTCCCAAACCTTTTACAACACTTTCAAATTATGATTAAAATACTTAGTGCTCCCACTAACCTTTTAGATCTCTAGTAATGCTACAAGACATTTTTCAATGATGCACGTGACGTGGTAATGTGTCATATATATTTTAGACCTGATTTCCTTATGGTCCTAATTTTGTAAGAAATTTTAGGGATAAATTAGATACAAGTACATTAGGATTGATTTCTCTAAGACCTTGTACCATAAAAGACAGATTAGATAACACATGCCCTCAATAAACTCACGAACCCTAAAACTAGATTTTTTTTGAACGGCTAATTTCTTTAATCCCTGTCATCTGTGGGACTTGAACCCAAGACCTCCCCCTTCCCAACCTTGGTGTTTTAAAGGCTTTGCCTTTGTCAATGGACCACCACCCCATTGGTCCCTAAAACTAGATAGTAGAGGATTGAACCCGCCACCCTTTTTTGGGCGTTTATTCCCCCCGAAACCCTTAGGGTCTGTTTGGTATGGGTAATGGAATGGACGAGGAATGGACGAAGTAATGGAATGAATGAGGTAATGGAATTGATCATTACCATTCCATGTTTTGTTTGGTTAACATGTAAGAATGGAATGAACCATTACTTTTTGTTTGGCTACCACCTGCGACCACTGTCGTCGCCGCTACCACCTCCAACCACCGTCGCCACAACCATCGCTACCGCCGCTACAGCTGCCACCTATCACCACCCACCATCACCTCCCATCACTGACCATCGCCATCCGATTTTATTCCGCCGTCTTCGCATACCAAAAAACAAAGAGTAATGGTTCATTATATACTCACATGGTAACCAAACAAGACATTGAATGGTAATGATCAATTTCATTATCTCATCCATTCGATTACCTCGTCCATTCCATTCCCCCATGCATTCCATTACCCCATACCAAACAGACCCTAAGGCTACAAGGTATAGGACGCTATGCTCAAGCCACCTCAACCAAATCTCCATCAATGGCGCCCCTCCCCATACCATGAGCGCTGTTAGGGGGAGGGGGTATTAAATGTTACCTATCACAATAGCGAGCAATAACAGGTGAAATGTGGGTCCCACTTCAATTTTAAATCTTTAAAACCAAAATAATAAGGGGGGGGGGCTATTTGGGGGGTGACAGAGGAGGTGGGAGTAGTGTGCTTAGGTGGAGCTGAGGTGTCGTTGACGTGGTGCAGTGGAGCCCCTAAGGGCTCCATTCCATACCCTTCAGCCTAAAGACAGAAACATCCACAACACATGTAAAGAAATTAACACGGAGAGATTTCTAAACTCACTTTCATATCGTGGTTCTTAGTATGTTTCCTATGGCTAGCTTCTTGCTAGTGTGTGTATATATATATATATAATCAAATTCTACGTCATTAAAGAAAAGGCTAGGCGTGTAAATGAGTAGCTACTCAAATCATTAAAATCTTGAATCGAGTTAGGCTCAAGTCTAAGCTTCAAGTTGATTACACTCACAAGTGACGAGCCTAAATAAACATGCTATTATATATAGGGTCAGGATTTAGAGAAACCGGTGAAAAGTGTGAGAACGGTGAGAACGATTATGGATCGTCCGATCAAAACAATCCATGAACTAGATTGCGCGGTGGCGTTTTCGTAAATAACATGAATATTATTATTATGTGGAACGCGCTTCATTAAGGGTAAAAGGGTCTTTTACCCCTTATATTCAAAACGCCATCAAATGATAAAACGCCATACAAAAAAATAAAACGCCATAAAAAACAAAACGCCAAAAATTAAAAATAAAACGCGTTGAATATTACCCCTCATTTTTGCAAATTCTGACGTCTCTATTACTGAATTTCCCCTCAAACTGAGCAATTCAGTCCTCTCTTTTCTGTGAAAAACTCGACTATGCTGAAAATATTACAATATTCCTCAAAACGTGTCGGTTTTTCATCGTTGCGGATATTACGTTTTGACCCATAAATAGTCTGATAACCTGAATGATAAACATTATGCACCATTATCATGACTACCCCACTAATTTCCACAATCTGTGATCGCGTCATCAAATATGTTCACTGAAGCCCCCGACGGTGTCCCCGAACAACCCAGCTTGGTTGTTAAAAACCCGAAAAAATTGTCAATCACCAAAATTTTTCTGGAGACTCTCCTCGTCGTTGCGATAAAAAATGCCCTTTTTTTAGGCATTTGATAATTAGGTCGAATGACATGTGTCGGATGGTCATCCGATCGGATGGCCGTCCGATCGGATGGTCGTTCGATCGAATGACAAAGTGAACAAACTTGTGTTTGTGGATCGGATGGCCCTCCGATCGGATGGTCATCCGATCGGATTGCCATTCGAGTGAAAACCAACTGATCATACAAACACCCAATAGTGACATGGATCGGATGGTCATCCGATTGGATATGTTCTAACAGCTCAAGAACACTCCGAATCACGTTTGTTTTCGATCCAGAATCTTTATTTGTGTGAATTTCATGACGAAACTTCACAGGATTATGCGCGAATCAATTCCGAACAGAATGATGTCTTCAATTCCAAAATCCATCCGTGAATTGACCTTTATTTTGATGATTTTCTCTGTTTAACGTCAAAAATCCCGTTTAACCCAAGATTGATGAGCTTTGGGTGATTTAACCGACTGTTATATCGATTAAATCGGTACCGTAGCTCTGATACCACTGCTGATTCCAAGATCCGACGAGTTTGACGGAGCTTCGGTCCCGATCCGACGTGTTCGGTGCGTTTATTAGGACTAAGAAAAGAGTAGAAACAGAATACGACACCGAGCAGTCAATTTCAATTTGATCTCTATTGATTATTCACCGTTACAGCACCACGAGACCAGTTGGACAGCATGTCCCTTCTGGGAACCAAAAGCTTGTCCAAATGGGAGCCCCAACCCCCTATTTATAGACAACTAACACATGTGTCCATTCGATCAGATTGCCATCCGACCGGATGGTCATCCGGCCGGATGGTTATCTGTCCGGATGGACCTTTACAATATAAAAACCATGTCTAACTTTCTTTATTCTATACAATATTTCACACACGCTCTATCTAACTATTCGCACAGTGGCAGACGTACGGAATATGCACCAACAGTAAAACCAACAACCACCGCCATCATCTTCACTGTAAACCGGCACAACACCATCCCCATACCATCGCACCTGCAAAAAAAGAAAGAAAAATGTGGTTTGGCCAAAATTCACCTAAGTTAACTAATTTTTTTAATGGAGTTAGTGGGTTGGATGAAAATGGCAAAAATGACAAAAGTCAGGGACTAAAATGGCAGAAAACAAAACAATTTGGACTAAAATAGCAAGAAAAAACTATTTGGACTAAAGTGGCAATTTTGGTCAAACTCAGGGACTAAAATGGCAATTTACTCAATATAAAAATAAGGAATAATGGATTTTAATAATCCTAACTATTAGTCGTTGGCCAGCAACGGTCCGAGCTTAAAAAATAACCAGTGGTGATCCCACCTTTTCATATATTGTAAACCAATGGACCTTTACTAAACCGAAAATGATAAGGGGACAAAAAGAAATTAAGGTTTTTTTTAGTAAAATTCCATTAGTTTACAATATGTGAAAAGGTAGGACCACCACTGGTTATTTTTTAAGTTGAGACTCTTGTCTGCCAATGACTCATAGTTTGGATTATTAAATCCATTATTCCTAAAAATAATGATAATGATAATTTCTTTAACTTTCTTTAGAGACTTCATCTTAAGTGGCCTTGAGGCTAGGGTATTGAGCAGTGACACTATTTCATCTCGCTTGAACTATTGATTCCGAAGGTGACGGTGAAGAACATAAAGATGGTGAATGGTTATTTTTTCCACACAAGAATGAGTCTTTTGAGGGTATCATTAGGGGTGACATGTAAATTTACTATGTTAAGTATGGTGGCTGGACAAGTCTTCTTCTTGTAGCTAAAGAACCATTTTTCAATGTTTTCCCCTCATATGTGACCGCGGTCGAGATGATGACCGGTTCTTTCATGAGTTCCATGGATATAGGGCACCTAAAATCTTGTAGAAACTCCATTTCGAATCATGATTTGAACTCTTCGGAGTTGATCCAATAGTTGGCAGACTCCTAACGTATATTGACATCATTTGTAGCACACAATTGGCTCTCTCTAGTATATCTATATCTATAACATATACATTACAATTATCCTATATATTAAAACACAAACCTTATGAATAGTAAAACAGTACCCTCACCTTTAAAATGTTGACACGTACACCCTGATAAAAAACAACACAGAACTTTGATCTCTACCCTCTACATCTTGCTTCTATAGCAAATACACATACAAAACAACCTCATCTACAAAACATACACACCCAAAACCCACAATCAGACCCCTCCACCCCCCTCGATCGACAAAACGAACCACCACCACCTGTCCACCACTGTCCGGTACAAAACATACACACCCAAAACTCAAAATCAGACCCCTCCACCCCCTCGATCGACAAAACGAACCACCACCACCAGTCCACCACTGTCCGGTGGTGATGTGGTGACGAAGATCAGAAGAGGCGAGATAGAGAGAGACACTGGGGAGAAGGAGAGAGAGAGCGACGGAGATTTGGAGCGGCGCCGCCGCTCACGGCGGCGGCAGTGGAGGAGACGGCGGTGGTGCCATTTTATTCCGACGAAAGTCACCGGTAAACCCTCATACTCTCTTTCATTTGAAATTTCTCATATGCCAAGCGTTAATCGACAGAGAATTGATTTTTTTTATCTTTCCTTTCCGATGCTGAAGACGATTATGACGATGCTGTTAGATGATGGTGGTCACAACCACCATTTCCGGCGGCTTAAGGCCGACCGGCGACGGCGACGGTGGTTGTGGTGATGTCAGTTTGAGTTGGTTCGGGTATTTCAAGTAGATTCGAGTTAGATTGGTTACGGGTGCGGGTCTCGGGTCAGATATCGGATTCCGGGTGAGCAGCGGATTTAGTTTATGTTTTGGTGCGGTATGGTTCAAGTCAGTTAGTGATGCGGGCCTGACATGGTTCGGGTTCGGTCAAACCCAGTCAACACGTTGGGTTGACTGGTCAAACCAAGTCAACAAGTCAGCGGGTATGGGTCCAAAGCAGTGAACGGTTCGGGAAACAGAAGTCAACGAAAGACCCGGTAAAGTTGTTAGCGTAGTGAGTTAGTCTACGTTTGATTTTAATTAGTATACACGAACCGAGCTCGGCCCGACTAACTAACGGTTTTACATTTAGTTATTTTGTTTCATATTCGACGTTTTAATATATTTAACAAAAAAATTATATAATGTTTGTTGAGTGATTGCTGAATTTTGATGAATATAACGACACCTGATTGTCGGGATCGTCCAAAAACAGAGGAAACTCTGTCCATTTTTTCGTAAAAACCCGACATACAAAATGTATTTTGGTTATAAAAACTTACACTTATTGAAATTCAAGTAGATACATGATCTAATGAGTTTGCACATTTAAGAACCTTGGTTTTCTACAAATGTTATATATATCTTTTAAGGAGTTTTACAAGAACCGATATATTCACAATCAAGAGTTTTGACCTTAAGGTATGTTATTCGAAGAGTTTTATATGTATTTTCTTATTACATTCAAGACATGAGAGCAGTGATGAGTTGGTGGCTCGAAGTCGAAACAGAGATGGAGACGGAGAGGGTAAAGACGGTGGCGGCGAGGTTGCTGAGGGCGGTCAACAACGGTGCCGAAGATTAAACGTATCCACACGACTTCAATTTCTCCCGGCCCTCTCAACATATCATGCGACGAAAATGATGAAATGGAAGCTGGAACTAAACCCCCGTAGGCGTAACAGTCTTTCTTGCGAATCTGATTTTACCCAACTTGAGTAACTGTAATTTGGTGTTTTTTGTTTAACTCAAGACTTGAATGGAAGACGAATCTGAAAAATACCAGCCTCATTTCTCTATATACTTCAAGGTAGGGATTCAACACGACATCCTATAAGAGCTTTACAAAAAGGTCCAGGTCCATACTGCCATTCATGAACCACCCAACTAGCACAAGAGGTAGCTACAACCTTTATTTTAGATTGAAATTGCAGGCTTTGCAGGTCAAGAGTAATATCTAGCAGTTTTCCGGCTTTGTCTGGCCTGATAATGAGGTAATAATCATTTCATCTACAGTAGAATGTTGATGTTATTTTCTCACTAGCTATTTTCTTTTTAAAGTTACAAGGTATGACAAGCATGTATATGTAGAGAATAAATAAATAAATAGATATTTACACATGTAGTAATTCAGAGATCTGTATCACTATATGATTCCATTAGAAAAATATGCATGCTCTATTCTTCTAAAGCTAATTTTGATATAAATGCATGACATGTACTGGTTGTGAATTGTCATACATTTATTGCCGTTGCTATAAGTGTGAGCAGTAAATATTTATCATCATTCCAGGAAAAGCATAAATTATGAGTTAAAGAAAAGCTTGACAAGCTTAATAAAGAGAAGCTCTCGGAGTTCTGTGATATATTTGACATCACGACAGTCAGCAGAACTAATAAGGTTTGTTTAGTCATTCTATGGTTCTTTATAAATTTAATGTGGAATATTCATCAGATAGCTGTATGACATCATGTTTGTTTTGCTAAAACAGGAAGATATTGTGGTGACGCTGATAGATTTTATGTTGACTCCTCATGGCACAACTAGCGAGCTGCTTGCAGAGAAAGATCAGGTTTGCATTTAAGCTTTAAAAATTGCTATTTTTCACTCTATTGATGTCCTGAATATAATATGGCATGTTATTCAGTCGACCACAGGTAAAAAGCGTAAGAGGCCAAGCAAGAAAAGTGCATCTGCCTCTGAGGCTACACCTTCTAAAAGCTCATCTAAGGTACCTTCTCCCCAATCTAAGTCCACCTAGAAATGAAGCATGATAAAGATTTTAGCACAAAGATTAAACCTAGAAACCAAACATGTGATGCAAGAAATCCAAAAAAAAACGTTTTAATGCTTTATAATCATATATGCTAACCACAATGTAAATCGCGCAACGCGTGTCGGGCAATGACCCTAGTTACATATATTCTAGATATGGGGAGTTGTGAAAAGTCTAAGGAGGGAAAAGTCAAAGTCAAATACCGATTGTGAGTGAATAAAGAACTCAGTAACAGCATGTGTGCAACATGGTAGAGCTTTTTTTTTTTTGGAAGCTATAAATTATAAAAATGTGTGATTAATTGACTATTTCGGTTGCCGTTAAAAAAAGTTGATTACTTCGGTTCAGTCATCCAATTACAATAACACAACATACTTTTCGGATTATTTAACTTGCACTTTTTTTTACTCAATATGTTATTATATATGTCGTTGACCTGTTGATGTGTTTTTGGTTATTTATTGTTAAATAAAGAGACATAAATAAACACCTCTTGGTATTTTCGGCATTTTTTTCTCTTAACTACAAACTTACGCGCCTCAACAACTACTTCTAAATTATAGTGTTTGCCTATAATGGGACTTGGACAATACTTTGGACATGATCACCAATTCAACACGTTGGTACCATTTGGCTACATCTATTCATAAATTACATCAATTTGTGACATTTGTAGCTAATTACAATTATTCATCTAATTTTTCAAACTACGTTGAGTTTTGATGCATATTTAAATATTAAATAAACATGTGTCCCACCCATTATAAATATTGTGAATCCAACTTCACATGTTTGTTCCATTGTTGTAATGGGTTTGATACTCATGCATAAAACGGCATGTCAAATTCATTACAAAAATGCGTCATGCAAACCAATTGAAGATACTATATTCCTACACAATAACCGTCTTCGATTTATTTATAATTGTAACTAGTCAGAAAAAAAAAAAAAAAACACACACACACAAAAATGCTCATCCATGATACTTCTTAGGATCATTAAGAAAAATCTGTTTTTACAATAATCTCCCTCATAAAAAATGTAAATACGTCATACCTTAAAAAAAGAAGTTGTGCCCAACTTTGTCCAACCATCTTAAAAGAATTTATGATTGACGAATACATCTTCATTTTATTTTGTAAATTAGATATGTGTTGACAAATTACTCATGTGAAGTATTATGAGTTTGCTTGCTACCCATGAAGAATGATAAATGTCAAACTAATTGATGTATTAATAATTATATTATTGCACAAAGTAAACATGTAGATGATCACATTACAAAAAATATAGTTCACAAGTAATAACCCCTTTTTTAAAATAGTATTATTGCATATGACTCTATTGAGTAATATGAAATAATTAATTTTTTGGGTCCAATATATATGCTAAAATCTAATTACATATCACTAATTAATTGCAACTAGTATTTAGGACCCGTGCATTGTGGTGTGACTGTTAAACCAATAATAAATTGATGTAAAAATGTTGAACCGAAAATTTATACAAAAATGTAAAACAAAAAAGAATTTCCACACGTTATAGCAAAGACGTTGACAATATCGAAATCTAATGTAAAAAAGTGAAGCACGTTGCAATGATACTGTTAAATCGAACAAAAAATTGATGTAAACAAATCCGAACCACGCACGCACGTTGCGACATATTAACTCGCAGCTCAATCGAATTTGAACTAATAATAATAATAATAATAATAATAATTATTATTATTATTAAATAAATTTATAAAGTATAGGGTTTATTAAAATTAAAAGTAAACCATAAGGGTTATTTGGTATTTATACTAATACTCTAAAGAAAGATTTTTACATTTAGTAATAGTCTAAGGGAAGAAACCATAAATATTTATATGCAATAGAGGTTTGTACACATAGCTATAAGACCTATACATAATATAAAAAAATTAAAAAAATTAGTGGATGCCACATGACATCCACCCATTGGCCTACAAAATTTATCAACTAATCAACAACCATTGGCCTACAAAATTTATCAACCAATCAACAACATTCAAAAATGAATAGTGAAACAAAATCACATTGAAAAATTAAAAAATTAGTGGATGCCACATGACATCCACCCATTAGCCTACAAAATTTATCAACTAATCAACAACCATTGACCTACAAAATTTATCAACCAATCAACAACATTAAAAAATGAATAGTGAAACAGAATCACATTGAGATTTTAGTAAATTATAGATGGGTAAATGTGATCTAGTTTCCATTGACAAACATTTCGAACACTCTTGCTTTTTTTTTTTTTGTTTTTGTTTTTATCAGCTAACCTACACATCCTCTAGCCCACCATGAAAATTAAACCCTCAACATCACATGGAGAATTCACACCTTAGTATCGCTAGGCTACAAGCCCTTTGGTAGATAAAATACATGTGTATACAAATTAGATTCCAAAGATTCCAAATACAATGAGAATCATGTCAAAAGGAAGTTTACCTGATTACCCTTTTGACATTGATTGGATTGAACAGATTACAATTGGGTGTTCAATAATCATAAGGTAGAACACAGGTTTACGTCACAGCTTAGAAATGGCATAAGAAGTTAAGTTTGGCCTAACAGGGAATTTGAGGTCTTCCCAATCTTCATCATCAAGTGGTGCAAAGTAAGAGTCAACCATCTGGTTGCTCACAAGCTCCAGTTTTGAAGGTTCCCACTAAAACAAAGAAACCGAAAGAACGAACATGTCAATAGAGGTGGCACTTCTAGACCATTTTTTTACAAATGGGTTGCTTTTGGTCATGTTACATCTCTAACGGATCAAAGATAAAAACTTGAACCAAAAGAGTTGAAGTTGTTCAAAATGTATACAAATGCATAGAAACCTTTTGACTCACTTTTTTTATAAATAATTTCCATTTGCGTTTTCTTCCGTGTTATGAATTTACATCGAGATAGTTGGTAAACGGGCAACAAACTGCGCCGCTACCCCTTTTTGAATAGCAAAACTAAGTCTTTTAAAAACTACGTCCATACATCTCGGGGGTCATAACATTACTATGCATGACCCTTTGAACTCGACTAAGTAGGTCCACAACAGTATGGTTTTATAATCATATTTTAAACATTTACAATTTTTAATTTCAAGAAAAATGAAAAAGTGTTTGCAAATTGGTCCAACCTGACTTCAGCTACCCGAACCCATTTTGACATGTTACCCAACCCGTTTGACAGACACAGATTTCCTTTACTATCTTTTACCTTTGGACTTTTATCTTTATCTAGCAGCAACGCCCTACATCCTTGCAATAGGAAGAGTTATGGTCTCATGAAGGAAAAACTCAAGTATAGTACCATCTATATTGCATAAACTGCATGTGATACGCAGACATGGAATGTCCTGTTTTCCAAATTGATAATTCTTTAAACTGCAGGTGGGGTGGTGGTGGAGTTGAGGTGGAGGTGGTGGTGGAGGTGGGTGGTGGAGGAGTTTTAGTGGAGGTGGAAGTGGAGGTGAGGTGGTGATGAGGGTGCCACATAAGCAGCCACCTCATCAACTAACAAAGATTTGTGCCACGTTAGTGTCCACGTCACAAAAAACTAACTGGGTTAGAACTTATTAGAAAATGTTCGTTGGTGGACAATAGGTTAAGAGGTGGGACCGTCAGTGGTTATTTTTGTAGTTGTGATTGCTGCCGGCCAATGGTAAATAGTTAGGATTATTAAAATTCATTATTCCAACTTTTTATGGAATAAATTAAGTAATAAATTGGAACCTCAAAGAAATCCCTGCAGACTTTTCCTTGCAGGACAGTACAAATCATTCTGTATTCACGGATAAGACATTGACCCACGCCTTGAAGTCTCCCTTCTCTAATCTGCACACCATAACTTCATAAATTAAAAAAAAAATTCTTTACATTATATCATAAGAAGGAACCTCACTTATTGTATAAAGATTGTCTTATAGTGGAGATGAATTTATAAGATAACGTATTAAATATATAAAATCAAGAGCATGGTAAGTACTTACAGAGCGAAGAGAAATTTTGAGACTTGTTGGTGATGCTTTCTTTAAGGTCTGGATGGTCCATGAGATCCAGTCATCCATGTTTTTATCACCCTCCTCCTCCTGGCAAAAGTGAAACGCTTTTATTTTAAATGGCGAGTAAATATATTTAATTTTAAAGTAAATAATACCATATAATACTATCCATCCATTCCTTAAAGATTTGGAAAATAAGAAATTTTCAAAAGCTGTGCTTTTCAAAGAACATCTAGAATAACAGATTTTCACAAAAGTACAAAACGTATTTTCATGCAAAAAAAATGCTGGAAACAAGTACATTTTTTGTTCACGGAACTTACAAGTGCAGAGATAATCTCCTCAACAGTTCTCCGAGAGAAACAACTATTAATGGTTTTTAACCTGCAGCATATGGTAGCAAACTTAATTGTAAGCACCTGCTACATATTGGTTGGGTCATGTGAGTTTTCTTGACGGGTTCTCACAGTTACCAAAAAAACTCAAGTTATAAATGGCAGTCACAAAAAAAAAAAAAAAAAAAAAAAAAAAAAACCATACCGGAAATAGTGACTCTTTTCTTTTAACGTAGGATTTTTGTTTGAGAAGTCATGTATAATATTGTTGATAATTTTTGGATCACCTGTATTTGCTTTGCATAATGCATCTTCTAATGAGGATAATTTCTGTTCACAGATAGAATACATACACGTCAATTAAGCATAAATAGCATATTTAAGCTCAAGAGCTGAATAAAATGACTATTGAGAGCAATAAAACAATTTTGGGATGAAGGGAGAAATAAATCTAGAAAATCAAAATAGAATGAACCTCTAACGGGACGAAGTGGGTTGCAAGACCACATGCAAGCATTTCAGCACCATCCAATCTTGTACCCGTAAGACCCACATATTCTCTTGCCACAATATGAACTATTATATCAAAATAGGGTGCTGCATTCAACTTAAATTGCCCATGAATATTGTAAGCACCCAAAATGTTGCAGATATATGATATTTACCAATTTAAAGTTCTTACATATAACTCATTAATTTATATTGTATAACGTAAGACGCAATCAGAGTACGATCAAACTCAAATTACCGAAGAATCCAGGTAGTCTTGATAAGTAATAAGATGCACCTACATCTGGGAATGACCCTAATGCAGTCTCCGGCATTGCAAAAAGCTGCAAAAATGATACCATCAAATTTGTTGATCTTGAAAAAGAATGTCTTTTTAGAAGATTCACCATCCTTATGAAACAATATACATACATATATGGCTGATGGCAAGAGGCATACCGTATTATCTGTAACAACTCGAAATCTAGCATGTATTGCAAGGGCTGCACCACCTCCCATAGCAATCCCTCTAATGAGTGACACCTTCAAGTATGATCTCAGGTTAACATAATGATTATTATACACAAATATGAATTTGTTGGTCAATGTAAGATTTTCATACTTTGTGAACAAATGACTTGGTATAAAGATAGCATTGGTTGTGAGAGCTGTAACCTGAGTTTTGGTGTAAGTCGCAACCAGATAATCCACTGTATATGCCCTTGAGAAAAAAGTTGCACCTTCTTTCCAGCTGCCTGATACAAATATATATATATGGGGGTGGTTGTTTCAGAACCAATAATATGTTGAGAGTTTAAGTGTTTGTACTTTGTATGGTATTTGTAAGATAGTGAAATAGTGAATTGATTGATTGTATTCCATTCAATAGGGTTACAATATATAGAGATAAACCGGCCCGTGGGCTCGATACTAAAACCCTAAATATTATACGCCAATAGTATTACTATTAACTTTCATTTATACCATTAGCAAGAGCTGCAACATCACCACCAGCAGAAAAGGCCCTTCCTTCACCCTGCATCCAAATATTGGTGTCAGCCAAAAGTTAATAAAAACTGAATCCGCAAACAATACGAAAAACGTTTATTATACTCCTAGCTTTACTGAGAAAGAGATGGTTTTTATTTAATATTATACAGAAAAAATAAAAAGATTTTGTTTGAATGAGGAATCACCTTCATAATTACCAGCTTGACACTGGGATCGTCTTCATAGGCATGTAAGAGTTCTAAGAGCTGGAATGTCTAGAAATGATAAATAAGTTAATATTTCTCCTTTCAAGTTGCACAATATAGTTTTCATCATTGAAAGAAAACTATGGCAGTAACCAAATAATGTGTCTGAAACACGTTACATGCCATCACGGAAAACGGTATAAACTGCGAGAATATGATGGATCGAATATCTTACCATTTCAAGGGTAAGCGCATTTAGTTGCTGAGGCCTGCTTAATACGATGGTTCTCACATTTGAGCTATGTTTGGCCAATACCTGAAATATGAAAAAAAGTTACCAATTAATCTTTTAATATCTATAGTTCTATAATTCGCCTATGGCTCCTGTTTCTTACATTTTCTTGCGACAACACCAACCCGATTTTTGTTTAGCAAGGGCGGCCCGACCTATTTAGAGGTCTAAAGCGAAACTAAAATTTAAGGCCTTTTTTTAACAGAAATACGATAATTTCTGATCGTCTGAACTCATAATCATACTCCGATTTCACTACTTTAGGTTTGCTATATCATTTCCAGGTGTCATTTTTTAAGAAACCACAATTTTCACGATAAACTTTTTTTGATATCATACAATCGATCAAATCAAAATTCAAAATACGAGAAACATATGCACATAGAATTGGAAAAACCTCATTTCTCATCTTGTCGAGCCTAGTGTGCCCACACATCCACCTCAACATCCTCCTGCTTACACGCATGTGTCTTCTTGATGGTCCAACAATCTGTTCCGTATAACATAGCAGGTCTAGTTGTAACCCTATAAAACCTCCCTTTTAATGTAGTTGGAACCTCTTGTAGCACAATACCCCTGAGGCTGGTCTCCACCTACACCATCCAACCTGAACACGGTGGGCTACGTCGAGTCGTCGCTATCTGTCTGCCCATCCCTTTGGACAAACGATCCTAAATACTTGAACTTAGTCGTCTGCGGAACCACTTGGCCCTCAATGGTAATCTGAGTGTCCTCATCTACTCTTGCACCACTAAAATCGCAGTAAAGATACTTAGTCTTAGAGCGACTAATCCTTAAACCTTTGCCCTCTAAAGCTGCCCGCCACTCCTCTAACCTCTTGCTTTTTCGACTTTGACAACTCATCATTTAGGACAACCGCAAAAAGAAACGGGCATAGGGAAGAAATCAATATCCCCTACCGGTGCACAAACGCTAGTTTCAATACATATCCTTAATTATGTCTATATATTTCCCGGGAACCCCTCTACTCACATCTTATACCAAAACCCTAAATAATTCAGGAACCGTAAACATTAGCACAAAAAAAGGGGGAAATCAATTGAAATGGAAATCGATTTAGTTATACGGACACATTGACAATTATGACACATGAAATTGAGGTTAAACGTCTAATAAAAGTGGGCAATTTCTTTGTATAAACAACAACCAAATATGTATATAAAAACAATACCTGATTTGTTGGCGCCATGATGATGATCCACAGAGAACCGTAACTGTTATGTATTAACGACGACTGTTAGATTGTTAGTACAAGATCATCGTCGGTAAAAGGGGCTAGTACCAACGACTTTCGTTTTGTTTTATTGTGTGAATGAATACAGGTCGTCCGGCGTCGTTTTGTTTTGAATCAATGATTACCGCTTTTCTTTAAAACTTTAAAACCACTAAATTGGGGGGGGGGGGGGGGGGGGGGGGGGGTGTGTTTACCAATGTTTTAAAAACCGGTTATACCGGTATTACCGTTTTCGGATGTAAATCCGGTCCAAAACACCCCGGTAAATAGCAGAAACGGCATAGACTTTGAACCGCCGGTAAAATCCGGTATACCGGTTTGAACCGTTATACCGGTACCATCTCAAGTCTGTTTTTGGGTTAGGATTTTACTTTTTATCGTCTCATCTCCATGTTTACTCTTAGGGTGAGAGGGGCATTCCCCTCTTAGGGGAGTCCCCTCTCTTACGCACACCCAATCAGGTTATGCCACGTCAACTCCCCTCACACCTCAATTTGATGGCGGCACTCCCCTATTAGGTGACTTGTTTTTTTATTCAAAAAAAAAAAAGGGGAAATAATTGATTGGTTTGAAAAGAGGGTGGCCCCACACTCTCCCCCTTCCTTCTTCGGTGAACTCACCCCGACCCACCTCCCCGATTTGGGTCACCACAGGGATGGCGGCGGTGTTCCCGCTGGGGGAATAGGGTCACCGAGACCACTCCCCGTTGGTGCCCCTCTCACCCTTAGCTTTAACCTAACAACTTTTAATATTTTATCTCCATCGATCAAATCCAAAACTTGCTTCATCACTCCATCATTCGTGATTTGTTCCAGACTTCCATCACCCCATAGTTCGTTCCAGATTTCCATTTTAATCCAATTTTGGATTATTTTTGAGTTAATGTTGTAATTTATGAAATTATACAATTAACTAGTCAACCCGGTTGAACCATCCGGCACAACCCGGTTCAACCGGTTAAACCATTTTTGTGTCTAATCCGATATGATTAAAAAACCGAATATTAAAACATTGGTGTTTACTCATTCCTTGGTTGTTAAATGGGAGGGCTTCACTGCTTATGTGGCTTGTGTGGAGCTGAGGTGTCGTTTATGTGGCGCAATAGAGTCTTTCATACCCTTCAACCTAAATACTAAAGGTAGAAACATCCGCAACACATGTAAAGATATTAAGGCAGAGAGATTTCTAAACTCACGTTATGAACATGGTTCTTAGTATGTTTCGTATGGCTAGATTCTTGCTAGTACATATATAATATAATAAAATTCTACGACTTTAAAGAAAAGGCTAGACGTATAAATGAGCAGCCACTCAAAATTTCTCAAATCGTTAAAATTTTGAATCGAGCTAGGAAGTTTGAGTTTCAAGTTGATTAGACTCACAAGTGACGAGCCTAAAGGAACATGTTATTATATACATCATATATGATTACATAATAAATATCATTTTGATAAAAAAATTATAAGTATTATGTTATAATATCTTATTATAAATTTATGTATAGAACTATACGTATAAAAAACTAGTAGTTTAATAATGAATCAGTTCAACACGAGCTTATAACATCCATTAGACATAAATGTTGAATCTTGAAATAAGCAAAGTCCAATAAATTAAACAAAATGAACTATCTATGAAACCAAACATATAGTATATATATTATATGCAATCCCATTAAGGGTTTTGAGTGTACACCATTTAGAAAATTCCTAACCACCATAACATCAAAACCTAATGTTAAACCGAAATGGCTTAGCCTACAAATACTTGTGATGTATTGCCATCTTTCGGCTGTCATGATTTGGTGATGTGGAATATGTGCCACCTGAATAACGTGAGCTAGAACCACCAAAGCTGCCACGTGGACTCAACGAATGCCGATTGTTTAGGCCACTACCGCCATAGCCAGTTGTGTTCTTGTGGTCACCCGCGAGCTTAGCTTCTTGTTGGATATATTCTTCGGTATGTATACCCATTGCAATTTCCGCTTCTCGTATTAACCTTGCCTCGTGAGCCATCTCTTGTGCCTGTGCCCGTGCCAACTCAGCCTAGAAAATCAATTCAATGGGCATAAGGAGTTGTAGGAAGAAGCATGATCGACATTAGTTAGACACATGGTATAGGTCTTTTTCTTCCCGGTCATCCCACGACTCTCTCTCATTCACATCAACATATTTCAGTTCCATCTCAAAAGGGAGGTGGTATGGGTCTTTTTCTTCCCACCGGCCCCAAAACAAATTGTGATAATAATTTAAAAAAATGCTTAGGCGGCATGAGGTGATTGGCCATGTAAAAAGTGGTTTTGAACAGGATCATTTGTTATACCCTCCCCGCTATTTCCGAATTCGGGTGGTACCACACCATCTGGAATGGTGTAGCTTTTGATACCCCGAGAGCCACAACATCTTTTCTTTCGTTACCCATCTCAATTATCATGCATACCGTGTGGTTTTATAGGATATCGATTCATGCTTTGTTTGATGAAAATGATACATGAGTTTTATAAGAACACCCAAATATTATATTAAGGGGGTGTTTGGTGTTGTGTTTTCAAAATAGATTATGCGTTTTCAAAATAGATTTTGCGTTTTCAAAACTAAAGCCTGTAGGTACATGCTTCTCCAAAACTGCGTTTTACACTTTTTTCATCCAAACACTTTTTTTAGATTATTTATGTTTTACAAACGCAATAATCAAATAATCACTTCGAAACGTAATCCCAAACACCCTCTAAATGTTCCATAAAATGTATACAAATGACATAAAAAAACTAATGTCTTTTTATATCTATTACGAAAGGTTTTGATCAGCCTTAAGGTGGGACCGGTCTAAACCTGGCAGTCACTTTTGAACCGCTTTTGGTTTCAAACTTATTATCCACACTACTTCTACGGTTCTATTAGATTTTAATAGAACCGAAGAGCATACCTGTTGTTGTTCATGTATGGCATCGGACTTCACCTTGCGAGCCCCTCGAATATCACTAATCTTTTCCCTAATCGCCTGCATATTTGTTGACTTTCTTATTTTTAAAAGTCAAACCAGGAATATAGGTTGAGTCTTTGATGGAATGATTCAACAAACATACATTTACATATATATGGATGTATATAGGCATTTGAATGTCCTAAATAAGGTGCATCCTTTTTTAGCTAATGACAAAGTATTGGAACACATTAAATCTAGGAGTGATTTAATGCTGACCTTGTTTTCTGTCATCAAATCCAGAAGTGGTTTATTAATTTGGGAAATTAACCAATAATTACATCATAACATTAAGATTGAATAAATGTCATTAATATTTTGTACACAAATATGATGTAAAATACTATTTCATATAATATAATAATGATACTATATTTTTTAACCATACAAGTAGTAGAAATACAATACGGTAGGGGTGTGCACGATTCGGTTCGCTTCGGTTATTAGCAATAACCGAAACCGTAACTGAAGTCATCGATTAATCGGTCTGGTTTATTTGGTTAATTTGTCAGTTTTCGGTTAGGTAAATCTCGGTTAATAACCAAATTAAACAAGGGCTTAAATTTTTTGCTTGGAAATACATGTAATGGAAGTATAAACACAGGAAATAGATGTATGAATACCTGAAATTGAGGTATAAATAAGTGTAATGAAGGTATAAATACATGATATGGAGGTATAAATAAATGGAATGGAGGTATAAATACATGAAATGAAAGTATAAAACATGAAATACATGAAAGATAGGTATAAAAGCTAGAAATATATGATATAAAAATATAAATGGTTTAGATCGGTTAATTTCGGTTAACCATTGGAAAAAAAAATAACCGATAACCGACTTTCGGTTAAGTTCGGTTTGTTCGGTTCAGTTATTGCTCACCCCTACAATACAGAACCAAAAAAAAAAAAAATCAACTTCAACTATCAAAAAACCATCCGGGTTGTATTTTCCGGTGTTGAAACTTATTTGGCATACACTAGGGATTAAATCATTGACCCTTTTCATCAATCGACCACTTCTTCCATCTTTATCTGTAGTTGATGAACCTTGTGATATCCACTTGTCTTTAGCCGAGTCACCAAACACTGGGCCGGGCTGTTTGGCGTTGTATATTTCTAACAGGACTTCGACTCCAGCAGCAGGAGTGCAGGACATCCACGGGCTACATCTAGTATATGGAGTGTGATGGGCGGGTGAACCTGTGTAGTTGTTGGAGATGATTTTGCATCATAAGTTGTTAATGGAGCGGTTAGATGCCCTCCCTAAATGGTCACCCGACTTTCGACATAAAAAAGATTAGTGTCAAGGGTTCGCCAGCCCATATACTTACGTAAGTAAAAAGGTAACAACTTTTACCCCTTTACTTACGAATTGGTCGATTTGACATGTATTCTATCTCAAACAGGTCAAATAAAATGATAAACTAAAAGGGGAACAAGTAAGGTGGGCCGAACGGGTTAGAAGTTGACCAAATATTAAGATTACACAACCTGCTGATATTTTATTCAACAATTTAGACTGTTATTTGTTAATACAATAATATTGTTCATAATTATATTGAAAACATCCATTGTTAATACAAAACTAAAAAAGGGACAATAAAGTTTTCGCAGGTCCATCCAAATCCGCCTGTTTCGTCGCATAAAAAATAAGTAATGAGTTGTAAGTTTTTAACGTGTTACCCAACTACCTATCTTGCCACCTTTAAGTGTAACGATGCTTTATTATGTACCAATTAACAATGTAAGGACTATATTGCAGGTTAAAAGACTCTGAACTTTATTTATTCTTAGTTATATTGTTTAAGATCAAAAAGAACTATGTAGATAAAGAAAACAGATGGATAACAGCAATTTGTAAAGTATAATCACCTTCTGCTTTCACTAGGAGGGGACTGAGAAGCAGAAACTTCTGTGTTTGAGAACAGCTTATCAAGACGTAATTCAGTTATTTTCATTTGTTCTTGGGCCGCATTCTCAAACTCAACAATTGGCCTGTTCGAAAACCTTATCTACAAAAGTAGCATAATATCAGTCAATATGTAACATAACTTAATCTGTTCTTATGACATCCTTGTTTATCTGCTTCCTAAATATGTATATGTGAAAGATCACCTTCAACTCGGATAATATTTCAGGAGTACTCCTTCCATATGCACATATAAGGAAGAGAAATCCGAACTTCTGCTTATATCGAGAATTCCCAGCAAAGAGAAAGCCAATTCAACTATTCAAGACTCGGATGCTATTCTTGAGCAGTATAGCAGGTGACTTCAACCAAAATTGAAATACAACATTATTATGCATCTCATTTAGCAAATCAAATTTATTTTTTTTTTGCTTAAACAGATCATGTGTCATATTTCTCATTAATATAACACATTACTATATAGTGTCATGGTGAATTACCTGTATGATAGAATCGGTTGCAGTGTCTAGAGCCGTGTCCCCTTAAGCTACAAGGTTTAATGTTAGAGCATCTCCAATGCATCCACTTTCAAACACATCTAGACGTGTCAGATCAGATTTCCACCCATCCTTCAAAATCTATCTTTTTCTCCAATGCTACATCAACTTACAAAAACCATTTAAAAAACACAACAATAATAATATATTATGCTACACCAAAGCGGATGGCGGGTGCGATGGCAGGGGCGGAGCTACCTTATGCCGGGGGGCAACGCCCGCTACGGCTTGGCTCGGAAAAATTAGTGTAAATTTTGGAAAAATTTGAGGTTTTTTCGATTTCGTTACGGCTTATTTATAAAACGTTACGGCTTGGCGGATTTTCTAGATCCGCCACTGTGCGATGGAGGAGATAAGTTGGAGGGGTTGTGGTCCGGTGGAGCGGAGTAGTCCGGAAGGGGTGATGGTGGGTTACACAATAGATCTTTATTAAGAACTAACATGTCTTGTTGAAAACAAAATCATAATATGACCCAACAGTGACTTATTACTAACATTATATGTATAAGTTAAGTTGAAAACAAAATTCATAAAAAGACCTCAATAATGACATATTACTAACATTATATGTGGCCTAATACAACCTAATAAGACATATCATAGTCAATTAAGGCATGCATCACCTAATCAAAGTCAGAGTTAGGATATAATATGAAGTTTATTTGGGTAGGAAAACTAGGAAGTGATCTTGACCATCCATTTACTTAATCAAGAGCTAAGATTAAATGAGTGAAATTGAAAGAAAAAAAGGAGGCGCGTGGGTTTGTTCAGGGGCATTCTAGTCAAGTCAAGGCAATAGTTTCTCTCTCCTCCAATTCCCCCCATTTTTTAAACGTTAATAAGTTATTAATAATAACTCTTTCATACGACATTATTATTTTTTTTTATAAAAATTGCACCAAAAAAACGAACGTTTTTTTTATCTTTAGAACGAGTATACTATTGCTATATTTTCGATTATTTTTAAAACCCAGTTGCGTAAAACGCAACGGAAAAAAAACCCAGTTGCGTAAAACGCAATAGAAAAAAAAAACCTAAAAATGACATTTTTCTAAAACGCAATGCACAAAAAACACAAAGAAATGTCTTATTTGTAGAACGCAATTGCCAGAAAACATAAAGATATGTCTTATTTCTAAAACGCAATAGCTTAAAAACACAAAAGAAAGTGTACTTTCTAAAACGCAATGGATTGAAAACACATAAAAATGTGTTTTACCTAAAACCGCAATGCACAAAAAACACAAAGAAATGTCTTATTTCTAAAACGCAATGGCCAGAAAACACTTAAAAATGTCTCCTTTCTAAAACGCAATGGCCTAAAAAACAAATGAAAGTGTTCTCTATAAAACGCAATGCACCAAAAACACAAAGAAATGTCTAATTTATAAAACCCAATGGTCAGAAAACACTTAAAAATGTATCCTTTCAAAAACGCAATGGCCTAAAAAAACAAAAGAAAGTGTTCTCTATAAAACACAATGCACAAAAAACACAAAAAATGTCATATTTATAAAACGCAATGGCCAGAAAACACTTAAAAATGTCTCCTTTCTAAAACGCAATGAACTAAAAAAAACAAAAGAAAGTGTTCTCTCTAAAACACAATGGACTGAAAACACCTAAAAATGTGTTTTTACCTAAAACGTAATGACTAAAAACACTTCAAAAATGTGTTTTTCTAAAACGAATGGCCAGAAAACACATAAAAATGTCTTAGTTCTAAAACGCAATGGCCTAAAAACACCAAAGAAAGTGTTCTCTCTAAAACGCATTGAACCAGGACAATAGTTTTGTATGTGAATTGTCTGAACCAGGAAGCAGGAGATAAAAAACTGTCTACGAATGCAGTTTCCAGAGGTAATTTACATAACATTAATTTTTCTGATGCATTTGTATTAAAGCAGCTCAACCCTAGCCAGGGGCTCTGCCCCTTGGACCCTGCTAGCAGGGGCGCTGCCCCCGGACCCCCGCCAAGATCGTAAAACGCAACGACTAAATCAAAAACCCAGATCGTAAAACTGAAATTAAAGAACTTCCTGCATGGATCGAAGCCGATTTCTTCAACGATTGATGAAATTTGAATGATAGAAACACTTATCAGCGATCGAATCGAACGGATCGAGTGATTATCTTCAAAATCATGAGAAAAAACGAGATTTTGTATGAAATTAAACTGGATTTTCTTCAAAAAAGCTGAAGAACACGTTGATCGGGTGTTTGAATCATTGATTGTTGACAAAAATCGCACTATAATGTAGTGATTATTGAGATAGAAAGTGAAGAAAAGGTTGAAGATGGTGGGTTTTGAAAATGGTGGGTTTTGAAGTTACTGGGGAGAAGAAGGAAGAAGAAGGGATACGATTGACTAAAATACCCTTGCTCTTTATTTTAAATGTTGTCACATGTCATAATTCTATTGCTTCCTACACTTCCTAGCCAAAATAAATTTCTCATTTGATCCTCACCCATCAAAGTCAATATATACGTAAAACAAAAAAAAAAAAAACAAAAAATCAAAGATGATTTAGTTTAGCGACGACTCACTTAAACTCGCCGCCAAAGTTATATTATAAATGTTTGGGGAATTGGCATGTAATAATCCCAACTAGAGGTCTTTGGCCATTGACAGTCCCACCTTTAAATATTCCCACACCAGTTGTCATACCCCAACCGATGACGGAAACATCGGGGCGTGGCACTGGGCGAAACAGATTGTCCAGAAGTTTCCATAACAACTATAATTACCAGTTATTTAAAGCATCATGTCCCATACCATGACATAAAAGATAACATAATTATTACAGACAAGATCCAGTCAAATTGTTCTGTTCCGACAACTCAGATTTCAAATACAGACAATTCATTTATTTGTTTCTAGACCTTTCCTAGCCTCGATTTCACATCAAGCCAAGCATCTAAACATCTTAAGCACCTGCCACATATGTTAAAGTAAAAGTCAATACACATAGTGTAAATGTGAGCATACAAGTTTGATAGATATAATATAGTTCGAAATCGTTTACGCATAACCAGCACGTACACAGTGTGAAATGAAGCACGTAAGTTATCGACATGAACCTATCAATACCAATGACTGCGGGTTGACTGCCCAAGGCAGTTCGTAATACACTCTCACCACTGTGAGCCATGTAACAAATTGTCCTTAACAACCCCTGAGTGAACAGGTGCTGAGTCCAAACTATAGTACTATCGTTGCTAAGGCAGGTAGACAGCATTCCATGTGTAAACATAACAAACAAGCATTCATTAAGTCACGTATAACATGCGGTAACGGTTAGCGTTAAAGTATTGCGTAGTGTGTTCGATGTGATTTAGTATAAGTAACGTATGTAACACACAAAAGTGCGAAAGAAAAAAGGGTTCGAGTATACTCACAGCGGTTGAATTAATGGATTGAAGGGAGCGCTAGGGCGGATAATAGCCTGAACAGTTATCGATAACATAAGCGAAAGTCGGTGCGTAAAATGGTGTGAAGTGTTAGTGGGTCGGACGGTAATCCGGTCGGATGGCAATCCGATCGGGTGGCCGGTAAACCGGATGACAATCCGCTCGGACGGTTATCCGATTGGATGACCATGCGAGTGGATTGTTACCTCGTTTGGCATGGACGTGTTTGTGTATGATGGCTTGTACTTTGAAGTTTTCGTTGTAGCATTTTAAGAATAGAGAAGTATCTCTACCTTTCAGGTCGGTCGATCGAACGGCCGTTCGATCGGACAGCAATCCGATTGGTCAAGACTTCTCTTGTTTGAGAACAAGTTCATAGCAGGACGGTCACTCGGTCGGATGGCTATCCGATCGGGTGGCAATCCACTCGGATTGAACATGTTGAAAAATTGTTAAGTGTTGAAGTCAAACATCACATGGTCGGATGGTAATCCGATCGGACGGCAATCCGATCGGACGACAATCCGTTCGATGTTCAAACCTCACAAGTTAAAATAGAAATTAAGTGTGGGACCGAAGGTGCAATCCGACCGGGTGGCAATCCGATAGGACAACAATCCGATCAGACGGCAATCCATCCCAGACGACCTGGTCGTCTTCTCCCTTGGTCGTTTGAAGGTTTGAAGTGCTTGAACGAGATATTCTGATAACATGTTTGAACAACAGAACCCACAACCCGGCCCAAGCGACCCATCTGAACAGGAATCACCCTAGTCCATCCGGTTCACGGTTCGAGTCGGTAGTTCATGTTCAAACCTGAAATCAATACCTCTTGGATAGAATTCAGATCTGGAACCGATACGACACCAAGAATGGGTAGAAGATCAGAACAAAGTCCGAATCTATCGGATTTGTGCGCATTGAGTGTAAAAGAGTTGAAAGAAAGTTAGAAAACCATCTTTCAATCCTTTTCACCATGAATATGTTCAGATCTATGAAAGATCTTTGTTTATTCATGTGGAAATCATTCAGATCTGAGTTGTTCTTGGTGGATTGAAGCTAAAACATGAAGTTCATAAGAACACCATGATGACATCATCCTAGAACACCTCAAATCTAGTGATTTCACAGTTAAAGGTTAAGATTCAAAAGATAGAAATGTGTAGGAGTGCGTGTAGATTAAGAAAGTACAAGATTTAGGAGGAAAACTTACAAGAATCACGAGAAATCTGAAGAAATAGCCAGCTGGAGCGAGTGGGAGGGAGAGAGAGCTGTCAACATCAAATGATGTTGACATGAGGGGTATTTATAGGCTTTCCATAAAAGGAAAGGGGCATAAGTGGCTGGTCGATCGGGTGGCAACCCGTCCGGGTGGCATCTCGGTCGAGTGGCAATCCAACCGGGTGGCACCTGGGTGGGTGGCAGCTCGGTCGAGTGGCACTTCGACTGGATGGCAGTCCGACCGGGTGGCAACTCGGCCGACTGGCCACTCGGTTCGAGTGCACGGAGCGATGAGTTTTGCGATTTCGATTCGAGTGTTGAGCGTTACGATGCGGTTCGAGCGAGTGATGCGATAGATTTACTTATTCAAATTACTTTTAATCCCAACTACTATATCAACATACACGCATCCTTATTTAATGCTCGTTTAGCGTTTGCGATTCGATTGCGATTGCGTTTCGATTAATCACCACATCATAAGACATAAATAACATGCACAAGTAACACATGAAGGGCACACACACATAAGAACAATAACCAGAATGCGTAATTCGAGTTGCGAGTGCGATTGCGTTAAGCGATAAGTCGATTAAACATGCGATTAATATGCGATTATTAATAGATACTCCACATAATACAACTAATGCGAAAACAAAAAAATTAGACTATTTACATGTCAAAGAAGTCAAAATAGGAAGTGAGCAAGGAGTGACAGACCGCAATTAGCAATCTTGTCTCCCTTTGACTTCAATCTTGACTTTGACTTTGAATTTCGAAACACGGGGTGTTACAGCCTCCCCTAGTTGAGGGAATTTCGTCCCGAAATTAGGCCGAAGCCGTAACAAACAACTGTGGGTACTTCGCCTTCATGTCACTTTCGAGTTCCCAAGTGAACTCTGCGCCTCGTTTGCATTCACATCGAACCTTCACAATGGGAATGCGCGAGCGTCTGAGCTGCTTGGTTTGGCGGTCCATGATTTCGACAGGCTTTTCCACGAAGTGTAGTGTTTCGTTGAGTTGAAGATCTTCTAGGGGTACAATTAAATCATGCTCAGCCAGGCACTTTCTGAGGTTCGACACATGGAAAGTAGGGTGGACGTTACTAAGTTACTCCGGTACTTTCTGTAGGCGACTTTTCCAATCCTTTCCAGAATCTTAAAAGGTCCAACATATAGAGGCGCTAGTTTCCCTTTCTTGCCGAATCAGACCACACCCTTCCAAGGTGATACCTTTAGGAGAACGTAGTCGCCAACGTCAAATTCAAGGGGCTTGCGTCGTCTATCGGCGTAACTTTTCTGACGACTCCGAGCTTTCAACAGGTTGTCTCTGATTTGGAGGACTTTGTCACTCGTTTCTTGCAATAGCTTAGGACCGGTTAATTGCGAGTGCCCGATCTCATGCCATACAATAGGCGATCGACATTTTCTTCCGTATAAAGCCTCAAATGGTGCCATTTGAATGCTGGAATGATAACTATTATTGTACGAGAATTCGACTAACGGCAGGTAAGCGTCCCAATTACCACCGAAACCTATGACACACGAACGGAGCATGTCTTCAAGGGTACGAATCATTCTTTCAGTCTGATCGTCGGTTTGAGGGTGGAATGCGGTACTTAGATTAAGCGTAGTACCGAGAGCCGTTTGAAACGTTTCCCATAGTGTAACGCCCGACTCAATTAATCAAGATTTTACTAATAAAATACACATTTTGATGCTAAAATATGTCTTTACAAAAAAACTTGTCATACTAACATTCCCTCATGTTTACAACATTTCAAAAACATATTTATAAGTGTTTACATAATTCATTTATAACTAAACAAATCAAGATTTGGCGCGGAAGCTTCGTTTAACGTGTGTTCGGTTCTTCTTCGAGCTTGATCTTCATCTGGGCACTCTTGGCTATCACCTATGATCAAAACCAACTTAAAAGTTAGCTTTGATAGTTAAATAACAAGTTTAAACAAGTTATATGGGTCAAACAAACAAAAATTAAACAATTTTCGGAATCAGGGGGGCTAGACGCTACACCTAGGGGCTAGACGCTACACCTAGCCCCTTTTTTTTACAGCAAGTTGCTTAATTGCTGCTGCAAAATTCCCAGCCAACCCAAGTTTCACGAAAACGTACATAACTCATTCGTTATTGATCCGTTTTACACGATTCTTTTTCCTACGCGTCCGTAATTTAATTCTCCATTATTAGATTACTCTACAAGGTAATTTAATTCTCCATCACGAAAACGTACATAATTCATTATTAGATTACTCTACAAGGTAATCTTAACGGAAATCCGTATTTTCGATATTATCGCTATCGCAATTATAACACACAGAATAAACAAGTATTTTACATAAGTGTGTAAGTTTCACTTACCTTGCATCCATGCCACGATTTCCTTTCCGTACTTGCTCCGTTTGACCCGCTTCATCCACAAGCTTCCACCTAGCTTGTTAGGCGTCAAACTATCATCATATTTCGTAAGATGGTTAGTTTAGTCATTGTCAATCATGACTATTACATCTTACGTATTTTCTATCAAAATTATCATTCGATCTTATTAATGGTTGGTTTGACTTTTTAAAAGTCAAATCACCAATTAACACATATGATTGCACTATCAAGTTCACAAGACTCAATTAGGCACATTATCAACACTTAGTGAGCATCATCTTTTGAGACGCCAAATTAGCTAACATGTCATCCAATTCATACCTCAAGTAATAATAAATCAACATGTAATTTCAGTTATTATAAGCATATACACACTTTGACCATCATACTCATGGCTTTAACTCTTATGTCAAGACCCACTTCTAATCACTTATGAACTCTTAACAAAATCCCTAATTTATTCAAGTAGTTCATTCATATGAGTTAGTATGATGTTTATAAACACCAATACAACATCAATTTCGTTAAATCATCAAAACCCACTTAGCTCATACTTGATTAGTTGACTAATCACTAGTTTATGGCACAATTCTATAGGTTCGCATCTAGGGTTTGTTCCTAGACTTATACTCACATCAATATCACTATAACATTCAACATTCATACACAAATTTCATTCATGCATGTTTATCACAAATTCGAAATATCACCAAACATCAAAATTCAACATACCTTGTGATCCCCTAAGCTTGATGATCACGATTTTATTAAAAGCCCCAATTTTCCGGCTCGATTTCTCTTTGATTTTGTTGAATTTTTGAGTGTTTAGGGTTCTTGAAGAGAACCCCCTTCTCTTTTCCTGTGGACATCGACCAACACACCTTGTGTGTGTGTGTTTTGGTTTTTGTTTTGTTTTTAATTATAAACTTCATTCTCTTATTGCCCATTTTAGTCCCTCTTAGTTTAAAGGTTTTATAAATGGGTCAATTACTACAAGTTCCTTCCTTGTTTTACTAAACAATAACTAACTAGGTTAATTATTCCTAGTTAACTTAGTGGGTTTCGGGAGTTATAACCCGTTTTATTTTAAGTCCCGTTAACTCGGGCATTTTTATGAACTTTGTTTTCTCAAAGTATTTATCCTCTTTCCAATTAATATTAGGTTTATTTATTTAAATTCCTAATATTTACCGGGTTAATTTTTACCACTAACGGTATTTTACCCGTCTTTACTATTAACGTGGTTTGATTACCAAACCCGTTTTTGGGGTGTTACACATAGGCGCGAGGTAAACCGAGCATCACGGTCAGAGATGATGTCGCGAGGCGTTCCATGTCGACAAATGATCTCATCGGTGTAGATTCGGGCTAATCTTTCTACCTTGTAGTCTTCTCGTATCGGCAGAAAATGAGCAGATTTGGTCAAATGGTCAATGGCAACCCAAATACTGTCGTGGCTTGATGGCGTACGCGGGAGTTTCGTTATGAAGTCTATAGCTATACTTTCCCACTTCCACATAGGGATTGGGGGTTGTTCAAATAAGCCAGAGGGTCTTTGGTGCTCGGCCTTGACTTTCGAGCAAGTCAGGCACTTTCCAACATAGAGGGCGATATCTCTCTTCATGCCCGGCCACCAGTACTAGTAGCGAAGGTCCTGGTACATCTTGTCGGCACCGGGATGAATAGAATATCGGGATTTGTGGGCTTCGTCCATCAAAATCTGTCGTAAAATGGTCCACTTAGGGATCCAAGTTCGGTCCAGAAAGTGGAATATCCCATTCGACTTATTCACAAGCTGGGCTCCATTGTGGTAGATTCTTTCCTTCTTCAGAGTGCGTTCATTGAAACACGCATGCTGAGCTTCGAGAATTAGGGTTTCGAGATCGTATTGGGCTTGGATATTACGAATGCTGAGCAGATAACTCCGTCTGCTGAGAGCGTCGGCAACGACATTTGCTTTGCCAGGATGATAACGAATCTTACAGTCATAATCGTTGAGAAGTTCTACCCATCGGCGTTGACGCATATTAAGTTCTTTCTGGTCAAAGATATGTTGTAGGCTCCTATGATCGGTGAAGATCGTACACTTGGTACCATACAGGTAGTGTCACCAAATCTTTAACACAAAAACAACTGCGCCTAGCTCGAGATCATGGGTTGTATAGTTCCTTTCGTGGATTTTGAGCTGACGAGATGCGTAAGCAATGACCTTGTCCCGTTGCATGAGGACACAACCAAGACCAAGGTTCCAGGCATCACAATAGACAATAAAGTCGTCATTTCCGTCGGGTAAAGTGAGAACGGGAGCATTGCAGAGCATATGCTTGAGGGTTTGGAAAGCAGACTCTTGTTCAGTTCCCCAAACAAAAGGCTTGTCTTTATGCGTGAGAGCGGTAAGCGGCACAACGATTTTTGAGAACCCTTCGATAAATCGACGATAATAGCCCGCTAGTCCGAGAAAAGAACGGACTTCAGACGGGTTCTTTGGTGTAATCCAACTCTTAACTGCTTCAATCTTCGCGGGATCGACGTGGATACCTTGACTGTTGACAATGTGACCGAGGAATTGAACCTCCTCCAGCCAAAATTCACACTTGGAAAACTTGGCATAGAGTCGATTTCCCTGTAGTAGCTCGAGAACCAAACGTAGATGTTGCGTGTGTTCGGCTTTCGACTTGGAATAGATCAAGACATCATCGATGAACACGATGACGAAGCGGTCAAGATAAGGTTTACACACGCGATTCATCAGATCCATGAAAACCACGGGTGCGTTGGTTAAACCAAATGGCATAACAACGAATTCGTAATGGCCGTATCGAGTGCGAAAAGCGGTTTTGGGTATATCCTCCTATTGGATGCGTAGTTGGTGATAGCCTGAGCGTAGATCGATCTTCGAGAAACACGTAGCACCTTGTAGTTGGTCAAATAAATCATCAATTCGAGGCAGGGGATAGCGGTTCTTGATTGTCAGCTTATTCAATTCCCGATAGTCGATGCACATCCGGAACGACCCATCCTTCTTTTTGACGAAAAGGATTGGCACACCCCAAGGAGAGGTGCTCGGGCGAATGAAGCCTTTATCAAGTAGTTCCTGGAGCTGACTCGAGAGTTCGCGCATTTCGGACGGAGCGAGTCGGTAAGGGGCTTTTGCAACAGGGTTTGCTCCAGGAATGAGGTCGATATCACGACTTGGCGGTAGTCCGGGAAGATCCTCAGGAAAAACGTTAGGAAATTCTCGAACCACTGGAACATCGTTTACACCTGGCCTTCCTTTATTTTCCTTCTCCGCTACTACAATATTAGCCAAGAAAGCTCTGTATTCCTTGCGGAGATACTTGCTAGCTTGGACACATGACATAAGTTTGAGACCTTTCGAAGCAGTTTCGCCATAAACACATAATAAATCACCATTTGCGAGCGAGAATCGAATCATCTTATCGAAACACACAACTTCAGCATGGTTTTCACGAAGAAAGTCCATGCCTACTATGACGTCAAAGCTTCCGAGTTGCATCGGAATAAGGTCGATTGGGAAGATGTGATTGTTGAGCTCAAGAGTACAATCACGAAGAAAATAATTAACAGCGACAGTTATTCCGGTGGCGACTTCGACATCGAACGTCGAGGGGAGATGGGAGCGCTTACGATTAAGGAGCTTCTCGAATTCGGACGACACAAAACAGTTATCGGCTCCAGTATCAAACAAGCATGAAGCATAAATACCATTCACAAGGAACGTACCATTGACCACATTGTTGTCGGCCTGGGCTTGGCGCACATTGATGTTGAAAGCTCTGGCGCGGGCGGCTTGTTGCTGTTGCTGTTGAGGCTATTGCTGCTGCTGAGGCTGCTGCTGCTGGGGCTCTTGTTTCACAACCCTGTTTGGACACATGTTCGCGAAGTGGTTGGGATCACCACACGCGAAGCAGACTCTGGCGTTGATCGCGGGTGCCTGAGCCGCCTCTTGGCCTTGAGGAGCTGGAAGTAGAGCTTGATGAGCAGTAGCTTGGGCTGGTGCTTGTCGAGGACCAGTACGGCAATTGGCAGTGAAGTGGCCGTACATGTTGCAATGCACGCAAAATCTGCAGGCGATACCCACCGGGTGATGATAAGTACATGTCGGGAAAGCAGGGTGGGGACCAGTGTACGCACACTTTGCTGGCGGCGCATAGGTAACTGGTGCTGGAGCTGATAGGTGCTGATATTGCCGCTGAGCCGGTACGGCTTGAAGTGGGGCAGCAGTGGTAGTGACAGCACAGTTCTTGTTGCTGGAGCTGCTGTTGTTGTTCTTCTTCTTGCGACGGGAGGCTTTCGAAGACTGGGAGTTGGCGGTTTCAGCGGTTGGTGCGGTGGTAGCTTGATGCAGGTTCTTGGTAGTTTTATCCCAAAATCCGGCTTTGACTCGCTTGTCGTTGATCTTAGCGGCAAGCAAGTAGGTTTCTTCGATCGTTGCTGGCTTTGCAGCATGCGCAAAATCTGCAACACAGTCTGGTAGAGCTCAAATGTACTTCTTGATTGTCATCTCTGGCGTCTTCACTTGGTCAGGACAGATGATACTGAGCTGCTTAAAGCGATCAGTCAGAGCTGCGTTCTCTCCATCTTTCTGCTTGATATGACAGAATTCGTCCTCCAGCTTTTGGCGTTCATGGGGAGGGCAGAATTCATCCATCGTAATGGCCTTCAGCTCTTCCCACGTCAGCTCATAGGTTGCGTCATTTCCGCGTTTGTTCCTCTCGGCCGTCCACCAGTCTAGTGCGCGGGATTGAAAGACGCCGATAGCATTCAGAGTACGAAGATTTTCAGGACATCCACTCTGGTGTAACACCCCGAAAATATAAAACCTAATATTAAATTTATAAAGTATAAATTTAACGAGAATTTACTAATTAGGAATTTTAACCTAGTTAGTTATTTTCTTCAAAATGGTTCATTACATGGTTAAAGGTTAACCAACTATATGTTGAACAAAGTAGAGGGACCTTAGTTGTTAATTCTGAAACTTAATTAAATGGAACAAATAAAAATAAGCCAAACACCCCAAATCTGGGTGTTGGTCGATCAAGGAGAAGCAGGGGGCGACACCCCCTTTCCAAAAACCATAATCTCACCAAAACAATCAAATTGAGGGCTCAAATCTGATCAAAAACGAAATCTGAACATAGAACAGTGATCCTCATCACAAGAGGATTACAAGGTATGTAAAAATTCGTGTTAATCCTTTGTTTGAAATTCTCATGATTTTGGAAAATCTAAGATTAGATGTTGCATGTGTGTTGTTTGATTTGATTAGAGATGATGTAGTGTCTAGAAGTGAAACCTAGACAACTACATATGAAATCATGTCCAATTTCAGGAAATTCCATGAACACCTTGAAGGTGGGTTATGGGTTTTACAAGATGAAGATGAACACTAGGGTTTAGGATGATTATTCTAGTGTAATTTGATTGTTGAAAGTGATTCCAGAAAGATATGATGCTTAAAACACTATAGGAGGGCTTTATTGTTGTCAAGTTAGCTAATTAGCAAGCTAAGAAGTTGATTACTAAAGGTATAAAAATTCTGCATATGAAGTGTTTGTTGAAATGCCTCAAAGAAGACTTGAAAATTAGAATTTTGTAGTTAAAACGCCTAATCGTGATGTTTTAACTATTATGTGAAATATGGTTTACAAAGAGTTCTAAACAAGATAACATTGAACTCTATAGGACAAGATACCGGAACGTCGAGTGGACAAGCCGGTGGTGACTCACGGTTGAAGGGCGTGCGCTAAGGTATGTAACTTGACCCGTTACATTTTTTTTTTTGGATGATTCAAATATGTAATTGAATTTTGAATAAGAGTTGTTTCGAATTAAGCATTGAAGTCGTTATATTGATTGATTTATTAAATTCGGTTGGTACCCGTTGGTAGTCGTCATATAGAAGGATTCTTTAGACGAGCCAAACGGGTCAAATAATCAAGTAAAACATGATTTATATTCCGGAAATATGATAGATTGTTCTACGCTATTGGTTAATATTTATCACATGTTAGAAATACTAGATTTGGATGTAATGGGTTGTTAGAAAGGCAAATTACAAGATTGGTTTGAAGGAAATGAACTAAACGAAACAAGACATGGATTCCCAGGACTTACCGTAAATTACGGTAATACCGTAATTTACGGTATAGGTCATACATGTTACGGTGATTAGCCCCTGATTTACGGTGACCAAAAATTCTTAGGGCTCACCGTAAATTACGGTGATGCCGTAATTTACGGTGGATCCAGGAAAGTTGTTTTGTTTTTATTATTTCAAATGTGATGTTTAACCTAGTGATTATATTATACGATAACGTCAAAACTAATGTTCTAAATGGTTTTGATCATAGGTAAATTGGCAAATCTTACGGGTGGCGATCAAGTGATTTTTGAAGAACCGAACACTACATGTCTAAGCTTCCGCTACGTTTTGAATCTTTAAAACTTTTGTGTATGGGATGTAAACATGTTTTGAACATCTTTCAATTTACAAACGATTCAACTTAGTTATTAGTTGACTAAGTTTGATGTAAGTTATGAACTTTGATATGATAGTCAGGTTTTATAAACAATATTTTACTAGAAATGGTACAAACTATTATGAACATCAAGGGTATAAATTTAGGGTGTTACATCTGGCGCAGAGTGACTTCGATGGAATCAAACCATTGAAACATAGCCGTTGGGCCATCTTCGCCAGTAAATTCCTTTGGACCACAAGCTTTGAACTGCTTGAAACTAAAAGCAGTCTTCGTTGCATCTGTTCGAGACTCTTCAGACGATTTGCTAGCGTTCTCGTTCAGTTCACTAACAATCTGAGGAATTACTTTAGTGATCTGAGTAGCGACGAGAGAGGCGAGTCGCTTGTCAGCTTGCTTTCATTTCATAGCACGAGAGTGAAATGATCCAGTGGACGACATTGTCTGCAACAGGCATCGCCATAGGATTCAATCACTGTTTATTCGATTCTCACCTCACATGCCTAGTACTACTAAAGCTCAGGAACACGGACATGTAAACACGTAGGTACATAAACACAGATTCACATAAGCACAGAAGCACATAAGCACGTAAGGCACGAAAACACAAAAGCACAAAAGCACATAATCACAAGAGGCAGTCAGAATACAGAAACCTATCTTTCAAAGTCCGCGAGCATTCGAGAATAGCGTTCGCGTATAGCATAGCGAGTAGTATAGTATAAGTGAATAACTTAGCAAGCAACAGAGCATACGGTGGTTCCTCATGTAGTAGCGATTTGTTAGTGATCTGAGGTGAGGTGCAGTGCGAGTTGTGTGTGTCGATCAAACGAATTAGCGAAAATCGAATAAATCACCAAAAATCGAAACATATAACAGATAAATGCACACATAGACACATAAAATCGACGAGTATCAGAGTCAGAAGTTGCGGGCTCAGAATCGAAACACATAAAATCGAGGATGGATTGTCTGCGGCTGTTCAGACATCGACTAACCAAAGTGATTCGACTATTCACAAGGTCTGTCTGTGCACACTTTGACCTTCAGGACTGTGCTCTCGCTTCGAATCTGGGCGAATGACACGCCTCCTTCCAGTTTCAGCGTGACTTCAAGTCGTTGGAGTCCGTCGAGACTTTGGTGAGAGTTTTGTAAAACAAAATAGGGATCGGAACAAGTCGTCGAGGTTCGGGTTTCACCCCTGACTTAACGACTTCGTTCCTGTTTTGATAAAATAAAGGAGAAATTTTGCGTCAAAGTATGGATTTCACTCCTGATTCGGCGCAGATTCTCCCATTTGTAGATGAAATACGGGTCGAACAAGCAATTTAGTCGAGAGTTTGCGGTTTTCACACCTAATCTCGACCTAATTGCTCGTTCATCTTTGAAAATTAGAGTGCAGTGATAGTGTAGCGTAGGCGAGGATAGCGAGAGATAGCAAGTAAGCTCGTACATAACCCCTACTGGGTGTGCACAAGTCGGTCTGTTGGTACCTAACTATAGACTAGGTCGTTTCTAAGACATCGACCCAGACTAGGTCGAGTCTTGCCTAATTCCCTATAGTTATGGCTCTGATACCAATCTGTCACACCCAACCGATGGCGGAAACATCGGGGCGTGGCACTGAGCGAAACAGATTGTCCAGAAGTTTCCATAACAACTATAATTACCAGTTATTTAAAGCATCATGTCCCATACCATGACATAAAAGATAACATAATTATTACAGACAAGATCCAGTCAAATTGTTCTGTTCCGACAACTCAGATTTCAAATACAGACAATTCATTTATTTGTTTCTAGACCTTTCCTAGCCTCGATTTCACAGCAAGCCAAGCATCTAAACATTTTAAGCACCTGCCACATACGTTAAAGTAAAAGTCAATACACATAGTGTAAAGGTGAGCATACAAGTTTGATAGATATAATAGAGTTCGAAATTGTTTAAGCATAACCAGCACGTACACAGTGTGAAATGAAGCACGTAAGTTATCGACATGAACCTATCAATACCAATGACTGTGGGTTGACTGCCCAAGGCAGTTCATAATACACTCTCACCACTGTGAGCCATGTAACAAATTGTCCTTAACAACCCCTGAGTGAACAGGTGCTGAGTCCAAACTATAGTACTATCGTTGCTAAGGCAGGTAGACAGCATTCCATGTGTAAACATAACAAACAAGCATTCATTAAGTCACGTATAACATGCGGTAACGGTTAGCGTTAAAGTATTGCGTAGTGTGTTCGATGTGATTTAGTATAAGTAACGTATGTAACACCCAAAAGTGCGAAAGCAAAAAGGGTTCGAGTATACTCACAGCGGTTGAATTAATGGATGGAAAGGAGCGCTAGGGCGGATAATAGACTGAACAGTTATTGATAACATAAGCGAAAGTCGGTGCGTAAAATGGTGTGAAGTGTTAGTGGGTCGGACGGTAATCCGATCGGGTGGCAATCCGATCGGGTGGCCGGTCAACCGGATGACAATCTGTTCGGACGGTTATCCGATCGGATGACCATGCGAGTGGATTGTTACCTCGTTTGGGATGGATGTGTTTGTGTATGATGGCTTGTCCTTTGAAGTTTTCGTTGTAGAATTTTAAGAATAGAGAAGTATCTCTACCTTTCAGGTCGGTCGATCGAACGGCCGTTCGATCGGACATCAATCCGATTGGTCAAGACTTCTCTTGTTTGAGAACAAGTTCACAGCAGGACGATCACTCGGTCGGATGGCTATCCGACCGGGTCGCAATCCTCTCGGATTGAACATGTTGAAAAATTGTTAAGTGTTGAAGTCAAACATCACATGGTCGGATGGTAATCCGATCGGACGGCAATCCGATCGGACGGCAATCCGATCGGACGGCAATCCGATCGGACGGCAATCCGATCGGACGGCAATCCGTTCGATGTTCAAACCTCACAAGTTAAAATAGAAATTAAGTGTGGGACGCAAGGTGCAATCCGACCGGGTGGCTGTCCGGTCGGGTGGCAATCCGATCGGACGACAATCCATCCCAGACGACCTGGTCGTCTTCTCCCTTGGTCGTTTGAAGGTTTGAAGTGCTTGAACGAGATCTTCTGATAACATGTTTGAACAACAGAACCCACAACCCGGCCCAAGCGACCCGTCCGAACAGGAATCACCCTAGTCCGTCCGGTTCACGGTTCGAGTCGGTAGTTCATGTTCAAACCTGAAATCAATACCTCTTGGATAGAATTCAGATCTGGAACCGATACGACACCAAGAATGGGTAGAAGATCAGAACAAGGTCCAAATCTATCGGATTTGTGCGCATTGAGTGTAAAAGAGTTGAAAGAAAGTTAGAAAACCATCTTTCAATCCTTTACACCATGAATATGTTCAGATCTATGAAAGATTTTTGTTTATTCATGTGGAAATCATTCAGATCTGAGTTGTTCTTGGTGGATTGAAGCCAAAACATGAAGTTCATAAGAACACCATGATGACATCATCCTAGAACACCTCAAATCTAGTGATTTCACGGTTAAAGGTTAAGATTCAAAAGATAGAAATGCGTAGGAGTGCGTGTAGATTAAGAAAGTACAAGATTTAGGAGGAAAACTTACAAGAATCGCGAGAAATCTGAAGAAATAGCGAGCTGGAGCGAGTGGGAGGGGGAGGGAGAGAGAGCTGTCAACATCAAATGATGTTGACATGAGGGGTATTTATAGGCTTTCCATAAAAGGAAAGGGGCATAAGTGGCTGGTCGATCGGGTGGCAACCCGTCCGGGTGGCATCTCGGTCGAGTGGCACTTTGACCGGGTGGCAGTCCGACCGGGTGGCAACCCGGTCGACTGGCCACTCGGTTCGAGTGCACGGAGCGATGAGTTTTGCGATTTCGATTCGAGTGTTGAGCGTTGCGATGCGGTTCGAGCGAGCGATGCGATAGATTTACTTATTCAAATTACTTTTAATCCCAACTACTATATCAACATACAAGCATCCTTATTTAATGTTCGTTTAGCGTTTGCGATTCGATTGCGATTGCGTTTCGATTAATCACCACATCATAAGACATAAATAACATGCACAAGGAACACATAAAGGGCACACACACATAAGAACAATAACCAGAATGCGTAATTCGAGTTGCGAGTGCGATTGCGTTAAGCGATAAGTCGATTAAACATGCGATTATTAATAGATACTCCACATAATACAACTAATGCGAAAAAAAAAATTAGACTATTTACAAGTCAAAGAAGTCAAAATAGGAAGTGAGCAAGGAGTGACAGACCGCAATTAGCAATCTTGTCTCACTTTGACTTCAATATTGACTTTGACTTTCGAAACACGGGGTGTTACACCAGACCTACCTTTCACCTATTTTTCCTACACCGGTCCCCCATTAAAAAAACTTAACAGAGTTATGTTTTTTTCCGAATTACAAACATTTTTTTACGGCTTTTGACCGGAACGATGATACGAGTCCATTGATGTAAAACTTACCTCGAAACGGTGCTCCAAACGATGAAAATGGCGTTTCAATTCGGGTGTTTAAATTTCCAATTAACAAAAATCAAGTCATTTGGAGCACCATTTCGCGGTAAGTTTTACATCAATGGACTTGTATCGTCGTTCTGATCAAAAGCCCTAAAAAATATGTTTGTAATTAGGAAAAAAGCTTAACTCCGTTAAGTGTTTTTAACGGGGGACCGGTGGAGGAAAAATAGGTGAAAGGTGGGACTGGTGGGGGAATATTCAAAGGTAGGACTGGCAATGGCCAATGACCTCTAGTTGGGATTATTACAGGCCAATTCCGCTAATTGTTATTTTTTCACTATTTCTAAAATAGTCTTAAAGTTTGTCATGGTTAGCAACGGTTTTAAGGAAGCTTGTTATAGCCAAATAAAAGCATCTTTAGCCTAACATTATTTTTTAGCGACGACATACAACCATAAGTTCAAGTGACCCGGCTATTGATTTTTAGTTTATTTCTACCTACCAAGCATGCATGTGTGTACTTGACCTTTTGCTTTTATACTTTTTTTTTTTTTTTTGCATTCTTAAATAAAAAAGAAGGAAAAAGTGGTAAATAAACCTTCAAAGAATGATTATCTCGTACCAATGGGCATACAAAGAGCATATATAAATGATTTAATTTACATGGATAATTTTCAAAATTTTGCCTCCTAAGATTGACAAATAACACCAATTTAATATTTTAATCCACGTTTGGTGAGAAAATAATCAAACCCTTTCCTTCTTTTTATTTTTTTATTTTTATGGTTGTTTAGACTTTAGACAAGTGCACCTTGTGTAAGCTAATATTCAAGCTAAGAGACCCCTTCACATAATCCGCAAATCTCCATCCTTATATGCATGAGACAAGTGTTAATGGTAGCAAAGGTAAACTTTTAGCCGGGGTCGTCATGAGCTTTTTTTCGACCGGAAACACTTAGGGGTCCAACTCATGTTTTTTCTAAAAAGAAACTTAGGGGCTGTTTGGCAACTTCTAAATGGTTAAGTGCTGAATCAGTAAGAGGTCTGAACCATTAAGAGCCAGTATAATGCTTAACTCTTCAAAGGCAAATGTTTGATCAATTCAGATTAGAGGTCTTAACCATTCAGACTCTGTATAATACTTAATCATCCAGAGGCAAATGTCTGAACCATTCAGACATCTGCTCACGAAACAAACAGTCTGAACCATTAAGTGCTGAATCAGTAAGATGTCTGAACCATTAAGAGCCTCATTAAGAGGTAAACAAAGAGCCCCTTAAACTATTTGAGTGCCATGAGATCACAAATAAACTTAAAGGATTAAAGCTCAACAAATTATGGTGATTGGGGAAGTGAGGGGACCCTTTTGACCTCCTAGCATCTAACAAAGGGTTTCCATTTTTTCTTTATCAAACAACGTAATCAATACATAAATACATGTTTCACATGTCACCAACACATTTTTGACCTAGTTTTTCAGTGTCATGAGATCACAAGTTAGAACATTTCAGATTGTGACACCTACCAAAACATCATTTTGGCTCATATTTTGCAGTGGTTAGTGAACCACTCTAGTTAAATTCCCACCAAACATTATACATTTGGTTTGTATTGCATATAACTAGTGATAATCCCAAGAAATATTGCGACCATGGCTAAAGTAGAAGTAAAGAAAGAAACAATCAGCATTGCAGTATACAAAGCTAATTTACATTGCCCAAAATGTGCTCATGATATCAAGAAGCCTCTCATGAGAACTCCAGGTCATTCTTGTAACCGCATTGTACAATATTATTTCTTAAACCGAAAAGTTTTCTTAATCTTAGATCCTATGTAGTGGTATAGCATGTAGTTTGGTCTTTTACGACAAATGCCGTCCACGTCATCTTAACCAAACCACTTGATGAAAAAGTGTAGTGGTGAAGCATGTGAAATCACTTGGTTTGGAATTGAAAAAAAAAATTAATGGCTAACGCTCATTAGCCATTGGCTACTGTTTTGGAAATCAAACTTCTCACCGCGTGATCCCAACCACGAGGCCAAAATCAGCACTTCACAAGGGGAGGGGGTGATGTGGCCCTCGTGGTGGCTCATGGTTTGGCCAACCACGAGGCTTTTACGTTTGGTCATATTAACTTTAATACAACGGGCCAAGCTAGCTAGTTCTTTGTTATTAGTTTCTTCTATATCTATATGCTTAAAGCCCATGTCGTGTAATCTAGTGGCATTGGTGATTGCTCTACACAAAAATGGTGTGACTTTAAATCCCTGCAAGTGCAGATAGATTTGTTAGTCTCTAGAGTTATCACATTCATGTAACCATCACTATATAGAGATGTATTTACTTTTTTATAAAGTCGATGAAACACATTACAAAACATATAGACCCTAATATATCGATAGTATAAATTATAGAGAGAAATTTTAGTGTTCATGTATCCTTCTTATGGTAAACAGGAGTCCATAAAGTGGATGTAAAGCATGAGAAGGGTGAAATTAGAGTGGAGGGCACTTTTGAAGTGAAGAAAATACATGAAAGGTTAGAAAAATGGAGCAGGAAAAAGGTTGAGATTTTATCACAAGACAAGAAACTAATGGAGAAGAAGGAAACTAAGAAAGTAAGAGTTGCTTCAACCCAAATTCTATGTAATTTCAATATACCAATTAAGCAACTTTAGTTTAAATCATTAAGTAATTTAGATATGAGTTAATTACTGTTTTCGTCCCTGAGGTTTGTCAAAAATAACGGTTTCAGTCCATTAGTTTAAAAATTGCCATTTCAGTCCATTAGTTTCATTTCCGTAACCATTTCAGTCCAGTAACTTAACTCCATCCATTTATTTTGTTAACTTTGAGTTAACTAACTAATTCAGGGACGGTTTGCGTCAGTTTTAGAAACACAGGGACTTAAGTGTAAACTCTAAAACATTAAAACAAAAAAAATAGTAAATTCCAAAAAATCAAAAAATTCCAAAAAACCAAACAAATTCCAAAAAATTCTAAAAAATCATAAAAATTCTAAAAAATCCAAAAAATCCGTTTCGGCGCGAACTGTTTCAAACCCGAACCGTTTCGAGCTGAACCGTTTCGACCCGAACCGTTTCGAGCTGAACCGTCCGTACCGTTTCGACCCGAACCGTTTCGAGCTGAACCGTTTCGACGCGAACCGTTTCGACCCGTACCGTTTCGAAGCCGTACCGTTTCGAACCGAACCGTGTCGTTTCGAACCGAACCCTTTCGAGCGGAACCGTTTCGAACCGTGCCGTATCGAACCGTACCGGTTCGGCTTCGAAACGGTTCGCGTCGAAACGATTCGCATCGAAACGGTACGGTTCGAAACGGTACAGCTCGAAACGGTTCGGTTCGAAACGGTTCAGCTCGAAACGGTTCGGTTCGATACGGCACGGCTTGAAACGGTTCGGCTTCGAAACGGTACGGGTCGAAACGGTTCGGTTCGAAACGGTTCAGCTCGAAACGGTTCGGCTTCGAAACGGTACGGGTCGAAACGGTTCGGCTCGAAACGGTACGGGTCGAAACGGTTCGCGTCGAAACGGTTCAGCTTGAAACGGTACTGACGGTTCAGCTCGAAACGGTTCGGGTCGAAACGGTACGGGTCGAAACGGTTCAGCTCGAAACGGTTCGGGTTCGAAACAGTTCGCGCCGAAACGGATTTTTTGGATTTTTTAGAATTTTTATGATTTTTTAGAATTTTTATTATTTTTTAGAATTTTTTGGAATTTGTTTGGTTTTTTGGAATTTTTTTGATTTTTTGGAACTTACTATTTTTTTTGTTTTAATGTTTTAGAGTTTACACTTAAGTCCCTGTGTTTCTAAAACTGACGCAAACCGTCCCTGAATTAGTTAGTTAACTCAAAGTTAACAAAATAAATGGATGGAGTTAAGTTAGTGGACTGAAATGGTTACGAAAATGAAACTAATGGACTGAAATGACAATTTTTAAACTAATGGACTGAAACCGTTATTTTTGACAAACCTCAGGGACGAAAACAGTAATTAACTCTTTAGATATTTAGTTCATTCAAGTATAATGATTTCCAATCACTTAAAAATACCATTTTTTTCTATATACATATTTTTATGTAAATTCTTTAATCAAATCATAACATCATTCAATGCCATTATTGCAAATCCTTTTGCCAAAAGTCCTTTTCCAAAAGTCATTTTTAACTCTAATAAGCTTAGCCAAACATGCCCTTAGTCCTCATGTATTATCAAGATTTGTCGATGAGCTTAGCAACGGCGAAAGTGATCAATAATGATTTGTGTTTGTTTGTGCCGAAATTAAGGAAATTATAAAGACGACCAAAATAAAAGCCTATATGCACTGCGACAAATGCGAGCATGATCTTCGAGCCAAGCTACTCAAACACAAAGGTAAATGCACAACATTTAAATTAATATGTAAATTTAATGTAATATGACAAATTAAGTTGAACTAAAAGCTACAGAAATTATATCGCAGGTATACACAATGTCAAAACTGACATAAAGTCACAAACTATTCTAGTAGAAGGAACCATTGAAGCTGAAAAGATTGTGACCTACATACAAAAACGAGCTCGCAAACACGCAGAAATCATACCTGAGCCTCTTCCAAAGGAGAAGGTTGAGAAGAAGGTGGAAGAGAAGGTGGTTGAGAAGAAGGTGGAAGAGAAGGTGACTGTGACAACAAAAGTTGTAGAATTTGAAGAGAAGATGAAAGTAGAAGCAAAGGGTAAGGACGATGAGGTCCCGTATTTTGTTCACCATGTTTATGCCCCTCAGTTGTTTAGTGACGAAAATCCGAATGCCTGTCTAGTAATGTAAACAATGGCAACAAATGACTTAATTTATTTTGTTCATTAGATTCATTGTTTGTACCGGAAATATATGTAAAAACATCTAGCTAGCTACCATCTTGTCACATAAACCAGCACATAGGAGCTATGCTAGAGAAAATTCACGAAAGAGAGTGAAACTTTTGAATTAGATATTACTAGCATTTTACGGGGTAACATTTTATTATTAAAATTTTTGTTAACTATGAAAATATGAGTGGCCGGGCCGGCACCAACCTTCTAGCCCCCTTTCTAGCTATTTTCATGGATGTTTGTGGTTAAAATTAGCAATTTATGCAGTATATTCGGTTCATTCTATGTGTATAATAATTATAGTTTTAGGGCTGAAGATAAACGAAGCAGAAATGTAAGAATCGAGGGTAAAGAAAATTGTGTTCGAAGGCTATTTTTTACATGTTGGAAAGTATATAAACATCTTAAATTAAAAGTGAAACATGTTGATGAGTTTTGTATATATGTGATCAAAAACATGATAAAAGGTTAAATCCTGCTACAGTAGAAAGTCCAGTAACTATAGCAGAGAGGAAAGTAGACGTAATCATATTAGCTTGGTTGGGTTCTTATTTAGGGTGTACATTTTTTTATGGTATTTATGTGTTCTTGATGAACACGATTGAGAGAGAGAAAGTGTAGGGGGTGATTTTGTGTATTATGATGTTACTGCGATTGTGTGTCCTTTGTCTCTTCAGTTATCTCTCTTTACATACATACACCCAAAGGGAAATTCTTGATTAGTTAGGAAGGGTAATTATTTCCACCAAACAATTACCAACTAATCTAATAAAGTTTAATTATATTTTGATCTATTATATAATATAAATGATGATTATGGCCACAATTAAATATATTTATACATATTTATTTATACATTCTCTCACTTAACCAAGTAATCATTCATTATGAGTATTAGATAGGTCTCATCAGTATTAATACTCATTTTAGCTTCAAACTAAAATCATAGCAGAGAAATACAACCATTGAGAGGTTGTTTGTTTACCTTTTAATGAGACTTTTAATGGTTCAGACCTCTTACTGGTCCAACACTTAATGGTTCAGACTGTTTGTTTCACGAGTAGATGTCTGAATGGTTCAGACATTTACCTCTGAATGGTTAAGAATTATACAGAGTCTGAATGGTTAAGACCTCTAATCTGAATTGGTCAGACATTTGCCTCTGAAGGGTTAAACAATATACATGCTCTTAATGGTTCAGACCTCTTACTGGTTCAGCACTTAATGGTTCAGACCTCTTACTAGTTCAGCACTTAACCATTCAGATGTCGCCAAACAGCCCCCGAGTCAATATTCAACTGGGGACTCCGTTAATCATACTACAATCCAAATTTAAAACCTAAGTAGTTAGGATCAAAACTGACAAATAAGCCCTTAAACGTTTAATTTGTATAATTATTGTCTATATGTCATTACACTAGCAAAACATATTTAGAGGTATACAAATTCTAAACAGATGAGGAGCAATTAATGATTTATCACTCATAGTGCGATATGCAGTTGTAGATTGTCATTGGGTAATCCCGTCTCCATTATTGGCCCTCAGAGAGACTTATGGGTAATAGACCTTTTGTCATCGAAATTTTATGCAGCATCTCTTGATCTGTTACTGTTCAAGAAACCATGGTAGCTAAGTTATCACGGCAAGTCTTCAATATAGTTCTTATATGGAGTTAATAAATTTTCAATAACATTTACTGACAACTGTGTTGTGATTGGCAACATATTATGTCATTTTAGCTTAGGTTGTTGTTATGAGTTACTTATGACTCCTTCATGAGATAGATTTGTCTGTTGACATAAGGATATACCCGAAGTTGACTTTTAGTTTACTTCGAATACAACAAAATCAAAGTAAGAGTAATCAACTAGTTTGAGTTCTTAGTTCTTCATTAAATTATAGTCTCTCATTTCTTAAAGACATTATTAGATGTTTCACAATACTCTAGACTAGTTTAGTGTTCAGTAATGTAAGTAATATCTAAACGAGTTTAGACTTAACCCTACATAAGGTTTCTAGTTAATGAAGCATAGGGAAATAATCTCACTTAAGGTATTATATTTAAAGGAGAGCAATATTGTATGTTACACGTGTAACGACCCGCTTAATGTAAAGCTAATGGAGCGAAAATAATGTCATGTTGGCTCTATCTTGGTATATTATATGATATCTATCACGTGAGAGGTATCTGCGAGATCCATGTGTCGAAATACGTGTGAACAATTGTAACACCCCGAAAATATAAAACTTTATATTAAAATTATAAAGTATATAATTAACGAAAATAAATTAACTAGGAATAAACAACCTAGTTGGTTATAAGTCTAGTTATAACAAGAAACTTGATTAAAACATCTAAAGTTTAACTTGGCATTAGTAGGAGGGCCAAAGGTGTTAAATATGAAAACTTGAAATAATAAAACAAAAAAAATTAAAACCCCAAACACACAAAAAAATGTGTGTCTGGTTCGATTGAAACCCAGGGGCGACCAGGAGATCCCCTCAAACCCTAGTTCATGTTATTTTCCTCAAATTGAAGGCTCAAATCAAGTCCAAATCGAAATCTGAATGTAGATTAGCGATCACCTCGTCGAAGGGATCAAAAGGTATGTAAAATCTTGATGTTTTGATTCATCTCAAATTCTTGGTTAATTGTAAAGAACTGAAATTGAGCTTGATTATGTCTTGCATGGGTGAAATTAGAAGTAATATGGTGTCTAGGAATAAACCCTAGATGATATCTTATCAAAATATTGCATGAGGCTTGTAAGGTTTATAATCACCAATGTAGGTGACTAATAAGTTTGTAGAAACTTGATGAACACTAGGATTGTGATTCTTGTTTTAGTATAATCTGAATTCCACGAGGTAAATTCTGAAATATAGAAGTTAAAACATGTGTAAATACGCCTAATTGAAGTTGGTTTAGATGAAAATTACAAGTCATGAACTTGGTTATTATTATGTAAAAATCTGACCCGCTAGGTGTTTGATAAAACGCCTAAGTGAGGATTAAAATGTAAAAAGTTGGGTGAAAACGCAGATTCGATTATTATAGAGAATTGTGCGTTAGGGCGTATGAAAGAGTTCTAAATTTATTTTGAATTGAACTCTTTAGGCAAGGAATCCGGATCGTCAAGCGGACACGCCGGGGGGGATACGCGCTTGAAAGGTGTGCACTAAAGGTACGCGACTTATAGTTTCGTTACATTATGTTTAATTGTTGGTTTTATGTTGTTATATTGAAAATTGGTAAACAAGAAAAGCCACTAAGTCACAGAAGTGACAAAGTGCATTAGACAAGCGAAACGGGTCAAAACATGAGTTAGAAACAGAGTTTGGATGTGTCTAGTTATGGGGATACCCATTCGGCATCCAAACGGGTCAAAACATGTTGCGTTACAAACATAGTAACTAATAGCCATCACTTTTGATTGGTTATGTATTAAGCGTAGGTCGTGTAACGGACACGTGAATCCGTTGCAAAAGCATGAACCCTTGTAGAGGGATTATAGTTCAGAACATTCACTTGTTGAATGATTCCGAAAGGCATGGTTAAATTCTAGAAAATAAGCATGATGGTTATTGCACAAGCAACCCTTGGGAGGGGAGCAAAAGCTCATACTAGATAAACATAGAAACGGGTGCATTGGCCTCAAGTTTATATGATTATAATACATGTTATGGAACATGTAAACAAATGGGTCAAATAAGTAAGAGATAAATTATAGAACAATTGTTTTTAAATAATATTTTTTATGCAAAACGCGTTGATAAACGCGTCCGTAATTAAATTACGGTCGCGTAGGAAAAAGAATCGGTTAAATCGGACTTACGGATCATAAGTTATGATGATTTTAAGTTTGGTTTTGATAAAAGTTTTAGCTGGGCAAGTGCAGCAACAAAATAAAGGAACTTGCTGTCAAAAAGGGGGCTAGGTGTAGCGTCTAGCCCCTAGGCGTGGGCGTCTAGCCCCTAGGTGGGGGCGTCTAGCCTCCTGATTACGAAAATTTTTAATTTTTGTTCATTTTGACTCATGAAACTTGTTTATACCCTTTTTAACATTGTCAAAACTAACATTTGATTTGGTTTTGACCTTAGGTGATGATGGATCTAACCCGGATGGTGATCAAGTAGTTATCAAGAACCGAACGCACTAAACAAAGCTTCCGCACTTGATCTATTTTGTTTTAAGTAATATGTGGACACTTAATATTATGTCTTGAAAGTTTAATTAGTAGGATTATAACTTGAATATTATGATCATGTATGGTCTTAAAACCATCAAACTTTTTGTCACCTTGAAATTTTTGTACTAAATACATGTGATATATATTATTAATTTCTGTTAGTTAAAGTTGGGTCTTACACCTTGTTTTAAACTGGAATATTAGAATCAAATATGGTCTTTTAAGATCGTGAAAGCTTTTGTAAACTCCATATTTTGGTATTAAATGCTTATCTTGTGTCTTAAATCTTGTATTTAAGCCGGGTCTTACAACAATGCTTTGACTTTTGTAAAAGTTTGGTGTTTAACCCTGATAAAAATATTTCCTAACTACGGTCCTGATGTATTCTGCTGTCAAATTAATAAACACCGCTACCATCTGACTGGCTCGCGGCACCCGCTCCCGGGCAGGGGTCCGGGGTTGCGACACATTAATCTACTTGATTCTTGATAAAAATAATTGCATTAAGATTTCATCACATTTCGATGTTTGCTTCAACATGTACATGTGATTTACTGACTTACATATTAAGTGTTCTTGACATTTAGTTTAGAACTTTAAGGTTGTTTAATGAACATGTAAATCTTTGATCAATGAAAGTTGTGTTTGTGTCCATCTAATGTAGTTTTAAATTATTAAAAGATACTAGAACAACAATAATCCTCAAATAATTTTTTATAATCTTAATCGATCAATCGTGTTTCTTATTGTTCTAACGTTTCCATTTGGATTTAGCTTAGTTGTGAACACCCTTAGGTAATTCAACTAAATCCCAAATGTTATTCTGACACATAAAATCAGTTGTGCTAAAAATAGTTTTATTCCATTTAGAAACTTAATTAATATTAATGGTTTAATTAGATGAGGTAGGATCAATGAACTTTCCAACATCCATTTCAACTTCAGTCAGGGAGCATACATAATCATCAAAGTTAGTAGACTTTTAAACCTAGATGATCTCCTAAGTTGTTTTTTTTTGGGTTTATTTGGAGTTCAAATTTTATGGTATAGCTTTTGGTTAGGTACTATCATTAGTTTCTATGTGTGTAAGAGTTGGTGCAATATGGTGTACAAGAGGTGCAACTAGAGTTAAATTCGAAGTAAGTTTAAAGAGTCTCTTCCCCCTCTCTCGCGAGCTCTTGTACTTTTGGCAAGTCATTATAACGACTTTTACTACTCGCACTAACCTTAGAAAACTTTGGGAACTTAACATGCTTAGGGTCAAAATTTGAAGACCAACATATCCTAGTAGAGAAAACAAGTTATTGATATTACTCGTAGTTTCTTTTGTTTGAGGATTACTTTAGTTTGGGTAAGAAATCTAAGTGTGCCCGCATTTAATAAACAATGAAACGTTTTGTAAGAGTAGCATTAGATTCTAAGGAGACAAGTTGTGATAGGCAGTGTCTTGCATAAGATGTGTACATTAAGGTAAGATCAAGTTTTCACTCCCACACATCTTACAACACTTTCAAATTATGATTAAAGTACTAAGTGCTCCCGCTAACCTTTTAGATCTCTAATAATGCTACAAGACATTTTTCAATGATGTACGTGACGTGGTAACATGTCATATATATTTTAGACCTGATTTCCTTATGGTCCTAATTTCATAAGAGATTTTAGGGACAAATTAGATACAACTACATTAGGATTGATTTCTCTAAGACCTTGGACAACAGATTAGATAACACCTGCCCTCAATAAACTCACGAACCCAAAAATTAGATAGTAGAGGATTGAACCCGCCATCCTTTTTTGGGCGTTTATTCCCCCCGAAACCCTTAATCTGAACACCCTTAGTTTTATGTCACCCCTTACCCGTTGGAGATAATTTACCTCCTCTAGCCTTTTTTTATTCCCGCATGATTTGAGCAACATTAGGCACCTTGAGAGCTCGAACATAATCAAGGGCCTTTTCAGCAGAACTTGGCTCTGAGTTGTTACCTTGAAGAAGGTTAGCAACTTTTTTTAGGGATTTAGGGGATCGATTGGCGCCCAAAACAAGGGCTAATGATGATGAAACATCCACACTTAAGACCAAATCTGGGAGAGCTACACTTTGTATCAATTTTGGAGGAGGGGGCTGGGTTTGGGAACACCAAGTGATTCCACTTGAGCTTCAATCTCAACATCAGGAAATGCTAAATGGTGTTTAGTGTCTGAGGGGGTGTTTGGCCTAGCTTTTTTATCTAAGCTTATAGCTTTTTTAGCTTATTTTCACAAAATAAGCACTAATGGGTGTTTGGTTTAGCTTTTTAAGTTTATGCTTATTAGCTTATATAAGCTAATTCCAAGAAGCTTATGGGAACATGGTTTTTTAGCTTATTTGAATAAGCTTATTTGAAGAAGATGTTTTTTTACTCATTACACATAATGATATTATACCCCTTCCCACAATACAAAATAACTTAACAAACAACTAAAGATTAATTATTAATTATCAACTTGTAGAATATAAGTTAATTCAAACATTTAAAAATAGCTTATCAAATGAAAGAAAATAAGCATAAGCTGCTTTAAAATATAAGCATAAGCAAAAAAAATAAAAGCTAGGCCAAACACCCCCTGAATTTGAGAAAGGACAAGGTGGAAAACGAGGGACCAAAAGAGAGTGTGATGGATTTAATCCATCACATGAAGATTTAATGGAGAAGAAGAGGTGAGGGTTTGAGAGGATTTTCTACAGAGAGAAATTATTGAGAAAAAAATTGTGCAAATGAAAAACCTTAGGGTATCCACATTCGCATATAACCATTGTAGAATTAGGGTTTAGGGATGCTCAATTGAAGAAGATGAAGATGGAATCGATGCAGATGAGTTCTTTTATTTGTTAAAGGGTTTATAAGTGGGTATGTGAATTGACATAAATACCCCTCATGTAAGGGGCACATGACCAGTTTTTAACCAAGTAAATGGATGAGGTTAGTGATTGGGTCCAAAAGGGTTAGAAAACATAGCGTTGGGGGCTCAGATGTTAAAAGATTCTTTTTTGGGCTGATAAGATTAAAATGAAACAACCACAGGGCCCAAAATCGGAATTTACTCTTAATTTTACTTAAATTGGTTGATGAAAGCTTTCTCAGAGTTGTTTAATTGATCATCGTGTCTTTTTGTCATGGTCGTAGGATCTTGTATTTTCCGGTTTGTATTTAGAACTTTCAAGAAAAGATAATAAACCCATGATGTGCCCTATAGCCATGACAACTGTCGTCGGCATACATTACCTAATGGCGACGACAAGTCGTTAGTACAAGCTTTTCAAAATTTTGGTGTACGTCAACTCTATCCCGACGGCATGTTGTTGTAGTAAGGGAAACTATTTTTTTATTTTCTTTTATTGTTGATTTTAAGTAAGAAAGATTTTCTTAAAAAAACAAACAAAAGGCTATAGGGACGATGGTGAACTTTGACTTATACCATCCAAACTTTTGATATTATGGGAAATATTGTATTTGATTACTACATAAGAAATGATTTCATAACTTGTTAGGATTCAACATCATTTAATGCTCAAAAATACCCAATTAGTGATTTGTGATGACTGTCGTCAGAGTCAATCAAAAACCTAATTAAACTACGTAGATAGCGTAAGTAGGGTATCGTATCCACGGGGAATATGTGGTTAGTGTTTAACTAGAGAATTATTATATATTAAAGGAAAGCAACTCACACCCAGAATCTCGATTGCAAGTTTAACATAAAAACCCGTTTACAGATTCATAACACCACATAGACATGGCCTCGGAATTAATGAATTTGATTAATTATTAGGGATAGTTTTTAAGATTCACCATACAACCTAATAATCCATTTATTTATATCAACTACCCACCAATTTACCAACCCGCTAACGATGCAAGTATATCGCCAATACGCTTGATAAACGACAAATAATTCAAATATAAAAAACGTTTACCAAGAATTCAACACAAGTGGTCAAGCTTTACCAGTTAAAAAGAATCCGCAAACAAAGTTTAATGAAAAACAAAGTAATCGTTCATCCGGGCAGAAGCCACAAGCAAAAAGATAAAGGTAATGTCCTCCAAGTTTCAGATTCTAGGTTTACACAAAACTCAATTTAATCATTAATTGGACACACATAGACATGGTGCTGAAAAGTCGGTTAATTTAAGTGGTAATAAAAAATATGTCTTTGTCATAAGATCTTTTACAGTTCAATTACCCTATTTACTAGTGTGAGTCAACCTACTCTATGTCACCCAACGAGCTACAAAGTTTTGTCATCAACCGAGCAAGTTGTAAAGTAAGAACTCAAAACACATAAAAATAGTTCGAAGAAACCAACACATCAAATTGTTTAACAACGTTGTCAATGTCAAAAACAAATCCAATCATGAATAAAATTAAGAAAAGTATCAAACCCTATGAACCGTACGCTTGAAGAAAAAATCACCTAAACAATCATGCCTTGAACCGTACACAGCCGCCAATAGAGATGGGCATAAAAACCGGTTCCTACCCGATTCCAGTGGACCCGACCCGGTTCCGGTTCCTACCCGGCTAATAGTAGAACCGGTTCCGGGTTTAAAAAACCCGTAGGTTCCGACCCGGTTCCACATTTTATAAATAAAATCGGTTCCTACTCGGACCCTACCCGGACCCGGTGCGTACCCGAAACCCGGTTCCTACCCGGAACCGGTTCCGGGTATTAAAAAAAAACCCGATATGCCCATCTAAAAGACTAATAAGTTACTACTTACTAAAAGTCTAAAACCATGTGCCATTGTGCCCACTGTTTTTTTTTTTACAAATATAAAATTCGTCGATAAATGTGAGGTGAAAATAGAAGAGGTTAAAACACTATTTTATTTTTAGACCTCAGGTGTAGGTCTGTACAAAAGCATGACCTTTACTGACAAATTCAAAAACACTATTTTCCAAAGCTATAAAAACACCATCTTCCAAAGTCATTCACTCCCATGCAGGTATATCAACAATATAAGACTCCAACACCACCGTATAAACCTTCCCATCTTTCTCAAACTCATTAACCGACGTAACCGAAAGATAGTTATTCAATCTATGCTCACCACCCACCACTCTAAAGCTCAAAATATGCTTCTCATCATCCAACAACTCCAGCCGTTCAGTACTCGTGGAGGCCGGGAGGCCCGATATGACCGTCACCTCACGTATGCTTCCCACACCACCATCCCCAGATGGGCATAAATACCGGTTCCTACCCGATTCCAGTGGACCCGACCCGGACCCGGTTCCGGTTCCGGTTCCAAACAGTACCCGTACCCGGTTCCATTGAACCCGTAACCGGTTACGCCGGTTCTATATTTATTTACGTGTACCCGGGTTGTACCCGGACCCGGTTCCACCGAGAACCCGGTTCCACTCAGTTGTATCCATACCCGGTTCCGGGTTGGAACCGGTTCCGGGTTTTAAGAATACCCGATTTTGCCCATCTCTAGCCGCCAAAAGGCGGCTGCCTTCCGTGCGCCACTCCTGTTGCTAAACACAGCCGTCCAATCCTCTCCTCCTCCTCCAAAAGTTCCACCGACTTCCCTTTATGTGTTTCTCCTCGACTTGCTAATTGTTGTTGTTGTCACATGAAGCCCATTCCAAGACGTTGGCCCAATTAATTTAATTGATAATATTAGAATAAAGCTAAATCATAGCAATTGATTTGTATCTCATTATTGTAAATAAGTAACTACAGCTTAATTAGAGGAAGTCCATTGACCAGTCTCAACATCCGTGATCCTCCCGTTTCGACTGCGGGGGAATATTAGAATAAAGCTAAATCATAGCAATTGATTTGTATCTCATTATTGTAAATAAGTAACTACAGCTTAATTAGAGGAAGTCCATTGACTAGAGGAGACATTCTAGGAAGACCATTGGCTTGTAAATGATTATATATATCTTGTAAATGAATGATAGAAGCAGACAAGAAATTACAAAGTCCAACAGATAATTCTCCTAGTTTATCCATAAGAGCCTTCAATTTATTAACAGGCCTTATGAATATTCCATTCATAAACCATATTTGACTTTACTTTAACTTATATATAAAATATTCATTTGTTGATGGCACTCTTTTGTAGTATTCATAAATGGTTCCTCCCACGGGTTCGACAAGATCATGACTGCTCAGGTGGGTCGCGGACGAGCTCCAAGCCATGTGCGCGTGTCGTGAACCTTGTCCATGTTGATTCTTTTCAGTTTCAAGTCTCGTGTTTGCTTGTTGAACCCGCTTTTCACTCGCTTAATCTCGTTTACTTCTGTTTAATGCCTATTATAACAAAATCATCAACACGTGATAAGTATCAAACACATACTAATTTAATATATTTAACATGTTAAATTTCGACACAAACTAATATAAATTACTACTTATTTTGACCCAACATCACATCCCCACACTTATCTTTTTTCGTCCCGAAAAAGTTATATGCAATGGAATCACAATCAGAAACATCGGCATTCAATATATTCAAATAATTTATTTAGCAAATCAAACCACACGTTAACCAAGATTGCAGGTATACGATCCATTTAAACCCAACCGCCAACTTTCAAGCCCTTATTCACGATTCATTTATGATCAATTAATTTATAGTTATCTATGGATCTCACACTCAAAAGACTACAACGCCACCTAATTCCATTTCAAGCTTATAAGGCTAAAAAATTTATAATCTACCGTCTTATATGAAAAACCTTTATGCTATTCCGATTAAACTTTTGATGGATAGATGGATGATATTGCGAGCTTTACATGTTTTCGCTTATGATCAGTTTAGCGGACATACGCCACACGAGTCACCATCCTCATGGTTAATGCCATAAACATCACATTTTTTTATAACTCCACCTAGAGGGTATATACCGCATGAGTCGCTATCCCCGCGGCAATAACATAGGCTTCGTTTTTTTTTTTTTTTTTTTAACATGTGCTCAAATGGATGAATGGAATAATTTTTTTCGGGCGCCACACTGTTTCGGATTTGTTTTCACAAAAAGAAACAGGTGTGCCAGTTTAATCGGAAAAACTTATAAGCTTTTTACTTATGACGTACCTCTTATACTCTCCACAGTTTCAGTTTTGCCATAGCTCCTAAGGCGAGAACCCACAAGACTCCTAATTTAAGGTATTTTATATCATTCCTAAGAAACTTTTCAACTGGCTGGGCCTACCCACATATCCTAAGTTAGACGCGTGATTGACTGTTTCATTATCTTCTACATATAATAATTAAATGCCAACGATCCAATTATACCTATCATCTTCCATTTTATTGCAAAAACTTTCTTGAAACATTTTCTATTTTTTCAATTTTTTTGGATTTTTATTTTTTCAATTTTTATTTTTTACGACACGACTAAGACACACTAGACGCTAGTCCCCCCTCCCCACACTTAATTCCTGCATTGTCCTCAATGTGGAAGGAAACTACGACTCAAAGATAAAAGAAAAAAAATATATATGTACAAAGGATTGGAACAGACTCCCCTGGTTAAAGAAGCAGGATCCTCGTGAATATTCCAATGCGACCGTAAAGCATTTCTTTCGCGGCCGCGTTCAGTAAAAACTCGGGTTGCTCTCTACAAGTGATGTTCAAATCATCGCCGTCCAAATGGAGATTGAGTATGGACAGTTCTGACTGAATCTTGATCTGATGAGCTCTATCCATGTTTCGAAGAATTCACCTGTACACACTCAAACAGGACACCCAAGCGTAATACAGAACTAAACAAAAATAAATAATACAGATTAAAAGAGAAATATTTTTGGGTTTTTGTTTTGTTTTTTTTTATAGAAACTAGAAAAACACTAAGCGCACTAATTCCCCGGCAACGGCGCCATTTTGATGACTGTCGTCAGAGTTAATCAAAAACCTAATTAAACTACGTAGATAGCGTAAGTAGGGTATCGTATCCACGGGGAATATGTGGTTAGTGTTTAACTAGAGAATTATTATATATTAAAGGAAAGCAACTCACACCCAGAATCTCGATTGCAAGTTGTCACACCCCGATTTCCACGTGTCACCGGTGGGCCCGGTGGGGGAGTATCGTGACGTAGTTGGCAACGTAATAGTCAAACAACACAATATAATAATGCACAGCGGAAGCAATTGAAAATATAATACATCCGAATTTATTTATTGTAAACAAAGTCACAATATCCGGTGTTTATCCACAGAACGGATCGAAACAAAATAACATTTAGTTGTTCAACAGACTTCTGGCATCCTAAGCTTGCGAGACTTTTATTGATGCTTAGGAGACAATCCAGCCAATTACGTTTAGTACCTGCATTCAGTCTTTTTGGGAAAATACGTCAGTTTACACTGGTAAATACATTCAACCGACTCATTTTGGAAAATGATTGAAAATTTGTTTGGATGCACGTGGCATAAATCATTTTATTTAACTTGGGAGAATTATTTTAATAATATAATAATCTTGTGAACGATTTACATGTTACTTATGCGTTCAGTAGCCCGGAACGTATCCGGGTTAAAGATCAATAGACACACCACTTTAAGTGAGTTATACACGGGAGTACGCCTACACCCCGTGCTCAGGTCGTGGCCATCTCGTAAGATGATGCCAGGGATATCCGGGACATGGTCATTAACCCCCCAAAGGCTGTAAAGTAAACACATCTGTTTAAAACGAGCCGATCAAATTATTCAACTACCCACTAAGCGTGGAGATTTGATGCCCGATCAAGCGGTACGCTATGTACCGTAACCCAAGCCCGTATAGGGAAAATAAGTTAAAAATATTTACCTGATGCAAGTATAATTCACAATAAGTAGAATGGCACGTAGCTTTTACTGTCTCTCCTAATCTGGAACGAAGGTTTAATATAACCTATTAGAATTCTAACGGGTCTTTTATTAAGCTTAAGCTTAGACCGGCTAGTTTCAAGATACGGTTCGTACGCACAATTAAGCGAAGACCGGATAGAATGTGATTCAGACCTGACAAGTTTGAAGACTTGTTTAATATGGGTTTATTATTCACATTCTGGATTTTGAGATAAAACCGATAAGGTTTGACCCGTTTCGGCTAATTTATGTAAACTTGTTACATAAACCGAGCCGAACGCGTAGTATGCGTAACGGGTATCCGTAAGAGCCATATACAGGTTTCCTAAGTCAATATGCTTCAAATATGTTGTAACATCAGTAGGATGTCTTTCGTTATGCCCCGAACTAATTTAAACGCAAACTATGCCCCGTAGGGGTAGTTTGGTCATTTTAAAGTTTGTAAAGGAGTTTAATTGTTTAACTGAGTTACAGGTCTGATGTAAACAGCAAACATACTCAATTTGATGAGTTTTAACAGTAGGCTAAAGCAAGTATGTGAAACTTATCATTTTTAACCAAACTAGGCCCCGTAGGGATATTTTGGTAATTTCACACAAGCCGACAAGCTCAAAACTGAAGTCTGAGTTTATCAACTTTTGCTTACTGTTAAAATATGATAATTTGCTTCTTATATCAGTAGGTATCAACCCGGGTATGTCCAATATGATTCTAAGACATACTATGCGTTAAAAACGCTAATTATGGCGATTAAAGGCCATTTCCGGGTTCTATACTTAAATCTGATATTTTTATATTTCCAGAAGGCTTAAAATAATTTATTAATCATATGTGATCAGTAGCAAAAGGTTTGGAGTCGTTTAGATAAGTAAAACTCATTTTATGGCCCGTAAGGGCAAAACCGACAATTACCGAATTAAGCCTACGACTATGAGTTATGCTCAGCCTAAAATTAATTAAAAATCTTTAAAATTCCCAAAATAATATATTACATCAGTGGGTAATTCGTTTGATACCAAAAAGTATGTTTAATTAGGCTATATGCTAATTACGCCATTTTATTAACATAAAGCACCGTAATTACGCTAATGAGCATAACTCTTAATCTACAAGTCAAACTGATGTCAAATTTTGCATACAAGTTTATATATCAATATTCAAGGTTTTTACATTTTCATAAATCATGTTTTAAGGTAATAAGGGCATAACGGTCAACGTATGAGCAATTAACGGAAATATGCATATTAATTGGATAACTAGTGAACCAAGGTGTATAATCACAGAGGGTTGTTCTAACATGTATCCTAGTCCAATTAAAGCTCTGAGGCATTTCTAAATTATGCCTAAATGGGTCAGAACTGAAAGTCAAAGTGAAAGTCAAACTATGCGACTTTCGGCTCCGAACCGGGTCTAAACATGAAATAGTCGGGTTGAACAGGTTTGGACACGTTATTACACTAATTACTAAGTTATAACAATGATCAAACAGGTTATATAGGTTCTAGATAGCTAATTATGCATAAATGACCTTTTAAGAATTCTGTTGACTTTTTAAGTATATGTTTGACCCGACTTTTTAACTAGTTAAAGTGGTGATCAGGGGAAACCCTTTTGGGGTTTTATTACCCACATAAATACCAACTTATAACTACTTTTAATTTGAGATTTGACTGAGCCATTATTGACTAATCTCGAAGTCAAACCGTAATTACGACGGTTTGACTTTTAGCTAATTAACTAAGCTAAACTCAAACAAGAAAGGATTAGAACACTTACAAGGGTCCTAAGCACGACTTATGATCAGTTGGGAGAGTTCCTTAGCTCCAGAAAGGCTCCAGATGATCAAATGAAGGTGTGAGAAAAATGGTGAACTTGGATGGCTATTTATAATGGTTCCACACACCATAAATCTTTGACAACTGAGTCTAGGAGTGCCCACAATCGATTGACATGTGTCCTAGGGGCTTAGGGGACGTTTTAGGGGCCAGGAGAAGTGGAAAAACGAGTTGAGGTCGCGAAAATACGCATTGGCAGACCACCAGCGTTTTTTTCGGAGCTGGGCACACCCTCGCGTAGCGCGAGGGTACCGTCGCGCAGCGCGACCCCCTAGCAGATCAGACTTGTTGATTTTGTTTGCGATTCAGCCCTTGTCCCTTCAAAACTCGAATGGTTACTGATTTATTGCACTTTAAACCTCCACAATTGATCTACTAAGGCCTTAAATCATATACCCACTTTGCCAAGTCCCCGGGTAACTTTATTTTCACCCGAAAAGTCCTAACTTTCGACGTTTACGCTTTAACGCTTCGCACACGAATTTGGTCATATCTTTCTCATACGTTAACGAAACTTTATGAAATTTAAATCGTGTATTCTCGTGAGCATAATTAATATTTACAAAGCTTCGGGTTTGTCAAAAGGTCACTCAGAGGTATAAATTAAACATGTTGACACATTTGGTCCCTGTAGTTTGAAATTACTCACATTTAGCTTCGTATGATCTATGATTTATTCGTTTGAAGGTATGAGCATCGTGTAGGGTTAATATACATTGTATTTATTCACAGTTGACACTTAGAATACGTATATTCACATACTTTCAACGTTTGTCAACTTTAGTCCTTCCATAACATTTCTTTCACACGTTTAAACTTTATGACACGTGTCAACCTATTATAGGACGTGAATTTCCGAGGTGTTACATCCTCACCCCCTTAAAATAAATCTCGACCCGAGATTTACTGAAATAAGTAAGGGTACTTTTCTTTCATCGTGGATTCAACCTCCCACGTGTATTCGGGACCTCTACGGGCATCCCATTTGACCTTTACAAAAGGTATATGCTTTCTTCGAAGCTTCCTTACCTGTCGATCTTCAATCGACAAAGGTTTTTCCACAAACGTTAAGCTCTTATCTATTTGCACATCTGTATGTGGCATGACATGTGAATCGTCAGCGGAACACTTCTTTAGATTGCAGATGTGGAACACATTGTGAATTCCACTGAGCTCTTCTGGTAAGTTCAACTTGTAGGCAACTGACCCGACACGTTCGATAACCTCGAAAGGTCCTATGTATCTCGGGCTTAGTTTGCCTTTCTTACCAAATCGCATCACCCCTTTCCATGGTGACACTTTAAGTAGGACTTTGTCACCTACTTCGAAGTGAAAGTCCTTACGACTTGGATCCGCGTAACTCTTCTGCCTATTTCGGGCAGCTTGGAGATTGTTACGAATCTGGACAATTTTGTCCGTTGTTTCGAACACGATCTCTGGTCCCGATAACTGGACTTCTCCAACTTCCGCCCAACAAACTGGCGATCTACACTTTCTACCGTATAATGCCTCAAAAGGCGCAGCCTTTATGCTGGTATGGTAGCTATTGTTGTAGGAGAATTCGATCAATGGTAGGTTTTTATCCCAGCTACCTTCCAATTCGATCGCACATGCACGTAGCATGTCTTCCAACGTTTGAATAGTACGCTCACTCTGACTGTCAGTCTGAGGATGGTAAGCCGTACTAAAGTTCAAACGTGTGCCCAAAGATTGCTGGAAGCTCTTCCAAAAATGTGATGTGTACCTAGTATCTCTATCAGAGATAATAGCTACAGGTATGCCGTGTAAGGCTACAATCTTATCAACGTATAACTGGGCTAACATATCAGAGCTATAAGTCTCCTTGATGGGTAAGAAATGAGCTGACTTAGTCAGTCGGTCAACTATAACCCATATCGTATCATTGCCTTTCCTCGTCTTGGGTAACTTGGTAATAAAATCCATAGTTACCATTTCCCACTTCCACGTAGGAAGTTCAGGCTGTTGTAGCAAACCTGACGGTTTCTGATGCTCGGCTTTGACTTGCGCACATGTCAAGCATTTTGCTACATGGGCGGCTACAGACTTTTTCAAGCCTATCCACCAATAATTTGCCTTCAAATCCTGGTACATCTTATCAGCTCCAGGATGAACGGAGTATTTGGAACTATGGGCTTCTTGGAGGATGACATCACGAAGTCCTCCAAAAATCGGAACCCATATTCGTCCGTTTAACCGTAAAATTCCGTCCTTGCTAAGAGTTAACTGCTCCTCAGTCACTCCTAACTTTTCATTTGGATAGTTAGCTTCCAACACAGCTTCCTTCTGTGCAGCTAACACCCTTTCTATCAAACTGTTCTTTATCTCCATACGCTTGGCGTTAATTCGAATGGGTTTAACCCTTTCCTTTCTGCTCAAGGCGTTAGCGACTACATTCGCTTTGCCGGGATGATACTTGATTTCACAATCATAGTCATTCAAGGTTTCCATCCAACGGCGTTGCCTCATGTTTAATTCTTTCTGATTAAACAGATGCTGGAGGCTCTTGTGATCAGAAAAGATCACAAACTTGATTCCATAAAGATAATGCCTCCACAGTTTTAGTGCGAACACAACGGCACCCAATTCCAAGTCATGGGTGGTGTAATTCTTTTCGTGCACCTTTAACTGTCGTGATGCATAGGCAATTACCTTGCCTTTCTGCATAAGCACACACCCCATGCCAGTGTGTGATGCATCACAATAAACTACAAATTCTTCAGCGCCTTCAGGTAAGGTAAGCACAGGAGCGTTGCTCAACTTTTGTTTCAAAACATCGAAGGACTCTTGCTGCTTAGGACCCCAAACGAACTTTACTTTCTTCTTGGTTAAGGAAGTTAGGGGTGCAGCAATCCTTGAAAAATTTTCAATGAAGCGTCTGTAATATCCTGCTAATCCCAGGAAGCTACGAATCTCCGTAGGTGTCTTTGGCTCTTGCCAATTCATAACAGCTTCAACTTTAGCGGGATCCACCTGGATACCACGCTCACTGACCACGTGTCCAAGAAACTGGACTTCTCGTAACCAAAATTCACACTTAGAGAATTTGGCATAGAGCTTCTCCCGATGTAGGAGTTTGAGAATACAACGTAGGTGTTTCTCATGGTCAGCTTGATTTTTAGAATAAATAAGGATGTCATCGATGAAAACGATAACAAATTTATCTAAGTAAGGTTTGCAGACGCGATTCATGAGATCCATGAACGCGGCTGGTGCATTAGTGAGCCCAAAAGGCATCACTAGGAACTCGTAGTGACCGTAACGAGTCCTAAATGCAGTCTTGTGAACGTCTTCGTCCTTAACCTTCAACTGATGGTAGCCTGACCTCAGATCAATCTTTGAGAAGTAACTTGCCCCTTGAAGCTGATCGAACAAATCGTCGATCCTGGGCAATGGATATCTATTCTTGATCGTGACTTTATTAAGCTCGCGATAGTCGATGCACAGACGCATCGACCCATCCTTCTTCTTGACAAACAGGATTGGCGCTCCCCAAGGAGATGAACTAGGTCGAATGAAACCCTTAGCCAGCAATTCATCTAGCTGCGTCCGCAACTCCTTCATTTCTGTGGGTGCCAATCTGTATGGAGCTCTAGCAACAGGTGCTGCTCCGGGGATGATATCGATCCTGAACTCGACTTGTCTATCTGGTGGTAAACCAGGTAGATCTTCAGGAAACACTTCTGGGTATTCCGAGATGACAGGGATGTCTTCTAACTTTGGTTTGGGCTCATCAATAATCACCTGTGCCATGTAGATAACACACCCCTTCTTCAAACACTTGGAAGCCTTGAGCATAGTCACGTGCTCAGGTAGTCCATACTGGGTATCTCCCCGAATGGTAAGTGACTCACCAGACAGAGTCTTTATCACTACTTGCTTCATGTTACAGACGATTTGGGCCTGGTTATGAGATAACCAGTCCATACCCAGAACTATGTCAAAACCAGCTAGTTTAAAGGGAAGTAGAGATAGAGGAAAAGAATGGTTCTTAATGGATATAACACATCCATCTAACACAGTAGAGACGGTTTCAATGGTACCATCTGCTAACTCTACCTCATAATTCACTTTTAGGGTTTTGACAGGTAATTTCAACAATTCACAAAATTTATGATCTACGAAGGACTTATCTGCGCCTGAATCAAAAAGTACTCTTGCAAAGACATCATTTACAAGGAAAGTACCTGTTATGACGTTATCATCCTGCACAGCCTCCTTCGCATCCATCCTGAAGACTCTGGCATTAGTCTTCTTAGCCTCCTCAGGCTTCTTGTTGTACTTAGGGCAGTTAGTCTTTATGTGGCCCTTTTCGTTGCAACGGTAGCACGTTGCATCTTTCATCTTCTTGCAATCCAAGGTTTTGTGTTCCTTGGACTTGCACAAACCACAAGCAAAAGACCTTGACTCGTTATTCGAGTTTGATTCGAGTCTGCACTTTCCAAAGTGCTGTTTCTTGCAAGTTTTGCATGTGGGCTTCTCTCCAGGACGATGCCCCTCTTTCTTCGAATCCGATCCCTTCTTGTGATCACCGCTCCCACGGTGCTTCTTGTTCGACTTACGCGAACCATCATCTTCATGCTTCCTCTTCTCGGCCGCCTTATTCCTCTGCGATCTCTGCCGGACCGCATCAAGAGTGAGGGATAAGGAAAGGTCAGTTACAGACCTGAAGGTAACTGGCCGAGAAGCCTTTACACTGGACTTGATCTCGGGTTCCAAACCACCAATAAAGCGAGCGATTCTTTTGGGCTCCGGGGTTACCAGGTAGGGAACCAGCCGTGACAGTGTATTGAAGCTCGTCAAATAAGCTTGACAATCGAGGTTCTTCATCACCAAGGATAGAAAGTCATATTCTATCTTTTCCACCTCGTGTTGAGGGCAGAAATTATCTTTGATCAGGGCAATGAATTGATCCCACGTCATACTATACAACGGGATCTTTCCGGAGGCCTCCATCAGAGATCTCCACCATGCCAACGCCTCACCTTTGAAGGACTGTGAGACAAATTTAACCACATCACCTTCAGCACATCCGCTGATGTCCACGACCGTGTCCATCTCATCGAGCCACGTCATACAGTCGACGGCTCCTTTCTCCCCCGTAAAATCCCTGGGTTTACAAGACACAAAGTACTTATATGTGCAACCCTTGTTGCGGGGTCCTTGATGCAGTACTAATTGCTGAGATGGATTACTTTGGTGGTTGGTGGACTGGCGATCATCATCGTTTTTCTTTGGTCCATCCTTTTTGGGAGGAGGCTTGTTATGAGCCTCAGAATGTGTCCTTGGCTTTGACTGTGACGCAGAGTGGGTCCTACTCCGAGTACCAATGTATTCCTCATATTGTCTATCCAAAGCTTGTGTGATAGCTCCGTCTATGATTGCTTTTAGTTCAGCACCCGTTAATGTAATCTGGGCGTTCTCATTCGGCTCCACAGGATGGCTATTGCCTTCATTGGAGTCAGCCATTTGTATTGAACTGTTGCAGAAAACAAGGTCAATATTTTATTTGGGATTTTTATTATGGAATTACCCCTTAGGGTAATTTGTTAACCATGGTAAACAGAGACCATATTTGGTTAACTTATTAATTGTATTAATTTAGGATTTCAATTAAAATTTATCCTAAACATAAAACAATAACAATATATATTAGCACATAAGGCTTGGTCTCATGGACTATTTCATAAACCATGATTTCAGAGAATCAAGTCTTTTAAGGTTTGAACCTAGTTCATTACCTTTATTAGACAGGGAGTCATAGCTACCACTGTCTTTTGGCTCATGTAGAAATGAGCAAGGCCCGTAGGCACTATATTACCACGTATGGTTAAATATGATCATCTTAATTGATGATGTAGATCCAGGATTCAGAGATCATTAAACTGGATTAGGAATCTTCTAAAGAATCCTTATTCATTTAAGAATGACATGTGATTTTTAACGAATCACTTCTGCCGGAGTGTTAACATGTTTTAGATGTTAACAGGGATTTGAATCTTTTAAACCGGTCTTACCATTTTGGCCCGATCTTATATTTGACACGAGGCTAGGTTTCACACTTAAAGATTCTTAATTAAATAATTACTTAGGCAGGTTAAAAGGAATGATTTTAATTTATTTATTTCATTTATAAGTTATTTATGCACAAATGGCAAACATGAAATTTATAAAAATAACACTCCATTAATTTATCACTATATTACATATCGCCCTAAACGGGTCTTTTACACATGAAATTTGCCCACGCAGGAGCTAAAACATACCAACATGCCCACGCAGGGGTCTTACAGAAGACATGCCCACGTAGGGGTCTTACAGAAAGACACAAGTCCTCGTAGGGACTAACACACCAACAATTGTCCACGTAGGGACTTAAACAAACATAAGTCCACGCAGGGACTAAACATACAACATACCCTCGTAGGGGTTTATGGAAAGATAGACCTACTCAGGGGTCAATACACACAAACAAACATACACACCCACGTAGGGGCTTAACAACCAAATATGCCCACGCAGGGGCTCAACAACAGCTGGGAGGATTTAATAATCCTTCTTGTTCTTTCCCTTGAGCAGTCCTATTAATCCCTGGAAGAAGGTCTGCTTCTCTTGGCGGTCGCGGCGAGCTTCCCGCTCAACCTGATTCAATCTATGTAGAATTTCCTCCCGTTCTGGGGGAGACATTCGTGGCGGCTGCGACTGCGTTCTAATGATAGGCCTGGGAGGTATTGGGTACCCCTGATTTGGGTAGCTTACCCCCCCATGGATCTCCATAGGGTCCTTGGGCATTGAGGGCGTTATAATTTGCTGCTTCCATATAAGGATCTGCCTCAGCGTATCCGTAGTTGTGGTAAGCTGGTGGCTCAAACGGGTTGTAAGTACTTGGACCCGTGTACGCTGGTATTGGGTTTTCAAAACCCATGGGCGGTGGCTGTTGAAAAACTGGCTGCGAAGGCCCACCCATTTGTGGGTCCTCATAGTGCGGTGGGTAGTGACTAGCACTAGACTGACGTGGGGAATCGAAAGTGAAGCCCCCCGGTCGCACCGATATGCGTGCACCGGTTCTTCTACGCCTTGGCGGTTGAGGAGGTGCCGGTTGCACTGGTGGCGGTGGAGGTGGTGGCGTAACTGCCACAAACCGATGATCCTCTGATGAATCTTGATGATGCGGCTGTGGTTGTGGCTCCTGTTGCTGATGAGACGGTTGCTGCTGGTGCTGTCCATGTGATGACGAGTGGTGTGATGGTGTATAGTACCACTGGTGTTGATCGAACAGGGCTTGAAAACTATCTGGACCACCGTAGGGCGATCCGTGGAAGGACGATCCATCCGAAATTTCGATGGGGTGGTTCGGAGTACCACTCGCTGGCATGACGGGGTCCGTATCCTCGTCCATATCGTCCGCGTGATCTCCGGAAAAGTGGTCCTCTGGACCCAGTGGGTTAAAACCCACGGGTTCCGGTATGAATCCTACCGGGTTAAACTGTCCCCGAAAAATAGGTGTAGGGTCTCCATATGAATGATGAGATAGTGATCTCTGCAGCGGTACGTATGAGGGTTGTGGATTGTTCGGCTCGTAAGGGTTAAGAGCGGGCGGGGTCGAACTATGCGAAACCGACCGCCTGGCCGGCTCGAACTGGTTTCTTCTATTCTCCCGAGGGTCGTCACTCTCGGTGTTTGATGGAGCTCGTCTTCGTGAAGATCCAGCTTCATGATCGTTGGGGGCTGTAGCTAACCCCTTTCCTCGTCCTCTTCCTCGTGTTCGGAAGAATCTAGGAGGCATCTTTGTTATTCCTGTCAATAAAGCATGAGATAACAATAACAAAAATATAAAATTTAAAGGACAAAACAAATACCGAAAAGGTGGAATTTGTCCTAGGTTATAAGTCTAGACTCAAAAGTTTAGATATGTGCAATTGTGTAACTGAGATTAAACACAAAAGGCTAGTGTTTAATTCACTCAGTGTTGGCTCTGATACCAACCTGTCACACCCCGATTTCCACGTGTCACCGGTGGGCCCGGTGGGGGAGTATCGTGACGTAGTTGGCAACGTAATAGTCAAACAACACAATATAATAATGCACAGCGGAAGCAATTGAAAATATAATACATCCGAATTTATTTATTGTAAACAAAGTCACAATATCCGGTGTTTATCCACAGAACGGATCGAAACAAAATAACATTTAGTTGTTCAACAGACTTCTGGCATCCTAAGCTTGCGAGACTTTTATTGATGCTTAGGAGACAATCCAGCCAATTACGTTTAGTACCTGCATTCAGTCTTTTTGGGAAAATACGTCAGTTTACACTGGTAAATACATTCAACCGACTCATTTTGGAAAATGATTGAAAATTTGTTTGGATGCACGTGGCATAAATCATTTTATTTAACTTGGGAGAATTATTTTAATAATATAATAATCTTGTGAACGATTTACATGTTACTTATGCGTTCAGTAGCCCGGAACGTATCCGGGTTAAAGATCAATAGACACACCACTTTAAGTGAGTTATACACGGGAGTACGCCTACACCCCGTGCTCAGGTCGTGGCCATCTCGTAAGATGATGCCAGGGATATCCGGGACATGGTCATTAACCCCCCAAAGGCTGTAAAGTAAACACATCTGTTTAAAACGAGCCGATCAAATTATTCAACTACCCACTAAGCGTGGAGATTTGATGCCCGATCAAGCGGTACGCTATGTACCGTAACCCAAGCCCGTATAGGGAAAATAAGTTAAAAGTATTTACCTGATGCAAGTATAATTCACAATAAGTAGAATGGCACGTAGCTTTTACTGTCTCTCCTAATCTGGAACGAAGGTTTAATATAACCTATTAGAATTCTAACGGGTCTTTTATTAAGCTTAAGCTTAGACCGGCTAGTTTCAAGATACGGTTCGTACGCACAATTAAGCGAAGACCGGATAGAATGTGATTCAGACCTGACAAGTTTGAAGACTTGTTTAATATGGGTTTATTATTCACATTCTGGATTTTGAGATAAAACCGATAAGGTTTGACCCGTTTCGGCTAATTTATGTAAACTTGTTACATAAACCGAGCCGAACGCGTAGTATGCGTAACGGGTATCCGTAAGAGCCATATACAGGTTTCCTAAGTCAATATGCTTCAAATATGTTGTAACATCAGTAGGATGTCTTTCGTTATGCCCCGAACTAATTTAAACGCAAACTATGCCCCGTAGGGGTAGTTTGGTCATTTTAAAGTTTGTAAAGGAGTTTAATTGTTTAACTGAGTTACAGGTCTGATGTAAACAGCAAACATACTCAATTTGATGAGTTTTAACAGTAGGCTAAAGCAAGTATGTGAAACTTATCATTTTTAACCAAACTAGGCCCCGTAGGGATATTTTGGTAATTTCACACAAGCCGACAAGCTCAAAACTGAAGTCTGAGTTTATCAACTTTTGCTTACTGTTAAAATATGATAATTTGCTTCTTATATCAGTAGGTATCAACCCGGGTATGTCCAATATGATTCTAAGACATACTATGCGTTAAAAACGCTAATTATGGCGATTAAAGGCCATTTCCGGGTTCTATACTTAAATCTGATATTTTTATATTTCCAGAAGGCTTAAAATAATTTATTAATCATATGTGATCAGTAGCAAAAGGTTTGGAGTCGTTTAGATAAGTAAAACTCATTTTATGGCCCGTAAGGGCAAAACCGACAATTACCGAATTAAGCCTACGACTATGAGTTATGCTCAGCCTAAAATTAATTAAAAATCTTTAAAATTCCCAAAATAATATATTACATCAGTGGGTAATTCGTTTGATACCAAAAAGTATGTTTAATTAGGCTATATGCTAATTACGCCATTTTATTAACATAAAGCACCGTAATTACGCTAATGAGCATAACTCTTAATCTACAAGTCAAACTGATGTCAAATTTTGCATACAAGTTTATATATCAATATTCAAGGTTTTTACATTTTCATAAATCATGTTTTAAGGTAATAAGGGCATAACGGTCAACGTATGAGTAATTAACGGAAATATGCATATTAATTGGATAACTAGTGAACCAAGGTGTATAATCACAGAGGGTTGTTCTAACATGTATCCTAGTCCAATTAAAGCTCTGAGGCATTTCTAAATTATGCCTAAACGGGTCAGAACTGAAAGTCAAAGTGAAAGTCAAACTATGCGACTTTCGGCTCCGAACCGGGTCTAAACATGAAATAGTCGGGTTGAACAGGTTTGGACACGTTATTACACTAATTACTAAGTTATAACAATGATCAAACAGGTTATATAGGTTCTAGATAACTAATTATGCATAAATGACCTTTTAAGAATTCTGTTGACTTTTTAAGTATATGTTTGACCCGACTTTTTAACTAGTTAAAGTGGTGATCAGGGGAAACCCTTTTGGGGTTTTATTACCCACATAAATACCAACTTATAACTACTTTTAATTCGAGATTTGACTGAGCCATTATTGACTAATCTCGAAGTCAAACCGTAATTACGACGGTTTGACTTTTAGCTAATTAACTAAGCTAAACTCAAACAAGAAAGGATTAGAACACTTACAAGGGTCCTAAGCACGACTTATGATCAGTTGGGAGAGTTCCTTAGCTCCAGAAAGGCTCCAGATGATCAAATGAAGGTGTGAGAAAAATGGTGAACTTGGATGGCTATTTATAATGGTTCCACACACCATAAATCTTTGACAACTGAGTCTAGGAGTGCCCACAATCGATTGACATGTGTCCTAGGGGCTTAGGGGACGTTTTAGGGGCCAGGAGAAGTGGAAAAACGAGTTGAGGTCGCGAAAATACGCATTGGCAGACCACCAGCGTTTTTTTCGGAGCTGGGCACACCCTCGCGTAGCGCGAGGGTACCGTCGCGCAGCGCGACCCCCTAGCAGATCAGACTTGTTGATTTTGTTTGCGATTCAGCCCTTGTCCCTTCAAAACTCGAATGGTTACTGATTTATTACACTTTAAACCTCCACAATTGATCTACTAAGGCCTTAAATCATATACCCACTTTGCCAAGTCCCCGGGTAACTTTATTTTCACCCGAAAAGTCCTAACTTTCGACGTTTACGCTTTAACGCTTCGCACACGAATTTGGTCATATCTTTCTCATACGTTAACGAAACTTTATGAAATTTAAATCGTGTATTCTCGTGAGCATAATTAATATTTACAAAGCTTCGGGTTTGTCAAAAGGTCACTCAGAGGTATAAATTAAACATGTTGACACATTTGGTCCCTGTAGTTTGAAATTACTCACATTTAGCTTCGTATGATCTATGATTTATTCGTTTGAAGGTATGAGCATCGTGTAGGGTTAATATACATTGTATTTATTCACAGTTGACACTTAGAATACGTATATTCACATACTTTCAACGTTTGTCAACTTTAGTCCTTCCATAACATTTCTTTCACACGTTTAAACTTTATGACACGTGTCAACCTATTATAGGACGTGAATTTCCGAGGTGTTACACAAGTTTAACATAAAAACCCGTTTACAGATTCATAACACCACATAGACATGGCCTCGGAATTAATGAATTTGATTAATTATTAGGGATAGTTTTTAAGATTCACCATACAACCTAATAATCCATTTATTTATATCAACTACCCACCAATTTACCAACCCGCTAACGATGCAAGTATATCGCCAATACGCTTGATAAACGACAAATAATTCAAATATAAAAAACGTTTACCAAGAATTCAACACAAGTGGTCAAGCTTTACCAGTTAAAAAGAATCCGCAAACAAAGTTTAATGAAAAACAAAGTAATCGTTCATCCGGGCAGAAGCCACAAGCAAAAAGATAAAGGTAATGCCCTCCAAGTTTCAGATTCTAGGTTTACACAAAACTCAATTTAATCATTAATTGGACACACATAGACATGGTGCTGAAAAGTCGGTTAATTTAAGTGGTAATCAAAAATATGTCTTTGTCATCAGATCTTTTACAGTTCAATTACCCTATTTACTAGTGTGAGTCAACCTACTCTATGTCACCCAACGAGCTACAAAGTTTTGTCATCAACCGAGCAAGTTGTAAAGTAAGAACTCAAAACACATAAAAATAGTTCGAAGAAACCAACACATCAAATTGTTTAACAACGTTGTCAATGTCAAAAACAAATCCAATCATGAATAAAATTAAGAAAAGTATCAAACCCTATGAACCGTACGCTTGAAGAAAAAATCACCTAAACAATCATGCCTTGAACCGTACACAGCCGCCAAAAGGCGGCTGCCTTCCGTGCGCCACTCCTGTTGCTAAACACAGCCGTCCAATCCTCTCCTCCTCCTCCAAAAGTTCCACCGACTTCCCTTTATGTGTTTCTCCTCGACTTGCTAATTGTTGTTGTCACATGAAGCCCATTCCAAGACGTTGGCCCAATTAATTTAATTGATAATTCTCCTAGTTTATCCATAAGAGCCTTCAATTTATTAACAGGCCTTATGAATATTCCATTCATAAACCATATTTGACTTTACTTTAACTTATATATAAAATATTCATTTGTTGATGGCACTCTTTTGTAGTATTCATAAATGGTTCCTCCCACGGGTTCCACAAGATCATGACTGCTCAGGTGGGTCGCGGACGAGCTCCAAGCCATGTGCGCGTGTCGTGAACCTTGTCCATGTTGATTCTTTTCAGTTTCAAGTCTCGTGTTTGCTTGTTGAACCCGCTTTTCACTCGCTTAATCTCGTTTACTTCTGTTTAATGCCTATTATAACAAAATCATCAACACGTGATAAGTATCAAACACATACGGATTTAATATATTTAACATGTTAAATTTCGACACAAACTAATATAAATTACTACTTATTTTGACCCAACATCAATTTGGTAAGCCTATATGATAAAAATGAATTTAAATGATCAAACATATCAAGAAAGACGTGCGTAGTAGGGTTGAGAATGGCATTATACACAGTATAAAGCAATATATTTTAAATGGTCCTTAACTCCTTATGGGTCAAAATACAGTTTAAGATATTAAACTTCTGTTCTAAGTATTTGCTAGAGATCTTCCATTGACAAAGAGTCCCCAAAAACGGCTAGATGCGGACTTAGCCGTGTCAGGTGTCTGTTGGTAATCGGCCGGTGATATAGCCGTTTTTTTAGTTATGGTATCTTTTTTTGGAAGGCAAATTTCATTCATAACAAACACCACAACAATAAACACACAAACATACATCACCAAAACTCTCAAACCCAGTTAATTACTAAAAGTTACATTTTAAAAATTAAAGGTGCACCATTGTTCCCATTCCACCTTCAAGTTCTTCGCTCGGTGTTTTATCCACAAGTAGGCCATGGATTTGATCTCACCCAACAGCTGATCTGGTTCGACCCGTTTGCCTGAGAAGATTAATGCATTCCGGCTTCTCCAAATCACTCAACATGTTATCAATATTACTGCATAGATCACCTTTTGTTTAGCCCTGCTCGTGCTCGAATTTTTGTGCATGATTAAGAGATCTTTAAAAGTGAACGCGAAGATCGGTGGGATATTACACAAGTCCCCTATTTTGCACCATATCAAGGCAGCAGTATAGCAGGAAGTGAACAGGTGAGCTGCCGTTTTATCACACCCCCCACACAAACGGCATGTTGTGGAGCCGTGGAGAATCTTTCTTTTGTGTAAAGCCACCAAGGTTGGCAGCCGCTCTTGTTCAGCACGCTAACCAAACACATTTATTTTCTTTGGAACCCAATTGCACCAAGTAAACGGAAAATACGGTACAGTGTAGGCGTTTAGTATTCTTTTGCACACTGAACCATGAATAAACCTGATGCATCAGCCTCCCACACCCATTTATCTGGACCTCCGTTCAGTGTCATACCCATTAGCTCATTACTAAGAGCTAGTAACTCGCTAGTTTCCGATCCAGTAGCCAGATTCCTTCTCCATTCACCTAACCAGCCTAAGGATGTGAATCTATTAGCCACAGTGACACCTTTTTCGGCTTCTAAAGCAAACAGATTGTTACGAACTTAATCGTTAACCAATTGATCCAAGAAAAAAGGTAGAAGCTTGAGAGAATTGATAGAATTTTGGAAGAGATTCAACTTATCATTTTTCATTCATAATCAAACACTAACACATATGCCTTTTTATAGGCTTAATTACAAACTGAATTAATAAAACATGGACTAAATGGTTAAACCCCACTAACCCTATTACTTAGACACTTGCAAAAGTAAACAAACAAAACATGAACTATAATGGAAATCGTGGCTTGCATGAACATGGAGTAGTGGGCACATATCACAGATCTGGGAAACGGTTCATTAGTGGCCCATCGGCTAACCAATTATCGACCCAAAAGCGAACAGAATTCCCGATGATACCTTTAATATGCTTTTTGACCACCATGTAATAATCGATTAATATGAAACCTTTAATATGCTTTTTGACCAGCATGTAATAATCGATTAGTGGCCCATCGGCTAACCATATTAATATGCTTTAATATGATACCTTTAATATGCTTTTAGTTATGGTATCTATTAGTAATAATTAGGGGTGGTAACAAAAACCCAATCATGACATTTTAGGTTATTTGGGTCTCTTTAAAAATGGAAATAAGTTAGAATGGGCTGGGGATTTAGTCAAGATGGGTTGGGATGTGTTTTAAAATACCCATCTAAATTTTAACATAGGTCAGGATAGGTTTTTACTCTCGAACCCTAAAACACGCATCAGACTTCATGGGAACGGTGTGTGACTTGTGTCGCTTTTGAATCCCCTTCGTGGAATGTTGCTATGACCACACACATGCTATTCATCTTATATGGGCTACTTTACTAAGTTTTGTATAAAAGCCTCAAATTTTATCTCATGACTATGAGACTACTTTCTAAAAAAGACTTTAGTACTTTTATTTTAATGGGGGACAAATCATCTCATTAATAGCTGTTTTCGTTAAGGCATTGCTTTTAATTTGTTTCATTGGCACATGTTTTCGATATGGTTTTGGAACATCCAAAGAAGACAAAACTGATGTAACGTTTCTATCTATGGATAAGGGATAGTAATGATTTTTCTGTTTTTATGGGCTTTATTATTGTGACATTTGGTATCAGTGATCTGGTGGTAGTAATGCTAAGTTTACAGATTGTGCACCCTTATGTGTTAAGAGTGCTTGTAGTGGGGCGTTTTTTTTTTTTTTAAATTGAAAAAAAAAACGCCCCAAAACGCCCCCCACCCCATTACGCCCGGCGTTGTTGGGCGTTTTTTTTGGAAAATTTGCATGTGAGCGTGTTTATTAAAACGCTGAAGTTGTTTGGGGTATTGTGCAAGTGGCCAATGAGATTTTTGCATGTGGCAATGGGACTGTTTGCTTTTTTGACTAGCCAATCAGCAGTAACTTTTGCTTTTTTAATTTTTTTTTGTTTAATGATTGGAAGGGGCATTATTGGAATAATGCCCCACTACACCACTTTTTGCTATAATGACCCATGCTGACTGGGATGACACGTGTCGGATAATGCCCCATGGTGGGGGCATTATAAGTTGTTACCACTACACATGGTCTAATTAATATACAAGTCTTGTTTGATGATGCTTTTTTTTAATTTAGACATGATTTACACAAGTCACTTCCTCAACCGGTATTCGGTTTTGAAAAATAGACGCGATAGGAGAATGAGGACCGGGGTGATCAAAACCAACAAACCGGATAGTTGGTTTCGATTATTATCAAACGAGCCAAAGCATGGTACAAATTTAATTTAAATTACTTAACAAAACAAAGATGCAAATGATATTCCTCAACTGCAAGTCCCTGAAGTTTTCAACTTTTAGTTTTAGCCATTAACTTGTATGTTGTTTTATATTTTACTTGTCACTTAAATGTCTCTTTGGCCCATTTGTCCAGCAGCAAAGATCTAATAACTTATATGTTTTTTTATTTTTTTTTTCGAATTTTTTTTTTTCTGATTTTTTTATTTTTTTGATTTTTTTTAGTTTTTCTGATTTTTTACATTTTTTTTTATTTTTTATTTTTTATTTTTAAATTTTTTTAATTTTTTTGCTTTTTTAAATTTTATTTATTTATTTATATTTCTAGCCTACCATGCCCAAAATCCATCTTGACAAAAACTCATCTTGACCTAAACTCATTCTTACCTATTTTTTTAATAAAACCTTCATAACCCATACTCATCCTAACCCATTACCCAAACCTGCTCAACCCACACATTTTGCCACCCCTAGTAATAATCGATGGATTATCGATGGTCTTTTAACTTTCCTTTTCCTTTATCCCCTTTTATTGGGTTTCATTGCTTTTTGTCGGTAGTTAAAAACGGATCTCGTCCGTCAGTGAATTCTCATTAATGATGCTCATTTACGTAGTAGCTTAAGATAACCATTAGTCAGTGAATTCTCATTAATGATACTCATTTACGTAGTAGCTTAAGGCCACTTGGTATACTCTAACATACATATGTGTTAATCCTAGTTGGCATTCGTTAACACTTGTTATACCGCTCCTGAAGGGTGTTAAGAGACATTAAAAGCTTCACATGTTAAGAAGTTAACTAGGAGAGAGAGGAAGGGAATCAAGCATTGCAAAATTTATACACACAACATGCTATATATATGTGTGTATATATATATGTGTGTGTGTGTGTATGTATTTTAATTAATTTAAGGGAAGTTAATGAGGGTTAAACCATTTCTTTGTTGTGAGGTGAAGTGAAAGAGCGTCAAGTAGGTGATGTGGTGTAGTTAAGGGGCGTGAAAGTATACATCATAGCCTAAGGAAACCGTTATCTAAAGTGAATTCTCATTAATGATACGCATTTAGGTAGTAGCTTAAGAAAACCATTATCTAAAAGCGTTGGTTTAGACCTTAGACCAAGCCAACATGCATACTATGAATGTTCCAAACTTTCAGTTAATTAGTGGTTATTAAAATAAACAAATGTGTATACATGTCTAAAAAGACTTAATTTTCATTCACTACTTTTTTTCTGCAAATAATGTTTTTTTTTTTAAATTAACTTATTGAATTTTAAGTTTTTTTTTTTTTTTTTTTTTTTGTGCATAAATACTACCATCACTTTATAGCAATAAAGCCTAGGAACACTGTACTCGGTATGAAAATAATGATGGTAATGAAGACTGAAGACACACTTGTATGGTAGTGAAGACTGAAGACACTCTTGTTTGTATATATTTGTTTTTCATTGTTAAAATTTGCATTCAGGATTTAAAAAACAAGAGTAAAACCATTCTGGACAGAAGACTAGATCTTCACATGCCTCTTACTTTTCTTTTTTCTTTTTTTTTTTTACAACTCACAATGGAGTCAGAAGGATAAAAGTATCCGTTAAGATCGTTAAATTTGACCAACCTAATACAAAATCTTGATATTAATTTTTTATTTTTATTCCTTAAAAGTTAAAACAAATTAAACCCGAATAATTATGATGGGAAAAGATCAAATAGGAAGTTTATTTTGGCTAGGAAGTGTAGGAAACAATAGGATTAGGACATGTGTCAACATTTAAAATAAAGAAAAAGGGTATTTTAGTCAATCCAACCCTTTCTTCTTCCTTTTCAAAACCCAGTAACTTCAAAACCCACCATTTTCAAAACCCACCATCTTCAACCATTTCTTCACTTTCTATCTCAATAATCACTACATTATAGTGCGATTTTCATCACCAATCAATGATTCAAACACCCGATCAACGTGTTCTTCAGCTTTTTTGAAGAAAACCCAGTTTAATTTCATACAAAATCTCATTTTTCCGGTGATTTTGAAGATAATCACTCAATCCGTTCGATTCGAGCACTGATAAGTGTTTCAATCATTCAAAAATCGTCAATTGTTGAAGAAATCACTTCGATCCATGTAAGAAATTCTTTAATTTCATTTTTACGATATGGGTTTTTGATTTAGTCATTGCGTTTTACGATCTTGGCGGGAGTCCGGGGGTAGCGCCCCTGGTGGGTCCAAGGGGCAGAGCCCCTGGCTGGGGTTGAGCTGGGGAAATTTTTTTTTTCGATTAAATTGCTGTAATAAAAATGCATCAGAAAAATTAATTTTCTGTAAATTGCCTCTGGAAACTGCATTGGTCCAGATAGTTCACGGCACAGACAATTCACAGCACAGACAAAACTATTGTCATGGTTCAATGCGTTTTAGAAAGAACACTTTCTTTAGTGTTTTTAGGCAATTGCGTTTTAGAACTAAAACATTTTTATGTGTTTTATGGCCATTGCGTTTTAGAAAAACACATTCTTGAAGTGTTTTTGGTACATTGTGTTTTAGGTAAAACATTTTTTTAGGTGTTTTCAGTCCATTGCCTTTTACAGAGAACACTTTCTTTTGTTTTTTAGGCAATTGCGTTTTAGAATGATTCATTTTTAAGTGTTTTCTGGTCATTGCGTTTTACAAATAAGACATTTCTTTGTGTTTTTTGTGCATTGCGTTTTAGGTAAAACATTTTTTTATGTGTTTTCAGTCCATTGCGTTTTAGAAAACAGACATTTTAAGTGTTTTCTGACCATTGCGTTTTAGAAATAAGACATTTGTTTGTGTTTTTGTTGCATTGCATTTTAGGTAAAACACATTTTTATGTGTTTTTAGTTCATTGCGTTTTAGAAAGTACATTTTCTTTTGAGTTTTTAGGCTATTGCGTTTTAGAAATAAGACATTTGTTTGTGTTTTCTGGCCATTGCGTTTTACAAATAAGTCATTTATTTGTGTTTTTTGTGCATTGCGTTTTAGAAAAATGTCATTTTTAGGGTTTTTTTTCATTGCGTTTTACGTAACTAGGGGGTTTTTCTATTGCGTTTTACGCAACTGAGTTTTAATTTTTTTTAAATATAGCAATAGTATACTCGTTTTAAAGATAAAAAAACGCTCGTTTTTTTTGTGCAATTTTTATAAAAAAATAATGTCGTATGAAAGAGTTATTAACGTTTAAAAAATGGGGGAGAATTGGAGGGGAGAGAAACTATTGGCTTGGATTGAGTAGAATGCCCCTAAACAAACTCACGTGCCTCTTTTCTTCCCTTCAATTTCCCTGATTTAATCTTAGCCCTTGATTAACTAAATGAATGGTTAAGATCACTTCCTAGCCTTCCTAGCCAAATAAACTTCCTATTGTATCTCCACTCTAATTATGATTGTTAAAAGTCAAAACAAACCCGAATAATGTGAAATCCAGTTAGACCACCCGTAATGGGCGTGGAATGCCCCCAAAGCCCCACAATGCCCACCACACTGCCCCTGGGCGTTTTTTGCCTTTTTTTAATGGCGTTTTCTTTTTCACACCTGAGATGATTGTGAATGGCCAAAAGGATCCTCCCACATCTATTTTGAACTCTTTTTATATTTATTTAAAAAATAATTGAACAAAATTGAATAATAATTTAAGGGTTATGAATGGGACTTGAACCACTACACCTTTTTTGGATGAAAAATGCCCTTGATGGCGTGGAGTGGCATCCACATGACAGAAAACGCTCTTAAGAGGCTTGAACCACTACACATGGTCTTAGAAACTCAAACAACACCTAGTATAACACCCTTTATAGTAGGCTGTATACAGCCAGTATGATATGTCGAAAACGTTATATGGCTCGTATAACTAGCCTGTAGTGTATAAATGGCGAGTTAATTAGTTTATACGACCCACATGATATGACACAAATATTTTTCGACCCAATTTGTATAACTAGTGGGTAGTGTATGAGTATGAATGGTGTGTTGGTTCATACGGCCAATATAATATGACGAAAATGTTATACGACCCGCATAGCTAATCAATAGTGTATGAATATCGTTTAATGCAAGAGATTATATTGTAATGTCGTTTTTATATTTCTTTCGACATTCCCAGCTTCTTGTTGCCCCAATGTTCCTATTTTGTTTTAATTAATAAAATAGCCTCCGTTAAAAAAAAGTGGTGGTCTAATCGTCTATACAACGAATATGATACGAAGAAAATGTTATACAACCAATACTGTATGAATTGTGTGTTAGTCTATACGACATAATGTTATACAGTATGAATTGTGTGTTAGTCTATACGACGTGTATGAATTGTGTGTTAGTCTCTACGACGTATCAAAATGTTATACAACCAATAGTGTGTTAGTCCATACGACGTGTATAAATTGTGTGTTAGTCTCTACGACGTATCAAAATGTTATACAACCAATATAACCAACCAATAGTGTATGAATTGTGTGCAACACACAGAGCCGGCCCTGAAGGAGGGCGGGGAGGACAACCGAACAGGGCCCGTGATTTCGTAGGGCACGTAATTTTTTTTTAAAAATCCGCTATTATATATGTAAAAAAAATTTTTTAATAGGGTATAACCAAAAAAATATTAACATAGGCCCACTTAAAAAAATCATATTGTTTAAACTATTTAGCCCATTAGGTTAGTAAGCCCAATACCCAAATATTTTCTAAAAACTAATAAAAAAAAAGAATTCTGAGCGGCAACTTTCATCCGGGACTGGGTAATGAAACGTCAAACGTCGCACAGGAACATGCCTTCGAATCTTCGATCATCATCAATTCATCATTCTGCAATTTTTTAGGTGTTGTTCTGCAGGCCTTCGATCATCATCATTCATTCTGCAATCGAGATCAGAGACAGAGCACTGCAGGCCTTCGATCATCATAATTCATTCATTCTGCAATTGTTTAGGTGTTGTTCGATTAGAGACACAGCCAGCAGGCCTTCGATTTCACAGGTAAACAACTAAAAATCAATTGTCGAATTCAGTTTACTTATGATTTAGGATTGATTTACGATTTCAGTTATTATGTCGAATTCAGTTAACTTATGTCGAAATCACTTAACTTATGATTTAGGATTGATTTTCGATCTCGGTTATTATGTTGAATTCATTTATTCAGTTAACTTATGTCGATTTCTGCAATTTATGTTGTCAAACATTATTTAGGTGTTAATTTATGTTGATACAAACTTTGTCGATTAATGATTATTTAGGCGTTAATTTATGTTGATACAAACTTTGTCGATTAATGATTATTTAACGGTTCAAAGTTGTATGAAAAACTAGTTTAAATTTTTTATTTAGTTAAGACCTAAGGGCACGTTTTTTCGAGCTCGAACAGGGTACATGAATTCTCAGGGCCGGCCCTGGCAACACATATGATATGACAAAAATGTTATACCACCCGTATAACTAGTGAGTGGTGTGTGACTGTTGTGTTGGTCTATTTTAACTCACCAACCAAAGAAAGGTTATTAGTTACAAAACCTTCATAGCAAACCTTACTTTTCAAAATATCAAAATAATTTCACAAGGACAGACATAACCAATATCTTAATTCGCAAATCTAAAGAACCAAAAACCAAAACTACATCAACACATTGAAACCTAACCAAACCCCAAACAAATACAACACAAAAAAATGAAGATCAAATCGATGATAACTTCTTCTTCTTCTTCATCAGAACTGCGGCTGGTTCGCCGCGTTACCAGACCAACCACCACCATCAACCACGTTAGTCACACTAACCGGCAAATTAAAGAAAGGCAACCCTATAGATGAAGACTCAGGAAACATAACCCCAACACCACCACCACCACCACCACCATCCTCGTCCCCGTTTCCACCGCTACTCGCAGCGGCTTCGTCTTGGATGTCATCATCCAACGGGAGCCTCTCATATTCGACATTTGTGAAAGAAGCTGCTATAACAATCACCGGCCCAGAGGCCACCAAAGCACCAACCACATTACCACCAACAAGCTGACCTTGTCCACCCGCCAAAAAAATCGTCAAACTAGTAGCACCCGGTGGAGCCGGGGGTGGTAAAAATGAACCCGATAGCGAAAGTAACTCAAACCGGCCATGCAGCGTGAGAACAGAGCCAGCGGCAGCCGGTTGCCGTAAACTAACGTTGTTTACGGTACCGGTACCGCTGACTATGTAAATCCCACGTTGTTTTTTCCTAGCGTAATCAGAGACGGATTCGAACACGTCGCATCCGTCGCTGATTTCGAGGATGTGAGCGCGGAGAGTGTGGCCGCTTTCGCGGGTGATGATTACGGGTGGTTTTGGCTTGTTTTTGGACCCGGGAGGACGGCCGCGCGGGCGGCGGCCGTAACCATCCCCGGATTCCGAAGTGGTTTGGTTGTTGTCGTCTTCGGAATCCGGGCGGGTTTGGAGGGTTTGGTGGAGGTTGAAAGGGGAAGTAGACATGTGTGTACAAGAAGAATGAGGAACAAAAGAGAGGAAGAAGAAGAAAGTGTGATGGTAACGGTGGAGATTGTTAAGGTTTTAAAAACTTATAAAAAGAAATGAGGGTTTTATTTTATGACACGTGGGAAGAGTGAGGGAGATCTTAACCCCATATGGCCAACATGGTAGCATCAAGATTTCTAGAAATGACACAAGAAAGTATTTTATTATGTGTTGTTGGTGTTACTATCACATCATTTAGATAGAGAACCATACATCGAGTCGTACCACTCTTTAGCGGACGCTATGGCCTGGTGCGTTAGCTCCTTAACAAGCGACAAGGATGGATTGATATGTTGAATTATTTCCAAAGAAAAGGAGAACCAAAGGTTCAAACATTATTAGACTGTCCGGTGTGGAAGAACATGAAGTGTCACGTGGTAGTCAAATTTGGACATGGTGTTTTAAAGAAAGCATGGGTGAAATGTGCTTGAAAGGGGACGTTTTGAAATAAAATTAACCAATCAAAATTACACCTAACTCCACCCACCAATCACCGCCCACCACTTCACCACCTTAACCCCCCCCCCCCCCTCCCACACGTAGTGGAAAAACCCACGCCACCACACGGGGTGGTGTTCCGGCGTTAAGGAGGCTTTCATGCCATTTTGCCGCCCTGCATCGTTCGGTCTTACATTAATGAGAACTTATAACCTACGTGAAAAAAACGTGACATTCATTTTTTTATTTTTTAATGAAACAACTACACAATTTTAAAAATGATTATACAAAGTTATTGATGATTAAACTTACAAATAACCAAAGCTACTCAAGGTTTATTTTTTATAATCCAATGGCATTTTACTTTTAATTATTTTAATAGTATATGTAACTTGCCCTGCGCGTTGCCGTGTTGTTGAAACGTAAAATACCTTGAATTTATACCGTCTAATGAAAATATACTATATTTGACCTAAGGTTTTCAAAAAAAAAATTACGTCAAAATGTAGATCAAGTGAAAACGCACATAAAAATAAGCACGAAAACGCGTTATATTTGACCCGACTCATTTTCGGAAAAATAATTTACGCCAAAACGTATACTAACCGAAAAATGTACATAACAATAAGCAAAAGAACATATTATATTTGACCCAACTCATTTACGTGAAAAATTTAACTCAAAACGTAAAGCAGCTTGAATTTATACTGACACGTACAAGACAAATATGTAGAGCTCTATTATAAAGTTTTTAGAAAGTTAAGGGATTATAAGTGTCAATGCTGAAAATTAATGGGTAAAAAAGTTAAAGTACTATTCATAAAAAAAGATTGATAATTATAATATATATAATGTTACACATGTTACATGCTGCCTAGTGGTCAAGAAGATTTTCCTATTGTAACCAAAGTTCAAATCTTGGGTTCTTGTAATTGCCAATGGAATTTAATGATATTTGTTTACAAAAATGTATAAAATGGATATTTGGTTATTTGGACAGGACATTGGATGAAATATGACAAGGCTTAAACCATTTCCTTTCTTTCACTTGCTAAAGAACACACTAACACACTTAAGGAGCTTGATTAATTGTACCCAATAACTCTTGATTTAGTAGTTCAGTGGCTTGCCTTTCATATAAGTGATGTAATTTCAAATTCTTTCAAATGCATGATAATGTGATATTAGTTGTAAAAAGAAGTTATTTTTAAAAAAGTTGTACCTAGTGGTTTTGATTTCGTTGGGAATAAACGCCCAAAAAAAGATGGCGGGTTCCATCCTCTACTATCAAATTTAAGGGTTTATGAGTTTATTGAGGGCAGGTGTCATCTAATCTGTCTTTTATGGTCCAAGGTCTTAGAGAAATCAATCCTAATGTACTTGTATCTAATGTTTCCCTAAAATCGAATTTGTTGGAAGTTTTCATGAATGGTTTTCAACCATTTAATATAATGGGTCCTCAAATGGACTTTGACAATAATAGTTTCTACTAATGAAAAACGAGGTGTTATAAAATCGCAGATAAAAGCCACACATACATTATGCTTCGCGTTATTAGTCATCCTCAACCCATATTTAATTATATAGATCGACCCATTCATATGCGTAATGACTCTAATGCCATATTTCACAATATGTAACGTGGGGCTAAATCATAGCCCTTTTAACACACATCATTCCAACTTATTTCGTTTCGATATATCTTGAGTGTCATACATAATCATTTTGATGAAACATTCACCACCCAAAGTGTCCAACAAGGCATTAGACGTACACACCAAGTCAATATCTGCGCATTTACAAATATGTTGCATTATTCTCCCTCAGTGTAACATGAGGGGTCATGATGGCCAAAAGTGTCCAACATGGCATCAACACACCAAGTCAATATTTGCGCATTTACACATATGTCGCTTTATGCTCCCTCGGTGTAACATGAGGGGTCACGGTGGCCCTGGTCCAAATGTCACGTTGCATCGAAACTCTTTTGTCCTAATGTCAAAGGAGTGCCTCGTGTTAATTGTCCCCATAAAAGTGAAAGAGAAAATAAAATCAACGAATACAACAAATGAATTAATATTGAAAAGATTTGAAAGTACACTGTGATTTCGGGTTTTTTGAAAGCAATTTGTACGTAGCAAATTTATATTACTCCCTCCGTCCCATTAAAAGTGTCATATTTTGAATTTTCAAAGTCTTTATTTATAAACTTTGACTTTAATTATATATTTTTTTGTATTATATAAAACTTGATGAAAATTAACCCGATAAAAACACTTGTAAAACACACTCAAATCATATAACTTTCATCAAGTATTATCTAACACAAATAAAATTATTTAAGGTCAAAGTTTATAAATAAAGACTTTAAAAATTCAAAATATGAGACTTTTAGTGGGACGGAGGTAGTATTACTTTTTGATCGAATCTTGCTTTAGTTTGGCTGACCTTTGAATTTGTACACACCTTTTATTATATAAAAAACAAAGAAGAAGAAAGATGTAACACCCCGTGTTTTCGTAAGTGAAAGTCAAAGTCAAGGTCAAAGTCAACGACCGATTTCGCGCAACTTGACTCGTAGAATTATCTTTATTTTATTTATATTATATGGAGTAAGTGTTGTTAATGACAATAATCGAATCGTGTTAATCGTTAATCAATCGACTCGCGACTGCGAATCGTAGGAAGTATCAATGCGATAAAGTTAACCGACTAATAATCAAGCTATACTAATCAAATCGACATCAAATCGTAACTCAAGCTATGTATTTTACTTGTCATTTATACGTGTGTGTGTGTGCCTTACGTGTTACCTGTGCATGTTTATTTATGTTTTGTTGTGATAATCAAGCGAACTCGAAGCCTAACTCGAATGCAATCGAACCCGAACCCGAATTCCGAGTCGAACCATGTTATATACGAAGTAGTTGGGACTGAAGGTAATTTGACTAGGAAACCCTATTGAATCGCTCGCAATCGAAACCGAAGCGTCATCGCACCCGAACGCGCCTTTCAGTCGACATCCGGACGGATGGTCAATCCGCACGGATTGCCAATCCGCACGGATTGCCAATCCGCACGGATTGCCAATCCGTACGGATGACCAGTCCGCACGGATGACCAGTCCGCACGGATAACCCACCCGGGTGACCTGCAATCCGCACGGATCACCCTTTCCCCTTTTAGCATCCTATAAATACCCAGGTCACTCTCCCAACTTTCCACTTTTGGCAAGTGACGTCCGACCAGCACGCATTCTTCACCTTTTCTCCAATTTCTCTCAATCCAGGTAAGATCTTGCTCTAAATCTTGTACATTCTTGATCCATACACACATCTACACCTTTCTATCTTTCGAATCTCAACTTTTAACCATGAAATCATCAAGATTTGAGGTATTCTAGGGTGACGTCATCATGAAGTTCTCAGGGACTTCAAGTGTGACCTCATTCCACCAAGAATAACTCAGATCTGAACGATTTCCACAAGATTTCACAACAACTTCACCAAAAATCTAAACTTTTCTAAAGGATAAAAGAGTTGAAAGAAATAAATAAGTTTTCTCCTCCTTTTACCCTCAAAAAGCGGTAGGAATCGGATCTGTTCTAGTCTCCTACTTAATGATAGCGATGCACTAGTCCTAGATCTGGATTTTTACCCGCAAGACACCTGATTTCGGGTTAGACCGGGATGACCGTTCTAAACCGCCGACAGGCCGAGTTAAGGTGATTCCTGGCCGGCTTGGTCATGCGGGTAAGGATGCGGTTCCAAATGGTTGATACGTAATCAGAACGTCTCGATAGACGACAAAGGCGACCAAGGGTAGCCGGACGAAACAACCAGGACGAGTAAGTTGTCCGCACGGAGAAGCTGTCCGCACGGACAAGCTGCCCGCACGGACAGATGATCCGGATGGGTTGTCACCCGGACGAGCTACACTTGGGACCCACATGCAAAACAAGGTTTGGGTATCGACGAATGAACAATCCGGACGGACGACCTCTGGATGAATTACTCTTCGGATCATGAGATACTAAGACCTTAAACAATTTCAAATAATGTTCATCCGCACGGACACGTTGTCCGCACGGACAGACTATCCGGACGGATTACCACTGTCCGCACGGATCACCATCCGGACGGATTCCACTAATTACATCAAGTAACTCAGCCTTAGAGATGTGTCCGCACGGATTACCACCCGGACTAATTGTGGTCCGCGCGACCGGCTTGAACGGTAGAGATACTTAAATGTTTTCTAAATGCTACAACGAAAACTTCAAAGGACAAGCCATCATACACAAACACATTCTTGGGAAGAAACAATCCACTCGAATAGTAATCCACACGGACTACTTGTCCGCACGGATAAACAATCCGCACGAGTGACTAATCCGGACAGATTACCATCCGCACGGATAGTTACTCGCACGGATAGTTTACTCGCACGGATAGTTTACCCGCACGGATAATTTACCCGCACGGATTACCATCCGCACGGATTCCCATCCGCACGGATAACTTACTCGCACGGATAGTTAATCCGCACGATCAGCTATCCTACCCGCTCTCACTTTGTATTGTTTTACACGCCACTTATCGTTACGTTATCGAATCTATTCAGGCTAACCGTACTCGCTGAAAAGCGCTCCCTTCAATCCATAATCGCTGTGAGTATACTCGAACCCTTTTTGCTTTTAGCACTTTTGGGTGTTACATACGTTACGAATATTCAAACTACAACTATCACACTGCTCAAGCTATTTTAACGCTAAACCATTAATGCATGTTATGCGTGGCTTATGAATGCTTGTTTGTTATGTTTACACATGGAATGCTGTCTACCTGCCTTAGCAACGATAGTACTATAGTTTGGACTCAGCACCCGTTCACACGGGGGTTGTTAAGGATCTTTTACTTGCATGGATTACGGTGGTAATCATGTATGGCGAACTGCCTCGGGCAGTCAATCCACAGTCATTGGTATCGATGGATCTATGTCGATAACTAACGTGCTTCATTTCACTATGTGTACGTGCTGGTTATGCGTAAACGAATTCGAACTCTATATGTTATTATCAAACTTGTATGCTCACCTTTACATTATATGTATTGACTTTATTTTAACGTATGTGACAGGTGCTTAGGTTGTTTCTGTGCTTAACTTGCTGGTGATGAAATTGAGGCTAGGGAAGGAGTCCTAGAAACCAACAAATAAATTAGCTATGTTTAAATCTGAGTTGTCGGAACAGAATACTTGTCTTGATGCTTGTCTGTAATAATTATTTAACTATTTGAGATACGGTATGGGACGTATTGCTTTAATTGAATGGTAATGATAGTTGTTATGGAAGCTTCTGGACAATCTGTTTCGCTCAGTGCCACGCCCCGATGATTCCGCCATCGGTTGGGGTGTGACAGATTGGTGTCAGAGCCATAACTATAGGGAATTAGGCAAGACTTGACCTAGTCCGGGTCAAAGTCTTAGAAACCTAGACTATAGTTAAGAACCACCAGACCAACTCGCGCGTATGCATAAACTCGCCATTTTCACTCGCTCTTTTCTATCATTGCACTCGATATTCTAATTATGAGCAAGCACGGAGGCTGAGAATAGGTGTGAAAACCGCAAACTCTCGGCTAAAGTCGCTTAATCAACTTGCAATTTTAGCTACAAACGAGGAGAATCATACCAAATTAGGAGTGAAATCCATATTTTGATGAATAATCTCCTAAATTTTATTAAGAACAAGGACGAAGTTGTAAGATAGCGGTGAAACCCTAACCTTGACGACTTGTCCTGCTTTTATACAAAACTCCTACCAAGGTTTCGATGGACTCCAACGATCCGAAGACACAATATAACCTATGGGAATTGCGCCAACGCCCAAGAATCGAGGCAAAGGCATAGTCCTGAAGGTAATTGTGCACACAGGATCCTTGCGAATAGTCGAACCACCTTGGTTAGTCGAAGTCTAATAGCCGCAGACACTCTTACTCTTGATTTTATGTGTTTTAACCGTGATGACTCGTCGATTTTACGAAGTTTATGTGTTTTATGTTTATTTGAAAACGTTTTGAGATACTACTGGTTTCGATCTAATGCCTTTTGTTTTCACACAACACACAACACATCATTAACAAATCGCTCGCACCATACTATGTTCGAACCCTCGCCGACTTTGAATGATAGGTTTCTGTTTTCTGAATGCCTCTAGTGACTAAGGTATGTGTGTTCTTGCTATTGTTCGTTACGTGTTCAGAAATTTGTGATTATGTGCTCTACATGCCTATGTGACTGTGCACTGTGTGTTACGCTGCTACGTGAATGTACGTGTTACTGAGCTTTAGTAAGTAGTAGACGTGTGAGGTGAGATTCGAATACAATGTGTTGAGTTCCATGGCGATGTCTATTGCAGACAATGTCGTCTGGATCCCGTCATGCACTCTCTCGTCAGGAAAAGAGGGACAAACGCCTTACTTCCATCATCGCGAAAAGTGTAGCTAAGGCCGTGAGTGATGTCTACGAGAACGCCAGCAAATCATCCGAGGAATCGAGGACTGAAGGTCCTAAAGCTGTCACGAGACCTTTCAGTTTCAAGCAATTCAAGTCGTGTGGGCCAAAAGAATTCACAGGCGAAGGAGGTCCTACTGCACTATTCCACTGGTTTGACTCTATCGAAGTTACCCTACGACAAAGTGGTTGCCCTGATGAACTTCGAACTCTGAACGCTACCGGCGTCTTCCAGTCCCGTGCTCTAGACTGGTGGACGGCCGAGAGGAACAAGCGAGGGAATGATGCAGCCTACGGTCTGTCATGGGATGAGCTCAAGGAAGTCATGCTAGAGGAATTTTGCCCTCCTCACGAACGTCAAAAGCTTGAAGATGAATTTTGGCACATACATCAGAAGGATGGAGACAATGCTGGTCTTACTGCTCGCTTCAAACAGCTCAGCATTATCTGTCCCGACCAGGTCAAGACTCCCGATATGACCATCAAGAAGTACATCCGAGCTTTGCCCGACTGCGTTGCTGATTTCGTGCAAGCGGCTAAGACTACCACGATCGAGGAAACCTATCTGCTGGCCGCTGAAATCAATGACAAAAGGGTTAAGGCTGGGGTATGGGATAAGACCTCCAAGCATCTACATCAAGCTACCGCTACTGCACCAACTGTTGAACCCACCTCGTCAAGCAACAAGAGAAAGAACAAGAGAAAGAACAACTCCACCAACAATAACTGTGCGATTACTGCTGCACCGATTCAAGCTGTACCTGCCCAACAGCGTCAAGTAGCGGCGCCTGTGGCCAATGCACCGCCTGCGAAGCGTGCATATACTGGGCCGCACCCGCTCTGCCCTACTTACACCTATCATCACCCGACAGCTATTCAATGTCGCTTTTGTGCTCACTGCAACGTGTACGGCCACTTTACTGCCAACTGCCGTATTCGCCAAGCTCCTGCCAATCAAGCTCTACTCGCCGCCCCACAGGGTCAACAAGCTCCTCCGGCACCCGCAGTCAAAGCCAGAGCCTGTTTCTCATGTGGCGACCCGAACCATTTCGCCAACGTGTGCCCAAACAGGGTTGTGAAACAAGAGCCTCAGCAGCAACTGCCACAGCAGCCACAACAACAGCAACAACAACAGCAGCAACAACAACAGGCCGCACGTGCCAGAACTTTCAATCTCAACGTGCGCCAAGCCCAGGCCGACAACAACGTGGTCAATGGTACGTTCCTTGTGAATGGTATTTATGCTTCATGTTTGTTTGATACTGGAGCCGATAATTGCTTTGTGTCGCTCAAATTTGAGAAACTCCTTAGTCGTAAACGTTCCCAACTCTCATCTGCATTTGATGTTGAAGTCGCTACCGGAAGAACCGTCGCTGTCAATTCCGTTATCCGTGATTGTACTCTTGAGCTCAACAATCACATCTTCCCAATTGATCTCATTCCGATGCAACTCGGAAGCTTCGACGTCATAGTAGGCATGGACTTTCTTCGAGAAAACCATGCCGAAGTTGTGTGCTTCGATAAGATGATTCGTTTTTCGCTCGCAAACGTGATTCATTGCGCGTTTATGGTGATACTACTTCGAAGGGTCTCAAACTTATGTCATGCCTCCAAGCTAGCAAGTATCTCCGCAAGGAATACAGGGCTTTCTTGGCTAACGTTGTAGCAGCGGAGAAGGAAAAGAAAGAGAAGAAAGAGAAGAAGGAAGTGAAAGACGTACCTGTGGTTCGAGAATTTCCTAACGTTTTTCCAGAGGATCTTCCCGGACTACCGCCAAGTCGTGATATCGACTTTTGTATTGACCTCATTCCAGGAGCAAATCCTATTGCCAAAGCTCCTTATCGACTCGCGTCATCCGAAATGCGCGAACTCTAAACCCAACTCCAGGAATTGCTTGAAAAAGGCTTCATTCGCCCGAGCACCTCTCCCTGGGGCAAGCCGGTCCTCTTCGTAAAAAAGAAGGATGGGTCGTTCCGGATGTGCATTGACTACCGGGAATTGAATAAGTTGACTATCAAGAACCGCTATCCTCTGCCTCGAATCGACGATTTGTTTGATCAGCTACAAGGCGCTACGTGTTTTTCGAAGATCGATCTACGTTCCGGATATCATCAGCTGCGTATACAAGAGGAGGATATACCCAAAACCGCGTTTCGCACTCGTTATGGCCATTACGAATTCGTTGTCATGCCTTTTGGCCTAACCAACGCACCAGCAGTTTTCATGGATCTGATGAATCGCGTGTGTAAACCATATCTCGACCGTTTCGTCATCGTGTTCATCGACGATGTCTTGATCTATTCCAAGTCGAGAGCCGAACACGCGCAACATCTACGTTTGGTTCTCGAGTTACTCCAGGGGAACCAACTCTACGCCAAATTCTCCAAGTGCGAATTTTGGTTGGGGGAGGTTCAGTTTCTGGGTCACATTGTAAATAGTCAGGGTATTCACGTCGATCCTGCGAAGATTGGAGCTGTTAAGAGCTGGGTTACGCCTAAGAACCCGGCTGAAGTCCGCTCCTTTCTCGGGCTAGCAGGCTATTATCGACGATTTATCGAAGGATTCTCGAAGATTGCTGTACCACTTACCTCTCTCATGCATAAGGACCAGCCTTTTGTCTGGGGAACCAAACAAGAGTCTGCCTTTCGAACCCTTAAACACATGCTTTGCAATGCTCCTGTTCTCACATTGCCCGACGGAAACAATGATTTCATTGTCTACTGTGATGCTTCCAACCTTGGTCTCGGTTGTGTCCTTATGCAACGAGACAAGGTCATAGCTTACGCATCTCGTCAGCTCAAAATCCACGAGAAGAACTATACAACCCACGATCTCGAGCTAGGCGCGGTTGTTTTTGCATTAAAGATTTGGCGACACTACCTGTATGGTACAAAGTGTACGATCTTCACCGATCATAGGAGCCTCCAACACATCTTTAATCAGAGGGAACTAAACATGCGTCAACGCCGATGGGTAGAACTTCTCAACGATTACGACTGTGAGATTCGTTATCACCCAGGCAAAGCAAATGTTGTAGCCGACGCACTTAGCAGACGGAGTTATCTGCTTAGCACTCGTAATGTTCAAGCCCAGCACAACCTCGAAACTCTCATCCGCGACGCCCAGCATGCGTGTTTCAACGAACGCACATTGAAGAAAGAACGAATCTACCACGATGGAGCCCAGCTTGTGAGCAAATCAAACGGGATATTCTACTTTTTAGACCGAATTTGGACTCCCAAGCGAACCAATTTGCGACAGATTATCATGGACGAAGCCCACAAATCTCGGTACTCTATTCATCCCGGCGCCGACAAAATGTACCAGGATCTTCGCTATAGGTACTGGTGGCCGGGTATGAAACGGGATATCGCTCTCTACGTCGGAAAATGCCTAACCTGTGCTAGAATCAAGGCTGAACATCAAAGACCCTCTGGCTTGCTCGAACAACCACCAATTCCTATGTGGAAGTGGGAAAGTATAGCTATGGATTTCGTAACCAAGCTTCCAACCACGTCATCAGGTCACGACAGCATTTGGGTTGTTGTTGACTGTTTGACTAAATCAGCTCACTTCTTGCCAATACGAGAAGACTACAAGGTGGAACGATTAGCCCGAATCTACACCGACGAGATCATTTGTAGACATGGGACGCCTCGTGACATCATCTCTGATCGTGATGCTCAGTTTACTTCACGATTATGGGAAACGTTTCAAACGGCACTCGGTACAACGCTAAATCTAAGTACCGCTTTCCACCCACAAACCGACGGTCAGACTGAAAGAACGATTCGTACTCTTGAAGACATGCTCCGTTCGTGTGTTCTAGATTTCGGCGGTAATTGGGATAAACACCTGCCATTAGTCGAATTCTCGTATAACAACAGCTACCAGGCTAGCATCCAGATGGCACCTTTTGAGGCGTTGTATGGAAGAAGATGTCGGTCGCCTATTGTGTGGCACGAGATCGGTCACTCGCAACTAACCGGTCTGGAGCTGCTACAAGAAACGACAGACAAAATTTTCCAAATTCGAGACAACCTAGCGAAAGCTTGGGATCGACAGAAAGTTTACGCCGATAAAAAGCGCAAGCCCCGTGAATTTGGCGTTGGTGACTACGTACTCCTAAAGGTATCACCTTGGAAGGGTGTAGTCCGATTCGGCAAGAAAGGGAAACTCGCGCCTCGATACGTTGGACCTTTTAAGATTCTGGAAAGAATCGGAAAAGTCGCCTACAGACTCGAATTAACGGAAGAACTTAGCAATGTCCACCCGACTTTTCACGTGTCAAACCTCCGAAAGTGCATCGCTGACCACGATCTACATGCCTCTCTAGACGATCTACAAGTGAACAAAACATTACACTTCGTGGAAAAGCCTATCGAAATCATGGATCGCCAAACCAAGCAACTCAGACGCTCTCGCATCCCTATTGTGAAGGTCCGATGGGAAGGCAAACAAGGCGCAGAGTTCACTTGGGAACTCGAAAGCGACATGAAGGCTAAGTACCCACAATGGTTTAAAGAGTGAAACTAGAGAGAGAATGTGCTCCACGTGATTCAAGTTCTTGTACGATTTCAGATCTGATTAATAGAATCGCGATTATATTACATTCTAGTGTGTTTGATCTATGCAATCGAGAACCTGCTTAGATACCACTTGTAGGTCCCGATTTCCAGTCCATTGCGATTGTGTTTGGTCACGATCATGCACGGGTTCCGCACGTTCCAAACGAAAAGGCTCTCACACGTGATTCACGGCTTGGTTACGGCTTTCAGTTTAATTTCGGGACGAAATTCCCTAAACAAGGAGAGGCTGTAACACCCCGTGTTTTCGTAAGTGAAAGTCAAAGTCAAGGTCAAAGTCAACGACCGATTTCGCGCAACTTGACTCGTAGAATTATCTTTATTTTATTTATATTATGTGGAGTAAGTGTTGTTAATGACAATAATCGAATCGTGTTAATCGTTAATCAATCGACTCGCGACTGCGAATCGTAGAAAGTATCAATGCGATAAAGTTAACCGACTAATAATCAAGCTATACTAATCAAATCGACATCAAATCGTAACTCAAGCTATGTATTTTACTTGTCATTTATACGTGTGTGTGCCTTATGTGTTACCTGTGCATGTTTATTTATGTTTTGTTGTGATAATCAAGCGAACTCAATCGAACTCGAAGTCTAACTCGAATGCAATCGAACGCGAACCCGAATTCCGAGTCGAACCATGTTATATACGAAGTAGTTGGGACTGAAGGTAATTTGACTAGGAAACCCTATTGAATCGCTCGTAATCGAAACCGAAGCGTCATCGCACCCGAACGCGCCTTTCAGTCGACATCCGGACGGATGTTCAATCCGCACGGATTGCCAATCCGCACGGATTGCCAATCCGCACGGATTGCCAATCTGCATGGATGACCAGTCCGCACGGATAACCCACCCGGGTGACCTGCAATCCGCACGGATCACCCTTTCCCCTTTTAGCATCCTATAAATACCCAGGTCACTCTCCCAACTTTCCACTTTTGGCAAGTGACGTCCGACCAGCACGCATTCTTCACCTTTTCTCCAATTTCTCTCAATCCAGGCAAGATCTTGCTCTAAATCTTGTACATTCTTGATCCATACACACATCTACACCTTTCTATCTTTCGAATCTCAACTTTTAACCATGAAATCATCAAGATTTGAGGTATTCTAGGGTGACGTCATCATGAAGTTCTCATGGACTTCAAGTGTGACCTCATTCCACCAAGAATAACTCAGATCTGAACGATTTCCACAAGATTTCACAACAACTTCACCAAAAATCTAAACTTTTCTAAAGGATAAAAGAGTTGAAAGAAATAAACAAGTTTTCTCCTCCTTTTACCCTCAAAAAGCGGTAGGAATCGGATCTGTTCTAGTCTCCTACTTAATGATAGCGATGCACTAGTCCTAGATCTGGATTTTTACCCGCTGACACTTGATTTCGGGTTAAACCGGGATGACCGTTCTAAACCGCCGACAGGCCGAGTTAGGGTGATTCCTGGCCGGCTTGGTCATGCGTGTAAGGATGCGGTTCCAAATGGTTGACACGTAATCAGAACGTCTCGATAGACGACAAAGGCGACCAAGGGTAGCCGGACGAAACAACCAAGACGAGTAAGTTGTCCGCACGAGCAAGTTGTCCGCACGGACAAGCTGCCCGCACGGACAGATGATCCGGACAGGTTATCACCCGGACGAGCTACACTTGGGACCCACATGCAAAACAAGGTTTGGGTATCGACGAATGAACAATCCGGACGGACGACCTCTGAATGGATTACTCTTCGGATCATGAGATACTAAGACCTTAAACAATTTCAAATAATGTTCATCCGCACGGACACGTTGTCCGCACGGACAGACTATCCGGACGGATGACCACTGTCCGCACGGATCACCATCCGGACGGATTCTACCAATTACATCAAGTAACTCAGCCTTAGAGACGTGTCCGCACGGATTACCACCTGGACGAATTGTGGTCCGCGCGACCGGCTTGAAGGGTAGAGATACTTAAATGTTTTCTAAATGCTACAACGAAAACTTCAAAGGACAAGCCATCATACACAAACACATTCTTGGGAAGAAACAATCCACTCGAATAGTAATCCACACGGACTACTTGTCCGCACGGATAAACAATCCGCACGAGTGACTAATCCGGACAGATTACCATCCGCACGGATTACCATCCGCACGGATTCCCATTCGCACGGATTACCATCCGCACGGATAGTTAATCCGCACGATCAGCTATCCTACCCGCTCTCACTTTGTACTGTTTTACACGCCACTTATCGTTACGTTATCGAATCTATTCAGGCTAACCGTACTCGCTGAAAAGAGCTCCCTTCAATCCATAATCGCTGTGAGTATACTCGAACCCTTTTTGCTTTTAGCACTTTTGGGTGTTACATACGTTACGAATATTCAAACTACAACTATCACACTGCTCAAGCTATTTTAACGCTAAACCATTAATGCATGTTATGCGTGGCTTATGAATGCTTGTTTGTTATGTTTACACATGGAATGCTGTCTACCTGCCTTAGCAACGATAGTACTATAGTTTGGACTCAGCACCCGTTCACACGGGGGTTGTTAAGGATCTTTTACTTGCATGGATTACGGTGGTAATCATGTATTGCGAACTGCCTCGGGCAGTCAATCCGCAGTCATTGGTATCGATGGATCTATGTCGATAACTAACGTGCTTCATTTCACTATGTGTACGTGATGGTTATGCGTAAACGAATTCGAACTCTATATGTTATTATCAAACTTGTATGCTCACCTTTACATTATATGTATTGACTTTATTTTAACGTATGTGACAAGTGCTTAGGTTGTTTCTGTGCTTAACTTGCTGGTGATGAAATTGAGGCTAGGGAAGGAGTCCTAGAAACCAACAAATAAATTAGCTATGTTTAAATCTGAGTTGTCGGAACAGAATACTTGTCTTGATGCTTGTCTGTAATAATTATTTAACTATTTGAGATACGGTATGGGACGTATTGCTTTAATTGAATGGTAATGATAGTTGTTATGGAAACTTCTGGACAATATATTTCGCTCAGTGCCACGCCCCGATGATTCCGCCATCGGTTGGGGTGTGACAAAAGACAATCGATCATCGTTTATAACTAGTTTTACCCCCCGTTCGTGTTACAGGACGCTAAGCCAAATATTTCTCACTCTCATAACATATACTTCTGTGTTTCGGTTATTTATACATACTACTCATAACACGATCTCAATAAAAATTATATCGAGTCAATCAATTAAAACAAAACACTACCGTACTTTTGCTAAAAAAGAAAAAAACTAAAACGATAGCAAGACTTTAATTTTAAACTATTGGCAAAATTGTAATTTGTCAAGACAAATGAGCGAGTGTCAGACAGCTGTCTGGCACGAATAAAAATTAAATCGAGTCAACCAATTAAAACAAAACACTATCATAGTTTTGTCGAAAAAAGAAAATACCAAAACGCTGGCATTACTGTAATTTTAAAATGGGGGCAAAATCGTAATTTGTCAGAGCCAAAGAAACAAAAACAATGACGAAACTGTAAATTTGAACTCGAGGCAAAACTGTAATTTGATAGGGCGAAAAAAACAAAAACCGTAACAAAACTGTAAATTTGAACGAGGACAAGATCATAATTTGGCAGGACAAATAAGGAAGTGTCAAACAGTTCTCAGTTGTCTGACACTATTCCTGATCAAGTCCTTTGTAGATAGGTATATATATATATATAATATAATTTGTAGTTATATATAATTTATGGAGAACTGATTTCCTTTTTCTCTAGGGTCAATGCTACACTCAATCGATGAGAGAATAATGAACGGACAATACTCTTGAGTAGAATTCCGGTATATATGTATTGCTTTCTGTGCACTGAATGGCACGCCAGCACGGTAGTAACCAGTGCTTCACATACTTCTAGAACACTAACTTACAACAAGTTGGTGAAGTTGCATATAACAGTCAATTTTTTTAACGGATAACAGAATCAATCACGAGTACTTTTGGGACACTCACTGGACCAAACGGAGTACTCTGAGAGTGTTAGATATTTTAGTGTAATCGGGGATTGACTTGGTGATCAAAGCGAATAATAATACACATCAAGCAAGTTAGGAGGTGCGGGGAGTGCACGTTTGTTTGAGTTATTATAATTCGAAGTGTATGGGCGGAGCCCGTACTCTACGGGGGTTCCAAGGGGGTAGCGCCCCTGAGAGCAGGGTCCAAGGGGCGGCAGCCCCTGGCTGGGGTCGAGCTAAAATTCCTTAGAAAATAAAATTTGTGAAAATTCGTCCAAATTTATAGAAAATGCCTTAGAAAATAAAATTTGTGAAAATTTGTCCTAATTTGTCAGACAAAAAATTCAGGCAGTTTTAATGCAATTTAATTAAATTGGAATATGGCAGTTATCTGCAAACATCCCCAAAATTCGAACACACGGTTTTTTGATCATCTTCCTGGTTCGAAAAATCAGAGTTGTATCCCATTGAATTTTTCGGGTGAACCACCGAAATAATTTGATCTGAGAGTGATTACACGCCTCTCTGATCATCCGGCAAACTGAAATTCCCCAACTGAGAGTAACCCGAGTCCACCACTAATTCTAGGGAAAACCAAATAACCCACCCGCTCGTAGCCATAACAGTGAAATTATTGATAAAACTCGTTTGACTTAAGGGTAAAACCCAGATTTCCCCGAGTCTCCTATTATTTTCCACCAGTGCCTCCACCAAGCGAGAGTCCTTTCCCCATTTGATTTAGAAACAGTAATTTAAAGTGAAAAGTGGTGTCCCCATATCCCACATGTGCCTATAATATTCATGTACGGAGATATACTAAATTATTTGAAGTGACCTATATTATGATTTTTGTGTCTTTTTTTAAATTTAATCTCAAAATCATTATCTTTTATATAACTAGGGTATTTTTGTGTCTTTTTTCTTTATTTAATCTAAAAATGTTATGTTTTATGTATGCACAGTGTAGTGATAGGCAGAAAACAGACAATGCAATCGCACGATGCAGCGTGCTTGTGTATGCACGGTGCAGTGCGCTTATTATAAGTGGAAAACAGAAATTTTCTATTAACAGTAGTCTTAAACGTAATTACATAAAAAATGCGAAGGCAAAAAACGTTTTTGAATAAAATTTATATTAAAATTTAAATAAAAATAAGTACGTTGTGATGGTTATATTAGAAATTTTATTGGACACTGTATCAAATTTGTAAATTGTCTCACATGACAAAAAAATAAAGTTGTAATATATTTAAAAGGATACCGACACATGTTGTGTATCAGTTATAAACCTACAAAACAAATACATGTACTGGTTCCACCAACAACGATGCTAGTAGCGATATTATTTGGTAAAAATTATTTTGGTTCGTCATAACACCATTATAATAGCGACACTCACGATAACTTACGATATCAAAAAATACACTTGGATATTGTTAAATGAGTTGATTTCTATCAGGTATTGGTTAACTAAACTAATGGTAAATGAGTTGATTTCTTCTACCCTAATATTTTTAGTAACTTATCTTTAAATTAGGTTAAGAGACCCGTACATTATACACGTTGAATGAGAGTAAACATAATTTTGTTTTTGTAATTTTGAATCCATGGGATACTAATAATAATAAATCAATACTATCGAATAGTTTGCAAAAGTTGTTGACTGGAAATAATAGGATAACATGGAGAAAAAATCAAATTTGATAGATATATGGATAGATTAGATAGATATAGATTAATAGAAGTGGACTCTTTTGTAACTTTGATTGATTTAAATTTAAAATGTAAAAAAAAAAAATATTTTTGCACTTTACCCGTAGCAGTGGCGAATCTTGAGATTTCCGACCGATGGGCGAAAGTCACCGAATCTAAAAATTTCTATAAAACCAGGGGGTCGAAAACGTATATACTCAAAAATTTTCTATACGAAAACTACATACTCTCCACTACTGAGCGAAAAGTTCGAAGGATCAGCCTCCCCCTTAGTATTTATGGATCACTATATAAATCGACACTATAATGTTAATTAACAAAACAATTTTCACAATATACAATAAAACGTAGTATATGGATTAAGGCTAATGTTCCAAAAATACATAGATACAAGTGTATAAAGATTATAGCTAGTACAACAATCATTTCTTCCTTTAATATTGACAGTACGTTGTGATCATTCTAACCTGCGACTAAGTATCGGAGTCATATTCTTGGACAAACATAAAAAGCCTGAAAATATTCTTTAGACAGAAATCAACATCCCAAATTCTAGTTCTAAGTTTCGTTTTGCAATTTTATTATTTTTATATTTATACAAACAATAATAAACTTGAAAAAATAAAGCTGCATATGAGGAACATGTTTGTTATTGCGTTTGCGTAAAGGACAAACAAAAGAATAAAATCAACTATATTTTTTAACTCATTTAATAATTATGAGGAACATGTTTGGTTTTTTTGGAACGACGATTTTCTTGTATTAGCTTATCGTACTTCCCAAATTGAAGAGCCTCGTTGGCTCACTCCAGCCAAACTATATTGTCTTAACCGGGTCCATGCTGGCTTCAGAGAATGGCTTGGGCGTCCCCAGGGAAACCATACCGTCGGTCATCACTTAATAGTCGTTCTGCCACCACAAGAGAAAAACTTTCTAACGTAACACGTGGTAGGACAAAAACCTAGGTGGGCTCAGGATAGAGTCTGAGTCTGGCACCTCTGCAAGAAGGCTAGGCATTGCCTAATCCATCAAAATAACACATGTTTGGTAAGGTTTTTTATTTTCTTTATTCTTTTTTTTTTTTTTTTTTGCAAATGAAGATATTACTATAAATATTGATAAACTTTGAATAAATACTTTAGATGAATATACTCTTAAAAGCCTTGGGATATATACAAAAAATATAGTTGCCACCACTACAAAAAAGTATGATATTTATAAAAGAGTAAATTACGTTTTGGCCCCTGTAGTTATATCACTTTTACTATATTAGCCTAAAATAAGATTTTTTAACATATCTGTCCCAATGGTCTCTATAACTAACCATTTTGGCCCATAAGTCTAACTATTTTGGCCCCCATGGTCTCTATAACTAACCATTTTGGCCCCCATGATCTCTAGACTTAGGGGCCAAAATGGTTAGTTATAGAGACCATGGGGCAGATATGTTAAAAATTCTTATTTTGGGCCAATATAGTAAAAGTGATATAACCACAGGAACCAAAAACGTAATTTACTCTTTATAAAAACTTTGCTCCACGATTTATATATGAATGATAACTGTTGGCGAACTCGCAAATATATAGAAATATTTATAGCATTAATTTCAATTTTTTAACTGACAACAAATACTATACAAGCTCGGTCACTCGAGCAAACCCATTGGGGAAAGGTCACCCATCGCCTGCGAACACAGACAGCGTCCGTGACCAGGTCCGCCCACCATTTAGAGAAAACCAACCGCTCAAAGGCCCACTATGATAAAACCCTTTTTTCACCTAGAAAAATATTGCACCAAGTGAGATTTCAACCTATGACCTACATATTGGAAGACCATGAGGTGTCTCACGCCAAACCAACTGTAAAAGTAAAATAAAAAAGTACATAAAATCCAATTGTAAAAGTAAAATAAAGAGTTAAGTATCATTTACGTCTCTATGGTTTGTCCACTTATGTTATTTCAGACCAAATTTCAAAATTGTACAATTTTCCTCGCTGACATTCTCGAAACGTGTCATTTCAGTCAAAAAAACTAAACCCAATTAAAATTTTCAGTTTAATGAAAGGTAAAATTGTCACTTCTATTTTTTTAAATTTTCTTTTTTTTTTAAATCCCTGCTAATAACCAACTTCCCTCCATTCCCTTATAAACTCTAATCCTCATCCACAAAATTTTTCGACCCTAAGCAGTTAAAAGTGTGTCCTTAGATTCAAGATCACAACCATCGTTCCATCAGACTAATTGTTCAATCACCCTAACTACACAATTTAGGCCTTTTTTTCATCAATTCATTCCAGCCAATTCGCTCCATCAGACCCATCAATTCGTTTTTAGTATTTGATCTCTGCAATTTGACATATTCGTTTGAATATTCATTATGCAAACATGAATTACCTGATCAATTGACCAAATTGTACATGTATCTGATTGTTTTGTGTATTTTTTTAGGGTTATTGGATTTTAATAATCCTAAGTTTCACCAATTGGTCGATAATAGTCTCAACTTTAAAAATTCCCTCCAATAATCCCAACTTGTAAAAGTTTGGCCGCCATTGATCCTTTTCATACATATAAGGATTTGGTCTCCTCAATAGATTCAATTACACCTAGAGACTCCTTAATTGATTTAAGTGCATCTATGTTAGAAAAGGATCAATGGCGGCCAAACTTTTACAAGTTGGGATTATTAGAGTGAATTTTTAAAGTTGGGATTATTATCGGGCAACTGGTGAAACTTATGATTATTAAAATCCAATAACACTTTTTTTTATTGTTTTTTGCGTACAGGTTTTGGGAAATCGTACGTCAATTCATTCCAACCTATAAGAATCTCAATTTTGGTGCTTTATGTTTGTTTTATGTTCAGCTTTGTAGACATCACAATGTGAATAATCTATTTTGTCGCGATGGAATCATGAGCCTTTAAGTGATCATTCGGGGGTGTTTGGCATAGCTTTTTGAAACAATTTATCGACTTATTGGCCTTTTCAAGCCAATAAGTCAAAATAATGTTTGAACAAATGAAAGAACTTTTTGAAACGACTTTTTGTATAAGGTGGAAAAATTATTTTGAAAAACCAAGGTTTAAATAATGTTTGGACAAGTGAAAATTTTTTTAAACAACTTTTTGTATAAGGTGAAAAAGTCATTTTGAAAAGCCAAGGTTTTCTAGCTTTTCAAAATGACTTTTGCACCTTAGACTAAAGGGTATGGTGAGGCTCATCCCCACGAGGATGGGCCGCCACGTAGGCGCCACATCACCGGCTCGTGGGGGATGAGCCTCCTTCACATTTGAGGGGGATGGAGGATGGGGCTCCACATAATTTATAAAAACAATTAAAAGTTTAATTTATTTGATTATTTAGAGAGAGAAAGAGATAGAGAGGAGAGAGAAATAGAGAGAGAGGACAGAGAAAGAAGAGAGAGAGAGAGAAAGCAGGACCGTCTAACCCGGCTGTGGGGAGCCGCTTGTGCCGAGCCGAGCCTCAGGGGGGCGGTGTGGGGGACCGGCGCCGGTCCTAGCCGGGCCTAGCCGGCCCCCATACCCTTTAGTCTTATACAAAAAGTTGTTTCAAAAAGTCCTTTTTACTTGTCCAAACATTATTTTGACTTATTGGCTTGAAAAAACCAATAAGTCAACAAGTTTTTTAAAAAGCTAAGCTAAACACCCCCTTCAAGTGACATTTCCCGAGTTTCGTTAAATGAGAGAAAAGAAAAGATTTGGAAAGAAATAATTTTTAGTTGTGTTCCAGAGTTTCACTAAAGGAGAGAAAAGAAAAGAAACTGAGAGATTTTTTGCCTAAAATTAATCTTTCAAATTTGGAAAGAAACAGAGAGAAAGAAAAGAAAAGGAGAGAATCCTCTCTTTTCTCTCCTTAACTTAACTCGGGAACACAGTATGAGATTACTGAAGTTGCGTCTGACAAAAGAAACGGAACCCGAAAGTTATAAAAGGTTATATTATTAGGCATACTTATCAAGTCCGTCATTGAGAAATTATGGACCAAAAGCAGTTTTATTGTTCCTTTTTCACTGAATAAAACTAATGTACCACGTATTATATTAAATAATGAAGATGCTATGTTTTTGGCTTCAAATTATGCTGTTAATGGCTGCATATATGGCTTAAAATAGTTTACTTTTGAGTATTTTTTTGTGAATATTAATGAATGTTAATGGCTGCAATAATGGTTGCAATGTTAGAATGGCTGCAAATATAATGTTTTGGCTACAAACATGGCTGCAAATATGTGTCAAATCCAATGCATATAACTTTTAAAATTAATCCTCTGATGTTTTGACTAATGCTTGGAATGAATTGGTTGGAAGTCTAAACGTTGTGGATGAAGACGATTTAGGATTAGGGTTTATGAGGAAAATGGAGGGAAATTATTATACATATTAATTCAAAATGGTCATTAACAGTGTTTTGTTTTTTTAGTATTATTTTATTAATTAATTATTTATTTAATTGTTTAGTAATAAGATAATTATTAGGTATTTGTTCTTTTTATTAGTAGCATTTTGTTTAGCAATCAGTTTGATTTTTTTACAATAATTTAAGTTCGGATCACTACGATAGCGACACGATATATGTTATCAAACAAAAAACCATAAAAATTAATACATACCGGTACCGATGTTGTTCAGTTCGGTACGGTGTGATAGCATTATGATCTTAGTTTATCGAAAGGAAAAAAATAAAAATAAATCCCGGTAATGATACAAATGTTGTTCAGTTGGTTTCGGTTTGGGTTGGTACGATAGCGGTACAATAGCCGTTGTCCATAATGTTTATATGACAACGTTGAAAAAAATAAACATAGAATGCAAACCTAGGGCTGTCAATTTTACACGAATACACGACACGAACCTACACGAAGTTAACAAGTATCATATATGGCCTTAACAGGTATCGTGTACCAAACAAGTAGACACGAGATTACCTGTTAATTTTCGTGTATAAACATGTTAAATACTTGATTACCTGTTAATACCCGTTAGTACACGATAAGAAATTAAATTAAATAAAACTCATCAGCCATGTGCGTTTGGTTTCCTTAATTCCTTTCTATTTTCATTCCTCACTCAGTTAAAAAAAAAAACCCCTAAACTCCCTCTGTAACTCTCAGATAGCATGCCGTGTTTGTGTTTTTGTTCGTGTTAACAGGTACTAACATGTAATTTTCGTGTATAACAGTCGAACAGTCGTGTTAACAGGTATTAACAGGTAATTTTCGTGTATATCGTGTCGTGTTCGTGTTTGAAAAAAAGGACACGATAAGTTATCGTGTCGTGTTCGTGTATGGGATTTCGTGTATCGTGTCTTATCGTGTACGGGTATACATGATATGACAGCCCTACCCTATGCAAACCAACCAAACCGATATCAACTGAACAACATAGAAATCAAATGATGTGTTGTGAGGGTTGATGTGTTGTATTGCAAGCAGCTGACGCAAGTTCGATTGTTGTTGTGTCCGATTCTATGTTTTGCCAATGTAGGGCTAGCCCACTTGATGGAGACATATGCCTCTTAAGGGAGATGTTCCAGGTTCAATCCTGGGCAAGGGTGATAAATATTAGAATTATTTGTGAATAGAGCAGACCAGGCGTTGTCATTCAAAAAAATGAACAACATCGGTACTGGTATGGATATTCGTTTTTATTGTTTTCGATCGATGTAAGGTTTTCTCTTTCGATTACTATAGCGAGTGTAGGTGCCATAACGAACCAAACAGATACCAACCGAATTTTCGCCGCGAAGCGCGAGGAGAAAATCACTAGTTGGGTATTAAAAGGGGTGGGTTTTTAGCAGGGATTTAAAAAAGGAAAAATAAAAAATAATAATAAGAAATGACCATTTTACCCTTCACTAAACTGAAGTTTTAAACTGTGGTTAGTTTTGAGCTGAAATGCCACGTTCGAGAATGTCAGGAAGGAAAATGATATAATTTTGAAAATTGACCTGAAATGGCATAAGTGGACAAACTACTGGGACGTAAATGACACTTAACTAAAAAAAAAAAAAAAAAAAAATACATAAAACGTATGCTCGTTTTAAATCTTTAAGATATTGTCAATTTATTCACAACTAATAGTGTGAAACTTGACATTGTAATTTTTTTCATGAAATTCGGAGGGTACACACCTAAAACGTGGAGATTTAGGAAGTTTTTAAACATTTTTATTTTTCTTGAAAATGACAACAAGAATATTTCAGTTATAATATTTTATGTAACAAGATAAACGCCTATGGTATATACTATAATAGCAAAATTATTTCCTCTTTGTCGTCTATAGCAATCAATGGTTGCAAGTGATAAATGAAACATATAATCTGAATTTCAAAATTTTTAATTACATGAGTATTAACAAAATGGGTATTAAAAACTGCACAAAGGAAAAAAAAAAAAAAAAAAAAAACTCAAGTCATTTGTTTAAATATGGGTTATTATCTTACACTTGGTATTAGTTAAACTAACCAAAACTTTTTTTTGTTACATTGACGAATATTTGGATGCAATTGTTTCTAACTTGAAACATCTTAGTTTTCAAGTTCAAGGCATATATACACAATCCACAATATTCACAAGAATGTCTTTTCTTTAACCGGGCCTCCGTACATTTAAATACCTACAACAGCACATGAAGAAGACTGATATTTTTTTACGTTTTGACGTTAAGGGATCGAGATCGGATATATTTGCATTGGATTATGAATCAACCAAAACCTCTTCCTAATAAGAGTATCACCCGATGTTTCCTTCGTTTAAAAAGTCACAGCTCCTTATAAAATTCTTCTACTAAATATCTCATGTCAAATATGAATTCTTATTGGGAATTTAGCTTAATAACATAAAAACAGTACATTTTGAAATACAAAAAACCACCATCACATTGTGTACAACAAGACAATCACCAAAGTCCAATGATGTCTTGTCATTTTCGAGGGGGTGAATCTTTTTGTTTCATATTCAATCCCATGGCTTTGACAAAATAATGCAACCACACAATAACAACTGAGAACATGCAAAAGGGTGCCATCATGATAGACAATAATCACAAACCTTAACTAGTTGGGTCCATCAACCCGCCGCTCACTCATCTCCACCCTCGCTAGTTAAGGAGTGTAAGCAAGCCGAGTGGAGCCGTAGTCCGCATAGGCTCAAACTCGTTTAACTAATGAGAGCTCGAGCTCGAGCTCAAGCTCAAGCTCAAGCTCGGCTTGATTTCTACCTGTCTTTCTAAAGCTTGAGCTCGGCTTGTTTATCATTTATTAATTAACTCGAATTAATTATAATTATTTTTTACAAAGTTTATATATAACATAATGTATGTATTTAACTTAATAGATCAATCAATCGTACTCAATATAATCTCACCCAGAGCCAAGCTATTGGTAGGGTCTTGAGAGAGTATGATGTAGGCAAGCCTTAAATCTTGGCCGATAGAGAGACTGCTTACAGCGAGACCCCCAGCTACAAATTCATATCCAGACATAAAAAGTCAAATAAAAACTGTATAGACATATAACCACGTCAAAAGATACTAAAGATATTCGTACGAAGCTACCAAAACATGAGAAATGGTTAAAACATATACTAGGAACAATTAACATATCAAAAAGACATACATGCAAGCTATAATATTCACATGCCATTGAAACAGACTAAAGGACCAAAGGTTGTAAATCAAGAAACTAATACAAAACCATAACATCCTCCTAGAAGTCCGTAACATTAATCCTACGTCTCCACGAACTCCTATCTTCAACCATGTCCTCATAAAGGTGCACTGTGCAAGTCTAGCAAATCCTGCCTAATCCGCTCTTCCCAAGTTGATTCACCTTGCCTCTACTCGATTTTCCACTCTTCTGACTGTGGCCGTCGCCTGCCTCCTCCTAACATGTCCAAACCATCTCAACCTCCCCTATTTTATCTTATCCGATATACTAGCTACCCCTTAATCTTTTCCGAAAAACCTCATTTCTTATCTTGTCCAGGCTGGTGTACCTATGCGCCTTCTTAGGGGTGCAAACGAGCCGAGCGGCTCGCGAGCTACTCGAGATCGGCTCGAGTTAAAGCCAGAAACGAGCCGAGCCTTATCGAGCCCGAGCTCGAGCCTCGCATGTGAAGTTCGCCAAGTGGTTCCCTAAACAACTAAGTTCAAGTATTTAGGATCGTTTGTCTAAACGATATACTAGCTACCTCTTGTCACACGATACCCTTGTCGCTATCTATCTCCCCATGCCTTTAGACAAACGATCCTAAATACTTGAACTTAGTTGTTTAGGGAACCACTTGGCACTCGATGGATTACTAAGCGTCCCCATCTACTCCTACACCATTGAAAAAACAGTAAAGATACTCAGCCTTAAAAATGACTAATACTTAAACCTTTCCCCTCTAAAGCTACTTGCCACTCCTCTAACCTCACATTCAGACTTTGCACACTATCCACAACTAACACAATATCATCCGCAAAAAGTAGGCACAACAAAACCGTCTGTTGAATCGACTTTGACAACTCATCCAGGATAATTGCAAAAAGAAACGGGCTCGAAGCAAACCCTTGGCGGAGGCTTATCTATACAGGGAAGAAAGCGGTATCCCTTACTGGTGCATAAACGCTAGTTTCAGTCCTGAAATACATATCCTTAATTATGTCTATATATGTAAGACCCTTACTATTAGTTAACAATTTTCGTATAGTTTACGAAAATAAACACGTAATTATGATTTACATATACGTTGAAAAATACGGGTAAATTAAAACATTTACAATTTTAAAATAATACTACATAATGTAATTGAGTTCGTCGTTTTAAAATAACGACGAAAAAATGTGCGGAAGCTTCTTTTTCATGTGTTCGGTTCTTGTACGCCGCTTGATCTTCATCCGGGTATTCCTGATGTTCACCTAAAATCAAAACCAACTCAAAAGTTAGTTTCGGTAGTTAAATAACAAGTTTAAACAAGTCCGAAATTCAGAATGAAGGGAATATAATTTTTTTTTGCCAGCTCTAAAGTCTGTCGCGGCCTGCGACAGACTTGACCTCGGCCTTCGCGGGGCGTCACAGCCCGTGGCGGGGCGCCACAACCCATGGCGGGGCGCGACAACATACGTCTTCTCCGTCGCGGGGCGCGATGGCCACATTTCGAAAGAAAGTTCATTTCTGTTGCTGCATTTGCCCAGCTATATTTTCAAAGAATATTTCCAACTTGAAAGTTGCATAACTTTTGATCTAGAGGTCCGTTTTGCGTGATTCTTTTTCCTACGCGTCCGTAATTTAATTACAGACCCGTTTATCATCTTTGTTTGCATCAAAATCAGATTATAAGCTTAAGGCTTATAAATCGCTTTTTATGATTATTCGACCCGTTTATGTTAAAATCACACACTTGTTTCTAGTTAATCATAAATCATACACCAAAATATTTAACTCAAAATATTTATTTCAGATTTGTAACTTTTGTGAATTACGCAACCAACACCCAAGTTATGCGCGTAATTCGTTTTGACCTGTTTAGAGAATTTAAACTTTTAAGTTTAAATTTTGCTCATTCTTTTCACCCATCATTTTCCCAAATTTGAATTATCTACTTACATTTCACAACTATACTCGTGGCGGATTTAGTATATTTGACTAATTTTCCCGGATTCTACACTTCGGTTGGTTGTTTTATGGAAAAGACCCGTTTATAAGCACTTGACCCAAAAAGGCTTATGTCTAAAATGTATAAAACTTACCAAACATTATTTATGTTGTTAAACAACTTCTGGCCAAATATCATGTCAAAACTCGATAGTTAAGACATCGAAATAATTTCTGCAAGTAACGGAACTGTTGCTGTCAGCAACTAATTTATTGACAAAATATCCGCGAAAATCTCGTCGAACAATTTTAAAAAAATCTATAAAATTTACTAAACATCCTTTATGTTGTAAACCAACTTCTGGTCAAATATTGTGTCAAAAATCGATTGTTAAGACTTCGAAATAATTTCTGTAAGTAGCGGAACTGTTGTTGTCAACAACTAATTTATTGACAAAACATCCGCGAAAACCTCGTCAAACAACTTTACAAAAATCTATAAAAATTACTAAACATCCTTTATGTTGTAAGTCTATTCTAAGATTAGTAAGATTTACTTACATTTGTCAACACGTGTCTAATTTACTATTTTACCTTCTTTTACAACCATCATGGTTTTCATCACTTTCACTTGTTCCGACTCATATTATTGACGTCGGAACATCAAAATTCAATTACGGATTTTTCTCTATTCATTTTCAATTCACATACTAAGTATTCAAAAAAATAAAAAGAGTGTAAGCAGTTACTTCTCATCCAAATTACGCTTTTCTTCTCATAATTGTTTCGTTTGACCCGCTTTCTCCCCAAGCTTCCACCTAGCTTGTTAAGCGCCAAACTATCATTTATCATTCACAAGATGGTTAGATTAATCATAATTCAATACGATTATTCCACCTTACGCATTTCATATCAAAATTATCATTCATCGTATTGTAGGTCAGTTTGACTTTTTAAAAGTCAAATGCCCATTCTCCTTGTAACATCCCGAAAATACAAATTCTTAAATTGCAATTAGGTTGCAAAGAAATTAGTAAAATAAGCTAACTAGGAATGACACTAACCTAGTTAGATGATGACTTATGAGTAGTTAAGGAGTTAAAACAAAATAAAAACGAAAGTTGAAGGGCCAAAAGTGCTTAAATTGAAACTAATTTTAATAAAACAAAAAAAATTAGAAATCTCAAACACTTGTGTGTGTGAGATCGACCAGACAAGAAGGAGGGGGCGACCAAGCTCTTCAAAACCCTAAATTCCACAAAACTCCTAAATTGAAGGTTCAAATCTGATCCAAAACGAAATCCGAGCTGAGATTAGTGATCCTCATTGTAAGGGGGTTATAAGGTATGTAAAATTTGATGAAAATCCTCTACTTGAAGTTCTCATGAAATTGGGAAATCCGAAAATTGATGATGCATGTTTGTTATTTGGATAGAATAGGGAGGATATAGTGTCTAGGAGTAAAACCTAGACAACAACATGTGAAATCATGTCTAAATTCTGGAAATTTCATGAACACATTGAAGGTGATTCATGGGTTTTGTGAGAAATTGATAAACACTAGGGTTTTGAGCATTATTCTAGTGTAATATGGTTCATAGAAAGAGATTACTGAAATGTGAATGTTAAATTTTATATATGAAAGCTTGATTGATGTAAATTCGGGCTAAATGATAAGTAGGGGACTTGTTATATAATCATGTAAAATTTTGCCCTTAAAGTGTTCGTAGAAATGCCTCAAAGAAGGCTTGAAACTGAAATTTAAAGTTAAAACGCATAATTGTGATGCTTAGGCAAATTATGCGACATATGACTGAAAAGGAGTTCTAAACGTATCATGGTTGAACTCTATAGGAAAAGATAACGAAGCGTCGAGTGGACAAGCCGGTGGCGACTTGCGTTTGAAGGGCGTGCATTGAAGGTATGTAACTTGACACGTTACATTAAGTGAATTGTTATTAAATTATGTATGGTCATATTGTAGATTAGAAGTTGCGTTGATTGTAGCGACCATGTTCGTTACTTAAATCCGTAGGTTTAGAATTGGTTAGAAGTCGTATGGTAGTCATCATAATGGAGGATTCCGTAGATGAGCCAAACGGGTCGAATAACGGTGTACATTGTAGTGTTAGTGTTTTAAATAAATAACGATGGCGATAACGATCACAGGAGCATGAAGCCATAAGTTTGGTAATGAAGTGCCGGTGATAATAAGCTCCGGAAGTTGGGTAACAAGCGCCTTATGTTTACTATTACAAAGGTAGCAAAATAAGGATAACTAGAAAGTGTCGAATAATTACATAATGAATTTTGTCATCTGGTCCGTAAAACAAACTTTGGGTATGGAAATCATTATAGTTACGTTCGTATGGAATTTACAGACGCATAGGAAAAAGAATCACCTAAAACGGACTTACGAGTCAAAAGTTATGATAGTTTTAAGTTTAGAATTGGAGTTTCGAAATGCTGAACTGATATACAGCAACCAGAAATAACATTCCGTTGAAAATGGTCCCTGGCGCTACGCCACGAGTGACAACAAAACCCGTCGCGCGACGCGACGGGTGGTGGCACTACGCGACCACCTTGGGTGGCCCTCGTCGCGCGGCGCGACTACCCAGGGTGGTTGGTTTTTGTTGTTTTTGCATATTTTTGAGTTTGGAACTTAACCGGACTTATATTTAAGGGTCGAAACTAATCTTTTGTGTGGTTTTGACCATAGGTGATGATGGACCTAATTCGGATGGCGATCAAGCATCTTTTCAAGAACCGAACACGATATTTTGAAGCTTCCGCGAATACTTAATATTTTCAAATCAATGACTTTGTAATTAACACTTAAAATCATGTTTCTTTGTCTTGGGATTCTTAAACTAGTAGTACTTATCCTAGATGTTAACTTGGTTAAATTTTCCTTATGTTGATATAAAATCCAAGGTTTTTGGTATACTAAGGCTTTGTTTGTAATGAAATATTATGAAAACAAGTAGAGTGTTACAAGTTGGTAAACAGAGCTTAAGGTTGTCAACAAAGTGTTCGGTTCAAGCTTGATCGATCGTCCGGTAAGAATTAACTTATTATTTTAATAGATTATATCTTATGCAAGAAATGAGATGTGAATTGATGTGCATGGGAAGAGTGTGTTAACTCACTCAAACCCGGAAAGTGCACCAAAAGTGAACGGTTAAAGCAAGTTAGGAACTTGGCTAAACCGAAGCAAATAAAACTAAGTTATAAATGAAATGTTTAACGTTTAATGTAAACATTTCAGTTTCAAGATGTCAGAAAGAAACGATGATGATTCGGTGCAGACAAGCACCGAACAAATGAAAGAGATAATTGCCGAAGAAGTGGGGAAGGCAATTGAAGGTAGTCTATTCGGTTTTATTGACAAAATTCAAAACACGGTGTTGTCACTAGTTGAGGAACGAGTCAAAAGGTTGGAGGATAGTGTCAACCTTATGAAAGAGAAATCAGGAGAACGTAAAGGATGTTCGTACAAAGAATTTATGGCGTGTAAACCGCCAATCTACAACGGGGAGGTTGACCCGATAATTTGCCAAAGATGGTTAAGCGATGTTGAAGGAGTGTTTGAAAGAACCCATTGTGACGTAAGTGACTTCGTTGCTTACGGAACGGGTCAGTTGAGGGGCCAAGCCAAAGATTGGTGGGGCAATAAAAAGAAGGAAATAGGAGCCGAAGCGGCGAGGGCCATGACATGGGAGGAGTTTAAGACGCCGTTTCTTAAACATCATAGTCCCAAGGCGGTCATTAATAGAATCAAGGAAGAGTTCATGCAACTTAGGCACAAGGGCGAGACCATAGACAAGATTACGGCAACGTTTATGGATAAGATGAAGTTTTGCAATGAATTGGTGACGAATGAAGAACAGAAGATATACTACTACTATAACATGTTGAGCGCCGAGTATAGGGAGTTTATGACTCCTTCAAAATACGAGACCTTTACCGAGATCATAAACGTTGCTCGGGAACGGGAAATTGAATTGAAGAACCAAGTTGAAAGGGGTGAACGAAGGGCATAGGATGTGAATCCAAGCCCTACAAAGAAAGCTCGAACTGTGGAATCGGGAAAGAAAGTGGATGCTAAAGGCGGGTCGCCAAGTTGCAAGGTGTGTGGAAAGGGGCACAAGGGTGAGTGCCGCTTCAAAGACAAGCCATGTCCGGTATGTGGGAAGACGGGACACACCGCATCGTTATGTCCCGGAAAGGTTTCCGTTTGCTATAAATGTTATCAGCCCGGCCACAAAAAGTCTGAATGCCCAGAATTGGTTGGAAAGAGAGACACTAAAGAATCTCCAACGGAAGCTCCAAAGGCAAAAGCTAGGTCCTTCCAACTTACAGCAGTTGAAGCAAAGACAGAAGCCGATGTGGTCTCAGGTATATTCGCAATAAACTCGATCCCCGCACGTGTATTATTTGATACGGGTGCGAATAAATCCTTTATTTCACATGGATTTATTCGACATCCTTCATTTGTGTTGACAAAATTACCTATGCCTTTAGAGGTTGAAATAGGAGATAACAAAAGTTTCATAGTATGTGATGTCTGTCAAAGCTGCAAACTAAGTATCGATGATGAGGAATACTTGATAGACCTAATCCCGATGTCTATGGGGGAGTTTCAAGTGGTTGTAGGAATGGATTGACTATCTCGACACCATGCAAAGGTCGTGTGTTTCCGTAAGGAGATAAAGCTAACATCTCGGAGCGGAAAACACGTCACAATCTATGGCGAAGAGGGAGGCAATCCTATAATATGCTCGATGATAAAAGCTCACAAGCTCATGAGGCATGGATGTAAAGCATTCATGATATACGCGAACGAGCCCGAGAAAGAATTACCGAAGATTGGAGACGTACCCGTAGTACGTGACTTTGAAGATGTATTTCCGGATGATTTACCGGGAATGCCGCCCGAGCGGGAGGTAGAGTTCGGAATTGAATTAGTTCCGGGCGCGAAACCCGTAGCAAAAGCACCATACCGACTTGCACCATCGGAATTACAAGAATTAATTTCGCAGATTCAAGACTTGCTCGATAAAGGATTCATAAGGCCGAGTGTGTCTCCTTGGGGCGCGCCCGTGCAATTCGTGAAAAAGAAGGACGGAAACATGCGCATGTGTATCGATTATCGGGAGTTAAATAAACTCACGGTAAAGAATCGATACCCACTTCCGAGAATAGACGATCTATTTGACCAATTACAAGGTGCGAACTGGTTTTCAAAATTGACCTTAGATCGGGGTATCACCAACTAAGAGTCAAGGAGGAGGATGTACAGAAGACGGCTTTCCGCATGAGATACGGACATTACGAGTTCCTCGTGATGTCATTCGGACTGACAAATGCACCCTCGGCTTTTATGGATCTTATGAACCGGGTTTGCAAGCCGATGCTGGATAAATCGATAATCGTGTTCATAGACGATATTCTGGTATACTCGAAAGGTGAAGTAGAACATGCACGCCACTTACAAGAGGTGTTAGAGACGCTCAGGCAAGAAAGGTTGTACGCGAAATTCTTAAAATGCGCCTTCTGGTTGCGAGAGATGCAATTCCTTGGCCACATCATAAGCGCTGATGGAATACTAGTTGATCCTTCAAAGATAGAGGCCGTGTCAAAATGGAGCCCTCCGAAGAATCCTTCGGAAATCAGGAGCTTCTTAGGGCTTGCGGGATACTATAGGAGATTCATTCAAGATTTCTTCAAGATTGCGTCGCCGCTAACTAAGTTAACCCGAAAAGAGGAAAAGTACATTTGGGGTGCCGAACAAGAAAAAGCGTTTCAAACGGTAAAAGAGAAGTTAACTTAAGCTCCGGTATTAACATTGCCGGACGGGGTCGAAGACTTGGTGGTTTATTCGGATGCCTCAATATCGGGGCTCGGATGCGTTTTAATGCAACGGGGCAAAGTTATAGCCTATGCCTCGAGGCAACTGAAAATACACGAAAAGAAATATCCCACGCACGACCTCGAATTGGCTGCGGTGGTGTTTGCGTTAAAAATATGGAGGCACTATTTGTATGGGGTAAAGTGCACCATATTCACCGATCACAAGAACTTAAAGTATTTCTGTCACACCCCTATTTCCACGTGTCACCGGTGGGCCCGGTGGGGAGTATCGTGACGTGGTTGGCAACATAATAGTCAAACAACACAATATTTAATATGCACAGCGGAAGCAATTTAAAAGATATAATACAACCGAATTTAATATTGTAATATCAAATGTCACAATATTCGGAAGTTTATCCACAGATGGATCGGAAACAAAATATGAAACAATAGTTCAACAGACTTCAGGCATCTTAAGCTTGCGAGACTTCTAATGATGCTAAGGAGAAATCCCAGCCAATTACGCTTAGTACCTGCATTTAATCTTTTTGGGAAAATACGTCAGTTTACACTGGTAAATACAATCAACTGACTCATTTTGGAAAATGATTGAAAATTGGTTTGGATGCACGTGGCATAAACATTTTATTTAACTTGGGAGAATTATTTAAATATATAATCTTGTGAACGAATTACATGTTCCTTGTGCGTTCAGTAGCCCGGATCTTGTCCGGGTTAAAGATCAATAGATACACCACATTATTCTTTTGTGCACTGACGGGTGTACGCCTACACCCCGCGCTTAAGTCGTGGCCATTTCGTAAAATGATGCCAAGGATATCCGGGACATGGTCATTAACCCCCCAAAGGCTTTAAGTAACAAGACTGTTTAAACGAGCTGATCAAATTATTCAATTAACCACCCAACGATGGAAGATTTGATGCCCGATCAAGCGGTATGCTATATACCGTAACCCAAGCCCGTATAGGGAAAATAAGTTAAAAGTATTTACCTGAGCAAAGTATAATTCACAATAAGCAATTGCAAGTAGCTTTTACTGGTCCTCCTAATCTGGAACGAAGGTTTATAATAACCTATTAGAGTCCTAACGGGTCTTTAATTAAGCTTAAGCTTAGACCGGCTAGTTTCAAAGACATGGTTCGTACGCACGATTAAGCGAAGACCGGATAGAATGTGATTTAGACCCGACAAGTTCAAAGACTTGCTTAATATGGGTATTTCATTCACATTCTGGAATTTGAGATAAAACCGATAAGGTTTGACCCGTTTAGGCTAGTTTATGTAAACTAGTTACATAAACCGAACCGATCGCGTAATAAGCGTAACGGGTATTCATGAGAGCTATTTACAGGTTTCCTATGTTAATATGCTTCATATATGTTGTGACATCAGTAATATGTCTTTTATTATGCCCGAAATGAATTTAATTACAAACTATGCCCCGTAGGGGTAGTTTGGTCATTTTAAAGGTTGTAAAAGAGTTTAAGTGTCAACCTGAGTTACAGGTCTGATGTAATCAGCAAATATACTTAATTTTCTAAGTTATATCAGTAGGTTAAAGTATATAAGTGAAATTTATCAATTATAGCCAAACTATGCCCCGTAGGGGTATTTTGGTAATTTCACATAAGCCGAAAAGCTCAAAACTGAAGTCTGAGTTCATCAACCTTTGCTTACTGTTAAAATATCATAATTTTCCTCGAATATCAGTAGGCATCAACCCTTGTATGTTTAATATAGTTATAGCACATACTATGCGTTAAAAACGCTTAAAAAGGCAATTAAAGGCCATTTCCGGGTTCGATACTTAAATTTGATATTTTTATATTTCCAGAAGGCTTAAAATAATTTATTTATCATATGTGATTAGTATCAAAAGGTTTGGAGTCGTTTAGATATGTAAAACTCATTTTATAGCCCGTAAGGGCAAAACCGACAATTACCGGATTAAGCCTACGACTATAAGTTATGCTCAGCCTAAAATTAATTAAAAATCTTTAAAAATCCCAAAATAATATATTACATCAGTGGGTAAAGAGTTTGATATCAAAAAGTATGTTTAAGTAGGCTATACGCTAAATACGCCGTTTAATTAACATAAAGCTTTAATTTTACGCTAACGAGCATAACTCTTTATCTACACCTCCAACTGATGTCAAATTTTGCATACAAGTTTATATATCAGTAATTAAGGTTTCTACTCTCTTACATTTCCAAAAATCACGTTTTAAGGTGAAAAGGGCATAATGGTCAACATATGAGCAATTAACGGAATCATGCATATTAATTGGATAACTAATGATCCTAGGTGTATAATCACAGAGGGTTATACTAGCATGTAACCTGGTCCAAATAAAGCTCTAAGGCATTTCTAAAACATGCCATAACGGGTCAGAACTGAAAGTCAAAGTATAAGTCAAACTATGCGACTTTCGGTTCCGAACCGGGTCTAAACAGGAAATTGTCGGGTTGAACATGTTTAGACATGTCCTTACACTAATTACCAAGTTATATTAATGATCAAACAGGTTATATGTGTTCTACATTGCTAATCATGCATAAATTGAAATTTAAACTTTCTGTTGACTTTTTAATTACACGTTTGACCCGACATTAGACCTAGTTAGAGTGGGAATCAGGGGGAACCCTTTTGAGGTTTTATTACCCACATAATTACCTACTTAAAGGTACTTTTGATTCGAGATTTGACTGATCCATTATTAATTAATCTCGAAGTCAAACCGTAATAACGACGGTTTGACTTTTAGCTAAATAACTAAGCTAAACTCAATAAAAGCAAGGATTAGTAACTTACTGAAAACCTAAGCTTGATTAGTGATCACTTGAGAGTGCCTTGAAGCTCCAGAAATGATCAGATTGCAAGAGGAAGGTGTGAAGAACAATGGTGCGTATCATGGCCTTTATATAGTGTTTAATCCACCACAATTCTTTGACACATGAGTCTACAACCCACCACAACTGATCAACACATGTTCCTAGTGCTTAGGGGGTGTCTAGGGGTCGCCTTTTATGTGGAAAATCGGATAAAATCAATCAGATTGCACTCAGCAGGCAAAAACCCAAAGAAGTCGGAGCTGGGAACCCCTCGCGTGACGCTAAGCCCCCCCCCCCCCCCCAGGGCCTCGCGTCGCGCTAGGCCTACTCTGATCAAATCAGAATTTTTGATTTTTGCGATTTGATCCTTGGCTCTTCAAAATTCGATTAGGCACTTGTTTCTTGCATTATGAACCCTCATAATTAATCTATAAAGGCTTTAAAACATATACCCACTTTGCTAAGTCCCCGGTTAACTTTATTGTTACCCGAAAAGTCTTAACTTTCAACGTTTACGCTTTAATCCTTTGCACACGAATTTGATCATAACTTTCTCATACGATAACGAAACTTTATGAAATTTATATCGTGCATTCTAGTGAGTATAATTAACCGTTCCAAAGCTTCGAGATTGTCAAAAGGTCACTCAGAGGTATAACTTAAACATGTTGACACATTTAGCCCCTGTGATTTGTAATCTCTCACTTTTAGCTTCGTATGCTCCATGATTTATTCGTTTGAAGGTATGAGCATCATGTAGGGTTAATGTACATTATATTTATTCACTGTTGGCACTTCGAATACGTATATTCACATACTTTCCATGTTTGTCAACTTTAGTCCTTCTATAATATTCTTTCACACGTTTTAAACATATGACACGTGTCAACACATTATAGGACGTGAATTTTCGAGGTGTTACAATTTCTTTGACCAGAAGGAGCTAAATATGCGACAAAGGCGATGGTTAGAAACGGTGAAAGATTTTGACTGTGAAATACATTACCACCCCGGAAAGGCAAATGTAGTGGCGAACGCCCTAAGCAGAAAAGCGGACTATGTCCCGTTACGAGTAAGGTCGATGCAGCTTGTCGTGACCTCGGGTATACTTGAACGTATCCGAGAAGCGCAAGTAGAAGCAGTGAAAGAGGAGAACTGGAAAAAGGAAAGAATAATCGGCCAGTTAAAAGATTTGTCAGACGGAAAGAACGGGTTGAAGACTCGATCCGGAAGAACTTGGGTCCCGAATTCTTGTGGGGTTAAGACTCTACTACTCGATGAAGCTCATAAATCCCAATATTCTATTCATCCGGGTGCGACCAAGATGTATAACGATCTGAAACAAAATTATTGGTAGCCCGGAATGAAGAGGGACGTAGTAAAATACGTGGAGAAGTGCTTGACATGTCTACAAGTCAAGGCGGAACACCAGAAACAATATGGAAAGCTGCAACCTTTGGAAATTCCGATTTGGAAATGGGAACATATCACTATGGACCTATTGACCAAACTACCTAAAACGATTCGGGGATTTGATGCTATATGGGTGATTGTTTATAGATTAACGAAGAGTGCCCATTTTATTCCTATACGCGAGACATATACTTCGGAAAAGATGTCAGAGGTATATACAAACGAAATAGTGGCGCGTCACGGAGTACCGGTATCCATTGTGTCGGATAGAGATACACGGTTTACTTCAAATTTTGGCAAGATTTTCAAGAACAAATGGGAACGAAAGTTTTCATTAGCACCGCCTACCATCCTCAGACGGATGGGCAGAGTGAAAGAACAATACAGACGCTAGAGGATATGTTACGAGCATGTATCATCGATTTCGGCGGAAGTTGGGATGTTTATCTACCGTTGGCCGAATTTTCGTATAACAATAGTTACCATTCGAGCATCGGCATGGCACCTTACGAGATGCTATATGGTAGGAAATGTAGAACCCCAGTGTGTTGGGGTGAAGTGGGACCACGTGAACTGGCCCATAAAGATATTGTCCAAGCCACTAATGAGAAAATTGAAGTGGTACGATGTAAGGACCTCCAAAATTGTCCCAAAACGACCCATAAGTAAACACCCGGACCTCTAAAACCCTAGTCCATATTAAAAATCAAGAAAAATCACATTTTGGCCTTCTCGCGGGCCGCGTAAAGGATAAGCAGACCCTTACGCGGGCCGCGTCAACTCCACATTTGACCGGATAAGCATCCGGGCCACATGGCATCCACCTGGCGACCCTACGTGTGACCCGGTAAACCTACACCTAGACTAGGTGGCCAATTGGGCTGCGTAAGGGTCGAGCAAGGGTTCACGCGGGCCGTGTGAGACCCATTTTTCACCTATAAATTGCCTGGACATCGAGCTTTCATTCTGTGTCGAAAACTTTTCACAAAAACGAAGTTTCACTGCTCAAATTCGAAAATTAAGGTAGCAAGGCGCTGCTACGATATAGGGTATTAACTCAATCGCTGCTACGATTCAATGTCCGATCGATTGAAACTATCCACTGGATGTTTAAGTGCTGCCCACATTAGGGCCCTACTTTGTCATTCGTCGTGAATTCGATGGATGTTTAAGTGTTGCACTTTGTCATTCGTGTGAGGGGTTTAATCTCGTGAGTTATCTTAAATGCTGTATTAGTTACTGACCTAGTTCATGTGCATTGTTATTTAAATTAGGTTACAAGGCTAATCAGTAGGCTAAACTCTGCCCGTTTAAATCTGCAATGTGAGTCATTCTCTTTTATCAAATGTATTTTACAATACTCCAATTATTTTCAAAAGTTATAATTACAGGGATTAAGTCGTAGTTATCTTGAATCACTGGCTAGTGGGGTATTGTGCACATTACTAATTTCTCACAGTTAGGCTAATAAATCCTAACAGTGATAATCATCACTACTTGGGGAAAAAGACCCAATAGTGGTATGACCATCGTCACCATGAGGTGACACGACGCCAGATAAAAATAAGATAGAAGCCATTGTAATCGCTCTTATGCTGTAATTTATAACTATGTGTCATTTTATTAAATTTGAGTGACTCGCTAGTATTTCCCCGCTGATAAAATATTTTCAAGACATGTTTCAGGTGACTACTGTGAACCAAGGAAAAGTGCTACGGAGCACTAACAAGCTTGAAGTAGTGGCTCAATTAAATAAATAAACATGTTTTGTAAATCAGGGAATTTCCTTGTGAAACTCCTCTATTGTAAATTACGGGGTTCATCCTGAATTATGAAATAAAATAATCGGGCATTTCAAGTTTTAAAAAGATCTTGTAAAATCTTCCGTTGTCAACTCAATTAATAAATTACCACGGGTTTCTGTCCCGCGGCTCCTAGACCGGGTAAAACCGGGGCGGGGGCCGTGACAGGAAAAGGTGGTATCAGAGCCACTGATTTAAGCCAATTAAGTAATTTGAAATACTTAATTTTTCCTGATTACCATCTTGTGATTACGTGTTTTATTAACTGACTACTTGTTAGTTACAGTATGGGTAAGCAAAGACTTTCGGACATCTATCGTTAATTAGATAGTTCACCAAAAGATAAGGGAACTTCATCCCAATCAAATTCCTCAAGATACTCAGCAGAAACTGAGGAATGAATATTTATTCGTAAGGCACAGTTTGAGAAACCACTTACCCCTAATAAAAGAAGTTGGATTATTAGAAAAAGTCAAGAGAAAATAAAGAAGTCACAACCAAAAGGAGTGATGAGTAATAAGGAAACTCAGGATATAGGCAATAACCCACCATGGGAAGATGAATTAGACGAACAATGGGTAGATCTCTATATGTTAGCTACTACAGCAGTAAATGCTAACCTATAGTTAAATTGCCAAACTCATACCAGCACCCATATCATCTATAAGCTAGAAACTTTGCCCATTAAATAAACAACTTAGTAAGAAAAGGTAGACTAAAATAAATTATGAATGCACAATCCCTATTATAGTTTACATTCCAGTTGTAATTTGTAATAGATATATAAAACTTCGCAGCATTTTATTTTAATCAATCTGTTTGTATAAATACTTAATTGTTCTGATTACCATTTTGTGATTCTGTGAAAATTCAATTTACAAAATTTTAACCTAGAAATTTGTGTGTTTCTGCATATCTGCCAAACAACATGAATGAGTTATCTGAAGCTCTTCAGAATCTCAATCTCTATTCTGTTAATGTGGAAGTTTCCAAAGACTTTACTGGTTATTGTGCCGATGTTGAGGAACCTATGGAATTTCAAGCCCAGCCTCCGGAGAAACCCAAGCCAAAGAAGAGGAGAAGAATTGTGGGCTGGAGATGTGTGCGCAGAAGGAAACCAGTAACTCGGAAAGTTTCCAAGATAGAGGACCCAATGGATAAAGGGAAAGGAATAGAGATGGGAGAAAGTTCCAGGCAAGCCGAGGAAATGCCGTTGCAGGAAGAGCTAGATTGCATACAAGCAAGTTGTGATATCCTTAAGCCTGTTAATGAAAACCTTTTCACTTATCCTGCCGAAACCCAGCTTCCAGTAAACTTGGAACCAGCCATCCCAGATCCCCTTGTCAACACCCGACCTTTAGGAGAAATGGAAGAATGGTGGACCAACGATTGGCAATTCTAGAATCTTTTAAACAACCCTTATACCTTTCTCCCTCAGTTTGACCCCGAGCTTGTACCAAACCCACCGATGAGCAACGAGAACCTGGCTGAACTTCTCCATTTTGTGGAGGAGTTGGTGGATGCAGGGAATCGAATCCGAGAGGTGGGAGAACAGATCTCCTGGAAGTACGACGAGTGGGAACGTCATCTCTGAAAATGTCAGCTGATGAGATAGTATGTGGTAGTGGAAGCATGTGTTTAATAATAATATGTTTAATAAAATATAATTATGTGAAATAACCTAAAAATAAAACTTTTGTAAGATAACGGGTGTGTACGGAAGCATATTATAATATATATAAAAATGGAAGTCGAGAAATCGACAATTTTGTCTATACGTGTTAACGTGATTATGTGCAATTGTTTTGTTATGTTTGATTATTAATTATTTTCTGCTAATCACTTATATAAATTAATTACCAGATGGAACACGCTGGTAATGAACCCGTTATTGAAGTTAATCAATCTGAGCAAAACAATGAAGATCAATTTCTGAATAAACAAGATATCGAGAATATCGTTGCTCAGGGAATAGCCAATGCTATTCCAGCAATCCTTGCTGCCGCCCGAAATCCAGTTGAACCTCAACAAATTATTCCTAGCAAACATACACACGGAGATAATTTTAGTAATAGTGTAAACAGAGGAGGCAATCATACTAATAACAACAACGATGGGATACAAGCCCCACTCCTTAAGAAAATGAAAGCTGCAACGCCTGGTTGCACTTATAAGGAATTTCTTGCCTGTAAACCGGCTGAATTTGCAGGCAACGAAGGGGCGACTGCTGCACTGCGTTGGTTAGAGAAAACCGAGGCAGTAATTAAAATAAGTAAATGTGCTGAGGAAGACAAAGTCATGTACGCGTCGCATCTTTTTAAAGAAGGGGCGCTAGAATGGTGGAATACGGTACTTCAAGCCAAGGGAAGCGATGTGGCCTATGCCATAAGTTGGGAAGAATTTAAGCAACTGGTGGAAAGAAAATTTTGTCCCGAATATGAGAAGGAATAGATGGCAAATAAATTCCTGAACCACCGGATGGTGGATGTTGATTGTCGAGGATATACTTCGACATTCTTTGAATATGCTAGAGTGGTACCAACCCTGGCTTCGCCAGAACCGGTACTTATTTCTCGCTATATTTGGGGATTGATTGGCGAAATCCGTGATATCGTCAAGGCTGCGAGACCCCGCACTATTGACGATACGGTGGAATTAGCTAACACTTTGACGGACGGATTGGTGCGTACGACAGAAGAAAATAGAAAGAGGGAAGTGGTCCAAAAGATTTCCCAGGGATTCCGTGTAGGTAACCATAGCAATTTCAAGAAAAAGGGAACTGGGCAATCTTCCACTGTTCCATTTTGCAATACCTGCAAAAGGAAGCATTTTGGAAGATGCAAAGGGTATTGCAATTTCTGCAAAATTCCGGGGCATCAAGAAGAAGATTGCAGGAAAAAGAAAGCAACAATCTGCTACAACTACGGAGAAGCTGGACATTTTAGGCCAGATTGCCCGAAATTGGTCACACAAGCTGATAACAAAGCCAAACCTGCAGAAGGAACTACCAAGAAGAACGCAAGAGCCTTCCAGTTGACTACTCAGGAAGCAGAACTAATCCCTGACGTGATAGCTGGTACGTTCCTAGTTCACGACGTTTATGCAAAAGTATTATTTAACTCTGGTGCAAACCAAAGTTTTATAAATACTTCATTCTGCCAAGCTCTTAACTTACCCTTAACCAACCTTAGGAAGATTTTTACAGTCGAAACAGCAGATGGGAATTCTGTTAACAGAGATAAGGTTTTGCGAGAAGGAAAGACAGAACTCTTAGGACATAAATTCTCTGCAAACCTGTTACCTATGAATTTAGCCGGATTCGATATAGTATTAGGAATGGATTGGTTAATAGCCAACCATGCTCGAATTCTCTATGATAAAAACTCCATAGAAATTCATACACCCACAGGAGAGTTAGTGGTGATTACAGGAGATAAGCCACGAAAGCCACTGAAATTCATTTCAGTAATGAAGTTGGCCAGTTATTCAAGAAAACAAGAAGTAGTGTATATGATTTCAGTAATCATTAACACGAAAGGTAAGGAAATTAGAGAAATTCCGGTAGTATCAGAATACCCGGATGTCTTTCCGGAAGAACTACCTGGATTACCACCCAATAGGGAAGTAGAATTTAGAATTAATCTAATTAAGTAAAGGATTCATATAACCTAGTTCATCCCCGTGGGGAACTCCAGTGTTGTTTGTAAAAAAGAAAGATGGGTCAATGAGAATGCGTATTGATTATAGGGAATTAAATACGGTTACAATTAAGAATCGATATCCATTACCTAGAATTGATGATCTTTTTGATCAGTTGCAAGGAGCTAGATACTTTTCTAAGATAGATTTACGATCAGGATACCATCAGTTGAAGGTACAAGAAGAAGAAAACCTAAAACTGATTTCAGAACTAGGTATGGTCATTACGAGTTTACGGTCATGCCCTTCGGACTAACAAATGCTCCAGCAGCATTTATGGACATGATAAATAGAATCTGTAAACCGTACTTGGATAAATTTGTAATTGTCTTCATCGACGATATACTCCTTTATTCCAAAAGTCAGGAAGAACATTGTGAACACCTACATGCACTCTTAACTTTGTTAAGAAAAGAGAAGCTCTACGCCAAATTCTCGAAGTGTGAATTTTGGCTGCAGGAGGTACAATTTTTAGGACACATGGTGAATCACGAAGGTATTCACGTAGATCCTGCTAAAATAGAAGCGATCATCAAATGGAAAGCCCCACAAACAGCTATGGAAGTTAGAAGTTTCATAGGATTAGCCGGATACTATAGACGATTCATTAAGGATTTTTCTAAAATAGCTGTACCATTAACGAAGCTAACATGTAAAGCAGTTAAGTTTGAATGGGGACCTAGGAAAGAAGAGGCTTTTAGGATTTTAAAGCAAAAGCTAACAAACGCCCCAATTCTAGCTTTACCAGAAGGAACGGAAAATTTTGAAGTTTACTGCGATGCTTCTAAGCTAGGATTAGGATGTGTACTAATGCAACACAAGAAAGTAATTGCGTATGCCTCAACACAATTAAAGAAGCACGAAGAAAATTATACGACTCATGACTTAGAATTAGGAGCCATAATTTTTGCCCTTAAGATTTGGAGACACTATTTGTATGGAAGTAAGTTTACTGTCTATACAGATCATAAGAGTTTAAGATACATATTTGGGCAAAAAGAATTAAACATGAGGCAAAGGAGATGGATGGAAATTTTAAGTGATTACGACTGTGATATTCAATATCACGAAGGAAAGGCGAACGTAGTTGCTGATGCTCTAAGTCGTAAGTATCATGAAAAGCAAAAGCGAGTTCGTGCTCTTAGATTAAATCTACAGTTAGATTTAATGGAACAACTGAAAAATATTCAAGAAACAACAATCAAGGATGATACTGAAGGAATGAAGGGACGAGTAAAAGAATTAGAGCAAGGAAGTGATGGAATTTGGAGATTCCATAAGAAAAGAATTTGGGTACCTAAGCAAGGAGAATTAAGAACTAAGATTTTAAAAGAAGCTCATAAATCTAGGTATACCGTGCATCCTGGTAACAATAAGATGTACCAAGATTTAAGAAATAATTTCTAGTGGATAGGAATGAAAAAGGACATAGCTAGATATGTTTCTAAATGTCTTACTTGTTCACAAGTTAAGGCAGAACACCAGAAACCTTCAGGATTACTACAACAATTAGAAATGCCTGTATGGAAATGGGAACTCATAACAATGGACTATGTTACTAAGTTGCCCAAAACCAGAAAAGGTAATGACGCGATTTGGGTAATTGTGGATCAATTAACCAAGTCAGCTCACTTTCTACCCATGAAGGAAACCTTTAGCATAGAAAGGTTAGCAAAGTTGTATGTAGACGAGGTAGTATCCTTACATGGAGTTCCTCTCTCCATGGTATCGGATAGAGATAGTCGTTTCACTTCCCATTTCTGGACAAGTTTCCAGGAAGCAATGGGAACCCGATTAAATCTAAGCACTGCATATCACCCTCAAACAGACGGACAAAGTGAAAGGACGATCCAAACCCTGGAGGACATGCTTAGGGCATGTGTGATAGATTTTGGTGGAAATTGGGATGATCACCTACCCTTAATCGAATTCTCCTATAATAGTAGTTATCATGCAAGCATAGAAGCTGCCCCATTCGAAGCATTATATGTATGAAAGTGCAGAACTCCAGTTTGTTGGGCAGAAATAGGAGAAAGCCAATTATCAGGTCCTGAAATCGTGCAAGAGACCACCGACAAGATCACTCAAATCAAGGAAAGACTGAAAACGGCTCGAGATCGCCAGAAAAGTTATGCCGATAATCGACGCAAGCCACTAGAGTTTCAACTTGGAGACAAGGTACTCTTGAAAGTTTCTCCTTGGAAATGAGTAGTTCGGTTCGTTAAGAAAGGGAAGCTAAGTCCAAGGTACGTAGGACTATTCCTAGTAATACAACGAATAGGACCAGTTGCCTATCGCTTACAACTACCAGAGGAGCTAGCTGGGGTACATGACGTATTTCATGTATCCAATCTCAAGAAATGTCCATCGGACGAATCTTTGGTAGTGCCTCTTCAAGATATAGAGGTAAATGAAAAGTTAAAATTTGTTGAGAAGCCATTACAGATAGAAGACAGAAAAGTCAAGTTTCTCAAGCACAAGTGACTAGTACTGGTCAAAGTCAAGTGGAATTCAAAAAGAGGACCCGAATACACCTGGGAGCTGGAATCGGAAATGAAGCGAAAGTATCCTCACTTATTTCAGTAAATATCGAGGATGAGATTTTAAATAAGGTGGGGAGGATGTAAGGACCTCCAAAATTGTCCCAAAACGACCCATAAGTAAACACATGGACCTCTGAAACCCTAATCCATATTAAAAATCAAGAAAAATCACATTTTGGCCTTCTCGCGGGCCGCGTAAAGGATAAGCAGACCCTTACGCGGGCCGCGTCAACTCCACATTTGACCGGATAAGCATCCGGGCCACATGGCATCCACCTGGCGACCCTACGCGTGACCCAGCAAACCTACACGTAGACTAGGTGGCCACGCGGGCCGCGTAAGAGTCGAGCAAGGGTTCACGCAGGCCGCGTGAGACCCATTTTTCACCTATAAATTGCCTGGACATCGAGCTTTCATTCTGTGTCGAAAACTTTTCACAAAAACGAAGTTTCACTGCTCAAATTCGAAAATTAAGGTAGCAAGGCACTGCTACGATACAGGGTATTAACTCAATCGCTGCTACGATTCAATGTCCGATCGATTGAAACTATCCACTGAATGTTTAAGTGTTGCCCACATTAGGGCCCTACTTTGTCATTCGTCGTGAATTCGATGGATGTTTAAGTGTTGCACTTTGTCATTCGTGTGAGGGTTTTAATCTCGTGAGTTATCGTAAATGCTGTATTAGTTACTGACCTAGTTCGTGTGCATTGTTATTTAAATTAGGTTACAAGGCTAATCAGTAGGCTAAACTCTGCCCGTTTAAATCTGCAATGTGAGTCATTCTCTTTTATCAAATGTATTTTACAATACTCCAATTATTTTCAAAAGTTATAATTACAGGAATTAAGTCGTGGTTATCTTGAATCATTGGCTAGTGGGGTGTTGTGCACATTACTAATTTCTCATAGTTAGGCAAATAAATCCTAACAGTGATAATCATCACTACTTGGGGAAAAAGACCCAATAGTGGTATGACCATCGTCACCAGGAGGTGACACGGCGCCAGATAAAAATAAGATAGAAACCATTGTAATCGCTCTTATGCTGTAATTTATAACTATGTGTCATTTTATTAAATTTGAGTGACTCGCTAGTATTTCCCCGCTGATAGAATATTTTCAAAACATGTTTCAGGTGACTACTGTGAACCAAGAAAAAGTGCTACGGAGCACTAACAAGCTTGAAGTAGTGGCTCAATTAAATAAATAAACATGTTTTGTAAATCAGGGAATTTCCTTGTGAAACTCCTCTATTGTAAATTACGGGGTTCATCCCGAATTATGAAATAAAATAATCGGGCGTTTCAAGTTTTAAAAAGATCCTGTAAAATCTTCCGCTGTCAACTCAATTAATAAATTACCACGGGTTTCTGTCCCGTGGCTCCTGGACCGGGTAAAACCGGGGCGGGGGCCGTTACATACGAGCCCATTTGAAAGCAGCCCAAGATAGGCAAAAGTCTTATACCGACAAAAGACGAAGACCGATTGAATTTCAGATAGGCGACATGGTTATGTTAAAGGTTTCCCCATGGAAGGGCATTATTGTCACGACCCCCGACCCTACCCTGGATGGAATCGAGAGCCGCGAGTAGCCAAGTGGTACCGGTGGTTATTTTGAAAGCATTGCAGCGGAAATTTCATCAGAACCGTGAGTTAGGAAAAATATCAGAGTTTAGAAAACACCGGATTTTTTATTTATTAAATAGATGGGATAAACCCATGTTTTACAAAGGTAGCTTTAATAAGGGATAAACCCAATTACATAAAACAATATTTCTTAATTTGATTTAATTAATAAAATAAGCCACTTCTTGAAGCATTTCAGTGCCGTATCCAACTCTTACTCCAATCTACTGTAATTACCTGAAACGCGTTTTAAAAAGGTTTTGTCAGCAAGAAATACTGGTGAGTTCATTCATTTATAAAATGACCCTTAGTTATAAATTACAGCATAAGAGCGATTACAATGGATTCTTTCTTATTTTTATCTGGCGTCGTGTCACAATGGTGACGATGGTCATACCACTATTGGGTCCCACCCCAAGTAGTGATGATTATCCTGGTTAGTTAATGAACTTAACCGGGAGAAAATTAGTAATGTGCACAATAATACCCCACTATCCAGTGATTCAAGATATCCACGACTTACTTCCTGTAATTATAACATTTGAAAATGGAGTATTGTAAATAATTTTGATAAAAAGAGAATGACTCACATTATAAGCATGCAGATTTATACGGGCAGAGTTTAGCCTACTGATTAACCTTGTAACCTAGTGCACACGAACTCGGTAAGTAACTAATACAACATTTACGATAACTCACGAGATTAAAACCTTCATAATGAATGACAAAGTGCAATCACTTAAACATCCATCGGATTCACAACGAATGACAGAGTATTCCCCGAGTTCAGGTGGTACTCAAACATCCTGTCGGAATCACGACTAATGACAAAGGATAACACTTAAACATCCGGTCGGATAGTTTAAATCGATCGGACATTGAATCATAGCAGCGATCGAGTTAATACCCTGTATCGTAGCAGCGTTTCGTGCTGTGTGTGTTTTGTAGTAACCAGGCAATATCTCGAAGTGTAAGACGAATTTTAACGTCGTTCAAACTCCAGAAATCAAGTCCCAAACTCCTCTATTTATACTGAAAATTTGACCCCCTCGCGTGACGCGAGGGGTCACCTTTGGGCGTCGCGTGATGCGACGGGTCACATTTCATCATATGGTTGCCACGTGTGTTTCTAGCCTAGCTGAGTCGACGGATCTTGAAAATTCGATTTAGACAGCAAGATATGTGGATAATCGTCAGTAGGGAATATCCCCTGAGTTTTAGGGGCCCTGATCCTGATTCTGATTGTTCTGAAATTTTTAGGGTTTATGTAGGATTACTTAAGGGTCTTAACTAAGGTTTCCTAGTGAACAAAATATAATAATAAATAATAGTTTTGGTGAGAGTTGTTATGGTTTGGGATAAAAAGGGAATAAAACAGTGAGAAAAGAGAATGGACCCACTTTGTAACTTTAGGGTTCCACTAGAAAACCTCCTGGTAGAAATTTGGGTATAACTTATGAGATAAAAATATATATATATATAATTGTAAATATGTTAAGTATAGTACCCCTAATTCAACCTTGTCCCTATGTCACGAGACCTAATCCCAACAACTTAGTCGGGCAGAGCCCTGACATACGTTATGAGGCTCAGATCAATCGGAAAGGGTAGCGGTGATCGGGAGTTAAAACACTTAAAACGGGGCATGGTTTTATTATTATTATAGGGTAAAAATAAAATAATAAAATAGAAAATAGAATAAGAAAGTTGGTCGATACATAGTGTAAGCCATAAATGATTTTGAGAAAATATTAACTTGTTCTTATTTATAGGCTTTTCTAAAGGGTCATGGTCATGAAGGAATCTCTAAATTTTATACACGTACCCTGTACACCTATTACATACATGTCCATTTCCTATTTCATAGGTTACACCAAATTTTCATATTTGCCATGCATGGTACACGTAGACAACATGAAATGTTGATTTGTTTTATTTATATATTATAATAATTAATTTAACTGCTTTACTTATTTGGCGCTTATAACTTATAAAATATAACGTTTTACAAATTAACGAATATGTCTCTAGAACGCGAATATTTTTGTCTACATTTTGAACCAAGTTTTATTAAAAACGGAGTAGGTTCAAATACAATGTATTTTTATAATTTAATTATTATACGGTTCATAGGCCCGTCTAGGTACTTCATATTTTTAATAGTCAACCTACCCGTAATCTACCCATCTAATAATATAAGTTTTTTATATACTTTTATTTTATTTAGAAAGGTCACCTATATACAGGCCAATTAAATAATATAATATTTCAACCAACTATATAAAATAGTGTTTAAAACTATTTGGGTTGAATATTTATATTAAAAATAAACTAGTTACTAGTGGTTAATAAATTTAACCAAACCTATAATTCTTATATAAAAATAGGAATGTTACAATTATCAGATTCAGAAAAAGGGGGAAACTAAGCCCAAGGTTTATTGGGCCATTTAAAAGCATCGAACGGGTTGGCAAGGTGGCTTATCGCCTCGAGCTACTGGAAGAGTTGAGTGGGATACATGGCACGTTCCATGTGTCGCAATTGCGGAAATGTCTAGCGGAGGAAACATCTTTTATCCATTACGACGATATCGAGGTGGATGACAGCCTGAATTATGCGGTAAGGCCATTGGAGATTTTAGATCGAAAGGTCAAGCACTTGCGAAACAAACAAATCGATCAAGTCAAGATCAAGTGGGAGCTTAGGAAAGGTTCGGACACTACGTGGGAGTCCGAAGAGGAGATGCGACGTCTCTACCCTACATTATTCGGTACGTACTCTGGTTTCGGGGACGAAACCCTTTTAAGGGGGGTGGACTTGTAACATCCCGAAAATACAAATTCTTAAATTGCAATTAGGTTGCAAATAAATTAGTAAAATAAGTGTAACAACTCTCATCAAAAAGTACTATTTATTATATTAATTATCCAATAGGAAACCCTAATTGAGAAACCCAAGTGATTCTGTATAAACCCTAAAATTTTCAGAACATTTGGAATCAGGATTAGGGCCCCTAAAACTCAGGGGGGGTAAACCCTACTCGGTAAAATCCACACAGTTTGCTGTCAAAAATTAAAAATAACATGAAATCAACTCAGCTAAGCTACCTGGACACGAAGCAAGCCTATAGTAGACTAGGTCCTGTCGCGCCACGCGACAGGAACAAGAGAACCCCTCGCGTGGCGCGAGGCGGGTGATTTTTCAAATATAAATAGGTTGCTGTGGGACTTGATTCTGGGTGTTGATGCGACGTTTAAATTCCAATTACACTCCGAGTTATTATAGAAATAGTCTAAAAACACACACTGATCACGAAGTGCTGCCACAATTCAGGGTAATAACTCGATCGCTGCTACGATTCAATGTCCAATCGATTAAACTATCCAATGGATGTTTAAGTGCTGCCCACATTAGGGTTTATGCTTTGTCATTCGTCGTTAAATCGATGGATGTTTAAGTATCGCACTTTGTCATTCGTTGTGAAGGTTGTAATCTCGTGAGTTGTCGTAAATGCTGTATTAAGTTACTAACCTAGTTTGTGTGCTTGATTATTTAAACTAGGTTATCAAGGCTAATCAGTAGAATAAGCTCTGTTAAATCTGCAATGTGAGTCATTCTCTTTTTACCAAATTACTTTATAAAAGCATGTTTATTTTCAAAGATTATAATTACAGGGATTAAGTCTATGTAATCTAAAATTACTGCCAGTATGTGGGGGGATGTGCACATAGCTACTAATTATTTATCACTTGTGGGTGAACGGACCCAGCAAGTGATATGTCCACAGTTACACGTCCGGTCAAGTGACAACTGGATCAGTTAATTTAAAAAGATAGAGACGTTGTAATCGCTCTTAATACTGTAAATTATAACAAACGTGTCGTTTTAGTAAAATAAATGATTCACTCAGTATTTCCCGCTGACAAAACCTTTTTCAAACATGTTTCAGGTGATCTGTTGTGATCCAGGAAAAGTGCCGTGAAGCACTATCAGCTTAAGAAAGTGGCTCAGTATAAAATAAAGAAATATGTTTTGAAAATAAAAGATTTCTTCGTGAAATCTCAGTATTGTAAATTATCGGGTTTTATCCCGAATTGTGAAATAAAATAATCGGGAAATATTTCAGTTTTAAAAAGGATCCTGAAGAAACTTCAGCTGTTAATTAAATACCACGGGATTTCTGTCCCGCGGCTCCTGAAACGGGTCAAACCGGGTCGGGGGCCGTGACAGAAATAAGGTGGTATCAGAGCCACTGATTTAAGCCTATTAAGTATTTAGAAATACTTAATTTTACTGATTGCCAATTATGTGATTATGTGTTTTATTAACTGATTATTTGTTAATTACAGTATGGGTAAACAAAAGCTGTCAAATATCTATCTTAAACTAGATAGGTCATCCAACGAGAAAGGAAGTTCATCCCAAACAAAACCTTATGTAATTCCTGAAGAAGGAATATTTGTCCGTAAGGCACATTACGAGGAACCACTTTCCCCTAATAAAAGAAGTTTGATTATTAGGAAAAGTCAGGAGGAAATAAGGAAAAACCGAGAGAAGAAAGTGAAACAAGAAACCCAGGATTTAATCAATAAATCACCTTGGGAGGACAAATTAGATAAGAAATGGGCAAATCTTTATATGTTAGCCACAGTAGCAGAAAATGCAAATCTCTAAATACTCAAAAGTTTTAGCACTTTTATTTCCAGAAACCTTATTTAGTAAATAAGTAAGTTACAGTAAATCGTAGTATAATTTATCTGTCAGTTGTTTTATGTATGCAATAATATTTACGGGTTATCTATAAAATGTTGTTTTAACAATTGGTATGTATTTTGCATATATGCTAAACAGCATGAATGAGATATCTGAAGGTTTAGAAAATCTTAACCTCTATCCCGTTAAGATAGAAGTTTCCAAGGAATTCACCGGTTACTTCGCTGATAAAGAAGAACCCATGGAATTTCAATCCAAACCACTGGCAAAACCTAAACCTAAGAAAAGAAACAGATTTGTGGGCTGGAGGCGTGTACGAAGGAAAAAGCCAGCAACAAGAAAGGTTACCAAAACTGAAGAACCAAAAGACAAAGGAAAAGGGGTAGAAATTGAGGAAAATATTAATCAAATAGAGATAGAAGCTGAAAAGAGTTTTAAGCAAATAGAAAGAGAAGTCGGAGAGAGTTCTAGACAGAAACAGAAAATGACTCCCTGGGAAGTTTTAGATCATAAATTAGTAATGAGTGATCTCATCGGACTTGCCGATGGAAACCTTGAAGCAGCTAATCCAAACCTTATATTTACTGAAGAAGATCTTTTTAGTTACCCACTAGAAGCTCCAATCCCAATCAATCTGGAACCTGCTATTCCAGATCCTATTGTCCAACCTCAACCATTACCCGTAGAATTAGATGAATGGTGGACAACTGATTGGCAATACCAAAATCTTTTAAACAACCCTGATACATTTTTCCCACAAGTTGACCCAGAACCTCCAATATACCCAACTATGAGCCCGGAGAATCTGACTGAACTTCGCCTCTGGGGCGAAGAGTTGATTGATGCAGGAAATCAGATTAGGGATGTGGGAGAAAGAGTTACTTGGAAATATGACGAAAGGGAGCGTCGTTTTTAAGAAATTAGCTAACCAGATAATGGAAGTTTGCAGGAATATGTGTTAATAAATAATCATAATAACCAGTATGTGTAAATAACTTAACAATAAAACGTTGTATGATAATCGTGTGTACGAGGCATAATATAATATATAAAAATGAAACTTGTGAAATCAATAATTTTGATTATACATGTTAATGTGATTATGTGCAAACTGTTTTATTATATTTGTATTTATACTAATTATTTACATAAAATTTATTATCAGATGTCAAACATTGGTAATGAACCAGTAAATGAGGTTAATCAGTCAGAGCAACATCCAGGAGATCAATATATGACTAGACAAGATATCGAAAATATTGTTGCTCAAGGGATAGCTAATGCTATTCCAGCATTCGTTGCTGCTATAAAGAATCCAATCGAACCGCAACCAATTGTTCCAAGTAAACGTATTACTGAAGATAACTTCAATAATAGTGTAAACGGAGGCAATGATAATGTCAATCATAATGCAGAACCACATCAAGCTCCATTTCCTAAGAAAATGAAAACTGACGCCTGGTTGCACTTTCAAAGAATTCCTTGCTTGTAAACCCACTGAATTTGCAGGCAATGAAGGAGCAACTGCATCACTGCGTTGGTTAGAGAAAACCGAAGCAGTAATTGCAATAAGTAAATGTGCTAAAGATGATCAAGTAATGTACGCATCAAATCTCTTCAAGGAAGGAGCACTTGAATGGTGGAACACTGTGTTACAATCAAAAGGAAGAATAATAGCTTATGCTATGACTTGGGAAGGATTTAAGGGTTTAGTAGAAAGAAAATTTTGTCCCGAATATGAAAAGGAACAGATGACAAATAAGTTTCTAAATCATAGGATGATGGGTGTAGATTGTCGCGGTTATACTTCGACATTCTTTGAATATGCTAGAGTGGTACCAACACTGGCTTCGCCAGAACCGGTACTCATTTCTCGCAACATTTGGGGGCTGATTAGTGAAATCCGCAATATTGTTAAAGCTGCGAGACCTCGCACTATTGACGATGCTGTGGAATTAGCTAATACCCTAACTGATGAACTGGTGCGCACAAGAGATGAAGACAGAAAGAAGGAATTAGCTCAGAAAATTATCCAAGGATTTCGTACGGGTAATAATAACAGCTTCAAGAGAAAAGGAACAGGGCAATCTTCAACTTTGCCATTCTGTCAAAATTGCAAAAAGAAACATTTTGGAAAATGTAAAGTATATTGCAATTTTTGCAAAACTGTAGGACATCGTGAAGAAAATTGCAGGAAGAAATCCATAATTTGTTACAATTGTGGAGAGGCAGGACATTTCAAAACAGAATGTCCTAAAGTGATCAAACCAGCAGATAACAAAACCAAGGCGACCGACGGAACTACTAAGAAGAATGCCAGGGCATTTCAGCTGACCACTCAAGAAGCAGAACTCATCCCAGATGTGATAGCGGGTACGTTCTTAGTTCACAACATTTACGCCAAAGTATTATTTGACTCTGGTGCAAACCAAAGTTTTATTAATACTTCATTCTGCCAAGCTCTTAGTTTACCTTTAACCAATATTAGGCAGATTTTTACAGTTGAAACAGCAGACGGAAATTCAGTTAAAATAGATAAAGTTTTGCAAGAAGAAAACATAGAACTTTTAGGACATAAATTCTCTGCAAAACTATTGCCGATGAATTTAGCTGAATTTGATGTTGTATTAGGAATGGATTGGTTAGTAGCCAACCATGCTCGAATCTTGTATGATCAGAATTCTATAGAAATTCAGGCACCTACTGGGGGAATAATTAGGATTACAGGAGATAAACCACGTAAGCCTATGAAGTTCATATCAGTAATGAAAGTTGCTAATTATGAACGAAAACAAGGAATAGTGTATATGATTTCGGTAATCATTAGCACTAAGGGTAAAGAACTTAAGGAAATTCCTGTAGTCTCAGAATATCCAGATATATTCCCAGAAGATTTACCAGGATTACCCCTAGATAGGGAAGTAGAATTTAGGATTCATCTAATTCCAGGAACTACACCGATAGCCAAGGCACCTTATCGGTTAGCACCCACAGAAATGTTAGAACGGAAAAAGCAATTAGATGAATTACTAAGTAAAGGATTCATACAACCTAGCTCATCCCCTTGGGGAGCGCCAGTGTTGTTTGTAAAGAAAAAGGATGGTTCAATGAGAATGTGTATCGATTATAGAGAATTAAATAAGGTTACAATTAAGAATCGATACCCATTACCTAGGATTGATGATCTTTTCAATCAACTTCAGGGGGCTAGATATTTTTCTAAGATAGATTTACGCTCCGGATATCATCAATTGAAGGTACAAGAAGAAGACATACCTAAAACTGCTTTCAGAACTAGGTATGGTCATTATGAGTTTACAGTCATGCCCTTTGGGTTAACGAATGCACCTGCTGCCTTCATGGACATGATGAATAGGATCTGTAAACCATATTTGGATAAATTTGTAATTGTCTTCATAGACGATATACTTATTTATTCCAAAAGTCAGACAGAGCATTGTGAACACCTTCATGCACTCTTAACTTTGTTAAGAAAAGAAAAGCTTTATGCCAAATTCTCGAAGTGTGAATTTTGGTTAAAGGAAGTGCAATTCTTAGGACACATGGTGAATCACGAAGGTATTCATGTAGATCCTGCTAAGATAGAGGCAATTACCAAATGGAAGGTTCCACAAACAGCAATGGAAATTAGAAGTTTTATAGGTTTAGCTGGGTATTATAGACAGTTTATTAAGGATTTTTCCAAGATAGCTGTACCATTAACTAAGCTAACCTGTAAAGCGGTTAAGTTTGAATGGGGACCTAAGCAGGAAGAAGCCTTTAGAATTTTGAAGCAGAAATTAACAAATGCACCAATCTTAGCCTTACCAGAAGGAACTGAAGATTTTGAAGTATATTGTGATGCTTCAAAACTAGGATATGGATGTGTGCTTATGCAACGCAAGAAGGTGATTGCATATGCTTCAAGGCAATTGAAAAAGCACGAAGAAAACTATACGACTCATGATTTAGAATTAGGAGCAGTAATTTTTGCCCTAAAGATTTGGAGACATTATCTTTACGGAAGTAAATTTACTGTCTACACAGACCACAAAAGTTTAAGATATATATTTGGGCAAAAAGAGTTAAACATGAGGCAAAGGAGATGGACGGAAATCCTAAGTGACTACGACTGTGATATTCAGTATCATGAAGGAAAGGCAAATGTAGTTGCAGATGCCTTAAGTCGTAAGTATTATGAGAAACAACGACGAGTTCGTGCTCTCATATTAAATCTACAAATAGATTTAATGGAACAATTGAAGAATGTTCAAACTACAGCAATCAAGGATGATGCTGAAGGAATGAAAGGACGAATCAAGGAATTAGAACAAGGAGCATATGGAATTTGGAGATTCCACAAAAGTAGAATTTGGGTACCTAAGCAGGGAGATTTAAGACCTAAGATTTTAGAAGAAGCTCATAAATCTAGGTATACTATGCACCCAGGAAACAATAAGATGTACCAAGATTTAACAAAGAACTTTTGGTGGACAGGAATGAAAAAGGATATAGCACGTTATGTTTCTAAATGTCTTACCTGTTCACAAGTTAAGGCAGAACATCAGAAACCTTCAGGGTTACTACAACAATTAGAAATGCCAGTATGGAAATGGGAACTTATAACAATGGATTTTGTTACTAAGTTACCCAAAACCAGAAAAGGTAATGATGCGATTTGGGTAATTGTGGATCGATTAACCAAATCAGCTCACTTTTTACCTATGAAAGAAACCTTTAGTATGGAAAGACTGGCTAAATTGTATGTAGATGAAGTTGTATCCTTACATGGAGTTCCACTCTCCATTGTTTCGGATAGGGATAGTCGTTCTACTTCTCATTTCTGGAAAAGTTTCCAGCAAGCTATGGGAACTCGATTAAATCTGAGCACTGCATATCATCCCCAAACAGACGGACAAAGTGAAAGGACAATCCAAACTCTAGAAGACATGCTCCGAGCATGTGTAATAGATTTTGGTGGAAATTGGGATGATCATTTACCATTAATTGAATTCTCCTATAACAATAGTTATCATTCAAGTATTGAAACTGCCCCATTTGAAGCACTGTATGGACGAAAGTGCAGAACTCCAGTTTGTTGGGCAGAAATAGGAGAAAATCAATTATCAGGTCCTGAAATAGTGCAAGAGACGACTGATAAGATTACTCAAATCAAGGAAAGGCTGAAGACGGCTCGAGATCGCCAGAAAAGTTATGCAGATAATAGATGCAAGCCGTTAGAATTCCAAGTTGGAGACAAAGTACTATTGAAAGTTTCTCCTTGGAAAGGAGTAGTTAGATTCGGAAAGAAAGGAAAACTAAGTCCAAGGTATGTAGGACCATTTTCAGTGATCCAACGTATAGGACCAGTAGCTTATCGTTTACAATTACCAGAAGAATTAGCAGGAGTACATGATGTATTTCATGTATCCAATCTCAAGAAATGCTTATCAGATGAATCACTGGTAGTACCTCTTCGAGATATAGAGGTAAACGAAAAGTTGAAATTTATTGAGAAACCTCTTCAAATTGAGGATCGAAAGATCAAGTTTCTTAAACATAAACGACTAGTTTTAGTCAAAGTCAGATGGAATTCAAAGAGAGGAGCTGAATACACTTGGGAGCTGGAATCAGAAATGAAGCGAAAGTATCCTCACTTATTCCAGTAAATCTCGAGGACGAGATTTTTCTTAAGGTGGGGAGAATGTAACAACTCTCATCAAAAAGTACTATTTATTATATTAATTATCCAATAGGAAACCCTAATTGAGAAACCCAAGTGATTCTGTATAAACCCTAAAATTTTCAGAACATTTGGAATCAGGATTAGGGCCCCTAAAACTCAGGGGGGGTAAACCCTACTCGGTAAAATCCACACAGTTTGCTGTCAAAAATTAAAAATAACACGAAATCAACTCAGCTAAGCTACCTGGACACGAAGCAAGCCTATAGTAGACTAGGTCCTGTCGCGCCACGCGACAGGAACAAGAGAACCCCTCGCGTGGCGCGAGGGGGGTGATTTTTCAAATATAAATAGGTTGCTGTGGGACTTGATTCTGGGTGTTGATGCGACGTTTAAATTCCAATTACACTCCGAGTTATTATAGAAATAGTCTAAAAACACACACTGATCACGAAGTGCTGCCACAATTCAGGGTAATAACTCGATCGCTGCTACGATTCAATGTCCGATCGATTAAACTATCCAATGGATGTTTAAGTGTTGCCCACATTAGGGTTTATGCTTTGTCATTCGTCGTTAAATCGATGGATGTTTAAGTATCGCACTTTGTCATTCGTTGTGAAGGTTGTAATCCCGTGAGTTGTCGTAAATGCTGTATTAAGTTACTAACCTAGTTTGTGTGCTTGATTATTTAAACTAGGTTATCAAGGCTAATCAGTAGAATAAGCTCTGTTAAATCTGCAATGTGAGTCATTCTCTTTTTACCAAATTACTTTATAAAAGCATGTTTATTTTCAAAGATTATAATTACAGGGATTAAGTCTATGTAATCTGAAATTACTGCCAGTATGTGGGGGGATGTGCACATAGCTACTAATTATTTATCACTTGTGGGTGAACGGACCCAGCAAGTGATATGTCCACAGTCACACGTCCGGTCAAGTGACAACTGGATCAGTTAATTTAAAAAGATAGAGACATTGTAATCGCTCTTAATACTGTAAATTATAACAAACGTGTCGTTTTAGTAAAATAAATGATTCACTCAGTATTTCCCGCTGACAAAACCTTTTTCAAACATGTTTCAGGTGATCTGTTGTGATCCAGGAAAAGTGCCGTGAAGCACACTATCAGCTTAAGAAAGTGGCTCAGTATAAAATAAAGAAATATGTTTTGAAAATAAAAGATTTCTTCGTGAAATCTCAGTATTGTAAATTATCGGGTTTTATCCCGAATTGTGAAATAAAATAATCGGGAAATATTTCAGTTTTAAAAAGGATCCTGAAGAAACTTCCGCTGTTAATTAAATACCACGGGATTTCTGTCCCGCGGCTCCTGAAACGGGTCAAACCGGGTCGGGGGCCGTGACAATAAGCTAACTAGGAATGACACTAACCTAGTTAGATGATGACTTATGAGTAGTTAAGGAGTTAAAACAAAATAAAAACGAAAGTTGAAAGGCCAAAAGTGCTTAAATTGAAACTAATTTTAATAAAAAAAATAGAAATCTCAAACACTTGTGTGTGTGAGATCGACCAGACAAGAAGGAGGGGGCGACCAAGCTCTTCAAAACCCTAAATTCCACAAAACTCCTAAGTTGAAGGTTCAAATCTGATCCAAAACGAAATCCGAGCTGAGATTAGTGATCCTCATTGCAAGGGGGTTATAAGGTATGTAAAATTTGATGAAAATCCTCTACGTGAATTTCTCATGAAATTGGGAAATCCGGAAATTGATGATGCATGTTTGTTATTTGGATAGAATAGGGAGGATATAGTGTCTAGGAGTAAAACCTAGACAACAACATGTGAAATCATGTCTAAATTCTAGAAATTTCATGAACACATTGAAGGTGATTCATGGGTTTTGTGAGAAATTGATAAACACTAGGGTTTTGAGCATTATTCTAGTGTAATATGGTTCATAGAAAGAGATTACTGAAATGTGAATGTTAAATTTTATATATGAAAGCTTGATTGATGTAAATTCGGGCTAAATGATAAGTAGGGGACTTGTTATATAATCATGTAAAATTTTGCCCTTAAAGTGTTCGTAGAAATGCCTCAAAGAAGGATTGAAACTGAAATTTAAAGTTTAAACGCATAATTGTGATGCTTAGGCAAATTATGTGACATATGACTGAAAAGGAGTTCTAAACGTATCATGGTTAAACTCTATAGGAAAAGATACCGGAGCGTCCAGTGGACAAGCCGGTGGCGACTTGCGTTTGAAGGGCGTGCATTGAAGGTATGTAACTTGACCCGTTACCTTAAGTGAATTGTTATTAAATTACGTATGGTCATATTGTAGATTAGAAGTTGCGTTGATTGTAGCGACCATGTTCGTTACTTAAATCCGTAGGTTTAGAATTGGTTAGAAGTCGTTTGGTAGTCATCATAATGGAGGATTCCGTAGATGAGCCAAACGGGTCGAATAATGGTGTACATTGTAGTGTTAGTGTTTTAAATAATTAACGATGGCGATAACAATCACAGGAGCATGAAGCCATAAGTTTGGTAATGAAGTGCCGGTGATAATAAGCCCCGGAAGTTGGGTAACAAGCGCCTTATGTTTACTATTACAAAGGTAGCAAAATAAGGATAACTAGAAACGGTCGAATAATTACATAATGAATTTTGTCATCTGGTTCGTAAAACAAACTTTGGGTATGGAAATCATTATAGTTACGTTCGTATAGAATTTACAGACATAGGAAAAAGAATCACCTAAAACGGACTTACGAGTCAAAAGTTATGATAGTTTTAAGTTTAGAATTGGAGTTTCGAAATGCTGAACTGATATACAGCAACCAGAAATAACATTCTGTTGAAAATGGTCCCTGGCGCTACGCCACGAGTGACAACAAAACCCGTCGCGCGACGCGACGGGTGGTGGCGCTACGCGACCACCTTGGGTGGCCCTCGTTGCGCGGCGCGACTGCCCAGGGTGGTTGGTTTTTGTTGTTTTTGCATATTTTTGAGTTTGGAACTTAACCGGACTTATATTTAAGGGTCAAAACTAATCTTTTGTGTGGTTTTGACCATAGGTGACGATGGACCTAATCCGGATGGCGATCAAGCATCTTTTAAAGAACCGAACACGATATTTTGAAGCTTCCGCGATTACTTAATATTTTCAAATCAATGACTTTGTAATTAACACTTAAACACATGTTTCTTTTGTCTTGGGATTCTTAAACTAGTAGTACTTATCCTAGATGTTAACTAGGTTAAATTTTCCTTATGTTGATATAAAATCCAAGGTTTTTGGTATACTAAGGCTTTGTTTGTAATGAAATATTATGAAAACAAGTAGAGTGTTACACTCCTATATATTAAAAACCCTATGTTTTGAACAGTAGATGGAAAAAGTTATAATAATATATATAGTTTTTTTAAATAATTTTTATTATCTTCTTTACTTTTTAAGTTAGATAAGTTTATGTTAACCGGTATTGGTATCGAAAATACCAGTACGGCTATCGGTACATTAAGGTAAAAAACGACATTAGCCTAGTACAGAAAACACCAAAAGTCGGTATCGAATTGATTTTGAAAATCTTTTAGTTCGAGAAATTCGGTATTGCTACCCGGTACCATTTGCTCATCCCTGATCATGGGTGTCGTAAGAACAACAACGGTATCGTGCAACTTTTTTTGTTGATTTTCTTCAACTTTTAATGATTTCTTTTTTTAGTTTCAGGGGTAGGGATGAGCTCGGTGCCAACCAATACCGAATCAGTACTGGTACCGAAAATACCTGTTACGATACCGGTATATGAAGGTAAAAAACGGTAGCGAACCGGAACCGGGAACGCCAAAAGTCGTACCGAATTGGTACTTAAGATCTTTCGGTTCGGAAAATTCGGTACCGGTACCCAATATCATTTGCTCATCTCTGACCAAAGGTTTCATACGAACAACATTATTACCATACAACTTTTTTAGTTGATTTTCTTTTGGTTATCTTTTAGTATTTTTTTCTATATTTCCTTTTTATTCAGCGGTTTCCGTACGTAACGCGCTCGTAGTGATTTCAAAACACATGTAAACACACACTAAACAACAAAAGACGTTCGCCGCAACGCGGCGATAGTAAAAAACTAGTTAGTATATAAAATGCACATTCAAGTTCATTCACTAGTTTAGGCATTCAAAATTTACCCGGTAGGCGTTCTTTTTAAACTACCGTTTTAACTAATCTTTTAACCCGATTCATTGTATTTCCAACACTTCAACTAGTTCAAGCGATTATCAAAGCTAACTTATTTATTCATTTCACAAGAACTAAGGGTTCTCCTCTATTAGTGAGACCCATTTCATCATACCACTAGCATTCATTCGAACACCTTATCTAATCAAGTTCTTCATATAAGCTAGTGTATAACACAATTACATACATTTATTTACATGGATGAAATTACCGATTTCATCATAACATATAAAAACCCGTTTCAATTCTTGTATGAACATACACTCAACTTATAATTTGTTCAAGTACCTTTCTTCTACTATCCAATATGATGATTCTAACATGATTATATCATAAATTTCATCATATTAGTAAAAATTCACTTATCTAAATGTGGTAATTCATCTAGGCATTCAAATCATGGCCACATATGCATAATTCACACTTAGGGTTTTGTTCCTAAGCAAGTACACATCACAATTTAGCCATAACCTCTATGATTCACACCTAATTCGCAGATTATGATGTTTCTTCATATTTCACAACTTCACAAATCATCGAAATTCTACATACCTTATGATCCCCAAGCTTAGGTGATCACGAATTTGTGTTCATGCATTTGATTTGGGCTAGATTTGACCTTCAATTTGTTGATTTTGGGTGAACTAGGGTTTGAGCTCTTGTTCTTGCTCCTGATGTTCGATCCACACACACACTATGTGTGTGTTGTGTGTAAAATTTTTGTTTATAAAACACAAGTTTCTTTTGTTACAACTTTGGTCCCTTTTGTTCCAACCTTTTATAAAAGGTTCACTAGTTCTTATTTTTCTTTCTAGTTTTTACTTAATTATTCGTTACTAACTAGGTTAATTATTCCTAGTTAGTTTAATGGGTTTCGGGAGTAATAACCCGTTTTATTTTTTTATGTCCCGTTAGCTCGGGCTCTTAGGAACTTTATTTCCTCAAAACCATTTATTCCCTTTTATTTAATATTAAGTTTATTTATTTAAATCATAACATTTACCAGGTTACTTTTTACCACTAATGGTATTTTACCCGTTCATTAATATTAACGTGGTTTGACTATCAAACCCGTTTTCGGGGTGTTACAATATATTTCCTAGGATTCCCTCTACCCTCTAAACTATCCCAAATCAATCTACGTGGCACACTGTCTATGCGTTTTCAAGGTCAATGCACACCATATAAAGACCTATATTATCCCCCCTATATTTTTTCATCACTCTCCTTATAATGTGTATCGCTCTCGTAGTTGATCCCCTTGGCATGATACCAATGTGTATCGCTTATATAGAGGCACTACAACACTAATGCTTCATTGATCTGGCATTCTTTCAGATTTGGGAATAAGATTGAACAAATTAGTTAGACATTGAACTCCTTCATCTCCCAACAATTGGTATTTTTCACTTCTACTGGTGTGACACGTCGACAATAACAGCTATTCCGGTGCTGGCTTTGAGTAATGTGGTTGTTGCCTCCTTGTTTGTGATCCATCTCTCCCTTTATAAATTTCACTACCCTCAGATCTTGTCTCCTATGCTTCTTGTGTTGTTAAAAACTTCACTACCCCTGGACAAAAATTATATTTATACAAATATGTATTTAATATATTAAATAAATAAAATAATAGGCTTGTTTAGGCTCATGAGTCGGCTTAAGCTCGATAAGTGAAGCTCGGGTCTGGGCTTATTTACTAAACAAACTTTTTTTAGGTTTAGACTCGCGCTTGAGCTTGTTTAAGCTCGACTCGTTCAAGCTTTTATATAGCCGATCTCAAATAGCTTGTGAGTAACTCGGCTTATTTACACCCCTACTTAGAGTCCCCCATTACCTTTGTAGAGTCCCCCATGCACTACGTGCATGTGTCTCGCAAATTATTAAAAGAATCTTGATATGTCACAAATACACTAATGTGTTAAACACGTGATATATGAGTTATAATGTTCACAAAATATTAAAAAAATGTTGATACGTCACAAATGCACTAATGCGTTAAACGTGATATATGAGTTATAATGTTCACAAAATTTGGAGGCAGAAAAAACCACAAATGCCTAATTTTCTAGTAGGGGAATAGTGATATGATAGACACTCACATCATCATAACAAAAGTGCAATGCTAGAGAAGATTTAGCCATCTTCTTTCTTGAGTGGACAAAATCATATACTTTAAGTGTCACAAAAAAAATTGTCAGAAATGTGTTCACTACAATGTACCTAGCCAAGAGATGTTTGTAATTACATGAGAGCTATGTAGTTAATATCCCGATATATTACTGATAGATCACTCATATATTGGGTCGATCACCTGTAGAGATATCGGTGCAAAATATTGGTTAGAATATCGGTACCAATAATATCGGCGATATTGACCGATATTGACCGATATTTAACCGATGTATCCCTGATTTTCCCGATATGTATCTTTTTCTTAGTTCTATCATTCGTCTTTCTTTTTATTGTTGCTATTAGTATTTTAAGTCTTAATTGTTAGTTGTTAATGTTTTAAGTCTTAGTCAGTTCCTACTTGCTACAATTGTTAGGGTTTTGTTAGTTGCAAAAAGTTAATTTGTTAATGGTAGGAGAGTATGCTGAATTGTTAGTGTTAACTTGCTATATTATATAAAGGCTCTAACTATCTGCACATCCTGTTTGCCTATCTGCACACTTAGGGTTTACCTACGCTGCGTACAGGTCTATACGCAGCGTATAGGGTTAACCCTATACGCTGTGTATAGACCTATACTCAGCGTATATAAACCATGGATTTCAGAGCCTTATCAGCAATCATTGCACAGAAAACAAGGGTTTATATACGCTGCGTAGGGACCTATACGCAGCGTATATAAAGCTCAATTTTTGTATTTTTTTTATGTATTCCTTTGTTTATTTATAAAAAAAAGAAAATTATTTATAAAAAAACAATATTATTGGTAAATAATACAAATATAAATTATAAAAATTAAAAATAATACAACTATTATGAATTATAAAAATTAAAAAAGAAAATTATTTATAAAAAAACAATATTATTGGTAAATAATACAAATATAAATTATAAAATTTAAAAATAATACAACTATTATGAATTATAAAAATTAAAAAAGAAATTTATTTATAAAAAACAATATTATTGGTAAATAATACAAATATAAATTATAAAAATTAAAAATAATACAACTGTTATGAATTATAAAAATTAAAAAAGAAAATTAATTATAAAAAACAATATTATTGGTAAATAATACAAATATATTATACGATACGATGCAACACGATACGCTACTACACTATACGATACGATGCAACACGATACGCTACTATACGATACAATTTAACACCCTTATAGGCTTATACGGGGTCAATACGTGACCTATACTACATCTATACGATACGATATCACACTTATAGGCCTATACGGGACATATACTACGCTATACGATACGATATCACACTTATAGGCTTATACGAGGTCAATACGGGACATATACTATGTTATACGATACGATATCACACTTATAGGCTTATACGAGGTCAATACGTGACCTATACTACACCTATACGATACGATATCACACTTATAAGCCTATACGAGACATATACTACGCTATACGATACGATATGACACTTATAGGCTTATACGAGGTCAATACGGGACATATACTATGCTATATGATACGATATCACACTTATAGTCTTATACGAGGTCAATACGTGACCTATACTACACCTATACGATACGATATCACACTTATAGGCTTATATGATGTCAATACGAGACCTAAATCACACCTATAGGCCTATACGGGTGTTATATCGTATCGTATAAGACAAAAAATGGAGCTTTATATACGCTCCTTATAGATCGCTACGCAGCGTATAAGACAAAAATGACCCAACTACCCTTGTATTTGGCTTCGTATAGCCTTAACACAAGGGTATAAATGACATTTTCAGACCTGTATATACACTGCGTATAGGTCAATACGCAGCGTATATACACTATAAGGGTTAAAAAGATAATTTTACCACAGGTTTGGGGTTAAAAATAATTTTACCACCCTTTATATACGCTGAGTATAGACCTATACGCAGCGTATATAAGGGTCAGAAAATGTCCTTTATACCCTTGTGTTGAGGCTATACGAAGCCAAATACAAGGGTAGTTGTCTCATTTTTGTCTCATACGCTGCGTAGGGATCTATACGCAGCGTATATAAAGCTCCATTTTTCATTTTTTTGTGTATTCCTTTGTTTATTTATAAAAAAAAGGAAATTAACACCCGATACGATACTATACGATATGATATAACACCCGTATAGGCCTAAAGGTGTGATTTAGGTCCCGTATTTACCTCGTATAAGCCTATAAGTGTGATATTGTATCGTTTAGGTGTGATTTAGTTCCCGTATTGACCTCGTATAAGCCTATAAGTGTGATATCGTATCGTATAGGTGTGGTTTAGGTCCCGTATTGACCTCGTATAAGCCTATAAGTGTGATATTGTATCGTATAGGTGTAGTATAGGTCACGTATTGACCTCGTATAGATCCCTACGCGGCGTATGAGATAAAAATGTCTTATACGAGGTCAATACGGGACCTATACTACGTTATACGATACGATATCACACTTATAGGCTTATACGGGGTCAATACGTGACCTATACTACATCTATACGATACGATATCACACTTATAGGCTTATACGGGACATATACTACGCTATACGATACGATATCACACTTATAGGCTTATACGAGATCAATACGGGACATATACTATGCTATACGATACGATATCACACTTATAGGCTTATACGAGGTCAATACATGACCTATACTACACCTATACGATACGATATCACACTTATAGGCCTATACGGGACATATACTATGCTATACGATACGATATCACACTTATAGGCTTATACGAGGTCAATACGGGACATATACTATGCTATACGATACGATATCACACTTATAGTCTTATACGAGGTCAATACGGGACATATACTATGCTATACGATACGATATCACACTTATAGTCTTATACGAGGTCAATACGTGACCTATACTACACCTATACGATACGATATCACACTTATAGGCTTATACGAGGTCAATACGAGACCTAAATCACACCTATAGGCCTATACGGGTGTTATATCGTATCGTATCGTATAGTATGGTATCGGGTGTTATTTTCCCTTTTTTTATAAATAAACAAAGGAATACACAAAAAAAATACAAAAATGGAGCTTTATATACGTTCTTTCTAGATCACTACGCAGCGTATAAGACAAAAATGACCCAACTACCCTTGTATTTGGCTTCGTATAGCCTCAACACAAGGGTATAAATGACATTTTCAGACCTTTATATACGCTGTGTATAGGTCAATACGCAGCGTATTTAAACTTTGTGAAAAAATGATCCCTCAAACCTACCAAAATGACCCAAAAAAGTCTAATGGTTTATAAACGCTGCGTAGAGAGCTATACACAGCGTATATAAACCTTGTTTTCTGTGCAATGATTGGTTATTAGGCACTGAGATCCATGGTTTATCTACGCAGTGTATAGGTCAATACGCAGCGTATAGGGTTAACCCTATACGCTGCGCATTGACCTATACGCTGCGTAGATAAACCCTAATTTTACTAGGGTTTGGTGTGCCAATAGGCACATTAGTGTGCCAATAGGCACACCCTATATAAATTTAGCATGATATTAAAATTGCGGATATCCCACTGCGGTAACTGATATCTTAAATATCAGTCGATGACCGTTATCCAATATTTTACCGCATTAACTAGTTAGCTTGAGAGCATACCAAGTTTGACCTGAAAGGATGGTCGAACCTAGGTACATATGGGGACCCCTCCCCACATTTAGATAGCTGCTAAACATTTTATTACTATTTTCTTATCTCATTCAAAAATTTATATAGTTGTTCGGCCAGGGCCATTTTCAAAAATCAGAAAAAAAAAATTGGCCCTGTGTGAGATAAAAGAAATTGGGCCCTATTCGAAACTCTTCATTTAATATGGCTTGGACTATCCAAACACCCTCTGCGCCTATTTTCACACTTTTTGTGCCCTAGACGCCTCGTATAGGGCTATACAAGGCGTCTAAACACTGAATTCAAGGGTATCTCAGATGGTGTCAGGCACAAAGTTTAAGAAAACCTATACGAAGAGTACAACCCTATACGAGGCGTCTAAGGCTTGGGTTTTTTTGGTTGAAATAAGGGGTGTTTTGGTGGGTTTTGGTATGGTTTTTTTGAGAGTTTTTGAAGATGTGTTTTTTGGTTGAAATTTCTTTTGGTTTTAAAAAAAGTTTTTTTTTTACATTATAAAAAAGTTTTTGTTTTTCAAAAATCAACTATTTTAAAAATCGGCTCTTTAAATATATTATATCGATTAAATATTATAATGTTTTTAACATTTTACTTTTTTAAATATTATTCTTCCGATTAAAATTTTATCTCGTTCAAATATTGTTTCCGTATTATATTAAGGGGATATATTGTTTCCGTATTATATTCAAAACATATATTGTTTCCGTATTATCTCGATTTAAGACAACAATCATTAAGTAACCGAATAACTGAAAACAAACATAAATATGACATATATATGATAACTTTGTACATCCATAACAAAAATATATAAGATAAGTTTTTACATCTATAATAAAAATAAAAACAACAACAGGTCTATGCATCCAAATCCGAATCTGGATCTGGCTGCTGCTGCTGATGTGGTGCTCGAGCGGGTGGAAGCGGTATCGGGGGTAATCCCTCTCTCTCGTCTATCCTGCTCGGCCCGTACCAGACAACCTACCAAATCGTTGAGCCTGTCAAGCTCGGCTCGTACATCCGGATGTAGCGCAGCTCCTGGGGCATGACCTGGAATAACGTGACGTGGAAACTGAGGCGCCCCGGGAGGTGGCGGTGGCTGTGGCTCCGCTGCACCGTCTAAATCCACCGGAGGGTCCTCCACGGGCACTGCATCAGCAGGATCTGGCGAAGGATAGACGAGCTCGAACTGCTCTGGTAGGGGCTCCTCTCTCCATATTTCCCCGTTGCGGTTTTTAAACCGCAGGCCAACGGGGAACCTCTTGAGCAGCTTCATCCCCCACAACGACTGAAAACCCATCCGCGTCGGCATGACTTGCGGCGTCCGTAGATGTGGGTCCTGGTGCAGTACGAGGCCCAATGAGCGGGCAATGACGGTCACGTACGCCCCGCCATACAAAAATCTGCGCTCCTGCCGGTGATGGGCAGAGGCGTAGTACTGGGCTAGACCGTGTGCTAGTGCGCACGGCCTCCTGTACAACAAACAATAAAAGAAAAAAAGATATGTGGACGTACACCACTCACGGCTGTAGCCGCGCGCTGCAATAGAAGTAGCGAGCATATGGTGCATATACCTGCAGATAGTGTTAGCGAAATACAGAAACATAGATTAATAAACAATACACATAATCACAATAATTGCCGTAATAAACGTACCTGTACAGTGGGTCACTAATAAACGACACCCTCCCCTTCGACTTGTCGTGCTCCCAATGATTTGCCCCCGCAATCACCTACCAAAACCCTAAAAGAATGGGTTTGTCAACCACCACTAGCCCCGCTGTGTAAACCTCAGTCTCGATCTCCCCCTGCATGTATAAACCACAATGCACCGCAAACTCCGCTAGCGTCATCGAACGCAAAACGCCAGCGAGCCTGAAAGAAACCTTAGGCGGAGGGGGAGCATCTGGGTGTGGAAGCGGCACTGGGACCCCAGGCGGGTGAAATGTGAATGACGAAAGGAACTCGACCAGCAGCTCCCTGTAGCTCGGCGTGTGCGCCAAATCAAAAAGACGATGTCACAGCGAATCGACATGTATAAACCGACGCACTCTAGCCGTCTCACCAATCTCATCTATCGCATCCCAGTCGATCGCTGAATGCGGTCCAATGTGCATCCTCCAATGTGTATCCGGAGGCGGTAGCCGTCTCCGTCGTGGACCCCGCTGAACCGGCTGACCCCCGGCGGTGCCCCATCAAGCTCTACCTGAATGTCAGCGTCCTCCATAATCAATCTGCAAATAAATACCGTATACGTATAAAAACAATAATAATAATAATAATAATAATATAAAAAATAATAACATTAATAATAATAATAATAAATGATAATAATAATAATAATATTAATAACAATAATAATAAGTAATAATAATATTAATAATAATAAATAATAATAATAATAATAATAATAATAAATAATAATAATAATAATTACAATAATAATAATAATAATAATAAATAATAATAACAATAATAATAATAACAATAATAATAATAATAACAATAATAATAATAATAATAATAACAATAATAATAATAACGATAATAATAATAACAATAATAATAATAATTAAACAAAAAAATACAGTGCCTCGTATCTGCCTCGTATAGATGTATACGGGGCGTCCTGTTCTACCATCTTCAACCTCATCCCAAAAACCTCAAACCCAACAAAACCTAAACTACGGGCAAACCTACGGTCTAAAGGCAAAAACGAGGCTAAAATACTAAACTACGGGAAGAAATACGTACCAGGGATGCCTCAAATCTTCGAAAATACGGTCCAAATACGTATCTGGGGCGTATAAACCTCTGTGCACCGTATATGTGTATGTTTTTTGTTTTGGGTGATAATGTGGGTCGTCTAGGTCTCCCCCCCCCCCCTTATACGAGGCAAAGACACCTCGTATAGAGCTAGACGACCCGTCTTGCCTTTTTGTTAAATGACCATTTTGCCCCTGTAAAGCCCCCAATATAGGCTTTAATCAGGGTCAAAATGGTAATTAACCAACCCAGAAAGATATTTCTGGAATGGTTAATTACCATTTTACCCCTGACTAAGGCCTATACTAAGGGCTTTACAGGGGTAAAATGGTAATTTAATAAAGATATTTCTAATAATTAAAAAAGAAAAAGGGAAACAGTTGCCGCCCACTATGTATTGGTCGTATAGACCTATACGCGTCGTCTAGGGTGGTAAATTACCTTTATGCCCCTATTTAAGGCCTATACTGGGGTCTTTAAAGGGGTGTATTGGTAATTAAACAAAAGATTTTCAAAATTCAAATTAAAAAAAAAAGGTTGCCGCCCATATAGACGACCCGTCCGGGCCTATACCAGGCGTACATTTCTGATAAATTCAAATTTTGAAATTCAAATTTTCAAAATTCAAATTTTAATAATCCCGCTATTAAAGACGACCCATACCACTCTATACGAGGCGTCTGGTCATGCTAAAATGACCTTTTAGCCCCTGATTTAAGCCTAGAATGGGGCATATCAGGGGCAGAATGGTCTTTTGACCAATTATATACGATGCGTCTAGATATATACGACGTATATTTGTAATTTTTTTTAAAATTTACAAATAAACTGTTTTAATCAATTCTAAATATAAAAAATTATATAAATTTTTATAAAAATGTTATTAACTTGTTTTAATCAATTCTAATTATAGAAAAATGATAGAAATTATAAAAAAATATAGAAATTGTAGAAAATTATAGGAATTAATACAAAAAATACTATTAATTACAAAAATCATTTTTCCGTATCACTATCGATGTAATTAAGACTGGGGTTTGATCTTGGCGGAGGATTCATTATCGATGTATACCATTCTAGACGTGGCAAGTACATATCTTCCCATTGTTCCGTATGGGGTCTTCGGTGGGTCAACCATAGCCCGTGTGCTGGTGGCATTGGATAATCCCCTTCCAGCTTAACATGTATGAAGTGGTTCTCGTTAACATGTGTAAGCGTTATGAATAATGGTTGTTGATTAGCCGGAGGACTTAGTATCGGGAAGAATGTGGAACTCGCACCCATGATTGTCGTTAACAGGTGCACCCCGATACCGTACGTTTGTGCAATAAGAAGTCCTGCTAAGGGGAAGTCCATCCAGTGATCCTCCCCACAACCGGACACTGAATCCCAAATTAGGCCCTGACGATGCGTGTAAAAATAACCTTCATCCCATGCTTCAAATATTGGGAACCAGATCGATTCGTTCTGATCCATTTCTTGGACAAGGTCCCTTCGAATGAGCCCCCATGAACTCTGATCCATACCTAAGCCCACAGCCACAGACCGAAACTCACAATGACCGTCCGGCATCACATCTCGTATGCACGAGACGTACTGATGGAACACTGGCGGAATCGCATACTTAAACTGTTTGATGATTCCCACGTACTCGTCCCCAATGATTAAAGGAAAACCGTGAGCATCTCGTGTCTCTTTCTTCTTAGAACTCTTTGAACGGCTTAGGCTCGCTTTGGGTTTTTGGGACCTTATAACCGACTGTTGAGAGGCCTGTGACGGAACGTACGAGCTGTGGCGAGGTTTATCGTACTTACTTTGTCGGGAACCTTCAAAGCACGTTTTGCATCACCGAAGGAGCTTCTCCTCAATTCTTCATCTATACGAGAGACCTCGTCCAACCTTTGTTGTACCTGCTTTGTTGTTGGTCGGCCACGAGTATTTTGTTGGACAACTGGTAGTTTCTTGGTAGATTTCTTTGGAGTCAACACCGCTTTAATCTTTGACATCATGCTTTTTTGCTGAGCTGGGGGGTGCGACTCTAATTGTTGTCTAACAATATTTAGCTCTTCGACCACGTCAACGTCATCGTCTATCAATTTACAACTTTGGAAGTTAAGTTTCCGCCAGATGACATCTATGTCTTCGAGTTGAATCAGACGCTCTGCACGGTTAAAAACAACATTGTTTAAGTCACATGATTAACGGAAATATATCACACCAGTGTTGTACGTTTAACAATTATTACCTTCACGCATGTACTTTTCTATCCTACAAGCACAGGGCAACCCACAGCTGTACCACATTTGGCAACCACATGATGAATGAAAGCGCTCCAAGACATCTAGCTTCCTAATTGCCTCTCCCCTCAACAAGTCAAGGGCTGTATGGGATACTTTTCCAAGTAGGTGTTGAAACATCGGGTGTTTGTGGTGGTTCTTTCTTTTTTCGATGCTTTCTCGAAAAGTCTTCCTTATTTCACCGAACTGTGTCTCAACTATATCCCGGACACAACCAACTACACGGTCCAGCGAGCTCCTATCTAGGACGTATCTCTTTAAGTTGGCGTGTTGGCTCTCAACTCTGTTTGTGGTACGATTACCAAAGTTTCGCCTCTTATCAGTCCACGCAAAGAAGAACATCTCCTTATAGTCTTTTAGCCAGTTATCATACACGTAATTGAAGACTCCTAAAAAGTAAAAATAATTTAATAAAATTTGCATAGATGAGTCGTATGTTATTAGAAAAACTTACTAGAACGTTTGCACTCCACAAGTCGCTTTCGCATGTTGCGCAAGTGGTACTCGTAGATGAGTATGGATGGAGACTCAATCAATGTCCCCCAGAATGACCAAAATTTCTCCCAGTCTTCGTCTGTAAAGGCACCCCTGCAGTGCTTCATAACATTCTGTTGTATGTGCCACCTGCACAGAAGCCTGGAGGCGTCTGGAAATACTTTAGCACACGCGCCCATAAGGGCTAGGTCTCTATCCGTTAAAATCACACGTGGCTCCATACATTCATCCAACATTGACTTGACCCTCTCAAGCACTCGCACAAAGTTATCACCATGTTCTTTACTAACAACGCCATGCGCGATAATAAACGATTTGTTGGTAGGCGTCACACCAACAATCTGGATAAATGGCATATTGTATATGTTTGTTTTGTATGTCGCATCGATCAGCATGACATGGGGAATGCACGCCACATGTCTCTCGAGTACCGATGAAGAAAGAAGATCCCTGTTCCGATCTCTGTTCCGGGTTCCTCCCGTGTCTCGTAAATAAAGTCGTTGTTTATCAGCATGCTTTCTAGTGACTGCATGGGAGTCAATCCTTGTCTTTGTTCGGCTCTAATCTTCGCCACAACGTTTTGAACGTCTTTCTGAACATGAAACTTGTCGGGGTCCTGCTTCGTTATCGTTTGAAATATTTTGCGTGGCTCCATGTTTTGAGCTGTCAGCTGTTCGATCAGTTTCATTTCGCTTGGAGTAAACCTTCGCACAAACGCGTGGGCCGACAGGTCCTCACAAAGTTCGTGGTTATGTTCAATTGTTCCGTCTTTTATCTCCCAGGTTTCATACGGGTGGTTTCGCACAGCCAGCAGGTAAAACGGGCAATCGGTTTTTTTGCTTCCAGCTTTTCTAAGTGTTGCTGTAGTCTGGTGCTCACCACCACAGTCACATTCAAGCCATACCCTCCCGGTTCTTCCCCCGATTTTCTTTGATCGACGGGTGACAATAACGAAACCATCCCCGTTTGCTATTTCTTGTATCCGTTTCTTTAGTTCATCTAAAGAGTTGAAAACCTGTAACATCGACAATAATAATAATAATAATAATAATAATAATAGTAATTGATACCTGCTTTTTTAAGTACGGACTGTCCGGATAACCATAACCACCATATCCTCCAACGTCCGGATTGTTTTGATGAACGTAAGGAGTGCCCGGGGAAATGAATTGCTGATGACCACCGTATCCACCATCTCCTCCGTATTCACCGTCTCCTCCGTATCCACCGTCTCCTCCGTATCCACCGTCTCCTCCGTAAGAATATTCACACCCGTATCTATAATTCGAATACCCTTGTTGCGTCGGATAACTTGGTTGAGCAGCATGGTATGAGTCATCTATAGGGGCTGTTTCATCAACAGGGGGATGCTTGTTCAAATCTAGAAACGGTCTGTTTTGTTTTCCTTGTATACTAGACACAACCTCCTCTTGCTCATTAGAATCGGGAACGCCAGACTCCTCCAAAATAAACAACTGTATCATCATTAGTAAATAATAAACTAAAATAACAACTAATTAAAACATTTAAGCTAATAACTGTTACCAGAAAGCTTTCGTGTACCCAGTTGTCGCTAGAATACTGCCCGAAGACATAGTTGCCGTCCCAGTATGATGACATTTCAACACTTCGGGATGATAAGAACACAAATGCAAACAACAATTCTTTCGAAGAAATACAAGAAGAAACTGAATGAAAGAAATGTTGAATGCTCAGGGTGGACCAAGAATGCATTGTATGTTGCAATTTATTTGAGATATAGACGCCTCGTATAGCTCTAGACACCCCGTATAGCTTTAAGTCACATGTCAGTCATGTAGTTACATCAGTCTCTAAGACGCCTCGTATAGGCCTATACGAGGCGTCTTAGTACCCTCGTATCGGTCCCTCGTACAGGCCTAGACTCCCCGTCTGATGTGACTGATGTGACGTTGTACTTGGTGCAGAAACTGGTCGGAAAAGCAACCCTATACGCCTCGTATAGCCCTATACGAGGCGTCTAACATGGTGTGAAAATAGGCATAAAGGTGTGTAAATATGTAGACCCTTTAATATAAACCTATCAATCACTAAAATTTATTTGGATGTAATTTAATTAGTTATTTTTAGCTAACTTTAGGAAGTAATCTATACTATATAATAAAAGAAACCAATAAGAGGACACTTGTCGTTCTTCTAGACCATCTGCTATTATTTAATTGTAGATAATTATTATTTAATTTAAATTATTAAATTTAATATATGTTTCAAACATTTAAGAAATTACGGATAAAGTTTCATAAATTATCTTATTATTTATTTATATTAATTACCAGGTTATTATTCTAGACCCTTTATTCTTACTTAATTGTAGATAATTATTATTTAATCTAAATTATTAAATTTAATATTTGTTTCAAACATTTAAAAAATTACGGATAAAGTTCCATAAATTATCTTATTATAAAAACTCTCAACTAATATATCCATCAATCTATATCTATATCTATACTATATAATAAAAGAAATCATTTTTGGGATATGTGTTGCCCCGCTGGCGGTATGCGCATATAATGTATATATGTGTGGGCGCTCGGGGGGCAAAAGTGAAAGTGCACTAATTTTATCGTTATTTTACTAATTTCGTGAAAATAACGTTAAAAGAGGGGGATGGTTAATCATGCATCATGTGGTGGCGTTGATAGCCGAAGATAAGGGGGTACATGCACTAATCGGCCTTTGTCTTAATTGCTGAGTGTTATGTGCCTTATGTCCAAGGCTTGATGCGAAACTACTATCGAGCCGGGGGTCTCACTGGAAGCAGCCTCTCTATTCCTAACGGGTAGAGGTAAGGCTGTCTACATCTTACCCTCCTCAGACCCTACCTTAGCTTTGCTATTGGTGGGATTTACTGAGTATGATGATGATGATGATGATGATTTTTGGGATACTTGTCATCTTCTCATTTAATTGATTAAAATTATTAATAACACTAATAATAATAATAATAATAATAATTAATATAATCTAATACAAATTCTTATTATTAATATTATTTAATCAAATCTAAAATCTAATCTAATACTATATTATATTAATTAAATAAATGATAAATTAATATTAAATTTTATCTATACTATATTTATTTTTATTTTCTTAATTAAAAAAATGTCTATCTTCGTTACAAGATAACATTAAACAATCTATTAAAAACAATACAATTATTATATCTATTCAAATTATTAATCTATATAAAAATGATGTATTCTCTATCCATTATATGGTTACCTAATTGAAAATAGTAGTATATATATATATTTTTTATATAATTCACTTAATGTGTAATATATATCTATCTTTTTTTTGAACGGCATGGAACGACGTGTCAATCACAGTGATATCGGGTGTTGTGGCCAAGGTCGACTACTCGACCACCGCCATCCCCTTAGCTCTTCCTAGATGTGTGGAAACCCGACCTCCAACCGCCCGAAGGCACGATAGTAGAATAATCGGTAAAACCTCGCCTCCCATCCAAGTCGAACCGGTGCCACCCGTATTCGCTCTTCACCTAGATGGCGTAGAAAATAATGAGGAGAGCGAGAATCGAACCTGGGTCACAAGGAACACCAATTCTTTCCTCAACCACTACACCACTACTTCATTGGCATATCTATATCTATCTATATCATATAATAAAAAGAAATTAATGTGATTTAAAGATATATAGCTTTTACATTATTTATAATACAAAATTATATTTATTAAACTCGTGTAATAAATGGTTTTTATACATATAATTTTTTTTATTATTTTGTGTATAAAATTATATTTATTCAGCCCACACAATTTTAAAAATATATATTTTTATTATTATTTAATATATAAAATTACATTTAATAAACCCGTGTAATACACGGGGTTCGAACCTAGTTTATTAATTAAAGGAAAACATCTAGTTGACAAAATTAAGCATTAAATGTCACTAACAAAAACCAAAAAATAATCTAAAATAAAAAAATTGGAGATGCCAGGATTAGAATACGCGTCTCCTTGTTGTTTAAGCAAGACAATAACCACTAGTACAAATGTTCATTTATGTTATCTCTTGATTAAGTGCATATATATTCTATCTTATACAGCGTAAATTCTATATAAAATTAAAAAGATTTGGACCCTCGGGAAGTTTGAGCCTTATGTCGTCGCCCACTCCGCACCCTATAAGCCGGCCCTATGTTCGGCCATAAAGTTGATTTATATATGGATGATCATTTCTACTAAAAGAAAATATTTATACTCTTAAATTTCGGATGCCGAACTAACATAATAACAACGTACTTTTTTTGTGTATGTTTTTTGAGCAACCTATTGGATAGTTAGTTATTAGTTAAAGATTTTTTGTAGAATCCTTTTGTCATCATATGTTTATAATTTTATGTTTTATGCTAAAATAACTAAAAGTACACCTTATAAAACCTCGGATTACCAAAAGAAGTTTAATTAATCCCTTTACTTTGGAATTTTAGTAGCTACCTTTTTCTTTTGTTTTTACACGTTTTCTGTTCCGAAATATTAACGTTTTCTGTTCCGCAAAAGTTTAAAACTCTATTAGATGAGATCTCGATCCTTCTGCTTGTTCCCATTCGCTGTCTGGGTAGTGGGTTAGTTGCTAGGAATACAAATCGACTGGAAACAATACGCCGGTGGCTCGACGAGGGTAGGATCTTGGGATAGTGTGTGCGGCTTATCATTGATCCGAACACAGTTGTTGTGGATCTGATCTGCCATCCATCCTATCTTGACTATCCGACTTCTCCATTCGCTTTCCGGGTGTTGTTTCCTTCCTGAAGTACGGTTGGACCAATCATGGCGGAAGCAAAAAGAAGTGCGGAGGGCGCAAAACCCTAAACCAGGAGGAGATGCTGCAGCTGCAGCAAAACCAAGGAGAGAGGATGCCACCACTTTCTACGTGACCAATATTCCACTATGGATGACAGATGCGGATTTATGGACGGAATGCAGAAACATAGGATGGCTGGTAGACGCCTATATTGCAAAGAAAAAGGATACCCTGGGGAGGAGGTTCGGGTTCTTGAGGTACGCTTATGTTCGGGATGCTGATAAGCTTGTAAAAGCTATTAACATGGTAGACTTAAAAGACGCTAGACTCAAGGCAAACATTGCCAAATACAATAACGATAACAGGAAAATCAAGAACGGGAAGCATAGCAACGGGAGAAACAAAGGTGAAGGAGGTAACGTGAAGCAACCTAATAATAAAACACATACTAGTTCCTGGCACTCACAAGCACAAACCAATTATGGTTATGGTAATAGCCACTGGAAAGATATACTAATGGGAAATAAGAGAAATGATGTGTCGGAGGACCAACAAGTTTTAAACTTCAACAATGTTGCGGACACTTTAAAGAATTGGGCAAGGAAAGCTTTCGTGGGTAAATTCAGAAGCTTTGAAGGATTAAAAAAAGCATACACCTTAAAACAACAAATCAGCGGTCAGGGGGGTTTCTTAAGATACACAGGTGGTCTGAGTTTCATAGCAACTTTTGACAAGGAAAACACAATGATAGATTTCATGGAGGGGACTATGGGAAAAGGATCTGATTGGCGTACAGGTTTGGGATGGACAAGTGATACCCTATCAACGTCTTGCATGGTTATCAATTAAAGGGGTCCCGTTACAATTATGGTGCAGCGAAGTGATGGATGTTATAGCAGGCAAGTTTGGAGAGGTGGTCTGTGGGTCAACAGCGGATGCATGGGATCTTAATCTATCAATGGACAGTGTCGGTGTTATTGTAAAACACGGGAAAAGAATCAATGACATAATAGAGGTGACTTGGAAAGGCAACAGCTTCGAAGTCTGGATAACGGAGATGTATGAAACATGGGCACCGGGGTTCATTGTCAAGAATAGTGACTACCAAAACCACAAATCATCAGCGAACAATGCAACGGATGAGGAGGAGAACCAATCTCCGGTGAACATTCAGGCGTCGGATGGAGGAGGGGGAGGCCAGCAGTCTCGTAAGGAAGATGAAAGACCAAATATGGCAGAGGAAGTGGAAGAGGTTGTTGGGGATCAGGAAAAAAAAGGTGGCGGTGGCAAGTTCCAAGGAGCAGTCTCGGGACTAGAGAATATGACCAAAGGAGATATTAATGATGAGCCTACCAATGTTGGTCATAATAATACAAGAGTAGGGAATGACATGCACGTGACAGAATCTCAAATGCAGTCTAGTGAACTACATGGGGTAAATGAAAAGCAAAGTGGTGATAGTGATGGGCCGGCCCAAGAGAATAATAGGGATCAAGAAGTCTATACCAAAAAAAAGAGGAAAAGGAGCCCAATTACGAGAGTAAAGATCCAAGCACTCAAGCCCAACCAGCAGGTCAGGAAACACAAAGGATTCGACTTAAATGTGGAACTATCAGATGAAACAAGACTAAACCCTAGAAAAAAGTCAACAAAAATGAAGTTCAAAATGAGGAAGGCTAGAGCACGAGACAAACAGTTACGGGAGTTTGAAGACCGGTGGGGAGAAAATGGGTATTCACTTGATGATGATTTCGAATCGGAATGGGACGATGGAGCACAATCGGACTCGACCCTAGTGGCAAATACAAATCCAGGAACGAATGATGAACTAAATAGAGTGAATGAAGTGGAAGAGGAATTGAGGGGCACGGAGGCAATCGGAGAAATGCTAGGGGTCGATTTAGCCGGTAAAAGCGGACATATTGAGAAAATCATCAATGAAGAACAGGTGGATGTTAGAATCAAATGAATTGGGCATCATTGAACGTGAAAGGAGCAGGGGGTCCAGGGAAAGCATCAATGGTAAGGAAGCTGATAAATGATAATAGCGTGGGGTTCTTAGCACTACAGGAAACACAGTTATGCAACATGTCCGATACGAAGATACGTAAATTCTGGAATGGAACGGCTATGGAGTATGTCAAGGTAGACGCAGCAGGCAGATCGGGGGGATTGGTATCGATGTGGAATCCAGGTATGTTTAGAAAGAATATGGAAATGATAGACCATAATTTTATCATGGTGAAAGGCGATTTGATTGGAGAAGGATTAGAGTTAACGGTAGTAAATGTTTATGCACCAAACGTGGCCACGGAGAGGAGACAACTTTGGAACAAGTTGCTATCGATCCGTAGTCTCATACAGGGTCTATGGATCTTGATTGGGGACTTCAACGAGGTCAGAATACCTGAAGACAGGTGGAACTCAAATTTCGACACAAATAATGCTCTACACTTTAATAATTTCATCGGGGAGGCAGGACTATTAGAATACCCAATGTCGGGGAGAAAATTCACATTCTTATCTGGTGATGGCAAAAAGATGAGCAAAATAGACAGGGCATTAGTAAACAGTGATTTTATTTCAAAGTGGCCGAATGCTACCCTTCGGGCTCTCGAAAGAACCATATCAGATCATAGTCCATTGATATTGACCACCGGCAAATCAAACTTTGGGCCATCCCCATTTCGATTTTTCAATAGTTGGCTGGATGTCCGGGGTATAGAGGAGGTCATCAACAAAGGCCTGGAAAGGCGGGGGGAAGAAGACTTCAAAGACCTAGTGGTGCAGGCTAAACTAAAGGGGATAAAAGAGGAAGTTAAAAAGTGGAGAAGCGAAATAAAAGAGATTGAGGAGAAAGATTTTACGGAAGCAGTTAACAAGCTAAAAGAATTGGATGAAGCGGTTGAAGAAAGGGTATTGGAAGACAGAGAGACCGAAATCTAGAAAAATTGCAAAAGCAGGATTAGAGAATGGTTTAGAAGGAAAGCGAAGGATATGCAACAAAAATCCCGAGTAAAGTGGATACTGGATGGCGATGAAAACTCAAGGTATTTTCACACTATTGTAAATAGCAATGTGGCAAGAAACAAAATCAGTGGTTTCTGGATCAATGGAACGTGGTGTGTTGACCCGCCAACTATAAAGAAGTATATCCAAGATAATTTGAAGAAGAAATTCAGCGAACCAATGGAGACTAGACCCCGAATGACACCCCACGGTTTCAAGAAGCTATCCGAGTTGAATACAAGTGCTTTAGTCGAAAATTTTACAAAAGAAGAGGTGAAGGCGGCGGTCTGGGAATGCGGTACGGACAAGGCACCTGGACCAGATGGAATTACCTTTGCCGTGATTAAAAAATTTTGGAAGGAACTTGAAGGAAGTATAATGGAGATGATGATGCAGTTTCATACTCACGGGTCAATTCAGAAATCCTGCAGTGCGTCGTTCATATCCTTGATCCCAAAGGTCAGTGATCCAGTCACCTTATCTGACTTCAGGCCAATTTCACTTATTGGCGTCATTAATAAGATCATATCAAAGACTCTCGCAAACCGTTTGAAAAGAGTGTTAAATACCGTTGTATCACATGAGCAGTCGGCTTTCGTTGCAAATCGAAACATAATTGACGGGCCTTTGATCCTTAATGAAACAATCTCGTGGGCTAAGAGACAGAAGAAACAGATTTTTCTGTTCAAAGCTGACCTGGAGAAAGCTTACGATACACTAAATTGGAGATTTTTAATATCGATACTCACACATATGGGGTTTCCATCTCGATGGAAAACATGGATCATGGGGATCCTATTCTCCGGCAAGGCGTCGGTTCTAGTTAATGGATCACCAACAGGGGAGTTTCAGTACAAGAGGGGACTAAGACAAGGCGACCCGTTATCCCCGTTCCTATTTACAATTGCAATGGAAGCGTTGCATGTACTCATGATCAGGGCAGTAAATTCGGAAGTCTTCAAGGGGTTAAAGTTACCGAACAACGGCCCTGTTTTGTCACACCTTTTCTTTGCAGATGATTCTATTTTTTTGGGATCATGGAGCACAGACAACATGAAGGCATTACGAAGAATCCTGAGATTGTTTTTCATGATGTCAGGATTGAAAGTGAACCACAATAAAAGCTTTCTTTACGGAGTCGGAGTTAATGAAGCAGTTGTTGATGACATGGCTAGTACTATGAAATGCAAGACGGGACGTTTTCCATTCACATACTTGGGGTTGAAGGTTGGTGCAAACATGAATAAAGTATGTAATTGGAAAGATGTAATAGATAGGTTCAACAAGAGGCTGTCAAACTGGAAAGCAAAACTCTTGTCGTTCGCGGGGAGATTAACACTAGTGAAGTCGGTTTTGGGATCCTTACCGAATTACTTCTTATCTTTGTATAAGGCACCAAAAAAAGTCACAAAGGTATTAGAAGGGATTAGAAGAAGGTTCTTGTGGGGAGGTTGTGGGGGTGTAAGAAAAATTCGCTGGATGAAATGGGAAAGGATTGTGGCATCAAAAAGCATGGGTGGGCTCGGGATTGGGGGAATAAAGGAAATGAATATGGCACTACTAATGAAGTGGAGGTGGAGATACAAAGTCGAACCAGAGCAACTGTGGGTAAAGGTCATACAAGCGTTTCATGAAAACAAGAGGATAGCTAAGAGTATTCCGGTAAAGAAATCAAGTGCGGGAACATGGAAAGCAATAATGGGGATGGAAGAAGAATTTAGGAAGGTCGGAATAGAACCGGAAAATTGCTTAAACAGCAAGGTTGGAAACGGGAAGAAAACGTATTTCTGGCTGGATACATGGGCGTCCAACCGGCCACTCAAGGAGGAATTCCCTAACATGTTTGGTTTGGCAAAGGGTAAAAGAAACATAGTGCAGCAAAATTATAAAAGAAACGACAGTGGCGTACTGTGGGACTGGAGTTGGAATAGAGTACCAAACTGCGATGAAGAAAAAAACGAGTGGGAAGCTTTGAAGGCATTATTATTACAGCAAAACCTGAGCCAAGACGAAGACGAATGGAGATGGAAGGAAAATGACACGAAGGGGTATTCGGTGAAAGAAATAAGGAAAACGTTGGCGGGGGTCGTCGACGTCAATGATCATCCGAACTGTTTTGAATGGAGCAAGATTGCTACGGCAAAAGTCAATCTCTTCGTTTGGAGGGCGTCGGAAGAAAGAATCCCGACATTGGAGGCGCTAAAGAAGAGGGGTTTGCTTGGTGGACCGGACCTGTGTAAAGTGTGTGGGCTGGGCCCAGAAACGGCGAATCACATAGTAATCCACTGCCCGTTAGCGAAAGAGGTATGGCTATTGTTATGGAACTGGATGAATATCCCCATTCGAGACCACAATGAAAACATGATGGTGAGATTCCAAGAGAAAACAGACTGGCCTAGAAGAAAGGAAAAATTGATATACGCCATTCACTTACTCGCGGCATGGAGCCTATGGAAGAACAGGAACAACAAAACGTTTAACGACATAACCAAGGATCCATACAGGATTGTGGAAGAAATCAAAGAAGAATCCTATGAATGGGCCTCCCTAAGATCGAAGAAATCAGGTTTATCATGGAATGAGTGGTTGAAATTCTGGCCAAGGGAGTAACGACAGCGAGAGTTGTGTAATAATAGAAGTAATATCTGATCCTTGATGTATGTTTTGGAAATCAGTCTTGATTGTATCTTGAGGATGTCGGGTAGCGATATCTAGTATCTTGCTATATGTCGTTTTTACCTTTGACTTGATGGAATAAAAGTTCTTTTGTTGCTGTTAAAAAAAAATGAGTTTAACAGCAAAACGCAGTTAAATAACCAAAAAAAGAAAAAAAAATTGACCGAGTTGTGTAAAATTTATTATGTTATGACCATGAATTGGAGGTCGGTTCCGGTACAAACCATATTTATCCTACAAACCGTAATAACAGATCATAACACTTAAAAAAAGTTAAATTAGCACATATCAAAACAATACATACATAAAAGTAGCACTTTTAAATTATATTAGCACATGAAAATTAATCAAAATAATTGATTTTAGCACATTATTGAATGATATCAGCACTTTTTTTTAATCAGCACATTGAAAACAAAAAGAAGATCCAAATAAAGAATTAATTGTTTGTTAGCATATTTAGAGGGAATCTATACTATATAATAAAAGAAACATGTTTTGGGACACTTGTCATTCTCTCATTTAATTGATTAAAATTATTAATAATACTAAAAATAATAATATTTAATCTAAATTAATACAAACTAGATGCTTAATGCTTTACGTATATATAATTTAATAACCATTTTAGCTCCATGGATAATTTTAACAGATTTCACCAATTTTTATTAAAATTCTTATTATTAATAATATTAATTTAATTAAACCTTTAAAAATAGCCATTTTACTCCCTGATGTTTTTGGTTTTGTTGCCAATTTGCTCCCTGCGGGGAGAAAATGGAAAAACAAACTATTTGGATAGAGTTAGAGGCGGGGAGCAAACTGGCAAAAAAACTGAAACATGAGGGAGTAAAATGGCTATTTTTAAAGGTTTGGAGCAAAACCGTTAAAGTGACCAAACCACAGGGAGCAAAACAGAAGTTTACTCTATTTTTTATTATTTGGTATATAATATTACATTTATCCAACCCGTACAATACATATGATTCTTATAGATATAACTTATTTTATTATTTAATATATAAAATTACATTTCTTCAACCCGTGCAATAAATGAGGCTTTTAAAAAGATAATGTTTTATTATTTGGTATATAAAATTTATTTATTCAACCCGTGTAATACACGGGGTTATAAGCTAGTTCAATATAATTGATATTATTTAGGATATGATTTTATCATTTCTATATAATTAGCTGGGTGACACGTGACACTTTTTAAATTGTTCTTACAGTTTGTATGCGGAGTGTGGTTTTTATTTGATCCTACTCCATTGGCTTCTTATAACTTTTTGTTGAATTTGTTCAACTAATTGTGTTCTTAGTTCATATGTTAAAAAAAACTATTAACAAACACAAAAAAGTAAAAGTTAAAATAAAACTATTAACATAAAAATGTCATCTAAACGTTTAATATAAAATAGTGTAAACATCAAATAAAAATAGTTCTTTAACATATAAAATACCCTTGGCGTAAGAAATAAGGAAAAAAAATTGAAATATTTTTCCCTACTACTTAAAAATGATGTTTAATTGTAAAATGTAAAAAAATCATGATTTTACACTAGTAAGGTAATTGTTGTAGGGTAATTATACTTATCATACAATTGTGTAAAGTAATTATACAAATTACACTATTACTCTACTAATGTATAATCACGGTTTTCTTTTTTTTTTTTTTTTTTTAAATTCTGGGATTAAAATTGGTGTTTATCTAGTAAAGAAAAAAATAAAAAAAAAAATTCTCCATTCACTTCTTACGTTAAGGGTATGTTAACCGGCTTACTTGTATAATAACTTAACCCCATAAAATTATCCGTTTAGTGGTCGATGTTTTTGGTCTCCCTTTAGCATCTACGAAAAACCTATCACATTAATCAGCTTTCGAAAGAATTATAGGCCTATTCATCATAATGAAATGTTTTCACAACCAGCCACATTAATTTCTAGTATGATCAATTGTCAAATTAGAACAACTCTCTTCAACGTCGTGATTAGACCATAGGGTATGGGGAGAGTAGTCTCCAAAGAGACTATCCGCCACATAGGCGCCACATAAGCATTGGTGGATGAGCATCCTCTTGGAGACTACCCAAGGGTGTGGTGGATGCTCCTCCTCAATTTTTATTATTAATATTTATTTGATTTAATTAATTAATGAAAACAAAGTAAATAAAAATAAAAAAGTTACATTTAAATAAAACCTAAAAAAACAACCTAAAGTTACATTTAAATAAAAAAAAAAACACTTAAAAAAAAACCTAAAGTTACATTTAAAAAAAACTACACTCCCCCACTCCATTTTTTCCTAATTTTTTCCTTCATCATTTGTAAAATGGGACAGTCTTCCAGTGGATATTCGCTAAGTTCGGTGGTCATTATTTTCCATTCCTCCAACTCCTGCGCTTCTTGTTGCTTCTCCTCGGCTAGTTTTTTTTTTTCATCTTTACCTTCTCGGTTTGCGTCTCGGTAAAGGTTTGGTTGAATTCTTTCAACTCGGCCATAATACCTTCCAACTTCGAACCACCACCACTTCCTGATGCGGCTTGTTTCTTTTTTTCAGTTACTATCTTTTTACTTTTGTCCCTTCCTGGGGGACGTTCTCCATCTTCAATAGGCTCCTCCTCATAGCCGGGCTCGTCGTTGATATTTATTTGGCAACGATTTGTGTTGGATGTGCTTGTGACGGTGGTTGATATGGCATATTTAGTGGGTTTTGCATTACTTGTTGCATTTGATATGGGTTGAACGGCATGTTGGGTTGTTGCATTTGCATTGGGTTGAACGGGTATTGGTTTCGTTGGTTGAAAACGTTGGGCATTTGTTGGTAACCCGCAAAAGAGTTGTCCATTACGGGTGTGTAGCCGGGTGACGAAAACGGGTGTGAACTTGAGTTGGGATTATTTGGGTTGTAGGGATCCATAATTTTTTTAAGGTTGGGAGAGGATTTTTTATAAAATTGGGAGAAAAGTGGAAGTATTTGGTAAAAAAGTGGGGTGAAAAAAGTGATTTAATTTATAGTGGTGGGGTGAATTTTTTTTTTATAAATGTTGCAAGTTACCGTTGGGGGGGGGGGGGGGGGGGCACCCATTCAAAAAATCGCCCCGTCTCCAACGTCTCTTTTCCGCCGGAAGTGCCGAGACGGGCCCTTGGGGGCGATGTGCGATGGCCCAAAAAGTGGGGGACAGCCCGGGAACGAGCCCCATACCCCTTGGTCTTACCATGTTGGCTTACATTCACATAATCAAAACTTTTCGTGTATCCACACAATTTCCACTGAAATTTATTTAGTGACCGCTAAACATGTTCGTAATTGATTGCTAAGATATTATACCTCTTATACAAAAAGCAACAAAAAGTTTAACAAGCAACGGAGAGGCGCGTTGCATCTTTTACGGAACCGTCGTGTCTATTCCGGTAATATCCTCCTGTGAGTAAAGTGTGGAACCGTCCTTTAACACCCGGATAGGTATAATCACACCGTCTCAATAACCGACGCATAACTTCGGAGTATGGCACAAAGAATTACACCGTTTCTAAAGGGTGCCTATATTTTCTATGGTTTGCGTTGTCTCAACAAAATAACTGCCGCCATCACCAAACCAAATCACCAATCCTTTCATCCCTCAAATTTTATCTTCAATTCTTCAGATTTCATGATTAATTAAAAGCACTCCATCAGTCACATTGATATTAACGGTAATATTAATAAACTCTCTTCAATGTTTGTTTCTTTTCCCCTCTTTTAATCGTAATTAGGTTTATAATTCGGATTTAGTTCCAAATTTGATGATTAATTTGTAATTTCGATGTTTAAGTGCATGTGTAATATGTTTACACGATTATGTATGTTCAAACGATTTGTTGCGTGTTTAAGGGTTTGATGATATACTATGTGCCGTTTTATAATTCTAATTATGGTCTGATTTCGATGCTTAGTTGTGTAATTTAGATGTTTGCTATGTGCCTATGTAATATGTGTACACGATTATGTATTTTTAAACAATTTGTTGTGTGTTTAAGGAATAAAAAACTTATTTTAGTATTTTGGTGATGCAATTTCACCAAATAAATTCAAGGAATAAAAAACTTATTTTCGTATCTTGGTGATGCCGGTTTATTTTGTTTTTCACAACCAAAGTCAAGTCAGAAAAGTTGTTTGGAAAAGGCATAAGCTTGATTGTTTGAAGTCAAAAAAATCATTTCTTTTGCAAAAACAGATCAAGGATTGCATATTTGATTCAAAAGTTAAGTGATTTGAATTTAAAATTACTTCATCAGAATTTCCGTATGGACAATTTAAACTGGATAGTCAAAATCAATTTTTAGGAAGTAAAAATTGGATATAAATATTGACATCTGTTGAAATGTGTACCGTATGGGCGGGAGGGGATGGCACAAGTGTGAGTCTTGGTGTGCGTGCTTTCGGGGCTTAGTAGGTGTATTAATGTGGGTAGCTTTGTACCACTGATATACGGTTCTACATATTTCATTTCGTGTTATTAGTTTGACATTATGTTGCTTCATTTCTTGGAGGTTTAAAAATTGACAGGTGCTCTTATGGTTTGGAAAAGAGGAATTGGTCAACAGAAGTTAACCACGGGTATTATATGTATTATGAGAAACAAATTATAAGGTGGATGGATGTTGATATTTCCATCCATTTACAAAACTATGTTGTGCAGCCAAGATTCAAGCGCGACCGAGAGAGTGCGATCAAAACAACAAGCTTATGGTGAAGTTGGGTAAAGAAGCACAGAACCAAAAGATCAAGAGAGCTTTGGAATATATGATGTAATCACATGAAAAGTGACAGTTTTATGCTTGGTCATTGCATGAGAAATCTACCCTCCTTAAACATCTAAATGTACGATCCCTTTCGAGGCCCGTTTGCAAGTGGGCTGAACAGAACTAGCAATACTTCAAGCACAATCCATTACACATAAACAAATTGGAGAGTCTCAATAGTGTTGCCCTAAGTCTTCAAATTTTAATTTTTTTGATGCTTTTGTGTGTTGTAATGGTTGTTCTCTAGCGCATCTGGCATAATTTCGCCAGGACATTTGGGCATGTTGTTTTCTGTTTGTTATTAGGTCCCTCTTAGCAGCTTGCTAAGGCCTAAGAGTGGGAAGTTTATGGTTGAATAAAGTGGCTTCCCTTTTCATTCAAAAAAGGATCTATTAAAAAAAGGTCAACTAGAAATATTTTATTAACTATGTGACAAAGGAAAATTCACATGTAATGTGTTCTTAGATATGCCAACGTGTGGTATCACCAGCACAATTTTATTGTAAAGAGTTAGATTTTCATTATAACCCACTGAGTCACTGACCCATCTATTTTACTACAAATTTTTCTCCTTTACGAGTTGGTAGTTTCATGCCCCCTTAGTTTCTTCCATGCACTAATTTCATTTACCAGGGCCAAATTTATTGGATAAACTTGACCCGTTTAATCATATGTTTGTTTCTACTTTTGACCCCTTCAATCCAAATCCTGCTGCAACGCGCGGGTTGACGCCAACTTGTTGGTAATATTTTTAAAAACAATGGAAACAACATTTTATCCATAGATTACCGTAAGGGTGTGGATATCTTTATGAATCGTATAAGGATCACTGTCAGATTGAAATATTTTGATGTTACTTTTAAAAATTCTTTCTGATAATTCATAGAGAAAATATGACCAAGTTTGCAATTTATATTATAAAACAACATGCACGTAAAAGGATTAGACCAAAGATTTAGTAGCGGAACCATCACAATATTTTAGTTGGCGGTTAGTGGTTAATATTTACGACTATGGCAGTTATTTAGTTACATCAATGGAAAACCTATTGATCAGAAAAAACCACATAAGTAATAACTAACTTGCCAGATGCACTAGTTGATGATGACAACCACTTACCATTAATCGCAGTTACTGCTAATCAGTAACTGTTGAGTACCTCGGCAGCAGTGGTAGGGGTGGCTATCGTGGTGGGGACAGTAGTGACTACGGTAAACAAGGGGGCAGCAACCTCGACGGTCGTAACAGGAGTTTCTGGGCAGACGCATATTAGCACGTCAGCAACCCCACTTGCCTCATAAACGGATGTCTCAGCAGCGATTGTCGTACTTGCTTCCCCAGTTCCGGGGGATCCAGAGACAGCGGGAACGTCGGATTGAGGCATAAAGACAATAAAGGGCAAAGTTAAAAAATTATAAACAACTTACCAAGACCCGCTAGCACGGGACGCCTTTTGGCGTCAAATTGGGTTAGCAAAGGGATGGTTTTCGCTCTTTTCGATGGCGGTATCGGAACCGCCACTCCGGTGGTAATGTGGGACCCGTAAAAGGCATATTTACTACTCCAGCAGGAATCGACAACGTTGCAGTGACAGTTACTGGGTCTAGGGCGCCTCCGGGGGATTGACCCTTGGAAGCGCCATCTGCTCCAGCCTTCCGGAGGTGAATGGTTCGTTTAGGGGCAACCACTGTTGTACCACTTTCACCTGATGTTCTAACAGCAGAAAGACCTCGGATCAGGGCATCGAGATGAGGACCAGAGGCTAGGAAGTTCCCTGTATGCACCCGTAGCACGCTCTCCTCTCCAGGTTGTAGGGGACGGTCCGCGGCCATGATGGATAGAGACTTCTCCGGAAACAAAAAGTCCATCAGGGAGTAGGCAGATGTAAGAGGTTTTTTTTGTAAGTGTCAATAAACAGGAAATCAACAATGTTTAAGAAACTTACCACCATCGACGGTCTTGAAAGCAGGTAGGTTTGGATGTTGGGCCAGCACAGGCTCATTGCAACCAACACCAGCGCCCCTTCAGGAATAACAGTACACTCAGATGAATGGGCAGTAAAGGCTTTGTACAACGCGTTCTCCTGATATTCCGCCTTGACAGGACCGACATCCTTCACTTTCTCTTTCGACGCCATCACTCTCCAGTGCATCCCACCCGTGATGACGTCAGCATCAATAAAGAAGAATTTTTTTCTTCCATTCTTTATCTCGACAGCTGAAAGGAATCAGCCGTAGACACGACACGTATGTGTTTCGACGATCAAAGGTAAAAAACGGTGCCTTCCAGGCCAGGTGTGTAAAAAGCACGGAATATCAACTTCTCCGGTAGAAACCCTAGACTCAGGGAAGCATATTCAAAGTGACGAAGCTTCTCAATGCCAAGTGGATGCATTTGCGATATATGCACGGCGTACTTGTCTAGCATCTCCTTGCAAAACCGAGTAATGGGAAGTCGGAAGTTGCAGAATTTGAAAAAGTCGACAATGAGTGTAATCTGGCCATCTCGCAGGGGAAAGGCAACGTCTTTTTCCGATGGCATGACGGGGTGCCATTCAGGCATAATGCCATAGTTTTTCATCAAAGACTCAAAGGATGTCTTGTTCCATTTACAATACAAAGCATCGTCGCCTTGAGATTGATCGGAAACTTTCGGTGCCATCGGAAGTCTAGAAGAGTAGAAATGACGTTTGGGTTTTTTGGGGGGAAAGTTATCCTATCGTAGGGCTCCCTCCCTATTTATACCATCATGCCCACCTTTTCGAATTTTAAATTTGGAGCCCAAATGTACACGTATACTCACAGGTACTCATTAGCGGATCCTGTCATATGACAGCTAACGCCGCCATTTGATTTCCCAGGTGTACTTTGACATCATTATTTTCATTCTTTATTTTTTCTTTTTTGTGTCAGTTTCTTCATTTTCTTTATTTAGTCCGACCCCATGCCAAGGTCCCATAGCATCGGACTAGGGGGACATGTGGAGGAATAATCCGGCTCGGCCATCCTGGGTCAGGTAAACTGTCATTTAATATAAGATACTAACAAGAATATTATGGATATTGATCGACGTCGAAGTACCGATCAAAGATAAAAAGATTATATGCTCCTAAGTACCCTAAATTAGTAGTGGCAAATAGGGTGTCGAACCACGAAGAGCTAGTGGTTGGTGTAAGATCTCAATCGATTGCAAAACATGGTAAAAACTTAAAATTGGATTTGTATTTTGATTTGAGAAATTAGAATTAACTACAATTGTAAATTCAATAAAGTAACAATGAGCACAACCAAGTATCAAGTTTGATAGCACAATTAGTAATTTAAGTTTGTGAATCTGGTTTGGTAGATTATATAAACATAATCTTGTGACATCATATGTGAATTGAGTATTGAAAGACCTATACTTGTGTATCTAAGCTTACAACGTTTGAACACCGATGTAATGAGGCTATCACATCAAATATAAACATGTTAACATAACCTTCAATCATATATCTTGACATTCAATGATTAAACACCAATTAACTCAAAATAGATTAAGTGATTCAAGAAAACAACGTTTAGCAAATGTCATAGATCTCTAACAAACACCATGAATTTATGTCCAACATAGATAAACAACTCAAATTGAACTAAATGGCATACAAACCCTAGCCCTTGGTTGTGATCACAAGGGTTTTAGCCACACATGATCATGCTTAATGAGGATATGTTGCGATTTCGATAGCAATTGGAGAAATCTTGATGTTAAAACCCTTTGTGAATGAGTATTCATTGTTCCTTGATGTCTCCCAGCCTCCAACGGTCCAGAAAATGATGAAAAAATACGACCTCTTCCCTTTAGAATCGTCCAAAAATGTGAAAAACCGTCATAGAACCGTAATAGGCCGTAATTTCCGGCGTAGGGTGGAATTAACGCTCTGCCCACTTCATTTTCTGCTCCAAGTACTGGATACGATCCCAATTAACGCCAGGAGGGCCGGAAAATACGGCTCGGGGCGGATTTTACGGCACCTGAACCTTGTTTTGCCTCTTTTGCTTCCCATTCTTGTCCCGCATGTTTCCGCTTCGTTCCATGATGCTATATCAATCCAAAATGCCTCCATTCATCATCTGAAACTTGCACAAATAAACTTGACTAAGTAACTTGTTTTTACATGCATTTAATGATAAAAAACGAGACTTAACATGCAAAAACATTATACATTGGAAACATATATCAAAATTCCCCAAGTTAAATCTTTTTCGTCCCGAAAAAGAGGATTACAATGGGATCAGATTGGTTTGCAATTCTAAAACACTTTGTCTCCCCGAGAAGTTCAAAATAGGCTTGATAGATATTGTACATTTTTATGAGATGCAAATTTCAAGTAACTTTCAATGCAACACTTGGGTAATGGTTAGCTTTTAACACACACATGTTTTTCACCAATGCAAGCTAAGGTCATAAGGCATACCCAACCCACAAGATTTACAACAATCAAGAGTTTACAACCAAGCAAGCAAATAAGTACGAATTACCTAATCAAACCTAATATGCCTCAACTTGTCCATACATAGGGTTTCGCACTCCTCACAATGTATCACTCCCCTCGGGTTATTTAGTGGACTAGTAAAAATGGTACTAGTAATTTCTCTGAAACGCTCAACCCACAATTGCAACATTATTAGCATATGTTAGTACAGAAATCAAACCGCCACCTATTAACAAAAGACTAAATGCAAATCAAGAGGGCTTCATGAGTTGGCTTGGGTGAATGGTTTGGATTTAATGTTGGACAAATGGCTAAAAGGTGAAGAAATCCGGATCCTACAACATAACACAATAACTAAGAACTAACATAACTCGGGTTATTTTGACCCGTATATGCATGACTCACCCTTTTTTTTGCAACCATGTACTCTGGTCAATTGACCTCTCATGCATAGCAACATTTTTTTATTTTTTACTTTTTTTTATCAATAAACTAAACAAACTATCGATGTTGACCCGGATTTCATCAAAAAGGTTAAAAGAAGAGGTAGAAATGGCTTAATGGTAAATTGGGTGAATATTTGTGGGTTTTAACAAATGGAAGGAATAGGCTCGAATTAGTGATCTAATGGATAATGTAGGGTGGGTTAATAAAATGAAATGGTTTTAATCAAGAAAGGGTATCCTAACGCCTCTATCACTTTTGCATAAATCTCAGTTCAAGATCTTGGAATGTATAACTACACTAGTTCTACCATAATGTACAATTTTAGGTAACCCTCTACAAAGAAAAGAGCATGATATATAAGAATGTGCGCTCAAATTCTCACAAAAATGGAAGGATATGGGTAAAAGTGTGAAACATGGGCTGACAAGCATATGGCATATTACCCTCAAATAGGTATTTCTATCTATTTAACTTGCAAAGTGTACTCTATCAAGCAACTTAAAGGGCAAAGACCAATCGGGTGATTGCAAAATGGGAGCTTCGACTAGGTGTTGTTTTAATGCATTGAAGGACTTAAGACATGCTTCATCAAAAACAAACGGTGCATCTTTTTGCAATAAATTATACAATGGTTTTGAAATGGCACTAAAGTCTTTTATAAATCGTCAATAAAAACCTGCATGTCCTAAGAATGATCGTACACCCTTCACATTTGTTGGTGGGGGGAAGAGTAAAGATGACTTGTACTTTGGCCAGGTCCACCTCAATTCCTCTTTGAGATATCACATGGCCTAGCACAATCCTTCTTGAACCATGAAATGGCTCTTCTCCCAACTCAACACAAGGTTTGTCTCGGTGCATCTTTTTAAAACTTTTTCTAATACAACGAGACAAACCTCAAAAGTATGACCAAATATCGAAAAGTCATCCATAAAGATCTCTAAAGACTCGCCCACCATGTCAGAGAATATACTCATCATACATCGTTGAAATGTGGTGGGGGCATTGCACAACCCAAACAGCATTCGCCTAAATGCGAATGTGCCGTACGAACATGTGAATGTAGTATTTCGTTGATCTTCCGGGTGAATTGCTATTTGGTTATTGATCGGAGTGTCGCGCTCCGGTCAAAGATAAGATTTATAAGCCCAAATTACCCTTAACAGATAGTTAGTGGTAGCAAGGGGTCGAACCACGAAGAGTGTGTGGTTTGTGTGTGGATTCGATTGAATTAAAACAATTGTCACAATTTATGAAGCTTGCCAGATATTTTTGTATTTTTGTTTAATTGAAAGATGTGAATTTAACTAATGAATTTGGTTTAATTAATTAACAAATAATGATTAACGATTGCAAGAAAATTGATTACTAAACAATATTAAGAAAAAGGGTTCACACCCGGTTTCGGTAATTGCCAACCTAGGGTTTCTACAAGTTTTTAAATTCAACTCAATTGCATACGATTAGCGGACTTAGTGTACCGTGACTTAGGTGCCAATAACTATCAACGCTTCGAAAAACGGGCAAGAATGCACTTTGTAATCAACACAAGTAAAACCTAACCACGACAATGTATAACTACACATAACCATTTCGTAAAGTCATAACTTTTAACATCGTTCGATAATTTACGAACAAACAAATGTAAACTATTGTCAATGGTTTCAAAAATCAAACACAATTTGTCACAAAGTTGAAACAAGATCAATTCGAAACCCTAAATTTAACAACTACCTACACCGGGGTGAAACCAAGGTGATTAGCCGCTCATGGTTGAAGAAGCTTGAACACCGGATGATTGAAACATGAATTGGACCATCTTGAAGCTTGAATGATGAAGAATCGGTGGATGTTGAGGGTTTTGGTGATGGATGATGGTAATGGAATGATGTATGAAGGATTAGGGTTTAGGATGAATTGGTTTTGGATGATGATCTTCGATTCTTGATGATTCGGATTATGTGTGTGATGATAGATGGAATGGTGATGAATGGTGGGTGATTAGTGGCTCCAAGATCAAGTTCAAATCTCCAAAACAAGTGTAACTTACGACTTGAATGCCCCTCCACCAATAGAAATCGACTTTTAGCTAACAAGATACAAAATTCGCGTCGCAGAAAAATACTGCCCGTCGCCGACGGGCATATACCTGTCGCCGACGGGTTCTCCTGATCGTGTCTTCGTCCGACGGCTTGTATTGCTGGTTACAGGGATCTTTGGCCGACGGGGATATCTAGAGCCCGTCCGGGACGGCCCTAGACCCATCGGCGACGGCTTCTTGAGTACCAACTTCTCATTTTTCACTCCTCGCACTCCCGGTTGATCCGTAACGCGTCCCGGTGCTCCGGTTTTCGACCCGGTGCTCCGGTTTTCGTCCCGGTGACTCGTAAAGCTCCCGAAAAGCTCCTTAAACTTCGTAAGACCTGCAAAACACAAATCCTATTACAAGTAGGCTATTCGAGATTAAAATTCAAGTAAAAACATGAACTTAAACATAAACGAACACCGATTTTTAACCACATATCACATCCCCACACTTGTCTTTTGCTTGTCCTCAAGCAAATCTGTTTTTCACTTTCATGTGGGTCGAACAATGAACACACTCCCCATTCCCGAGACAAAGGTCAAGGTCTATTGTCATAAAAAAGTTCACATTCTTTACAATTTCCACATATTTACCGGTCAAGTGAATAATCACATATAATAATGGTTATCCAAGATTAACCCGCCCGTAAAACTAACAAGTTATGCATATCCCTCACAATGTTCTCTCCACTCGGCTTAAAAATTGGCTAATGTGTATAATGTATTAGCACTTCAACAATTAATCGCTCAAAACCGATTAGAACACGTACCCGCATAGGCTTGCAACTCAATCATTCTCCACCACCGATCACGAATACTAAGCACAAGTCATAAGGTCTTTGTAAGGGTTGTAACGGGGCTAGGCTAAGGGTAGGAAATGGGATATTTTTAAGTGGCTAAGGTGATGAAAATTCGATTTTTATTACAAAACAGCTAAACTACGCACAACTAACTACCAATATCAAACTAGAAGGCAACAAGCTCTCGCCTTTTATTTCTCAACTAAGAACACATATTTTTGTTCTTTTCTCAACAATTTTCTCATCTTTTTCATAACATTTTCTGATTTTTTTCTCTTTTTTTTCGTAGAGAAACAAAAACAACTATACAAACTTTACGCCTATAATCGAATTTCCATCACACGGGTTTAAAATAGGGCTGTAAACGAGCCGAGTCGAGCCGAGCTAGACCCAGCTCGAGCTCGGCTCGAACTCAATTCGAGCTGGCTCGGCTCGAGCTCGACTCGATTAGAATTCGAGCTAGCTCGTCTCGGCTCGATCTAGCTCGAACTAACAAAAAACCGCAAAATTTACTACTTAAAAAGCCCTTAAAATGAATTTCTTCATAGACTAAGGGCCATAATTGCCATTTAATTTAACCATATGGCTAAATATGCAAGTATAAATAGTTAATTCACTTTGTACATTGTCTTTACCTTCTTTTATAGGGGAAATACTCCCTTAGTTTTTGTTTTCTAAGCGATGTGGGATAAAAAAAATGAAAGATGTTAACCTTATCGAGCCAGCTCACGAGCCGAGCCAGACCAAGCTCGAGCTCGGCTCGTTTACAAACCGAGCCGAGCCGAGCTGGCTCATTAACAACCAAGCCAATTTCGAGCCGAGCTTTCTTCGATCTTTTTTCGAGCGAGTTTCGAGCGAGCTGCGAGCCACGAGTTTTTTAAACACCCCTAGTTTAAAAGAAAAGGTTTAACGGTTATGGGCTAAAAGGTGGTCAAACGAAAGGATAAGGCTCAAAGTTGGCTACTAGGGGATAATATTTGGGTAAGGATATAAAATTGGTGTAAAAGGAAAAGGTTTACCTAATGCCTTAATCATTCTCGTGCTTGTATTCGGTCTATGGTCTCGAACGTATCCAAAGTTGCAAGTTCTACAATACGCGACTAATGGTCCACTCAAACAAAGAAACATGTATATGTAAATCTATGATATAAAAGTGGCTCAAAACCTCACGTATAAGGGTATGATATGTGATATGCATAAAATGCTAGTTCCTTAGGCGAATTATTCCCAAATAACCACCCGCTAAATACTCGTTATGCTTATTAATTTGAACTTGACCATGACAAAAGACCACATGGGTTGTGCCATCCCTCGTTGACTTAGTTACTTGTGCTTTTAAGATCGCTTTTGAAACAAGAAATTTTTGAAAAATTTTATAAATTTTCCCCCATCACCACACTTGAGGTAAACATTGTCCTCAATGTGTAGTATTTAAATGAACGGGTCAAAATCGAAAACTTTTACTACTCCCCCATCCCCACACTTGAGGTAAACATTGTCCTCAATGTGTAAGAACTAGAGTTTTTAAAATGCACAAGGGATGTGACACGACTACCTTTCCCAAAATTTCACCCCGGAAAAATAAAATACAAAATACAATCCACTTATTACTAAACTAAGAATCAAGGTAAAAAGGTAACGCATGCACCTGATTTTTGTCGCTTGATGCCCATATCTTCTTCTCTTCATAAAAACGGTTGTCTCTCGAACATCATTTACCTACAAATTCTAACCCTTGTGTAGAAGCACGCTTCTCACAACCATTGAAATTTGTTAAGTCGTTAGTTCTACCATTTTTATAAAAGTGTTACCAAATCATGCGTTAAATTACCTTGATTTTTGTGGAAAAATAAGTTACAACAATAACAAGCCTAACTCACTTTCGTAGGAATCACGGTTGCATTTAGCTTATGCAACAAGCCCTTTTAAACCCCCCAATAGCTTGGGAGGACGAGAGGTCTCGTGAGGGTTATATAGTGAACACACCCACAACGTTCATTTAACTAGCCAAAAATAAATAATAACGAAAAAGAAATAAAGAATCTAAAGTATACAACAACAACAACAACACAAAACATACCTTGCCTTCACCGCTGATATCTCTCGTTGGGATCAACTGGCGGGTTTGGCTGGTATGGATAACCAGTGAGGGCGTCAAACATCTCCCTGTAGTTATCAAGTGGGCTCGGCCTCCTTGAGGTGGTGGCTGATAGGGAATCGGAATGAAACTGGAGCCTACGGCCTCGGTCCAGTGAGGAGATGGGTCGGATGGGCCTCGTGGAACGGGGAGATTGGGGTAGTCGGTCCACCCCGAGTGCTCGACATAAGGAAGGCCGGCCTTATAGTCTCTTCGATGTCTCTCCTGATCGTGGAGGATTTTGGCATTATTAATATCTGTTTCCTGTGAGAAAAATAAGGCACTCCAACGGTTGTCCTCCAACGTGCTTCGCTCGTGCCGTACTTTATCCTCCGTTTCTTCCCATTCCCGTCTCTGGGCCATATCTTCTTCTTGCAATTGTAACAAGCGTTCCATGTGAGATCTTTGAAGCGCTTGTTGCTCTTCCATACGTTTCTCCATCCTCTCACGATAGGATGCTTGGGAGGCCCACTGTTCTTGCGTGTAGGCCCCGTGCATCTCTTCCCAGTTCTCTCTCCTCCTATTATATTCTCGGCCCTCGCCTATACATGCCGAGACATTATCATAAACCGCTTGTTGCCCGCGGTTAAAATTTCTGAACGACGGCCCTTGTCTTTGTTTCACAAATCCTGTCACATCTGCATTAATCTCCCTGTGTGGCCTCATGTACCTTTGTTGTGGTCCCCGTGGACCAGAAGGCTCAGTCTCGTCTTCTTCGTCAAACATCTCCTCATCTCCCCCAGCTCCTTGCGGTGCATCTGGATTAACAAAATCATACAGGTGACCCAATTTGTCAGTCACCACATATTTGTTTCCCGACAGGTTCACGTCTATCTTCCAATTTTTCCTCATTGTTGCTATGTTGAATTCTTCCAGAGGTTTGGATACCCAAAGCGATTCCGGGGGTAAACAATTCTGCTGGACGATCATAGCACTGATGAGGCGTGCATATGGAATAAAACGCCTTTGAGATGCCTCCCGGGTGATCCATGTATTCATCATTATGATATGCCTCCATGACAATGTGGGTGTCCCGTACAACAATGAATGGACAACCCTAAAATCGCTTGCTCTCACTCCTCCTCGATCACCGAATCTCACCATCACATTCTCTAGGGAAATTCCTTGAAGAATTTTCCCCTCAATCGTCATTTGAATTCTTTTAGCCTCTCCTCTGTCATTGTATGGTAAGATAACCGCTGTCATTTGTTCCGGATCACCATCGTTCATATGATTATCCAAAAATTGTTCAATGGCTGGATAGTCATATTCTTGCACCCCCAAAGAATCAAAGCGCGCGATGCAATTAATCGTTTCGAAGGACATCGTCATTGCCCCTCGGCTTGTCTTACCAACCAATTTCCACTGAGCGGGAGGACCATCCTTATTCATGAACCTCAACGTTGACAACCATTCGCACACCTCCGCCAAATACACCCGCGAAGTGTTGTCTTCACACCAATCGAGCACTCTCTCCCATCCTTGACGCTCGAACATTTTCACAATTCCAATTTATCTAAACTCTTCCACATTCACAACCCTTTCACATATAATCCTTTCCGGTACCGAAGTGTTCACACCATTGATCATCTTCCACTTCCAAAGTTTGGCCTCTAACTTCCTATCTTGATAAGCTGATAGAGGTTTGTTTTTCTCCTCATCCCATACTTGGGCGCTTCTACTATCCCTGAACTTTTCCCATGCCCAATCCTGCCTATACAGTCTCGCATCCCCCTCTTCTACGGAGCTTAGTTGCTCCCACTTCTTCGGTATTAAACCGGAAGAAGATCCCACTCCAGATGATGAAGCTTGCCCTGTAGTCTTTTGCTTTTTTCTACCTCCAGCCATAACTACAAGCACAAAACAAACAAAGCATCAATATAAACCCCAACCTTCAATAAATTCTCAAACTTTGAACATGATGTATGATGTTGACGTTTTAATTAACAAGTAGATGCAAAATCGCCTTTTTAAACTTCCAAAGTCGCTCATTTTATCATATACCTATCAATTTTACTTGTTAACTTGCAATTTCTTATAAGTTCAACAAAGTTAAACATCACCTTCATGTTCAATCATGTGAATAACGAGTGTAGTCACTTCACTATGGTTATAACATGCTCAAATTCCATCCAAAACAACTAATCTTAGTCAAAATCATGTTAAAACAACATACATTGTCTAAACAACCTACTCTTAAACTAACAAGTTTAAAATTTCGGAAGAAAAACAACTAACATATGATAATCATGCATAACTTTGAGTAAAATCCATACCTTTAGTGTTGTAAACAAGAAGAACTAAGAAAAAGATGTAAAGCAATCAACTTGATGAACACCCCTTCAAAAACCTGAAATTACACGCCCAGAAATCTTGCAAACTAGCAAGAATTGATGAAAACCGTGATGGGGGTTTTGTTCCTCTCGAAAAATCACGCAAGATGGACCCAAAAATCAGGTGATTTGGTGGAGATTTGGAGGAGTTATAAGAATTTGAAGGTTCTATGGTTCTTGAAAAAGTTTTGGGGAAGAAGAAGATGGAGAGATGAAGTATGAATGTGAATAAGTAGAGGGTTTGTGGTAAAAGAGAGTTGTAGGTCGGATGTTAGTGCCTAGGGTGGAAATATGTGGTGAAAACCGAGTTTGGGTTATGCTTTGTGAGGTTTAAAAGTGGTTTGGGTCGATTTCAAGTGCCTAAAACGAATCAGCAACGGAGAGCAGACGACAACCCATCGCCGACGGGCAAGAGAAATGAGGCTCGGGTCCGACAGGCTATTTGTCTGTCTACGGGAGATGTTGGCCGACGCTTAGTTTGAGAGCCCGTCCGGGACAGGTACCACCCCGTCGCCGACGGGTGTTAGTTTTTAAATTTTTTTTTTTTTTTGAAAAATAGGAAGATTTTTATGAACTTTTTGTAAAAGGGGTATATACAAACAAAATTCCTAAAAATTATTAAAACTCTTTTTGTAAATTTTTATAGGTTAAAATTTTGACAACGCGAAAACCGTTAACGGCCCTACCACCCCTCGAAAAGTCGTGTATTGTCCTCAATGCACTTAACAAGGTCTAAAAACATACCTTACGTCTTTATAACTCGTTCGGAATGTCCGGACTTCACGCAATCCATAGAGATTAGTATGAAATGAAAACGATTATATCTAAAACACTCAAACAATTAAAAATTATACATAACTTTACACAAGATGTTACCGGTCCTTGTTAATCGACCTCGTAAATCGGTGTGCTTACCACAAAGCTCACCAATTCCTTGTTTTCGTCCACTTTTTCGTTACCGTCGAGGAACGGTTTTAGCCGGTGACCATTAACCGTTTGCCGTGACCCATCCTTCGGGTTCTCAATGGTAACATCACCCAATTGTCTGACCCGGGTGATAACATAAGGTCCCATCCATTTGCTTCGGAGCTTTCCGGGAAAGAATTTGAGTTTCGAATTGTAGAGCCACACCTTTTGCCCAATCTCGAACTCTTTCTTCCTCAACTTGGCATTATGCGCCTTCTTCATCCCATCCTTGTATTTGGATGATCATTCATATGCCATTTCCCTTAGCTCCTCAAACTCGCAAAGCTTAAGTTTCCGTTCCTTACCTGCATCATCATATTGAACATTAACCTCTTTAATAGCCCACAATGATTTATGCACAAGTTCCACCGGCAAATGACAATTTTTACCGTAAACCAACCGGTAAGGTGTAGTGCCAATGGGTGTCTTATGTGCCGTACGGTAGGCCCATAAAGCATCGTTCAACTTGATTGACCAATCCTTACGGTCCACCCGCACGGTCTTTTGCAAAATCTATTTGATTTGCCTATTTGACACCTCTATTTGCCCGCTCGTTTGCGGGTGATAGGGGGTAGCAATTCTATGGTCAACACCAAACCGTTTTAAAAGTTTCCCAAACCGAAAATTTTTAAAATGAGATCCTCCATCACTTATGATGACACGAGGAATCCCAAACCTTGAGAAAAATATTGGTTTGAACAACATTACAAACTACGGAATGGTCGTTCGTCTTGGTGGCTACTGCTTCGACCCACTTTGATACGTAGTCAACGGCCACCAAGATGTACAAATTTCCATAAGAATTGGGGAATGGGCCCATGAAATCAATACCCCACACATCGAAAATGTCGACTACGAGGATTTGTTGCATGGGCATCTCATCCCTTTTTGAAATACCCCCTAGTGTTTGGCACTCTATACAATTCTTTGAAAACTCATTTGCATCTTTAAAAATAGTTAGCCAATAAAGGCCACTATTCAACACTTTATGACCCATTTTGTGGCCACTAAAATGGCCACCACATGCAAACGAATGTAGATGCCGCAACACGCTTGGAATTTCCTCGTCATCTATGCATCTTCTAATCACTTGATCCGCACACTCTTTCCACAAGTGCGGTTCTTCCAACCGGTAATACTTGATTTGAGACATGAAATGTTGCCTCTTCCGTCTATCCCAATGTGCCGGTAAGTCACATGTAACAAGATAATTCACAATGTTAGCATACCATGGTAACTTATCTAATTTCATAATGTGCTCATCAGGAAACGACTCATTGATCTCTAAAGCTTTAGGATCCTCTTCAACCATCAACCGGGACAAGTGGTCCGCTACCACATTCTCGATACCCTTTTTGTCCCGTATCTCCAAATCAAACTCTTGGAGCAACAACACCCATCGGATCAACCTCGGTTTTGAATCTTTCTTCTCCATGAGGTACCTAACTGCAGTGTGATCAGAATAAATAATCACTTTACTACCCCATATATATGACCGAAATTTATCCAATGCGTATACCACCGCGAGTAGCTCTTTTTCGGTAGTGGTGTAATTCAATTGTGCATCCGAAAGAGTCTTGCTCGCGTAGTATATGGCAACGGGTTTCTTGTCAACCCGTTGTCGCAACACGCCCCCCACCTCATAATCACTTGCATCGCACATAATTTCAAAGGGTAAAGACCAATTTGGCGATTGCAAGATTGGGGCCTCAACTAACTTTTCTTTTAACTTGTTAAATGCGTTTTGACAATTTTCATTAAAATTAAACGGTTGATCTTTTAACAACAAGTTACACAAAGGCTTGGTTATATCACTAAAACCCTTAATAAACCGTCGATAAAAACCCGCATGACCTAGAAATGACCTAACACCTTTAACACTCGTGGGATATGGCAAAGTAGATATAACTTGCACCTTTGCATGATCAACCTCTATCCCATGACTGGACACCACGTGCCCCAACACGATTCCCTCTTGAACCACAAAATGGCTCTTTTCCCAACTTAGGACCAAACTAGTTTCGACACATCTTTTTAGTACTTTGTCTAGTTGGTCCAAACAAGCCTCAAATGATGACCCAAAAATTGAGAAATCATCCATGAAGATTTCCAAAGACTTCCTCACCATATCTGAAAAGATACTCATCATACACCTTTGGAAGGTGGCGGGGGTGTTAAATAATCCAAATGGCATTCGCCTAAATGCAAAGGTGCCATAAGGACAAGTAAATGTGGTCTTTGATTGATCTTCTGGATGGATGGCAATTTGGTTATAACCAGAATAGCCATCTAAGAAGCAATAAAATTGTTGCCCCGACAATTTCTCAACAATTTGGTCAATGAACGGTAAAGGAAAATGATCTTTGGAAGTTGCGGTATTCAACTTCCTATAATCAATACAAATTCGCCACCTGGTTACCGGCCGAGTGGCTACCTCTTCACCTGCGTCATTTTTGACGACTTGTATACCCGCTTTCTTTGGAACCGTCTGCGTTGGGCTCACCCATTGGCTATCCGAGATCGGGTAAATGATACCCGCATCAAGCCATTTCAGCACTTCCCTTTTCAGCACTTCCCGCATATTCGGATTCAATCTCCGTTGTGCATCTCGAACGGGAGTCACACTTTCTTCCATGATGATTTTATGCATTACCACCGAGGGACTAATACCCTTCAAATCAGCAATGGTCCATCCAATCGCCGCCCGATTTGTGACCAAAACGCCCATCAATTTCTCCTCTTGCTCCTCGGTTAAGTTTGATGCAATGATAACTGGGTGCGTGTTGCCTTTACCAACATAAGCATACTTGAGATGCTTCGGCAACGCCTTCAATTCAACCTCCGGAGGCTCTACTAACGACGGCTTCAATTTAGTATCATTGCTCTCCGGTAAACTCTCAACTTGGTGCGTCCATGTCGGTTTTCCTTCTCTAACTGCAAGCACCTCCAAACTCTTCACCACCTCGTCTATGCTCTTATTCGTCTCCACCTGTGACCTGTCAAACATATAACAATCCTCCATTGTGTTTTCCTCATCCACGACTGTGTCGCAAAGAGGTATACACATGTCAACAATATCCGCCATATAGCATTCATCATCAACTGGAGGGTTCGTAAGTACGGAAAAAACATGCAACCTCAACCTTCAGTTTCCAAATGTCATGTCAACCGTTCCTGTTTTGCAATCAATTTGAGAATTTGCGGTTGCTAAGAACGGTCGACCCAAAATTACCGTAGGTTGCTTGGTTGGGTCCTTGGCCACATAATCAAGTACCAAAAAGTCCACCGGATAGTAAAAATCCTCAATTTTTACTATCACATCCGAGACAATTCCACGGGGTAGTTTGGGTGTCAAATCGGAGTGTCGCGCTCCGGTCAAAGATAAGATTTATAAGCCCAAATTACCCTTAACAGATAGTTAGTGGTAGCAAGGGGTCGAACCACGAAGAGTATGTGGTTTGTGTGTGGATTCGATTAAATTAAAACAATTGTCACAATTTATGAAGCTTGCCAGATATTTTGGTTTTTTGTTTAATTGAAAGATGTGAATTTAACTAATGAATTTGGTTTAATTAATTAACAACTAATGATTAACTATTGCAAGAAAATTGATTACTAAACAATATTAAGAAAAAGGGTTCACACCCGGTTTTGGTAATTGCCAACCTAGGGTTTCTACAAGTTTTTAGATTCAACTCAATTGCATACGATTAGCGGATTTAGTGTACCGTGACTTAGGTGCCAATAACTATCAACGCTTCGAAAAACAGACAAGAATGCACTTTGTAATCAACACAAGTAAAACCTAACCACGACAATGTATAACTACACATAACCATTTCGTAAAGTCATAACTTTTAACATCGTTCGACAATTTACGAATACGAAACAAATGTAAACTATTGTCAATGGTTTCAAAAATCAAACACAATTTGTCACAAAGTTGAAACAAGAACAATTCGAAACCCTAAATTTAACAACTACCTACACCGGGGTGAAAACAAGGTGATTAGCCGCTCATGGTTGAAGAAGCTTGAACACCGGATGATTGAAACATGAATTGGACCATCTTGAAGCTTAAATGATGAAGAATCGGTGGATGTTGAGGGTTTTGGTGATGGATGATGGTAATGGAATGATGTATGAAGGATTAGGGTTTAGGATGAATTGGTTTTGGATGATGATCTTCGATTCTTGATGATTCGGATTATGTATGTGATGATAGATGGAATGGTGATGAATGGTGGGTGATTAGTGGCTCCAAGATCAAGTTCAAATCTCCAAAACAAGTGTAACTTACGACTTGAATGCCCCTCCACCAATAGAAATCGACTTTTAGCTAACAAGATACAAAATTCGCGTCGCAGAAAAATACTGCCCATCGCCGACGGGCATATACCCGTCGCCGACGGGTTCTCCTGATCGTGTCTTCGTCCGACGGCTTGTATTGCTGGTTACGGGGATCTTTGGCCGACGGGGATATCTAGAGCCCATCCGGGATGGCCCTAGACCCGTCGGCGACGGCTTCTTGAGTACCAACTTCTCATTTTTCACTCCCTGCACTCCCGGTTGATCCGTAACGCATCCTGGTGCTCCAGTTTTCGACCTGGTGACTCGTAAAGCTCCCGAAAAGCTCCTTAAACTTCGTAAGACCTGCAAAACACAAATCCTATTACAAGTAGGCTATTCGAGATTAAAAGTCAAGTAAAAACATGAATTTAAACATAAACGAACACCGGTTTTTAACCACATATCAGTTATACCCGGAGTAACCATCTAAAAAGCAATAGAATTTCTGACCGGATAGCTTCTCAACAATTTGATCAATGAATGGAAGTAGGAAGTGATCTTTAGATGTTGCTGCATTTAATTTTCTATAATCAATGAAAACTCGCCACCCGGTTACGGGTCGAGTAGCAATTTGCTCACCATCCTCACTCTTAACAACTTGAATACTTGATTTCTTGGGAACGGTTTGAGTCGGACTAACCCATGTGCTATCGAATATTGGGTAGATTATACCCGCATCTAACCATCTAAAAAGCAATAGAATTTTTGACCGGATAGCTTCTCAATAATTTGATCACTGAATGGAAGTGGGAAGTGATCTTTAGATGTTGCTGCACTTAATTTTCTATAGCAATGCAAACTCGCCACCCGGTTACGGGTCGAGTAGCGATTTGCTCACCATCCTCACTCTTAACAACTTGAATACCTGATTTCTTGGGAACGGTTTGAGTCGGACTAACCCATGTGCTATCGGATATTAGGTAGATTATACCCGCATCTAGCCATTTTAGGACTTCCTTTTAAACAACTTCACACATATTTAGGTTGAGGCGCCTTTGAGCATCTCGGCTTGGTTTGAAATCCGGATCAGTGATGATTTTGTGCATGACAATAGAAGGCGAAATCCCTTTCAAATCAGCTATAGTCCATCCAATAGCCGATTTATACCTTGACAAAACTTCCACTAAGGTTTGCTCTTGCTCGGGTTGCAAATTTGAAGCAATAATCACCGGTAATGTTTGCCCTTCTCCCAAAAATGCATACTTCAAGTGTTTAGGCAACTCCTTTAACTCTACCTTAGGTGATTCTTCAAGAGATGGCTTAAGATTTGAATCAATATGATCGGGAAGGCTTTCAACTTGTACGGTCCAAGGTGATCTTTTTTCTTCAATTGCCATGACCACTTCAGGACATTCATCTTCCATCATGCTTCTAATTTCTTCCAAAGCATCCATATCATAAACAAAATTCTTCTCCTTGGTGTTGTTATCCTCCTCTACACATGAAGTGTAGGATTGGACACAATCATCAATCACATCCACTACAAAACATTCACTTTCAGAAAAAGGATTAGTAACATTAGTAAAAACATTCAATCTTAATTTCCTATTTCCAAAAGTGAGATCCACAGTCGCATCCCTACAACCAACTTGAGCATTGGCTGTAGCCAAGAAAGGTCTTCCCAAAACCACATTAGCTTGTTTATCTACTTGTTTTGATGTGGAATCAAGCACTAAGATCTCAATCGATTGCAAAACATGGTAAAAACTTAAAATTGGATTTGTATTTTGATTTGAGAAATTAGAATTAACTACAATTGTAAATTCAATAAAGTAACAATGAGCACAACCAAGTAACAAGTTTGATAGCACAATTAGTAATTTAAGTTTGTGAATCTGGTTTGGTAGATTATATAGACATAATCTTGTGACATCATATGTGAATTGAGTATTGAAAGACCTATACTTGTGTATCTAAGCTTACAACGATTGAACACCGATGTAATTAGGTTATCACAAAATGATCACCATCAAATATAAACATGTTAACATAACCTTCAATCATATATCTTGACATTCAATGATTAAACACCAATTAACTCAAAATAGATGAAGTGATTCAAGACAACAACGTTTAGGAACAATCAACACATGAAATAACACATAAAAACTTAGCAAATGTCATAGATCTCTAACAAACACCATGAATTTATCTCCAACATAGATAAACAACTCAAATTGAACTAAATGGCATACAAACCCTAGACCTCGGTTGTGATCACAAGGGTTTTAGCCACACATGATCAGTCTTGATGAGGATATGTTGCGATTTCGATAGCAATTGGAGAAATCTTGATGTTAGAACCCTTTGTGAATGAGTATTCCTTGTTCCTTGATGTCTCCTAGTCTTCAACGGTCCAGAAAATGATGAAAAAAATACGACCTCTTCCCTTTCGAATCGTCCAAAAATGTAAAAAACTGTCATAGAACCGTAACAGGCCGTAATATCCGGCGTAGGGCGGAATTTCCACTCTGCCCACTTCATTTTCCGCTCCAAGTACTGGATACGATCCCAATCAATGCCAGGAGGGCCGGAAAATACGGCCCGGGGCGGATTTTACGACACCTGAACCTTGCTTTGCCTCTTTTGCTTCCCATTCTTGTCCCGCATGTTTCCGCTTCGTTCCATGATGCTATATCAATCCAAAATGCCTCCAATCATCATTTGAAACTTGCACAAATAAACTTGACAAAGTAACTTGTTTTTACATGCATTTAATGATAAAAAACGACACTTAAAATACAAAAAACATTATACATTGGAAACATATATCAGATATATTCCCATGCAAATAGAAGATTTGCTGATCTCCGAGGAAATAAAAAGATGTTGCATAACCGACTCTCCGTTTTAAGCGGAAACCCTAATTCACCAAAATATATAAATAGAGGATGCGATTGCAAGGTAAGATCATCATAATTCTCTCTCAAATATTTTTACTCCCAAATACAAATATTCATTCTCATGCCGAAGGGTGGTTACAGGAATAACCACATTCCTGTAACGAGTCCTAACGGTGTTCTGTTTTGCAGATCGGAGTTCAGACCATTCATAATTGGATCATGATCAGTCTAGGGACGTATTTCATGTGACGTCTCTAGAGTAACTTACTATATACAATCATTTACCACTACTCGCAAGGTGTGCCTTTAAACCTCCTAGTTCATTGGTTATCTGAAATATAATAAATGGTCTCAAACAAGTGTTGAATTGATGTATGCTGTAAGTACATTTTGGTTTCAATAAAATCCAATTATATGACACTAAAATCGGCAACATTCCTGAAAGTCTAGTGACATATTGCATGTGGAGTTTGGTAGCTAACTACCAAATGAAAATCTGACTTTCTAGAGATATTTATTTATGTTGGTAGCATGTGAGTGATCCATTGCTGAAAGTGCATTTTCTTTCTAATATCCATCGTGAAATGGAATTCTCTAATAAATTTGTCACTAATCTTTTTTAATACACAAACCACACATATTCAAAGCAAATAAAAATATCGTGATATAATTCGATAACATATATTGTGAATGGCTGAATTGAAGTACGTGGGTGACTATGATCTTCACTGAGCCTCGTCCCATTTCTTACGATCCACGTTTCATGCCGTTACAAGTGCTTAGCTTGTGTGGTGTATCAAGATGTACATTGTAATGTACTAGGTTAGGCATGGACTCTAGGACTTGTTAAACTGGGGATACTATGTTGATAAATGGTATATCATTACCATTAGAGTAAATGTCAATTCACGTCCCTGTGGTTTACACCAAAACGAAGGACCAGCCCTCATTTGTAAAAAACGCAACAATCCAGTCCCTGGGGTTGTCGATTGCATTTAATCAGGTCCCTGCTCCAATATTCCATCAGTCAACTGTTTGTTGACTTGGGTAATTACGTCATTTATCCTATACTTTGAAGGGCAAAGTAGTCATTTCATAATCTATAAATTCATATAACAGGTTTAATCCCCATGTAAGCCCCAAATTTCACCTTTCAATCCCCTCTTCATCCTTAGCAAGTTGCCAGTTCGTGCGACAAATACGAATATGGCGGGTGGATTTTGGAGGATCAGACCCCCGATGATATCTACATTAACCCTAAAGATTATTATGGTTAGTTCTTGTGTGTCTGTGCTTGAAGTTATAGGTTGTAATCTCTGAAATTAACCTTGTAAATAAACAAGTCTGAATAGAGTAGAGTCTGTAAGTACTAAAAATTTGCTTTTTTTTTACTTGTACGGATGATGATGAACACTCGAAGTTCAGTCTTAAGGTCTACCACAATGGCGAGTTTACTAAGAGCCCTGGTCTATCGTATGTTGGTCGTAAGTTTAATTTCATTGATTGTACTGATATTGATGATTTCGGCATGGATGTACTAGAAGAAATAGTTAAGCAACTTGGTTATTGTGTTGACATGGTGTTTTATTTCCATTATAAAATTCCAAATGTATGTTTGGATTTGGGTTTGAAGTCTTTGTCAAGCTTGTTTGATCATATACATGGCGGGGTAAAACTCATTGAAATTTATGTTGAACATTGGACCTCTCGTGTGTTGATGACATCTTGTGGTGAAGAAGTCATGACACAGAGTCCTCATGCTCCTCCCCCTGAGAGTCAAGAAGTAGAAGTGCATGATGTTACATTTGTTGATTTGTTTCAAAGTGACTACAATGATACTGAACATGTAGATGAAGATAAGCAAGGGGTACTTATGAGGCAGATAAGGACAATGAGGAAAACGATGATGAGGGAAGTGATCAGGATTTTACTGAAGAAAGGGAGCAAGAACTGGATGCAGAAGAAAATGACAGCCATGGTGATGATGCAAAGGGACAAGATGATCCGGATTACTGGGTAGAAGAAGATAACCCGCTATATGATGTAGAGGTTGACATGCAACAATTCAGAGCAAATGTTAAATTTGATGTAGAAGAAAATGGTAGTGATGAAGATGTGTTTGAGGATGACCTCAACGTGGATCTTAATGACTTTGAAACTGATAACTCAGATGAAGATCAAATAGTTTTAGACAAGGCAATGAAAAGGATGAGGAAGATAAGGAGATCAACCTTTAAGTCTATAGGGCCTGATGCGGCTTGAAATTTCTTTTTCATTGGGCAGTTGATTTTCCTGACAAGGCGAAGCTTACTAACATGGTCAAAACATTTGCACTGCAATCCAGGAGACAATTGTACATAAGCAAAAACGACAAGTTGAGATTTAGGGTGGTGTGCATGGGGAAAAACTTAATTTTGATAACCCCTGAAGACTTTAAGGGCCATAAGAATAAAAAAAGAAAGAATTATGGTAGGTAAGGAAAAATTAGGCATTGATGGGGTAGCCCCAACGAGAATAAGGCACAAGCCTGGTAAACCTACATGTCCATGGGCGATGCAAGTGAGCCGACCCACAATTGAAGACTACTGGTGTGTCAAAACATTGAAACATGCACAACAATGTTTGCAAACAAGGGATGTTGGTTTGTACACCATGAGTTTCATAGCTAAAGAGGTGGAACCACTGCTTCATGCTAATCCCGACATTCAGATGAAGGTAGTGCAAGATCTACTTGAGAAGAAGCACCAAGTTAAAGTTGTACTGCCTAAATTGAGTAGGGCAAAGAGGATTGCAATGGAAAAGTTAAATGGGGACTATAGGGACCAATATGGGAAACTCAGGGAGTATTGTGAGGAACTTGTTAGATCTAACCCTTGGACCACTATCAAGATTGATGTTGAACCTGGATCTAATCCTACTAGCTCCACAAGATAATTCAGAAGAATATATGTTTGCTATGGTGCTTTGAAGAAGGGTTTCAATCTCAATGGGAGGGACCTAATTGGATTGGATGGTGCGTTTATGAAAGGTCCATACCCAGGTCAGATCCTCTCAACAGTTGGGGTTGATGGAAACAATGGAATTTATCCACTGGCCTTTGCCATTGTTGAAGCTGAAACTATCAACACATGGTCATGGTTTTTTAATATACTTAGGGGTGATCTAGAGTTACCAACAAGATGTAATTTCACTTTTATCAGTGATAGACAAAAGGTAGTTGCTATTAAAACTCTTGTTTTTAATTAAGCTGCCAACTTTCAATTGACTTATATTTCTTATATTCTTCTGTTAAATTGTAGGGATTGTTGCCTACTACGGCCAAGGTCTTTCCAACAGCTGAACATAGGTATTGCCTGAGGCACATTCACGAGAATAAGAAGAAGACATAGTGGGGAGATGTATACAAGAACCTGTTGTGGAGATGTGCAAGTGCAACAAGCATGCCCTATTATGAAAGGGCAATGGAGGATATTAAAGCCATAGATAGAAAGTTGTATGATTGGCTGAAGGAGATCCCTGCAACAGCATGGTCACGAGCCCACTTTTCAGGAAGGGAAAAGTGTGATATGCTATTGAACGATATTTGTGAGGTGTTTAACAAGCAATTGGTCGGTGCAAGAGACAAGCCAATCATCATATGCTTGGAATACATCAGGGAATATTTGACCAAACGAATTGTCAACGTGAAGAAGATCATAGCCAAAAGTGATCACCCACTAACTCCTGCTGCTACCACAATATTTGACAGTATCAAGAATGAGGCTTCACAATACAATGTGTTGATGACAGGCTCCTCCAAGTACCAAGTAAGTATTGCAAAGTTACACTTTATTTCAGTCACACAATAAGTGATGACTTTATCTTTTCATTCCAAATTCTATAGGTTACTGGTCCAAGAAACAAGACAATGGTTGATGTGCAGATGAGAACATGTTCATGTAGGAAATAGGATCTGACAGGAATGCCTGTAAACATGTTGTTGCTGCAATTTGGAACATGTCTGAAAATGGTTTGATTCCTGGTTTTATAGAGAGTTGGGTTGAACCTGTGTATTGGCTGGACAGTTGGAAGAAAGTTTACATGCACACTATTGATCCAATTGCAGGACCTGAGATGTGGCCTCGGTCAAGATGCCCAACCAAATTGACCTCTCCAAAACATCTTAAGCAGGTAGGAAGGCCTAAGAAGAAACGAAAGAAGTCACAGTTGGAAGTAGAGGCCAACTTAACAAAGGGAGGGAAGCCAAGAAAGGGAGGCATCACAAAATGCAGCAAGTGCAATAACCTCGCAGCTGCGAGGGTCAAGGTTAGATTTCCAGTATGGTCAAATTCAGTGTTGGTTTGTGTTTGAACAATTATGGTGTAGGTTTATGTTTGAACAATTTCCTTTTACTGTTTTTATGTTTATGGTACTTGTCTTTGAACAATTCTGTTTAGATGGTTAAGTTGCATGTTTTTGGGACAAGTTGTATAGTATGCAATGTTATATACCATCTATTACATGTTTAGTTTATGTAAATTGTTGACATAACACATCTACCAAAACATAACCTTGCATTTTATTTCAAAATAAAGTGATCATACAACAAAAGACACGAAACAGCCAACTAAACACAAACTAATTCAATAACATATTGCAACATAGTGAACGAGCCTATTTCCAATGGCAGTCTCCTCTTGATGATACGTCTGAATCTGACTCTTCTCCTGAATATGGGTTGTGCTAAACACATGACCAATCTTCTTTTTCTGATTCATAGGTCCATGCATCCTTTAAAACATCCAAGTCATAATCCTCCTCTAGGTTAGGGTTGAAATCAAGTTCTTCCATAGCAGCATCATCACCTTTCTTAACAACCGGATTTACTTCAACTTCTTTGTTTTTCCCATTGACATCTATTTGTTTGACCACTTCTTACTAACAACAACACTGGAAGAGGAACTTCCTTCACCGACAGGTTCCAATCTCTTTCCTACACCAAAATCGGGTAGCTGTGAGTCATGCTTTGTTTCCAGACAAGCTTCGTTGTCTTTGTTATCCATTACCCTGTTTTGGTGGTATGAGAAAGGAGGTAAACGTTTCTTACCTCGGTGATCCATTTCCACACTAGAATGGTATTCTGCTACCAAAAGATCAAACACATTTGTATTTATAGAACATAATTTGAAAAGTTAACGTTTTATTACTTATTAGAAAACATACAAAATGACTTTAGTAAGTCAGACAAATAGTAAATTGCAGACATTTCACTACATGACTACACAGATCAGAAACAACAACCAAGAAACACCTAACACAAACTTGACTCTTTGAGCTTCAACTTCCTTTGCCTTCAACCTCATCAAATCTGAATTCTCCTTATTTGACCTCAACATGGATGGAAAAATCCTCTCACATCTGGGTCATGAAACTGGAGGTTCAATCCACCAAAGCAAACCACAGCCATCGATCTGGAATGTGATAAGAAAACATAACACACTACTTATCATACATAAAAGTCACTGAAATCGATGATCAACAAACAAATAAACCCTTACACAACAAAGAAAACGTCTCCTGGGATTAGCTTCAGTCCAGGATGTTCTAATGCAAGTCGCAGCACCACATGAGCATACTGCATTTGAGCGAACAGTAGCATTGCTTGTCCACGATGAACCTGATGACATTTTTAGGCTACCTTCGCTTGTTTGATAATGGTAAAAATAGTTGCAGACTTTATAGAGAAGACAACCTCATAACACGAGTTGCAGTTTTGGTCCCTGGGGGAATTCTAGTCTATTAACACAAATGGTAATGATAGACTGATGGAATATTGGAGCAGGGACCTGATTGAACTCAATCGACAACCCCAGGGACTGGATTGTTGCGTTTTTTCAAATGAGGGTTGGTCCTGCGTTTTGATGTAAACCACAGGGACGTAAATTGACATTTACTCTTATCATTAACACGAGCAACAATTAGAGGGGTAATTAGGACCGGTATTAATATAAATGTTGTTGTCCTTTGGACGGTCCCTCACATCAATTTTGTTTCGGCGTATTAATTTACTAGTAGAGGCCTTTGGAAAAGTTGATCTAAACAATAAAGTGGAAGAGTTGTAGCTTATTCTGCCTCATAATGAAGACTATTAAGTACATGATATAATTACTTATAAAGCCTAACTAAGGATTAGGTTCATTTGTGAATAACCTCTTTGATTGTGAACACTAGTGCACTAATCCTAGCCCTTTATTATCGTTACACAAGTGTAAATCAATGGCCATGATTTGATGATGAAAATACACTAGTGTATTTTACGATTTAATGATGTAAATCAATGGCCAAGATTTGTTCACTCAGTTCACAAATACACTAGTGTTCACTCTACGACCCCACCCGCTAACTAAAACTATAACCTACTTTTGAACAGAAAATAAATCTCTTATTTAATGCAAATTAACCCAACGCTTACAAAAGGAAACAACCTGCTTGATTTTAAGAAACAATAAACCATGTTAACTGAAAAGGTCCTCCACATGAACACAGGCAATGGAGACTCTAGCTATGCAAGCAACTCTTATCTTCAGGTATGTCCCTTACACTAACAAGCACACCAGAATACATTTTGTGTGGTTGTGCCTGGGAGATCCCGGATATATTTGTATCAACAAAAACTTTGGAAGGGATACTATTGCAAACTAGAAGGTTTTTGAACTTGTTTTGGACGTTTTTAGGGAATTCGCTAGTCAAAGAAGCAAACTCATTTGGAGTCCGTTAGCTAGTCAAACGAGCTATATAACTCATTTTTAGCACACTTGATTAAAATCATTTTCCTACAAGTATTTTCCCACTAAATACTTTTGTCGGAAAATTATCGGAAACCCGAACGAAATCAGTCATCGAAAATCATCTATTTTATTAGTAGTGGTACTCGAGAAGTTAAGTTTGATTGCCACATGAATATCTGGTGTTAGATTTTTTTAGATTCGCTACCTTGGGTAGCGAACTTCCTAGAAACCAATACTCTTTCAAAAACCTTATAGAAACGCTTATCGTTTTGCTAAAACACCTAGAAATAAATAAATAAAAAATTCTCATGCATGCCATGTGTTGCAAGTGATGTGTGACTTCAAAGCATATTCTAGAATCCTTACTAGCTTTCATGTTTGATGAATGATGATTTCAAATTGATTTTTTTCCTAAAAATCTTCAGGGAACTGGATTACAGAGATCGTTTCCTGTGTTAAATGAAGCAATTAACAAAATCGCTAACGATCTTAATGGCTTTCCACGGTCCTTCAAGATAGCAGACTTGGGTTGTTCTTCTGGCCCAAATACATTATTCCTTGTAGCCAACATAATTGATATGGTCCATGACATATGTTCAGAAAATAATTCTCAAGTGCCACAATTTCAGGTGTTCTTAAACGATCTTTTTGAAAACGACTTCAATACACTTTTCAGGTCATTGCCTGCATTCTATACAAAGATGAGGGAGAAGAAGGGAGATGATTGTGGATCTTGTTTTGTTTATGCGGTTCCAGGTTCCTTTTATGGTAGACTTTTTCCAAACGAGAGTATCCACCTTTTTCATTCATCATATGCCGTTCACTGGCTTTCTCGGGTTAGTATAAATATTATTTAGTGTAAAGTTTAGCGTTTTGAGGAACCACTAGCTAAATCTAAGCCGGCCTTTTATGTGTATTGATTTAATTAATTTGTTGTTTTGTAGACCCATAGTACCGTACTTTTCAAGGTTTTTCAATGTCAGCTTAACTTATGTAGTGTTTTCTAATTAGCTTCTTTTGAATATGTTTACTTTTCAGTGAGCTAAAAGTCAATGTCTATTTTTACGATTATCCTATAAAAACAAACTTAGTAAATAAGAACAGCAACATTGAATCACCTATGGAAAAGTTATTTGTTTAGAACTCATAATCAATATTTTGGTTATTTGTATAGAACTCGTAATCATAATTTTGATCTGACAAAAAAATTGGATTACACGCAACTTTAAACTTGGAGATCCTTTAATATTTTCTGTACAAAATTTTTCTAGATTTTAATGATTGTAGTTCTTGTTTTTTCTCCTTTGGTGGCATGATATATTTCTTCATATAATGTTAGGAGATTTTGGCTTATGCCTCTAACTTCCAAGATAATGTTACCGAGAAAATACGCAGATGAAAAGCATAATATTTATTTTCAGCACATGTACAGATGTACTAAAGGTGACTTGATTTTTCTTAGGTTAGAATCTCTTTTATATACACCAACCTAACACAAAATCTTGGGTTTAGGTATAGTTTAAATGGGTTGGGGTTAGTTTCAGATCGAACTCATGAACATGTTTAACTACATGATTGGATTGACATGTCTAACTTATTATCTGTTTAAAAGTGCAAGCTAGAGTCGCGTCATGCCAAAATTTAAAAGTTAAAAACAAACAGGCTTCAGGTTTAAAACTCTAAACGTAATTATTTATACATATTTATATATTTTTTAAACTTGTAATTTTAAAGAGTGATGTAGACTAGAAAACGGGATAGGAAATCGGACCTGTTAATTCTCACAGAATACCAGGAACGATTCTTCCAAAATTCGTTGATTCACGAAGAATACCGAAAATTAGAGGTTTCACACACAAAACACACACTAGTGAATTGGGAGAGAAAAGTGACTGTTCATATCTTTCAAAACTGATTTGTTTCCTCCCATTACATCCATATAAATACCAACGTAAATTGAAAACGGGCCTCAAAACACACTTGGGCCAAAAGCTAGAACGAAATAAAGGTCCATCAAAAGCAATAAAAAACATAAAAAGATAAATAACTCATAGAAATAAGCGTTTTTGGGCCCGAACGATGAGTTAGTAGTAAAAAACAAAATAATAGGCTAAACTAATATGTGAATACACACTTTGGGTTCAACTTTATATGTCTAACACAATTTCAGGTTTGTGTCGTGTTCTTGTTTGCCTAAAATTTCCGGCTTCGTGTAGATTTTGACCCATGCACATAAGCCCTTTAGCACTCCTAATTTTCTCTACATATTGATGATACTAACTCTTCTAGTTAAATAGAAAACTAAAAGTTAATACATTGTTTACTTGTAATTGTTGTTTGTACCTAGGGCTGCAAATGAATTGGAATTTGGAGCCACAACATGATTTTGTTTAGTTTGGATCTTAATAAAAAAAACTGCATTGCAACCTATAAACCCTTTTTCGGAACTTATAATGCATCCATCTTGTTTGTAGGTACCTCAAGGCCTTGAAAACAACAAGCTTAATATATATATGGCGAAAAGCAGTCCAACAAATGTATTTAAAACATACAGGAAGCAATTTGAGAATCCAAAATCAATTCTTTTAACATCCCATATTATACACCATACGAAGACGAGGTTAGGGATGTTATTCAACAAGAGGGTTCGTTTTTTCTTCACAGTTTGAACGGTTTTCCGCTTCATTGGGAACCATATAATACCGGCACGAATGAATCTGATCTGCCGGTACGTGGGATAAACACGGCAAAACTCATAAGAGCTGTCATCGAGCCAATGATGGCAAATCATTTTGGAAAGTCAATAATGGACTTGCTATTTAAAAAGTACCAAGAGCATGTGGTTGATCATCTAGCTACCAAGAAAGGGGTGAATTATAGTTTAGTCATTTCTCTAGTTAAACATTAAGTCGTTCCTGGGAGCATAAATCTCCAAGAAGTGTAAAATGTACATTCTATAATTTAGATAAATCTCAAAGTAGTCTCTCTATCCCTAGGGATAGAGGTATGGTTTGCTTACATCTCACCCTCACCAGACCTTACCAAATAGCTTTGCTATTTATTGGATAAACTGGGTTTGGTTGATGTTGTATAATTTAGATAAATTTGTTTTGCTACGGCTTTTAGCAAGCAAAACTTTCATTGCTAAATCTGTGAAGGATTTCCGAGGATGGAGTTTGCAACAACTTTGCAAGAAAGTATATTTGGTTCGTCAACAAATAATTTCTTTTAGCAGTGTACCTTTAAAGTTGTTTAAATAAAAATATGTTGTGATCCAATCAACATAAGATAGAGGGTATCTATCTTTCCATCTCTAAGCATTAATGAAGCCTCTTTTTTCTATATAAGCATCACATCAAATTTCTGTATATATTCTTTAACCATCCCTAAACATAAGCCAGTGATATCCATCTTTCTTCATCCATAGTCATTCCTTGACAAGAGTAATTATATAATTACTCTTAGTGAATTTATTAGGATAAGAAAATTAAGCTAGATATATTAATAAGTATAATGTATTTATTTCTGTTCAGTATTATTATTATTATTATTTTAGTGGCGGTTATATATCAAACCGTCATGTATATATGTATGTATGGTTAACAGATATTCTTCACCAATTCGAAAATATACGAACATCTTTCTTTCATTCGATAACCCTAATCTGCAATCCTAAATCAATAAAGTGGTATCAGAGCCATAACGATCCACACTCGTAAATCTCCAAATCGCTGCAAATTCTCATCAGTTTCTCTCAATACAAATGACAACAACAAACGGCGGAATCCAAACTCAGATCCCAAAATTATTGGGACAAAATTATTATCATTGGCACATACAGATGAAGGTTTTACTAGAATCACAAGATCTGTGGACCAGTGTAGAAGAAGGATATAATCAATTAGCGGCCGGGGCTTCAGAAAATGATCAGAACATTCATAGAAAAAAAGTGAAGAAGGATAAGAAGGCTCTTCATATCATATTTCAGGCAGTGAGCGAAATAGTATTTGAACGAATTGCAACGAGCAATACATCCAAAGAAGCGTGGAATATTCTTCACAAGGCCTACAGGGGAGAACAAAGAGTTAAAACGGTAAAATTACAAACCCTAAGATGTGAGTTCGATGCACTACGAATGAAAGATAGTGAAACTATAGAGGAGTATATAAATAGAACTACAGCTATAGTGAATCAATTAAGATTAAATGAAGAAAACATTACAGAACAACGAATAGTCAAAAAGATTCTTCGTAGTTTAACAAGGAAATATGAATCGGTTGTAGTAGCCATAGAAGAATCAAAAGACATGACAGCGATGTCGACAGAAGAATTACTAGGGATCTTACAATCTCATGAACTGAGACTGAAACAATATGATGAATCACCCGTCGAACAAGCATTTCAAATGCAAGGCCAAAGTCAGAATCGATCAAGATTCTTCAGATAAGATTTTAATGGAAAAGGAAGAGGTAGGGGAAGAGGAAGATTCAGCGGACAAATCCCTTGTTATAACTGTCAAAAACTGGGTCACACGGCACGATTTTGTCAAAAAGGAGAAGAGAATGATAAGAGCAACAATGCTCTGTTACATGAAGAAGAGTCGGAGGAAGGGAATGACGAGACCCTATTCATGATTTTTAATGTTGAAGAGATAACAAAAGAGGATTGCTGGTATTTAGATAGTGGATGTAGCAATCATATGACCGGTAATAAGAATTTGTTCATTTCATTGAATGAATCAGAAAAGAAGGAAGTGAGAACCGGAGATGACAAGAGGCTCAGTGTATTAGGAAGTGGTGATGTAGCCATCAAAGTAAGAGGAATAGAGAAAAGAGTACCCAACGTTTTTTATGTTGAAGGTCTAAAACATAATTTATTAAGTGTGGGACAATTAGTGCAAAAGGGTTATGAGGTAAACTTCCATAACCATGAGTGTGTTATCAAAGATCCCACTGGAAAGCATATGGGATCGGTTCGGATGACCGGAAACAAAATGTTTCCATTAAACTTAAATTATGATGTTACCCCGAGAGTATGTAATATAATGAATCAAGACATCTCAGTTTTATGGCATCAACGATATGGCCACATAAACTTCGAGACATTACATAACATGGGAGTAAAGGAAGTAGTAAAGGGCTTGCCTAAGACGGCTGCCAAACCATCACATAGCATATGTGAAGACTGCTTGTTTGGAAAACATGCTCGAAAAGCATTTCCTAAACAAGCAACTTGGCATGCCACAAAACCTTTGCAATTAATTCACTCCGATATATGTGGTCCGATGAGAACTGCATCTATAAGTGGATGTAAATACTTCATCACCTTTATAGATGATTTCTCAAGGAAAACATGGGTGTATTTTTTGAAACTGAAATCCGATGCTTTAATAAAGTTTAAAACTTTCAAAAGATCGGTGGAGAATCAAGCAGATACCAAGATAAAGACTATATGCACGGATAGGGGAGGAGAATATTGTGGGCATGATTTTCAAAACTTCCTTAAAGACAATGGCATACATCATCAACTTACTACTAGCTACACACCCCAGCAAAACGGAGTAGCAGTACGAAAAAACAGAACCCTCATGGAACTCAGCCGAAGCATGATGAAGATGAAAAGAATGTCACACATCTATTGGGCTGAAGCAGTATCATGTGCAACTTATCTCATTAATCGAGCAACAACAAAAGGAGTGCAAGACATAACTCCTCAAGAAGCATGGAGTGGAAGAAAACCAAATGTCTCTCATTTAAGAATTTATGGAAGTGTGGCATATTCACATGTTCCGAAGCAACACAGAGGAAAGCTAGATGATAAAACAGAGAAAGTGATTATGATAGGTTACAGCGAGACAAGTAAAGCTTACAAGTTGTATGATCCAGTGAACAATAAAACTATTATTAGTCGAGATGTGATATTCGATGAGAGTCAAGACTGGGAGGGATCTGATAAACGAAGAAATGATGCAAGCATCCAACTGAATTTCCCAGATGTAAGGATTACAAATCAAGAAAATGAAGCAGCAGTCCAAGTTAATGATTCTGCTGCTCAAAATAATGATCAAAACAGCAGCGAAGATAATGATGATGAAACAGTTGGACAAAATCAGAATGATGAGGAAGCAGACTCATCATCATCAACATCTTCAGAAAATGCAGAATTGAGAACCAAGAGTTTAGCCGATGTATATGCCGATTCAGAACCTCTCACACAACAACAAGTAGAAGACTTATATGATAATCAACAAGTAACCGAAGATGCAGCAAGTTATGTATTGTATGCTGATGCAGATCCAGTCACATACAGAGAGGCTAACAAAGAAATGAAGTGGAGAGAAGTAATGGATAGGGAAATGGAATCTATAAAGAAAAATGATACATGGGAATTAGTTGATCCTCCAAAAGATCAAAAACCCATTGGAGTTAAGTGGATATACAAGACCAAATACGATGAACATGGGAATGTGGATAAATACAAAGCTAGATTAGTGGTTAAAGGCTATAATCAAAAGTATGGAGTGGACTACCAAGATGTATTTGCACCAGTCATACGTTTTGACACAGTGAGACTAATACTAGCTTTGGCGGCTCGAAATAACTGGTACTTACACCAAATGGACGTTAAAACTGCATTCTTAAATGGAGATCTAAATGAACAAGTATACATTGAGCAACCGGAAGGATACATCAAAATGGGAGAAGAACAAAAGGTATGTCGTCTCAAGAAAGCTTTATATGGTCTTAAACAAGCCCCAAGGGCATGGTATAGCAAGATTGATAAGTTTTTCGGATCAAATGGTTTCAAGAAATGTGTATATGAACACACACTATTCATCAAGAATACAACAACTTCTAAGATGGTAATCTGCCTATATGTTGATGACCTTATAATAGCTAGTGATTCTCTCAAAATGATAAACCAACTTAAGGAGTCGATGAAGAAAGTATTCGAAATGACTGATTTGGGAATTTTACATTACTTCTTGGGCATGGAAGTAAAGTATAAAGATGGAAATATTGCTTTATCTCAGCAGAAGTATGCAAAAGGTTTACTAAAGAAATTCAATATGGATAGATGTAATACTATCTCTACTCCTATGGAATATGGTGAAAGATTATCGAAAAATGATCTTGAAGAAGAGGTAGATGAAAACTTATATAGAAGTCTAGTAGGATGTCTCATGTATTTAACGAATACTCGGCCGGATATAATGTTTGTTGTTAGCAGATAAGCCATTTCATGGAGAAACCAAAGAAAAGCCACTGGGAAGCAGGGAAACGAATCTTGAGATATGTAAAAGGGACTGTAAATCATTGAATCATATACTCAAAGGGAAGTCAAGGGAAATTAGTCGGGTTCAGCGACAGTGACTATGCTGGAAATGTAGATGACAGCAAAAGTACTTCTGGATATGTTTTTCACTTAGGATCGGGAGCGATAGCTTGGCAATCCAAGAAACAAAAGGTTGTTGCATTATCTTCGACTGAAGCAGAATATATTGCATTATCGATGGCTGGATGTCAAGCACTGTGGATAAAAGGAATACTCAATGAACTCAAAATGAATATGGATTGTCCACCGGCAATTTTCTGTGACAACAAATCCACCATTTGTTTGGCTAAAGACCCGGTTTATCATGGAAAAAGCAAACATATTAGGGTGAAGTACCATTTCATATGTGATCTAGTCAAAGAAGATGAAGTTGAAGTGAGGTTCTGCACTACAAAAGAGCAAGCCGCAGACATACTTACAAAAGCACTGCAACCTAAGGACTTTCTTCGTCTCAAAGAGCTCCTGCATCTTGCCGCTATCTAGCTTACGGGGGGGATATTAGGATAAGAAAATTAAGCTAGATATATTAATAAGTATAATGTATTTATTTCTGTTCACTATTATTATTATTATTTTAGTGGCGGTTATATATCAAACCGTCATGTATATATATATATGTATGGTTAACAGATATTCTTCACCAATTTGAAAATATACGAACATCTTTCTTTCATTCGATAACCCTAATCTGCAATCCTAAATCAATAGAATTTATAACAAGTGTAATTATCTATACATATAATAAAGTAAATCGTATGAAGGACACATGTCATTAAATAGGAAGCCCTTTAATGTGTTTTCCCGCCTAAATAGAATTATCGCACCTATTATACTGTAGATAAATACTTTAAATTTCAAATATATTTGCTTTTATAAATCCTAAAATTAAGGAAGTTTAATTTTAAATTTTTGAATTCCTTGAACATATAATATACATATGTGATTGGTTTTTCCTTTTTATTAAATTTAATTCCCTAATGCTTATTTATTTAATTATCACTTAATCAGTTAATCTTTAATCTTTTAATTTATCATTACCTTTTATTAATAATAATAGGATTAATTTCATATATACCCTTACAAACTTGAAAAATTTCATATATGCCCAGCAAAAAATGAAAAATATCATATATACCCTTACAAAAACAAAAAATATCATATATATCCTTACAAATAGTTAAAATATCAAAAATACCCAATTTATTAAAAACAATCTAATAAATAGTCACTTTACACTTTTTTTTAACTTTGAAGTTTTCTTATATGTTCATATTTTTATACAACACATTTTAAGCTTAAATTTATTTTTACCCTTTTTTTGTTTTTTATTTTTCTATTTTCATATTTTTATATAACACATTTTAAGCTTAAATTTATTTTTACCCTTTTTTTTGTTTTTATTTTTCTATTTTTTTTTTCTATACACAATAGTATTCTCCATATATGTAATATTTAAGCTAACTAAATTAAGCTAGAAAAGAGTAAATATAATATATGAAGTTAAAGGTCATATATGAGATTTCAAAGTAATAGGACGTCTTACTCTCATATTAAATAATAATATGTTTGCTCCTCTCTCCTTTTAAATCACAAAATCAAATCATTATTTTTTCCGCTTCCCCCTATTCTTAACCGATTGAATTATATATTATACAACCTGTGTAATATATGGTTTTATTCAACCTAATACACGGGTTTTTTTTATAAATATATTTACCTTTTTATTACTTAATATATTAAATTACATTACATTTATTCAACCCGTGTAACACACGGGGTTCTAACCTAGTATAACTATATTCTGGTATAAGTCAAAACATATAAAGAGGGTATTTACTCTACATATAATTAATCTAGAGTGAATATATAATTAGCGTAATTATGTGACTATATTTTGATCCAACTAAAACATATAATTACTCTAGAGTGAATATATAATTAGCGTAATTATGTAACTATATCAAGACCCAACTCAAATATACACATATACACATACCAATACACTTATACAAGGGAGAGTTCTAGACAGAAGATATTTTTTTTCCACAACAGGAACAAAATAAATAATTCATTTTTCAATCTTGAAAATTTCTAAAAATATTAAAAGTGGTAGAAATGAAATGTTTATTCATCTCTCCTAAAAAATATATATCTTTGTGTGTTTATCTGAGAACAAATTTCGTGTATTTATAGAACTTACACAGGTATAAGTCATATATATGTTATATTACCTACATATAACATACGTACACGCCAATGTGGGGCTAACCCACTTGGTAGAGGCATATGCCTCTTAGAGGAGAGGTCGGAGGTTCAATCCTGGGCAAGGGTGAATAATTTTGTGGTATGTATAATAGAGTAGGAACAAGTGTTGTCATTCAAAAAGAAAATGCGTAAGTAAACGTTAAAAATTAAAAAAGAAACATATGAACAAAATAGTTTGATGGTTTTTTGTGCATAACATTTTGTAATGAACCTCACCCTACATATGTGCATATGCTTTAGTTTGGATAAACAACTTGTAACATAAACCTCTTTTGGGGACATATTACATATGCTACATGTATCTTATTTGTAGGTACCTCAAGGCCTTGAAACCAACAAGCTCAACAAATACATGGCTAAAACTAGTCCAACTGATGTGTTAGAAGCATACAGAAAGCAATTTGAGAAAGATTTCACAATAATTTTACTGCGTTCTCAAGAAATAATAAGTGGTGGGCGTATGATTCTGATTCTAACGTTCGCAGGTCGGAGTATGCCTGATCCAGCTAGCGAAGATTGTTGCGATATTTGGGAACTTCTTGCCAAATCACTTGTTGACATGGTCAAAGAGGTATATACATGGTTTTATTCAATCCATGTTTAACTAATGTATAATATAACAAGTTATGACTAAGTGTGACTAACTACTTTTGCTTTACTATATTCTACTACAGGGTCTGGTTCAAGAATCTAAAGTCCATTCATTTAATATCCCACAAATTTTATACACCATTCGAGGACAAGGTTAAGGATGTTATTCAAAAAGAGGGTTCGTTTTGTCTACACAGTTTGAACGGTTTTGCACTTAACTGGCCTACGCCTGGGACAAAGACAACAAACTTTATAAGAGCTATTAGCGAGCCAATTATGGTAACTCATTTTGGAAATTCCATAATGGACGTGCTATTTAAAAAGTACCAAGAACATGTATAGATGATCATCTTGCTACCAAGAAAGGGATGAATTATAATTTAATCATGTCTTGGATTAAAAACTAAGTTGTTCATGGGAGCATATATATCTGTAACATCCCATAATCTTAACTTTATGTTTAAATGATTATCGGAAACGGAAAGTGTTATGTTGTTAAAGACTATGGATTTGTTTAAATAAAATAAATAGCGAAATCTATATATATAATAAACAAAACCATTGGGGGACACTTGTCACCCATTGGCTTACTCCAAATAAGCAGCCACATCATCATACATGTGGCATAGCTCTAAATGAAGGATTGGAATAGCTTCTTTTGTACGCTTCATTACTCGGTTCCTCTTCTAAAACAAAACCCTAATCCTTGTCTTTGTCTCTCTCTCTCTCTGGCGAACACGGCAAACCATTGGTATCAACATTCATCGGATCCGAATACCTTCATCCACGGTAATGTCTGATTTCGTTAATGTTCTTATGTTACTTAGGTATCATTCGTCTGTATTCTTTTATTTCTGTTATAATCGTTTGATGACTTCTGATTTCTTAAATCTTGAATGTCATTTAATGGTCAATAGTAGTATTTATTAGTATTCTTTCAAGATTGTTTATGTTTTTTTGGATTATTGATTGATGATGATTATAGTTAGGGTTTTAATCAAGGATATTATAAACGATTATTCTATGCTTTGATTCGTTAGGGTTTTCTTCAATTATTTGATGTTGTTTCATTCTTTTTTGTTATTTCATTCGTCTGCTTTCTTTAATAGTCTAATGTTAGTTAGGGTTCATTCATCTGTATTGTTTGATTTCTGTTATAATCGCCCGTTACTTCCGATTTCGTTAATCTTGAATGTTATTTGATGATCGATTATTGTATGGATTAGTATTGTTTAAATATTCTTACGTTTTTTTTTTGTTTGTTTTTGATGATTTATTGATGATGATTAGCTACATGACAGAGCGGATTAGATGATACCTATTATCTATGTGAAGCTATCACGTGGTTACCAGGTAAAAATATTTTTTTCCTTTTTGGATATCTTTTTTTAATTATATTACAGCAAATATGTTTACTGTTCTTTTCAGCAAGGAAGGAACTTCATTTCCCTGATTTCTTTGATGCTATGTCAGCAAGCTAAAAGGGTATTCTTGTCTATTCACATGCAATGTCTGGGTGGGTGTTTGTGATAATCACCTATCAACGTAATTCACTGGCTGAGCTTTCTCTTTAGCTGGTAAACAATCCGAATGGAGATATATCTCTTGCAATCCCCCTATCCTTGATCTACACTTTTTCAAGGGAAAAATATATATGCTACACACCATGAGTCAGTTATATGAATCTGTTTCAATGTTCGTGAAAGATAAGTTTAATCTCTCTTTGAATTAGTATCAATGACTCAGTGTTCAGAAGCGTATGCGGTGTGCGGAATCTTGTATAGTTTTCAGGAGGTTATGTATCTCTTTATTATTTTGATTTATTGTTTTGCTTCTAAATACAATAGTTGAGAAATGAAGCTTTATGGTGACAGCCGACAGGTTCAAAACATCCTATTATCAGTCTTTGGTCATGGTATATGACTGAGGTAAGGCTTGAATGGTTGTAATCACTATTTCTTAATTAGTAATTCCTTAGGGTGAGTTAAACATTTTCTAAAGATATATTTTTGGACATGATGTTTACGTCGCTCACTACTCTTTCTTTGGCACAAATGCGGCATTCACCAATAATTTATTTACATCCTTGCTATAATCTTATAGGTGTTACTAAGAGTTGGGGAGATTATAGCTTCAATAATAGGTGCGAAGGTATATGTGTTTAACTTAGCAATTGGTTTTTATGCTTAGCGATTTGAAATTATTGTTTGGCTATTTATTGTTGGCATTATCAGAAGCTTTGACAGAGAATGAATTGGTTTACGGAGCTTAGTTTATGATTTTGAAACCAAACAAAGATGGGTGTGTGTCTCTTGACAACATCATAATGGTTAGCTTTCACTTTTTTTCCTTCAAATACATTCTTATCTTAGTGTTGCGAGATCATTTGCAGGCTCTCATGTGTAATGCTACAAATGCAATGGAGTATAGGGTTCGTGATATTCTAAATTCGGTGTGGAACCAAGTTTTGTTTTATATAACCTTAAAAACCTCAGATTTAATTAGTATTTGCTTATGTTTTTGTAGATGGCACCCTCATCTTATAAGAAGACGGATTTTTTTGCCAGGGGGAGGGGGGGGTTAGGTTTTTGGGTGGTGGTGGGGTGGGGGTGGGTGGGTGGGTGTTTAGGTTTTTGGATGTAGTGGGTTTAGTTTTAGGTTATTGGACACTTGTAACTATATAAATCATTCTTACACTTCTTACAATTAGAAGCCTTTGTAGAATAACTTGACCCTACATAGAGATGATATACGAATATCATAGGATCTATTTTTTTTTTTTTTTACGAAAAGGACCCTAATTTATTATCCGCTTTGAGCCTACAATATTTTGGGCCCGCCCTGTAGAAGACATGCCAACCACCATAAAATACCCACCAGGATTCCCTCACTAAAGCATCCGGCACTAATCCCTCAGGACTTTCACTCGATAATACATCGCTAAACAAATTCCTCAAACAAATAATACAAACGCGGCCTTTAACCAAAGGATTTTCATCGGTGACTACTTTCACCAAGGGATTACCAACGTAACCAACCATCAGTGATATTTGTTTGTAGTGTACTTTACTCGACCTAGAGGATACATTACCTCCTTTCTGATCCAAAACTTCAAAAAAAAAATTCTATTTGTTTCTTTGTATCTTGCTTGTATGCCAAGCAACCTTTCTGACTGTGGTTAATATCTCTATACTATCACTCAGCTCACATTGTATACTTGACAAATAATCATAAGCAAAGATAAATCACCCAAACATCGATAACTAGCGTGCTGAAATAACACATGGATACCATGTTGAACTTACAAAATTTACCATTCAACTTCCTGTATTCCCACGCTATTCAGAATTCTTGATGTACATACATTAGAGGCGAAAAAAGATGCAGAAGATTTGCTACCAATTCAAGCAGAGTAAAGATCTCGAAAATATGATAACGTACACATTCTACACTTCCCGGATGATATGAAACAAATTAATTATAGGGTTGCATTGAACCCTTCTGACATATTAAACATGGATGCTGTATCAAAAATGTCGGCCAATTGTTGAACTGCTGTGATAGATGAGTGCGTCGTTGGTAGCACAGAATCAGGGAGAGCGGGTGAACAATCTGGAAGATATTCCTTTTTGTTGAATGTGGGAGCGTATAGTGTTAGTACAGCTCGGCAAAATATGAACCTGAGACCAAACCATAAGGTAAATTATGAAGCAAAGAAAGTAGCATGAAAGAAAATAGGTCGGCCCGTTTCACAGTTGCCAAAAAGTGTATTTTAGTTCATAACTAGAACCTTTCTATATCATTTATTCAAAAAAAATTCAGATTAGTAGTAACTATAATATAACTTGTGTGATCATATTTGTCATACTACCTATATTTAAAAATATAAAATTTGGATGATACAAATCGGAATGTTCTGGTGACAAAATTTGAAAATCTACATTAAAGTAGAGTTCGAAAAGGTAAAACATTTGTATCACTAAAATCAAATAAACAGACTCCTTAATGGAGCAATTTTTCCCTACTTCTGTTAGGGGTCTTGCAAACTATCTATGAAGACGTGACCAATAATATTCACGCTTCCCAACAAAGTGTCTTTAATCATCCATCCCAAGATAATGTAACGTGTCACATGGTAAGTAGTTTCATGATAATGAAAAGACTATTAAATGAATATAAACCCTAACTAATAACGTATAAATAGAGTTTTTTTAAATAAACAATACGGATCCATATTTTGTAAACGTTAGCACAGAACATAAAGGTAAACTTGAATTTCAGGACTATATGTGGCAAAATGGCAGTCCGGGCAGGTTGGTTAACCGTTAACAGGTCAGGATAGTAATTAGGGCTGCAAACGAGCCAAGTTGCTCGAGATCGGCTCAAAAAAAAGCTCGAAACTAGCCAAGCTTTATCGAGCCCGAGCCGAGCTTGAGCCTAAAATAAAGCTCGTTTATTTATCGAGCCAGGCATGTGAAGCTCATCGAGCAGCCTTAGTGTAATATTAGTTTTTATTAATATTTAATAACATTTAACCCTTATTTAAAGTTGTCTAGTAAACGAGCCGAGCCGAGCTTATTTAAACGTGTTTACGTCTTTATGAGCCGAGCACGAACCTATAAATAAGCTTGTTTAGTAAACGAGCCCGAGCTTCACTTAGAACTCGCGAGCCTAAACGAGTCTATTATTTATATTATTTTTATTTAATATATTAACTAATAGATAAAAAACGAGCCAAGCCCAAGCTCGAGCTTGAGAAAGTACCAACGAGCCGAGCTCAGACTCAGATCGGCTAGTTTGCACCCCTAAATTGGTAATCTTTGTTTGGGTGGCTAACTCCAATGAACTGACAGCGTCCCAAAAGGCCAAAATAATTACTTTATAAACCAGAAGTAGATGATTTGCAATGTACCTTAAAAGCAGTCGTCTAAGAAACGGATCACCTAACATTTGAGCCCAAACAGGATGAAGAGCGTCTGAAGATGCCAAAATCTCTCCCCATAGATTTAACGATGCGGAAAGAACCTTCTCAGCCTTGTTGAGCTGATCCTGAAGATATAATCTATATATTAGTCAACTGTCATTCTAAAGAACACTGCAATAAACAAACGTCAATAGAGGTGACAATTTCGACCTATTTATTCATGAATAGGTCAACTTGGGCTTTGTTGTATCTTTAACATAAAAATGGTTAAAAAAAATAAAAAGAAAAGTAGCTTTAAAGGAAGTGGGTCAAACAGGTTGAATGAAAGTAGCCCAACATGATTGTTCAATGCAAACAACCTCCTAAATTGTTTCGCTCAGAAAGTTATCTAACATTGTCATAGTAGTGTTTTGTACTCATTTTTTAATAATATGATTATCAACGAAAGAACACAAAATGTGTACTGGACTAAGCAGTTAATGCTGTAATAAAAAATCGGATATCGCTCAAGGACCGATATTTGAAATATCAGTTATCACGGTGGGATATCGATAATTTTAATATCATGCAAAAATTTTATATATAGCAATTTAACACTTAACAGCTCAGTATACTCTCCTAGCATTAACAAATTAACCTTTTGCAACTTGCAAAACACCACCAATTATAGCAAGTAGGAACTGATTAAGACTTAGAACACTAACAATTAACAATTAAGACTTAAAACACTAATAGCAGTAAGAAGAAAGACGAATGGTAGAACTAAGAAGAAAGGTACTGACATCGGGAAAATCAGTGATATATCGGTCAATATCGCCGATAATATCGGTACCAAACTACCAATATTTGATACCGATACTTTACATGGGGACCGATAACCGACATATCGGTGATATATCACCAATATTAACTGCATAGGTACTGGATTAACCCAACCAATTTTGAACCACACAAAATGTATCTGTTCCAATCGGTTAACCAACCCACCCGACCTGCCCATTTTGCCAAGAGACACGCACCATCTGGATGTCAGAACCAGAGAAGCCAAGTAAGTTGAGAAACGCCTGCAATGGGGCTGTCAAAAAACTTGTAAACTGGCTTCCACTTGGCTGGTTAGGATCTATTGCACCGTGAATAGGACTTGAACAGCTTGGAGATAGGAGCATTGCAACTGGCTCTCCTTTTACTGCTGTGCTTAATGCCTGTAGACAAATGCATAATTAATTAGGTAAGGGTAATATTGTAATAATATGTAATATATTAATATCATCCTCAATGCATGTAATATATTAATATCATCCTCAATGCATGACATGCTCACATGCACCCCTCTGTCCATAATAACTGCTATATGCAACTAAACTACATAGTTCCATGAATACGTGTAAATATAAGTCAAAGATCAAGTACTACAGTCATATACAACTAAAACAGACTTATCTATACTATATAATAAAAGAAACCATTTTAGGGACACTTGTCATCATATTAGGTCATGTCTTATGGATAATTATTATTTAGTTTAATCTCTTCTAATTAATTATAGATAACTCTTCTACTAAATATTATTAATGAGTAAACTGCCAAAATGGTCCCTGAGGTTTGGTCACTTTTGCCACTTTAGTCCAAAACTCAAACCTTTTGAATCTGGGTCCATGTGGTTTCAATTTTGTTGTCATTTTCATCCAAAATCACAATATTGTCAGATTTTTCAGTTAACATTCAGTTTTTTATCTTTTCCTCCATTTTAATGAAGGGCAAAATGGTTAGATTTTAGATTTTGATTTTGAATGAAAATGACAACAAAATTGAAATCACATGGGGCATAGAAGTGGCAAAAGTGACCAAACATCAGTAACCATTTTAGCAGTTTACTCTATTATTAATTTAACATATTTTAAATAACCAAATTATTTATCACCAAAACCAAACTTTTTATTAATATATTATTTATTTTTATTTTCATTATTAAAAATTATTATATTGATTTTATTACATATTTTTTAATAAATTGTATATAATTTTCAATATTACTTGACATATATAATTAGATTTATTACGGGTTTTTTAAATATAATTTATATTTTATCACTCAAATGACTGATTATTTGTTTCTTGAATAGCATGTTTGACCACTGTTTCTTCTTTTCAATAATCATCTCCGCAGTCACCATATTTGTCGCGTACCGAGTATATTCATTAGTTTTTTAAAATATAATTTTCTTTATTTGGTATATAAAATTATATTTATTCAAGCCGTGTAATACACGGGGGTTTTTAAAGATGTAACTTTTTTTATTATTTGGTAAACAATATTCTATTTATTCAATCAGTGCAATACACGTGGTTTTAAACATATAACTTTTTTTTATTATTTGGTATATAAAATTACATTTATTCAACCCGTACAATATGATTCTCATAAATATATTTTTTTATTACTTAATATTTAAAAATGATAACTATTCAACCCGTGTAATAAAGGAGGTTTTTAAAGATATATTGTTTTATTATTTAATATATAAAATTCATTTAATCAACCCGTGGTTATAACCTAGTTAAAATCTAAACAATAATAACTGATTATCCATTAGACGTTCATAATCGTATAAAATTATCTTAAAGACAGTACATATGAATGTCTTGATGCATAGTTTCAAATGCTTGCCTTAAAAGCGTTACTGTTGCCACTGTCAATAACAAGAAAAATTGGCCTTCTGATAAATGGAAGCAAGTCACAAGGATAAATCAGATTCAAACCTGAAAATAAGATCATTATTAGGCAATAGGCATACTGATCCTATTAACTCTAGCAATATTGCATGAATGTTCTATTAAAAAGAAACAAAAAGCTAGTTATCAATCTGTACTTGAGTACCTCCATTTCCTTTCGCACCAAGATTTATGCCTCCAGAATGGTAACCAGAGCAGTTCATAACGTTTATCTCTGAGAATTTTGTTGTGTCATCGCAAGGCTGTACGTTATTGACAGTGTACTCTATTGCCAAAAAAATCCATTAGGAGGTTGCAGATATGAGTAAACTGAGATTATAAAAAATAAAAAGCCAAAAATATGAACAGAAATGTCACCTGGAGCAGACAAGTAGAGTAAGAGAACGCCATCAGAAGGGAGCTCCTCACACACAGTGGCCAGAACCTGTCATCAAGAGCACAAAACAAATTCACATGCTTTACAATTTCACAACCTACATACTAAGCAGTTAATATCCGTGATATATCACCGATATATCGGTTATCAATCCCCATGTAAAATATTTGTGTCAGATATTGGTCAGAATATCGGTATCGATATTATAGGCGAAATTCACCGATATATCACCGAATTTCCCGATATCAGTACCTTTCTTCTTAGTTCTACAATTCGTCATTCTTCTTATTGCTGCTATTGGTGTTTTAAGTCTTAATTGTTAATTGTTAGTGTTAAATGTTAGTGTTTTAAGTCTTAATCAGTTCCTACTTGCTACAATTATTAGTGTTTTTCAAGTTGCAAAAGGTTAATTTGTTAATGGTAGCAGAGTATACTGAATTGTTAGTGTTAAATTGCTATATATATATAAATTTTGTGTGATGTTAAAATTACCGATATCCCACCGTGATAACCGATATCTCAAATATCCGTCGTTGACCGACATCCGATTTTTTACTGCATTAACTGCATAGCCTACATATTTTTTTTTTTTGATTTTAATGTTTATAGAAAATAAAAGGCAGATGTTTATAGTAGATGGAATTATGGAAACCATTTTTTGATTACTCACCGCCAAAAAATGAGTGATGGATGGACGATACAAGACAGCTTTACGTGGGTTCGGTGGCAGTGTAGGATCAGAAATCTCCTGAGAATAACTAACACCTTGACCACCAGTAGACGTGGTTCCACTTACTTTGTAGAACGAGCCACTGGGTTCCCATTCCAAACACTGAAGCATTCTGAAGCTATCAAGAGTGAGCTCAGAGAACTTGACCTGATTAGGAAATGCAATAAAGTTATTAAAATCCATGAATAATATATTTAAAAAGACAAATTTCTGGTTGCTACAGAACGTAGAAGTAAGCTAACCCCGTTAGGATGGTAGCTGCAAAGTATGGCATCTCCGAGTTTTAGCTTTCTTTTGGCATTGACAACAAGTGGCAGGCTATCGGGATAGAGATCTAACGTGAGACTGTATCTTAAAGGTCTTACATTCATAAAAGTTGTGTCCACTTTAAGAAATTTTGTTATTTCTTGAATCACCAGCTTCCATTCTTTAAAGTCGGTGTCCTGAAACAATATCATTGCAACTCACAAAGGTTACCAAAAATTACAGTTATTGAGATTATGAAAAATTGATTAGAGTAAAATGCCATTTCCGGCCCAGAGGTTTGGCCAGTTTTGTGACTTTCGCCCAAAGGTTTGTTTTTCCGCATCTGGATTCTGGATCCAAAACGTTTCTAATCTTGCCAATTTCATCCGGCTCGCTAACTCCATCCATTTTTCTCTGTTATGTCAGGGGTATTTCCGTCTTTTTCTCTGTTATGTCAGGGGCAATTCGGTTTTTTTTCACTTTTTGTACAAGAATATATATAAATAAAACAAGACGAAAATACCCTTGACTTAACGGGGAAAATGGATGGAGTTAACGAGCCGGATTAAAATGGCAAGATTTCAAACATTTTGGATCTAGATGCGGAAACACAAACCTTTGGACAAAAGTCACAAAACTGGCCAAACCTTAGGGACGAAAATGGCATTTTACTCGATTAATTACCTGAAATGTCCTCTTGCAGTCTGCAACTAACATCTTGAGCTGATTCACCAGCTGATAAACCATTTCCCGTCGGTTCATAACCAAACAAACAGTCAAGAATCTTGCAAAGAATCTCAGTTGTTTGTTGGCGAGGTTCAGATCCTGTAGTATTCCGTCTTTGAAATACTCCCTGGTCAACACAGCTTCGTAGAAGATATATGACTCGGATAAATAACTGGCTTCACTTGTTCTCATATACTGCCCGAAATAAAGCTGCCCTATTCGGGATGCAATATCGCCTATTTCCCATCGCTTAAGCCCTGCTTCCACAAGCTTGTGCCTATTTTCTTGTTGAAATTTCCATAACTGTGTATAAACCTTGAATACCTTGTAGAAATATGTATCATACCTGAAAAGAAACCACATTGTTCATGTATTCAAAATCATTGAATTTTTAAAAACCACAACTGGCAACAACAAGTATATTCTTAGTATACCCTTTACCCAAAAAAAAAGTATATTCTTAGTATGGGGTTAGGATCAAATACAAAGTCTCCTAAAAATAAGAATTCGTAAAAAGGGTATCAAACGGACTCCGGTTAACCCCATTCAAGCGGCATTGGAACCGTCTCATCGAACTCTACGATGTGAGATTTTAGGTTTATGTTTTTAGAAGTTTAGCTTGTAGATTTTAGACTTTTTGTTTACATTATTGTGTCTTATTATTTATTATTGTGTCTTTTCTATATTTGCGTCATTGTGTCTTTTTTGTGACTCATTGTGTCTTTTTTTTCGACACTGTGTTATACTTTGTGATCCATTGTGTCTTTGTACACTTCTTACTTTTAGGAGCCTTTGTATACTAACTTTATCCTCTTAGTATGATGACAGACAAAATCATAAGAAGAATGTGTTTCTACAGCCATGAACACAATATCTTTGTGATTGATTATCATTATCATTGTCCCTATCAATTTCTCTTAGATTCCTCAACATCATTACAAATGGTTTAACTTTAACACATTAAAAGGTACCGAAACTACATAAAACCCTACAGAACTACCGTCAAGACACCAAGAACACCAAGAGCACAAACCTGACACACTTTGGCCTAATTAGAGAGTTAAAACATTATTTTCTAACTATGCAGTTAATGTGGTAAAATATCGGATATCGGTCAAGGACCGATGTTTGAGATGTTATCTCGGTGGGATATCGGTAATTTTAATATCATGCAGAATTTATATATATATATATAGCAATTTAACACTAATAATTCAGTGATATATCGGTCAGATATCGCCGATAATATCGGTACCGATATTTGACACCGATATTTTACTAAAGGACCGATATAACCGATAACTGCATAAATTTTCTAATAGGGTAGTATATTCATATGAATTTCAATTTTCAACCAGTTGCTCGAGAAACTCATATACATGTTATCCTAGTGTATCCGATCTGCAAACAACCGCGTACAAACTGCACTTACTGAAATTATCCCTTTGTTCAACAACTATAAATAGTTTTCAATTTTTGAAGCCAAGATACATAATGTTAGACTTCAAAATCCATATTCAGCTTCATAACTTTTCATATTAAACAACTGTGTGTCTGTTACTATCAAAATAACATTGCAAACTGCAAACTATCATGATGTCAGTGTCTACTACATCATCTCCATGATCAATTTCAGTACGATACGATATCAAACAAATTTACACTTAAACAATCAAATACATTCATATCGATCGATCACCAAACATACAATTTCTTAAAACAGAAACTCCATATGTTGAACACAAAGATAAGGAAATTGACCTGTTGCGTTCGTAATAAGGCAGATCCCTAATTTTGGAGAACTTCTTGTCGGCTTTAGCGACGAGCGACCAGTATACTTCGCTCACCGGTACATTCGCATTACTTGTAGGATTGCTCTGTGACATTTCTGTTGTTGTAATCAACCACAACAAGTTTGCTTTATCATATGATGCATTGATGCCAATTTGTCTATGAGAATTAGTTGTTCTTCATCATCGCATCGTTTTTAGGGGTTTGTGTGTGTGTGTGTGTGTTGACAGGAGGACACAACAAACGACTCCAAGCGACTCACAAGTCACGGCCTCTATGGCAAACTAGTAGGAAAGAGGAATATTTTTAGAGTTAAATGCTTGGTTGGTCCCTGTGGTTTGCAAAAATTGCACACTTGGTCCTAAAACTTTACTAATTACACTCGTGGTCCCTGAACTTGTCAAAAGTGCACTCGGTTGGTCCCTAGCCCTAACATCAGTTAAATTTCTCAGTTAAGTCCATGTTAAATGACCAAAATACCCTTGCTTATTAACTCTCTTAATAACAGAGGGCCTACCCATCATCATCATCATCATCTTCCCTCTCTTCAAAGCTCACCACCACCGCCGCCGTAGCGGCGGCTCCAAGATTCAACCCAACACAGCCCCGTCACAGGAAACTCGCTGGCGACCAAAAACGTCTGCCTCACCTCTTCCCCACGCAGACATGGCCTTAAGTCTGCGGACCTCTTCTCACCTCTTCTCCTGCCCACAGACCTGCATCACCTCCACCACCACACATCTCCGCCACCATCTCCGCCACCACCTCCACCACCACGTCTCCGCCACCCCCAAATCGAAACCACCTTCTTCCCTGCCACCGCCTCCACCTTCTTCCCTGCCACCAAATCGAAACCCAAATCGAACCCATAGAGAGAGAGAGTGAGAGATACCGTAGAGAGAGAGAGATTGGAGATGAACAGATCGGAACTGATGGCGGAGATCGGAGATGAACAGATCGGAACCCAAATCTTCTCTGCCTCAACTCTTCCCTGCTACCAAATCGAAACCCAAATCGATGGTGGTTGAACAGATCGGAGATGATGGCGGAGATCGGAGATGAATAGATCGGAGATGATGGCGGAGATGAACAGATCGGAGATGATGGCGGAGATGAACAGATCGGAGATGATTGCGGAGATCGAAGATGATGGTGGTTGAACAGATCAGAGAGATTGGAGACCGATCGGTGGTGGTTGAACAGATCGGAGATGATGGCGGAGATCGGTGATGATGGCGGAGATGATGGCGGTGGTGTGAAGGCGGAGGTGGTGCGGCGGTGGTGGTCTGCATATTGTAGAGAGAGAGTAGAGAGAGAGAGTTGAGGCAGAGATTGAGGCAGAGATGGTTTTTATAAAGAGGGTAAATAAGGCAAGGGTATTTTGGTCATTTAACATGGACTTAACTGAGAAATTTAACTGATGTTAGGGCTAGGGACCAACCGAGTGCACTTTTGACAAGTTCAGGGACCACGAGTGTAATTAGTAAAGTTTTGGGACCAAGTGTGCAATTTTTGCAAACCACAGGGACCAACCAAGCATTTAACTCATATTTTTACTACGGTTAAGTTTTGAATTTAGTAATTTTCATATATGCGGTACGGCGTAGGGCTGGCAATTGGTTACCTGTTAAGACACGATTAGACCTGTTTGACTGAAAAATACACCCTTTGACTTTTTAAATTTTTAAAATAATTAAAATTACAATGTTAGGATATATCATTTATTCATCTTTGTACATAAAACATAAAACTGTTTTATAAACATGAGGTAGAAAGTAGTTAAACGAGTCGTAATCATGTTTGAAACTTATGTTGTGCGCGCTGTCAGAAACCTGTTAAACCTGTTAAGACACGATTTGTCAGCCTTAGATACGGGGTTTGGGACTTTTAAGAGATAAGAGTATTGAATAGTTAGTTAAGTGCTGAGCTAGTAAGAGGTCTGAATCATTAAGTGTTGAACCAGTAAGAGGTCTGAACCATTAAGAGTCAGTATAATGTTTAACCGTTCAGAGGTAAATGTCTGACCAATTCAGATTAGAGGTCTTAACCATTCAGACTCTATATAATTCTTAACCATTCAGAGGCAAATGTCTGAACCATTCAGACATTTGTTTGAGAAACAAACAACCTGAACCATTAAGTGTTGAACCAGTAAGAGGTCTGAACCATAAAGAGCCTCATTAAGAGGTAAACAAACAGCCCCTGAATAGATATGATATGATATTCGGTTTTGGTTTTGGTTTTATTTAAATTTATGTATTCATACTATGTGGTATTATACTGTTTTGGGACTTTTGATAGTGTGGTACCCCAGTACCGACCGAACATATGTGGTGCGATATTTGGTTTTGGTTTTAGCTAAATCTTGGTATCTGGTTGGTTTTAGCTAAATCTTGGTATCGGGTTGTATGTTGTACAGTACCGGCTTGGAACTTTAACAATACTGTACTATATCAGTACGACCGAACACATATGGTACAACATTTGGTTTTGGTTATAGGTAAATTCCAATATCGATGTTATGCAATACGATACCAAATCGATTTCAAAAGGTATTATTGGCTCAATTAGGGTTGACAATTGAACCCGGTGAACAAACATGAAACATTCAGGACGAGTATTCAAATCGAGGATCAGGTAAGGGATTGGTTTTAAATTTTTGTGTGGTTATTTTGGTAAAGCACCAACCAATGAGTATGTATTACAACCTTTAATAATCGTTCAATCTTTATGAGGAACCTATAAGTGTTTTTATTAATGTGATATAAGATTATCACTAAAAGCAATAGGGCTAGGTGAATAACAACGGTATAACAAATACAGCTCAGGCTACATAATATCGATCATTGACCTAATAGTCGTTTTTTCTTTTAATTGCCATGCAACAAACCTTTACTAAACGATTTCAATATGTACACATACCTGCAAGCCCTAATGTACTAGTAATGATGGATTGGGTGTGAGTGTGACACTCATACAATCATCAACCGATTATAGTAGGTCAGTAGCAATAGTACCATGACTATATTGATATTAATATAATTATTAGCATTAACGGTATGTTTGGTATGGGGTAATGGAATAGGTGGTGGAATGGAATGGACGAGGTAATGGAATGGATGAGATAATGGAATTGATCATTATCATTCCATGTATTGTTTGGTTACCATGTGAGAATGAAATGAATCATTACCTTTTGTTGTTTGGTTGGCAAGAAAAGACGAATGAATAAAATCGGATGGTGGTGGTCAGTGGTGGGCAATGACGGTGGGTGGTGATAGGTGGCAGTTGTACCGGCGGCGGGTGGTGACAGCGGCGGGTGGTGACAGCAGCGGTGGTGGTGGGTGACGACGAGGTGGGTGGTGGCGATGGTGGTGGTGGCGGTGGCGATGTGGTGGGGAGGTGGTAGCGGTGCAGACGATGGGTGGTGGCGGCAGCGGTGGCGGAGGTGGATGGCGGCGGTGATCGGAGGTGGGCAGTGGCGATTGTAGGTGATGGCGGTAGACATGGGTGGTGGCAGTGATCGAAAGTGGCAGCGAGGGTGGTGGCGGAGGTGGGTGGCGGCAGTGGCGATAATGGGTGGCGGCGGTGGTGGTGGGGACGAAGGTGGGTGGCGGTAGGGAGGTGGCGGGTCGAGCGGTGTTGGTGGCGATGGTTACAGTGGCAGTGTTGGCAGTGGTGGTTTCGTCGATGGGCGGCAGCGGTGGTGGTCGGAGTTGGCGGCAGTGGCATTGGTAGCGGTGACGATGATGGGTGGCGGCGGAGGTGGGTGATGACGGTTGGCGACGGTGGTGGATGGCGGTGGTGGTGGGTGGTGGCAACAGTGGTGGTGTTGTTAATAAAGGGCGAAGAGAGAATGGAATGTAAAAAAAAACAAGGGGGGCGGATGTAATGATTTTGAGGTAATGGAATGCATTTTGGAATGGACGATTCCATTCCATCGACCAACCAAACACTCTTTTCTTCATTCCCTCGTAATGGTCCATTTCATTTCATTCCACCTCTCATTCCTGCATACCAAACGCTACCTAAAGGTAGGAATATTTCCATTGACAATACTAGTGTATTATCGACCCACACACATTCCTTTGTTAAATACTAAGGGCATGTTTGGCTAAGCTTTTTGAAAACAACTTATTGACTTTTTGGAAAAGTCAGTATGGAGTGACTTTTTGGAAAAGTCACTTTTCCCCTCACATACAACCTGGTTGCCAAACATCATTTTGGAGCTTATGAATTTTCAAAAAGCCAATAAGTCAATAAGTTGTTTCAAAAAGTTTAGCCAAACATGCCCTAAGTACTATATTGAGGTTTCATCGTCAAATGAAATATTAAGCTACCTATCGATGTCAGAGGTAACATTGCGTAAACCTAAAGTATTTATATCTACGTGAGTATGTCACAATGAGTATAAGTTCAAGAAAGCCTATTGCATTCTAGAAGTCTAATATCATAACACCAATAATACATCAATTTAAACTAAAACGTGGAATCCAAGCGGTTCAAGAACTTAAGGATGTCAAAAGTTGCAAACAAAGAAATAGCTAATATAGCCAATAAACGTACGGATATTTCATGGAAGCTCACACGACTTATTTCAATATTATTAAGAACTAAAACCACAAATTATAATCATGGGTTAAGATCAAATAATAAGTTAAGATCAAATAATAAGTTTATTTTGGTTAGTAAGTATAGGAAGCAATAGGATTATGACATGTGGCAAAATTTAAAATAAAGAGAAAGGGTATTTTAGTAAATCTTATCCTTTTGTTCTTCCTTCTTCTACCCAGTAACATCAAAACCCACAATTTTCAAAACCCACTATCTTCAACCATTTCATCACTTTCTATCTCAATAATCACTACATTATAGTGCGATTTTCGTCACCAATCAATGATTTAAACACCTGATCAACGTGTTCTTCAGCTTTTTTTTTTTTTTTTAAGAAAACCAAGTTTAATTTCATACAAAATCTCGTTTTTCCGGTGATTTTGAAGATAATCACTCGATCCGTTCGATTCGATCTCTAATAAGTGTTTCAATCATTCAAATTTCGTCAATCGTTGAAGAAACCGACTTCGATCCATGTAAGAAATTCTTTAATTTCATTTTTATTATCTGAGTTTTTTTATTTAGTCATTGCGTTTTACGATCTTGGCGGGGGTCCGGGGGCAGCGCCCCTGGTAGCAGGGTCCTAGGGGCGGCTGCCCCTGGCGGGGGGTCCAAGGGGCAAAGCCCCTGGCTGGGGTTGAGCTGCTCTCTGGTTCAGACAAATTCAAAGATAGGTCAGCTTGTGTCCATTGCGTTTTAGAAATAAGAGAGTTTTATGTGTTTTCTGACCATTGCGTTTTAGAAAAAAAAACACATTTTTGAAGTGTTTTTAGTTCATTGCGTTTTAGGTAAACACATTTTTATTTGTTTTCAGTCCATTGCGTTTTAGAAAATACACTTTCTTTCGTGTTTTTAGGCCGTTGCGTTTTAGAAATAAGACATTTTTATGTGTTTTTTGGCTATTGCGTTTTAGATAAACATATTTTTTAAGTGTTTTTAGTTATTGCGTTTTAGGTAAAACACATTTTTATGCTTTTTCAGTCCATTGCGTTTTAGAAAACAGACATTTTAAGTGTTTTCTAGCCATTGCGTTTTAGAAATAAGACATTTTTTTTGTGTTTTTGGTGCATTGCGTTTTAGGTAAAACACATTTTTATGTGTTTTCAGTCTTTTGCGTTTTAGAAAGTACACTTTCTTTTGTGTTTTTAGGCTATTGCGTTTTACAAATAAGACTTTTCTTTGTGTTTTCTGGTCATTGTGTTTTACAAATAAGACATTTCTTTGTGTTTTTTGTGATTGTGTTTTAGAAAAATGTCATTTTTTAGGTTTTTTTTTTCATTGCGTTTTACGCAATTAGGTTTTTTCCATTGCGTTTTAGGCAACTGGGTTTTAATTTTTTTTTCGAAAATATAGCAATAGTATACTCGTTTTAAAGATAAAAAAACGCTCATTTTTTTGGTGCAATTTTTATAAAAAAAATAATGTTGTATGAAAGAGTTATTAACGTTTAAAAAATGAGGGGGAATTGGAGGAGAGAGAAACTATTGCCTTAGATTGACTAGAATGCACCTAAACAAACACATGCGCCTCTTTTCTTCTCTTCAATTTCTCTAATTTAATCTTAGCCATTGATTAACTAAATGAATTGTCAAGATTACTTTCTAGCCTTATTAGTCAAATAAACTTCCTATTATATCCTAACCCATGATCTTAAACCCTCTATTTATACAAACAAAAACTTGAATAAGTAACCCAATTCTAATCCTACTATGAATAAAATCCCTTAAAATTAATAATCATATTTTTATTCAAACTTTCATAAAATAAACTAAAACTCATCCATCAACTGTTTTAAACTTATTTAACCAATTTTTAATAACTTCAACCATTTAAATCTCACAGCTTATAAAATATTTTCTAATAGCTAATCAATTCAAAGGAAAATTATAATTATAAATGTTTATTAATTTAATTTTGTTAGAAATTGAATGGGAAGTGTATTGAATATGTTGGAAAATGATCTCTCACTCGAATACAATACAAGAAAGCATATATACATAGATATGTTAACTGCCAAGTATGTTAACTGCCCAAACGGTTATTAGAGGTTTGTATATCTGTTTTATAACACTCCCCCTCAGATATACATAATATTCATTATACACTATTAACAACATTCTTCAGGATGATGTTAAATGATACTTCAGGATCTATATGATAAACTGATACTACAGGACCAGTTATGCTGCCTCGTTAAAAACCTTGCTAAGAAAACCCAATGAGACAAAACTTAGTCAAGGAAAAGAGTACAACGTGTATAATGTTTTTTAATGTTGAAACTAATATTATGTTTCATTTAAAAACTAGTGATGTTCGATTCATAGTTGTATGATGTTTTTTTGTCATACTCAAACATGCAATTTCTTATATTTAGCGTGTTTTATTATTTCCAGAAGAAATATGTATACCAGCTCCAGTAGAGCTATTGTTGGTGATGAATGTCCGGTAGACAGTGGTAGTACTAACACTATTCTCAAAGACATTAAATTTTTCTCTGAGTTGTCTCCGGCAGAGACACCGATTAGTACTATATCTGGTGTCAGTAACCTTATCGAAGGCTCCGGCAGAGCACACGTAATATTATCTTCGGGTACCCAATTAACTATTGATAATGCATTATTTTCTAGTAAATCCAGAAGAAATCTGCTTAGCTTTAAAGATATTCGGAGAAACGGTTACCACCTAAAAACAATATCTGAAAATAATCTTGAATATCTTCAAATTACTTCAAACAAAAATGGCCAAGAAACAATTGTTGAACAATTAGAAGCCTTATCCTCTGGATTATATTGTACTAATATCAGTCATGTCGAATCATACATGGCGAGTAACCAAAAACTATTAGATAAAGATACATTTAATATATGGCATGACCGTCTAGGTCACCCTGGTAGCATAATGATGAGACGAATAATCAAAAGTGCAACCGGGCACCCTTTTAAAAACTTAAAAGTTTTGCTACCACAAGACTTATCATGTGCAGCATGCTCTCTGGGCAAACTTATAACTCGGCCCTCACAAACTAAATTGATACATGAAACCCCATCATTTTTAGAAAGAATCCAAGGGGATATTTGTGGGCCTATTCATCCTCCGTGTGGACCATTCCGCTATTTCTTGGTCTTAATAGATGCATCCTCAAGGTGGTCACATGTGAGTCTCTTAGCTACTCGAAATGTAGCATTTGCCCGACTTTTAGCCCAAATCATACAACTGAGAGCTAATTTCCCGGACAGTCAAATTAGAAACATCCGGATGGATAATGCAGGAGAGTTCACATCTCAAGCGTTTAATGACTATTGTATGTCAATCGGGATCAATGTTGAACATTCGGTACCTCATGTTCACACACAAAACGGTTTAGCTGAATCTTTGATTAAACGATTACAAATAATCGCTAGACCACTTTTAATGAGATGTAAACTACCATCTTCTGCATGGGGACATGCTATTTTGCATGCCGCTGCACTGATTAGATTGAGACCAACTGCTGATCATGAATACTCCCCATTGCAACTGGTCTCCGGACGAGAACCAAGTTTGTCCCACCTTGGAATTTTTGGTTGTGCGGTATATGTACCAATACCGCCACCACAACGTACTACAATGGGACCCCAAAGAAGACTGGGTATCTATATTGGTTTTAACTCCCCGTCCATAATTAAATATTTAGAACCAATGACGGGAGACGTGTTTACAGCACGGTATGTTGACTGTCATTTTGATGAAATAATGTTCCCAGTCTTAGGGGGGAGATAAGGACAAAGGAAGACTGGTATCACAAGAAATAACGTGGAATGCATCATCGCTATCAATTCTCGAACCCCGAAGTGGTCAATGTGAATATGAAGTCCAAAAGATCATACATTTGCAAAGAATAACGAATGAATTACCAGATGCATTCACAGACACGAATAGAGTGACAAAATCACATGTACCAGCATCAAATGCACATGCTCGAATTGAAGTAATCCCAGAAGCGATTACTATACAACGAAAGCGTGGGAGACCAATCGGTTCCAAAGACAAAAACCCACGGAAACGAAAAGAGCAAAGAAACGCAGTTGGTGAAAACTTACAAAAGATTATAAGTGAAACCCCGGTAGAGGTAAATGTCCCAGAAGAGACAACTATGAATCCAGAGGAAAATGAAGTTTCAGAAGAAACACCGGTACCGAACGAAAATGAGATCTCTATTAATTATGTACAAGATAGTACTATGTGGAACCGGAATAAAACACGTGTTGATGATATATTCGCATATGCTATAGCAACGGATGTAATCAATGAAAATGATTACGTACCTAAAACTTTAGAAGAGTGCATGCACAGAAATGATTGGCCAAGATGGCAAGAAGCCATAAATGCCGAATTAAATTCGCTCGAAAAGCGACATGTTTTCGGACCTGTAGTCCGAACACCCATAGACGTCAAACCAGTAGGTTATAAATGGGTGTTTGCAATAAAGAGAAATGAAAAGAATGAGATTGTACGATATAAGGCTCGACTTGTAGCGCAAGGGTTTTCCCAAATCCCAGTAGTTGATTATGAGGAAACGTATTCCCCTGTAGTGGATGCGATAACCTTTAGGTTCTTAATCGGCCTCACAATCTCTGAAGGACTTCATATGAGACTAATGGATGTCGTCACCGCATACTTATACGGGACACCTGAAAATGACATCTACATGAAAATTCCTAAAGGATTAAAATTGCCTGAAGCATTAAAATCAACACCTCGAGATATGTGTTCTATAAAGCTCCAGAGATCTTTATATAGTCTCAAACAATCTGGTCGTATGTGGTACAATCGACTTAGTGAATATCTCGAAAAAGAAGGATACAAGTCTGATGTAATCAGTCCATGTGTCTTTATTAAAAGATCACTCTCAAATTTCACTATAATAGCAGTCTATGTTGATGATATCAACATCATCGGATCTCTTGAAGAGATAGAGAAAGCTGCTCAGTTGTTAAAGAAGGAATTTGAAATGAAAGATCTTGGTATGACAAAATTATGCATCGGACTACAATTTGAGTATATGTGCAATGGCACATTTGTCCATCAATCAAACTACATCCAGAAGATGTTAGTACGTTTCAATATGGATAAAGCACATCCGTTTAGCGTACCTATGGTTGTCCGACCGCTAGATCCACACAAGGATCCTTATCGCCCTCAAGAAGAAGGCGAAGAAGTACTTGGTCCAAAAGTACCGTACTTAAGCGCGATCGGTGCCCTTATGTATCTCGCAAATAACACAAGACCTGACATTGCATTTGCAGTTCATGTTCTAGCGAGATACAGTTCGAATCCAACACATAGACACTGGAATGGTGTAAAGCATATATTCCGGTATATTTGCGGGACACAAGACTTAGGTCTTTTTTTATCAGAAAGATCAAAAGTCCCAGCTTGTTGGGTATGCTGATGCCGGATACCTATCAGATCCTCACAAAGCAAAATCTCAGACAGGTTATGTATTCACATACGGTGGCACAACAATTTCTTGGAAGTCAACTATGCAAACACTTACAGCAACATCATCAAATCATGCCGAATTAATAGCACTATATGATGCTGGTCGAGAATGTGTGTGGTTGAGATCAATGATTAATCACATACAAGAAGCATGCGGATTAGAACATATCAAGAAGGAGCCGACAATTATTTATGAAGACAATGCTGCTTGCATAGCTCAGATCAGAGAAGGTTACATCAAGGGTGATCGAACAAAGCACATCTCACCAAAGTTCTTCTCCACATACGATTTGCAGAAAGAAGGGGAAATTGATGTTCGTCAGATCAAGTCAAGTGAAAATCTAACAGACCTGTTTACAAAATCTTTACCTAGAAGCAGTTTCGAGCAGTTATCACATAAGATTGGGCTTCGTAGGTTAAAAGACATTAGTTAAATTGAGGGGGAGCATTATACACGCTGTACTCTTTTCCTTGGCTAAGTTTTGTCCCATTGGGTTTTCTTAGCAAGGTTTTTAACGAGGCAGCATAACTGGTCCTGCAGTATCAATTTATCATATTGGTCCTGAAGTATCAATTTAACATCATCCTGAAGAATGTTGTTAATAGTGTATAATGAACGGTATGTATATCTGAGGGGGAGTGTTATAAAACCAGATATACGTTTCCCCATGTAACTGCCTTGGCAGTTAACACCTTGTAACCGCCTGTATTATATACTCTTGTATATTGTTATTTTGATGTTGGTTTTTGCTCTAGAAGATTCAATACAATCACTTGCAATCTATATAGATAATTCCATTTGGTTTATATCAAATTTAGTGATGTTAAAATAAATTATAATCAAAACTCATGTATCTATAAGATTTAAAAAGGAATTTTGGACCAAGTAAGCAAATTTGATTTATGGGCCGGGCATGGCTTAACAGCAATAGACCTCTTACAACGTGTGAAAGAATAATGGATTGGACGCTTGCCGTTTGCTTTGCGGACTTGGATTCTTAGAAGATAGTGATTTTAATCGAATACAATATCACGACACATGCTTTTTAAATACATTTATTATTTAACTAGGCTAGAACCCCGTATATTACACGGGTTGAATAAATATAATTTTATATATTAAATAATAAAAACTTATATCTTTATGAACCTTGTATATTGTACGGATTAAATAAATGAAATTTTATATATCAAATAATAAAAAAAGTTATATATTTAAAAACCACGTGTATTACACAGATTAAATAAATGTAATTTTGTATACTGAATACTAAAAACGTTGTATTTAAAAAAAACCCGTGTATAATCGGGTTGAATAAATCTACCAAATAATAAAAAATTGCATTCTTAAAAACCCCGTATATTACACGTGTTGAATAGATCTAAAAAAGAGTTATATCTTTAAAAACCATGTGTATTACACAGATTAAATAAATATAATTTTGTATATTAAATACTAAAAACGTCGTATCTTTAAAAAACCCGTGTATAGTCGGGTTGAACAATCTACCAAATAATAAAAAAATATATCCTAAATAAATGTAATTTTGTATATTAAATACTAAAAACGTCGTATCTTTAAAAAACTCGTGTATAGTTGGGTTGAAAAATCTACCAAATAATAAAAAAAAATTATATCCTTAAAAACCTCGCGTTTTACTCGAGTTGAATAAACATAAATTTGTATACCAAATAATAAAAAAAAAGTTATATTTTTAATAAATTAGGATAACATTTAATATTAATTTATTATTTATATATTTAATATAAGATAAGTAGGTAAGAGAGATATTTGTTTTAAAAATATATTAAATTAACAATTTAGATTTGAGGATAATATTTTATTAAAGTATGATAAGATTTAATATTAATTTATTATTTATTTATTTAGATAAATATAAATTTGAGGATACCTTCAATGAATGATACGTCTCCAAAAGTTGGTTTCTTTAATTATAGTAGTTAGATGCGTTTAACTCAAACAATACTCCTAATAAGATGATTAATAGAATCTACAATGCTTAAACCGTTAATCGACCCTGCGAAACACAAACGTGGTGACCGCGGTGGAGGAGAGCGGGTGCTGACGAGAGAAGCTAATGTTAGTGGCCACACAATCTCTTGGTTGTGTTTGCATGGTTAAGAGAAGAATTAGAGGAAGAGGGAAGGTATGTGGGAAAGAAGCTAGTCCATGGAGCTTTTTACTTGATAATAATAATAACTAGTGATATTTTCCCGCGCTTCGCGGCGGGGATTAAGTCGGTATCAATTTGGTTCATCACAGTACCTGCACTCGATATAGTAATTGAAAGAGAAAGCACCACGTCGATCGAAGACAAAAAAAAAAACACATATATGTCGTTCAGTTGGATATAGTAATTGAAAGAGAAAGCACCACGTCGATCGAAAACAAAAAAAAACACATATATGTCGTTCAGTTGATATCTGTTCGGTTCGCTTACATTTTATGTTTTTTTTATTTCAAAATTACGATATTTTTTTGATAACGGATATTCTGCCGCTATCATACCAAGCCCAATCGAAACCAACTGAACAACATTTGTATCGGTACCAATATTTTTTTAGTTTTTTTTTTGCTTTTAGTAAACTGATACTGTATCACTACCATATTGTACCGAACATCATCGGTACCGGTATACATTCCGTTTTATTGTTTCCTGTTTGATAACAAGTACTTTGATCGTATCTTAAAAGTTATATGAGAGAACAAAATATACTTAAATCAATTAAAGTAATAAACCAATAAAATAATAAAACCTTAGAAAAAACAATATTGAAAAAAATAAAAAAACAATTGTTCCCCTCTTTTTATTTCAACATTACAATGTATATTTTTTAAACGGATATTGTGTCGCTATCATACCAAATTCAATCAAACCCGATTGAATAACATCTGTATCCGTATCAATATTTATTTTTAGTGTTTTTTGCTTTTGATTAATTAATATCGTATCGCTACCATACCGTACTGAACAACATCAGTACCAGTATACATTCATTTTTATGATTTCTTGTTTGATAACTGATACTTTGATCGTATCTTAAAAGTTATATAAAAATATATGTTTAAATCAATTAAACTAATAAAACAATATAATAATAAAAACCTAGAAAAAAATAATATTAAAAAGCACTGTTCATGACATGTTTCTATTAAGAGTTAATTAATTACTGTTTTCGTCCCTGTGGTTTGTCAAAAATCACTATTTCAGTCCATTAGTTTAAAAATTGCGATTTCAGTCCATGTGGTTTCACTTTCGTAACCATTTCAGTCCATGTACTTAACAGAATAATGGATTGAAATGGTTACAAAAGTGAAACGACAGGGACTGAAATGGTTACGAAAGTGAAACCACAGGGACTGAAATGGTTATGAATGTGAAACCACAGGGACTGAAATCGCAATTTTTAAACTAATGGACTGAAATAGTGATTTTTGACAAACCACATGGACGAAAACAGTAATTAACTCTTCTATTAATATGTATAATAATAATAACTAGGGTTAAGACCCGCCCGCGTTGCGGCGCGGGTACATCGTAAATATTGAATGGATTAGTCCAAACGTTATATGATGCATTAACTATATGAAAACACATATTTCGACGTATCCAGTTGAACTCAGTGTAACCTGTATAAGCATTGTGATTGGATCAAACGTAAAGTAAATGAGATTCATATCGAACAATCATAACGTATTATATGTGACCCAACTCATACACAGAAAACGTAACATGTATGAAGGAAAATATGCACATGTAATCAAAAGGGATTAATTAGAGCTTTAAAAAAAAGGGAGAAAAAAACCATAATTTGACTCGACTCGGTTCGAAACAAACTTTACGAAACATACATAAAATAAACACGAAAACATATTATATTTGACCTAAATCATTTTCCAAAAAAGTTTACCTCAAAACGTAGAACAACTTGAATTTATACCAAAACGTACGTAAAAATATGCACGTAAAAATGGTTTCTTTAAACGAAAACGTATTATATTTGACCTGACTCGTCTATAAAAAAGTTTACGTCGGAATATAGAACAAATCATATTTATACATACCGGTACATAAAATATGCACACAAAAATTAGTTTTGAAGTAAAGGAAGAATAGGGGTAAACCGAAAGAAAATATTAGTAAAAAATTTAATAGGTTAAAAACGTTCGTAAAACCGTGCCAAGTAGTACCAATGCCACAACGACATCGACTCTCAACATCGTAAAAATAAAATAGATAAAATGATAAAAATTACACCTAACGAAAAGTAGACTAAAATCGTTGAACCATGCACACCCGTTACAGTGTCTTAATGCGAAGAAATTAAGCAGAAACGTAAAATGTAGAAAATAATAACTTAGTTTATCTACGACCCGCCCGTTGCGACGAACTTTACAAAAGGGGAAAAATGGACGCGTTGCGACGGGTCTGTCAAATATGAAAAAAATAGAGCAAAAACGTTGAACCTCACATGCACGCTACGACATGTTAACTCGCAAAATTTAGGACGAAACGTAAAACGAAAAACTTGCAAAAGATAAAAAGTATGGGGGACCAAAGTTGTAAATAACAAAGTGTTGTGTTAAATTATAAAAGATGGAAAACTTAGAGTTAAAAGTAAAAAAAAAGGGGTTAAAATGTAAAAGATAAAACTTTTAGGTTGAAAGTGGAAAATTAAGTTTTTTTTTTTGGATAAACTCCCCAAGCACAAGTTACAAGTGCTAATGCATCAAAAACTTGTTAATTTATATATGGATTAATATGACCTTCGCATACTTACAAGTTTTGAAATTTATAAATACAATGAAACCGACTATATATTTACATTCACAAGTATAGAAATATTAACTACATTTTCATTCATTATTGGCTTATTTGTTATTATTTTCGTATAAGTGTTAAATTTTGTATGAGCGTTTAAATTTTACTAATATTTATATTTAGATACGAGGATAAGTATGATGAAGATTATGCTATTGTGTACTAAACAATACAATTTCGTCATTTCATAAATATGTTTATGTTATATATTTCAAAGTAAAATACAAAATAGTAAATCCATTTAGTTTGGATTATGGCGATAGACTGAAGCAAGATTGTGTAAAACGTCTTCTAGTATTTGAGAACGCTTACAAGAAGACTTACAAGTTATATTCTAGGTGATCAGCTTAGGTCACACATACACATATATATATATGTATGTATGTAAACCTAGAAAATAAATCCTAGGTCTATAATCATTAAGACGATGCATCACCAATACCCATATTAGGTGGATCATGATGCATAAACCGAGGCCCGAAATAGATCCATTTTCATATAACATTGAACAGTTGTAAAGTAATCAAATTGATAGATCACTGGCCGTAACGGATGTCAGCTCAATCCAAAGGAAATTATGCGGAAGCTTTATAGAATTATCACCAACTATGTACAAACTCTAATTTTAAAGACATGTATACACCATTCTATAAATCTATACACGACACCCTATCTCTATAGTCATAACATAGAGATTGTTTTAAACTTCCCATCTTCATACATAAATTTTTTATATAATTTTATATATGCTTTCAAAATAATAGTTATAATCAATCTAAAAAACAGAAATGACTCATCCGTATTTTCTTATCATTTTATTGACCAACAAGAACCGGTCTACCTTTTAAACTTCAACCCCACAACCAAACCCTAGGTACCACCAACTCACCAAGTAATTACTAAACTCAGTAAGGGCAAAACAGTCATACAAAAATATTATGTGCCCTGCATAGCACCATCAAATCCCAACCCATCTCTGTTTATATGTTCTTCTTCACTTAACCGTTCCTCACATTTTCTCTCCATCCGCATCTCCAAAAACCTTGTTTCTCATTCCACTTTCAGTTTCTCATCAATCAAATCTTCCAATACACACTTATTCTGATTCAATCTCAATCCGTTTGATTATTTGAATTCGTCAAGTTTTATGCTTTCACTCTGAGTTGATTCAATCTGTTTATCATAGCGTTGATTATCAGCTGCTTTCATCTTCATCATTCATATGATTTTTATATGATTTATATTCGTAGACAAAGCTTTTCTAGATGATTTGTATTTGATTTTTGTGATTTTGTTCTTTGATTGAAATGAATCAATAATATTGTGATTGTTAGGGTTTAGGTAGAAAAACAGCGAAGAAAACTGAAAAAAATGGCGTCACCTGTACCGGCGAAATCGCAACCGCTTCATAACTTTTCATTACCACATCTAAAATGGAAGAACCACCGCAGCGGCCGTGGTAGAGTCGCCGGAGACGCGTCATCGTCATCGCCGCCTCACCGATCTCCGTCGACTCCTACATCTCATCATCATATTCATCCTCATCCACCTCATCTGCAGCAATCGTCACCGTACGTTTCACGGCGGCCGTCACCTCTGCACAAGCAATCGCCGATGCGAGATTCCGAGTCGGAATCTGAACAAAACGGCGTCGTTCCGATCGGAAAACCTAGCGGAAAAACAGTTTATGAAAAATCAACAAAATCGTCAAAGTTAACAAAAGTTACAAAACCGTTCGATGTTAGTAAGGGAAAACGATCGAGTAATAAGATCTGTATTCGTCTCCGGAAGAATAACGGCAACGTGAAGCATGACGACGCCGTGATAACGGCAAACCGTTCGTCAACACCAGTAGAAGCGGAAACCGGAACGGGAATGTTTACGGAAACGGAAGCTGAAACCGCCGTGATGCCGTCGTCAGCAGCGGAAGAAGAAGAATCAGCACCGAAGATATGGAATCTGAGGCCTAGAAGACCGCCGATGAACCACAAGCAGTTTACCGGCTTACCGAAGATCGGTTCATCACCATTGCCGGAGAATAGATATTTTCATGGGAGTGGTTCTTTTAAAGAAGCTTTAGATTCGAAGTATATTGATCATAACATTCTATCGACGTCGAAGAAGATAAAATTCTCGATTTCACTCTCGCGTGATGAGATTGAAGAGGATATATTTTCATTAACCGGATTGAAACCTTCTCGCCGGCCGAAAAAGAGACAGAGAACCGTCCAGAAACAACTCGATGTAAGTTTCCGAGATCTATGAATTCAGTTTTTAAAAAACTTAGTTTTGCTGTCAACAAGTTTTTCGTCTCCTCTTTTAGTTTTGTTGTCAACAAGTTTTTCGTCTCCACCGATATCTTTTTAAAAGAGTTAGTTTTGCGTCTCCTCGCGAGATCTATGAATTCAGTTTTTAAAAGGGTAGCGGCGCAGCTTTTTACTGCCCGTATTACATAATTATTAATATAATATAATACATTGAAATCTAATATATCGAGATAGAAGGTAAACGCGTAAAAAAGATAGGCTGCTAACCTTTTTTGATAGCAAAATTATTGTGTTGTTTTTTAGATAGATTCTAAGTTTCCTAAAATTCAAAATTTTTATTGCAGACGTTGTTTCCTGGATTGTGGTTGGGGTCTATAAGTGCTGATTCATACAAAGTTTCTGAAGGTACTCCAAAGGTATGATAAGGGTTAGATCTAGCAGCTGGAGGGTTGTTTTTTTGGTAAAAGTTTGAAGATTCATAACGTTTTTGGAAGGTATGGAAGAACCCTAATTTGTATAGGTGAGTTCGAGAATAATACATCTTCTTGTCGGTGTCCGTATGATTTATTTGAAGTTTGGTTACAGCTCAATCTTCATTCTTGTTTTAGACATGATTTTATAATATGATTATTTATATTTTAGTATTTTCTCTATTTGGTGTTAGTTCTATATATATATATATTTATTTATCACCGATAGCTTTTTCATTAGAAATAAATGAAATGACTAAAAAGTACATAATTTTGTGACGTAATTTTGAATCGTTTTCTATATGTGTATATATTAATTATGTTTTTTTTCAATATAGAACAGTTATTAAATAAAGAGAAAAAGAAGTTGTTATATACTTATCTTGTTTATCACGTTCAATGAATAAACAAACGTCTTATTTATATAATTATTATTTGGTTCGGGTGAAGATATAATAGGAAGTCTATTTGGCTAATAAAGCTAGGAAGTGATCTTGACCATCCACTTAGTTAATCAAGGGCTAAGATTAAATGATGGAAATTAAAGGGAAGAAAAGAGACGCTTGAGTTTGTTTATGGGCATTCTAGTCAATCCAAGTCAATAGTTTCTTTCTTCTCCAATTCCCCTCCCATTTTTTAAACGTTAATAACTCTTTCATACGACATTATTTTTTTATAAAAATTGCACCAAAAAAACGAGCGTTTTTTAATCTTTAAAACGAGTATACTATTGCTATATTTTCGAATTTTTTTTTGAAAACCCAGTTGCGTAAACGCAATGGAAAAAACCCAGTTACGTAAAACGCAATGGTAAAAAAAACCCTAAAAAATGAGATTTTTCTCTAAAACGCAATGCACAAAAAACACAAAGAAATGTCTTATTTGTAAAACACAATGGACAAAAAACACAAAAAAGTGGGTTTTTTCATTGTTTTGTAAAACGCAATAGATAAAAAGTGTGTTTTTTTCATTATTTTGTAAAACGCAATGAATAAAAAACACCCAAAAAGTGGGTTTTTCCATTCTTTTGTAAAACGCAATTGACAAAAAGTTTATTTTTTTATTATTTTGTAAAACGGAATGGATAAAGCCACTCAAAAAGTGGATTTTTTTTCATTTTTTGTAAAACGCAATGGATAAAAAGTGTGTTTTTTTCATTATTTTGTAAAACACAATGGACAAATAACACACAAAAATGTGTTTTTTCATACTTTTGTAAAATGCAATGGATAAAAAAATTGTGTTTTTTTTATTATTTTGTAAAACGCAATGGACAAAAAACATCAAAAAAGTATGTTTTTTCATTCTTCTGTAAAACGCAACGGATAAAAAACTGTGTTTTTTCACTATTTTGTAAAACGCAATGGACTAAAACACTACCTAAAACGGAATGGACAAATACAAAAAAAAAAAAAAGAGTTGTGTTATACAAATTGCGTTTTACAAACAACTCTACAAATTGTGTTTTACGAACAACTCTACAATTGCGTTTTCCGGTAATAAGTGAATATATAACTAACGAAAGAACTTCCTAATGATATAATTATCATTATAACACTATAATAATCTTTATGCTCATCAGTAAACTATATATTAGAAAAAAAGACAAAAATTAAGCATTAAAGGAGAAGTGTACTGTTGGGAACGATAGCTATATTTCAATTCATAAAAACCCACAAACCTGCTATCAATACATTCAAAATATTCCTTCTTTCACCTCCTGGTGATTTCATACAGCAGGGTATCAAAATAGACAAAAAAACGAGTAAAACGCAACACGCTACAAGACGACGTTGTTACTTCAATACGCTGGTGAAATCGAATCTGATGTGAACGTCGGTAGCTTCTAGAAGCGAGTGCGAACTCCGATTCTGATGATTCGGAAACTGGTTGTTGTGGTGGTGGGCGGTGGAGGTGGATAGTGAAATGGGTTTCAGATCTGAAAATCGCAAACATGCGGGTGAGGGTGAAAGTGGCGAGATGGTGTTGGTGGTACTGGTGGCGAGGAGGAGGTGAGAGTGGTGGCGGAGGTGAGTGGTGGTGGTGGTGGTGTAGAGGTGGCCATGGAGATGAAGAAACTGTTTCAGATCTGATCTTGATATTCTGGGTTTTTTTAGATAAGACTAATTTTTGTATTGGACTAAAATACCCTTTCCACATGTATTTTTATTTGTCACGTGGTTGGCTAAGATTACTTCCTATCCTTCCTAGCTAGATTATACTTCCTATTTGATCTTTTCTCTATTTGGTTCAGTCTATTAATATCACAAAAGGTTTATGTTCAATATTTTATATAAAATTTTGATTAATTTGATATAAGTTCTAAAAACAAGGTAATTATGTCATTTCACATCTCTATTGTGTTGATAATTTACAAATTAAAATTGCTCATGTTAAGATTTCATTCCATCTATCACCAAAATGCTTAAAATATTCTAATTGGTTGTTCATTCCATCTATCACCAAAATACTTAAAATATTCTAATTGTTTGTGATTTCAATTTACTTTAATTACTTTGCTAGATGTAATTCCATGAAACACCTTTTTTCAAAACAAAATTTAATGTACTCCCCCAAATCTCGATTAGACCACCCGTAGTAGATGGTTTTTGGGCGTTCTCCCCTAAAAAACGCCTCACAACGCTCACCTTCCGCTCTTGGGGCGTTTTTTTTCAAAAAAAAAAAATGTTTTTGGCGTGCTTTTTTTCCACGCGTTGCTTCAATGGTTTTGGCCAATCACCCATGATCTTTTTGTTTGTCCAATAACATTTTTTGATGGTTTTTTTATTTAATTTCAGTACACCCCTTTTAACATAATACTCTACAATGCTCACATCCCCACTACACCCGTTTTAGAAAAACGTCTCATAATGCTCCATTGTTGACTGGACTGTCACATGATCCAAAACGCTAAAAAATGGAGACATTATTTGTGTCTTATACTATACATGGTCTTAGTAAGAGTCCGCGTTTCAAAGTCTTAAAAATCAAAGCTTTGGTGTTGGAATAAAAGTACATAAACATAATTCTTGCATCTGTTTATAAGATTTAGATTTAGATTAGGCAAAATTGCACTTTTCGTCCTTTATGTTTCAGGGTTTCTACATGCGCTGTCCTTTAAGTTTAAAAATTACACTCTATGTCCTTTATGTTTGCAACCTATGACAGGCGGTGTCCTTTCTTGTCAACCCAGTTAACTTTTAATGTTAAAACCCCTCATTGTAAAACTCTTTAACAACAGGGACCATAAGTGTAATTTTTAAACCCCCTTTCATATTCCTTTCTTTCTAACTGTGCACACAAATGAAAATAGAATTTCAACTTCAAAGCACAAACTCACAGACAACATCATCTTCCTCGTCTCTCCCTCTCGCTAAAATCTGGCAGACCACCTCCTTGGTGGCGGTGGAGGCGGCACACGGCGGCGACGGTGGATCTGGATGGCTGAACGACTCCCCTCCGCTCCGGCGACAGGGACTCCGACAACGGCCGCACGCCCGCACCTCTTTCACACCCTTGTTCCTCCCTCGCGATGACCGACCGGAGACGGGCTGCCGCACAGAGACGGCGCCGCCGCTTAGCGGCAGCGGTGATGCAGTTATGGGGTTCGAAAGTGATGGCGACGAGAACAGTGGCCAGGGGCGGACTTACATATAGGCCAAGGTGGGCGGGCGCACCCCCGGGGAAAAAAAATTTTAGTGCTATTTTCCGTTGAAAATCCCGTCTGCACCCCTTGGATTTTTTCGTCCGCGCCCCTTGAATTTTTTCATCCGCACCCTTTGGAATTTTTCGTCCACACACCTTAGGTAAAAAATGTTTTCGATTTATATTTTAAATTTTTTTATTAACTCTAATTAAAAAAACTACCTAAATTATATAAACTTATACTACCCAACCTAACCCAAATACCCAATACCTTAACCCACTATTTCATTAAACATAATTAGCCCACTAATTACTAGCCCATTAACCAAACTCAACCTAAGTTCAAACTATAATAATTAAAATAAGCCCAATAGTCCCTTAGAATTCATCCCGCCCTCCCTCTCTTGGGTCGTCTCCTACCAGCGATCATCGAACACAACAACAACCACAACAACACGTCATCAGCAGTCGCGAACCACCGCCGTCCGACACCAAAGGGTAACAAAATTCTTAAATAGGTTTGAAATTTCATGTGTTTTGACGTTGTTTATGGTTGTTTAGATGATTTTTAGGGTGATTATGTTGTTTAGATGATATTTAGGGTGATTACACACGATTTCTAGGGTTGAAAATTAAAATTGAAACATTATGTTATGGAGCGATGAACTTATGCATCAATTTGTTTGTGATAGGAACCATGAGTAGGGACGTTATGGCGCAATTTCTTTTGTTTTACATGACCCGACCCGAACCGACCCGATTCGAACCGATTTTTTTACTTATATACCGAGGGGCCTAAAATTTTTAAAAATGTTTCGCACCCCCATAGAAAAATTCCTGAGTCCGCCACTGACAGTGGCTGCCGGAGCCATGGCAGCTCAAGTTTGGGTTGGTTCAAGCTTCATTTCAAGTCTCGAGGTTCAGTCACAGGTCAGGTTCAGGTCCGGTTTAAGCGGCTCAGTTACGAGATTGGGTTCGGTTCGGGTGTTGGTTCAGATGATTTCGGTTCAGATTCAGATTCATGTCGTAGTTCGCCGGAGCACCGATCAAGTTTTGGATAGATTCGGGTCACGTTCTCCGGAGCCGGCATCGGTTTAGTTCAAGTCGGAGTTCGCCAGAGCACCGATCACATCGGAGAAACAACCGGGGAACTCGCGAACCGTTTCGGTATATAATTTTTTTTTTCTTATTTCATTTGCCGTTTCGTTTTCAGTTGTTTTAAATCCATTTCATTGTGGCGAAGAAGAAGGTGGAACAGAGGAACAGTGCTTTACCAGATATATTAAGGAGAAGATGTGGGGTTTTAAAAATTACACATATGGTCCCTGTTGTTAAAGAGTTTTACAAAGAGGGGCTTTAACATCAAAAGTTAACTGGGTTGACAAGAAAGGACACCGCCTGTCATAGGTTGCAAACATAAAGGACATAGAGTGTAATTTTTAAACTTAAAGGACAGCGCCTGTAGAAACCCTGAAACATAAAGGACGAAAAGTGCAATTTTGCCTTCAGATTATTTCGTAGTTTTCATTTAGTAGTTTGAGGTTTAAGATTTTAACTTCTAATTCACCTAACTTTATAAAATCAAATTTAATATTATGAATTTAAGATTTGATTATTTATTAAGAAAATGATAAGGTTGATTCATTTATAGCACTAAAGTGTTACATCCAAGGTATCATATTGTGAGTGTAGGGTTTTAAAATGTAAAGAGTATAAAAAGTGGTTGTGAGTGGAGGAGAGAGAAAATATTACTGTTCATCTGTATATTTGGGGGACATTGTTCACCCACTATAATTTTTGAGTTAACTGCCATTTTCGTCCTTGTGGTTTGGTCACTTTGGCCATTTCAGTCCATTTTTCAAAAATGCGTCATTTTCCTCCCCGACGTTCTGGAAATGTGTCATTTCAGTCCAAAAATCATAACCCAGTTAAGTCGGTTTGTAAATAAGGACTGATTGTGTTAATTTGTTAATAAAAGGACCATTTAAGTAAAATGTATAAATATTTATATAATTATACTCACCACCGCCGCCGGAACCGGAGCTCCGGTGGTCACCACCGCCGCCGCCGGAACCACCACCATCAACGTCATCATCGTCATACTTCGGTGACCGGAACCACCGCCGCCGCCGGATTCAGTTCACACACACACTCTCTCTCTACTCTCTCTCTCTATGCTCTGCAATCACCACCACCATCACCTTTACCTCTCTACTCCGGTGACCGGAGTAAATCCGACCATCTTTCCGACACCCCACACCCCCACGAGTTGCAGGCGAGAGATCAGACGAGAGAGGGAGAAAGTCGGAGAGAGAGAGAGAGAGATAACGACGAGAGAGAGAGAGAGAGAAGGAGGAGGGAGAGAGAACCGGCGACGGTGGGGGTGCCTTTTTCTGGTGAGCTGCAGGCGGCGGTAGTGGTGATGAAGGTCTGATGATGATGATGAAGATCGCGATGAGAGGTAAAGGTGATGGTGGTGGTTGCAGGTGGCCATACTCGCGATGGTTGTAACTCCGGTGCCGCCGCCTGCAACTCACCGGAAAAACGGTGATGATGGTGGTTGCAACTCCGGTGCCGCCGCCTGCAACTCGCGATGATGATGATGAAGGTTGCCGCCGCCTGCAACTCGTGGGGGTGTGGGGTGTCGGAAAGATGGCCGGATTTACTCCGGTCACCGGAGTAGATTTACTTAAATGGTCCTTTTATTAACAAATTTACACAATCAGTCCTTATTTACAAACCGACTTAACTGGGTTATGATTTTTGGACTGAAATGGCACATTTCCAGAACGTCGGGGAGGAAAATGACGTATTTTTGAAAAATGGACTGAAATGGCCAAAGTGACCAAACCACAGGGACGAAAATGGCAGTTAACTCATAATTTTTTAATATATATTGAAAGTGGTTGCGAGTGAATGAGAGAGAAAAATGCAATATATATTGAAAAGGAGAGAGAAAAAGTATTTGTTTTTAGTGAAAATATATTGATATAGGAGTTGTTTTTAGTGGAATGTATGTATATTTTTAGTGGATTGGATGTGAATGCTCTTAAATCCAAAAATCAAGTTAAATTCTAACGACATAAAAGGTTTAACAACACATTAACATGTACAAACATAAAAAAAACAATCAATACATCACTTTTAAATTGCATATAATAATTAATAGTTAAACAATCTTTGTTACAAAATCTTATATTTTTTTTTATATGGAAGAGATCGGGACTGGAACTATACAAATTGGTAACATATTGCATTGTACCAATACCAAAAATTTAACTAAAACCAAAACCGAAATACCGGATCGTATATGTTCGGTCGGTACCGATATGATACAATACAACTAAAAGTCTCGTACCACAAAATACCCGATACCAAAATTATGCTAAATTCAAATTTGAATATTGTTTAAAGGATATTGCCTTAGTAATAAGGAGGTAGAAATCTATCTTCGACATATAGTGATCAAATCTCAGCACCACCTAATTTACTTTGAGTTGCGTTAGCTAGGGATGGCATAGCATGTTACACACAACACGCTAGGACACAATTACTTGAGATGCTAGACACAAACACAACACGATAACTAATCGTGTCATATTTTCCAGACATGAACACGAACCTGTTTGAAAACAGATTACATGAAACGACATGTAAAGGGACAGAACAAACATCACATATTATTAATTACCCGTCATGACAATTTGATCTTGTTGCTAGTTGAAATTATTATGAACAAGTATCCAATCAAAGTTACAAACTAATATCATAAACCAGTATCCATAAAGCATATACATACATACCGTTCTTTTAACAATTTGTTTCTTCTTCCCTAAGATATTTTGTGAATCGCTAATGAACCTTAAGCCTCAAGGTTGATTTTGATGAAAACTAAAGACGAAAATGACCAGCCGATTAGGGTTAAGGTTTATCGATTTGATAAAAGATTCAAGCCTCAAGGTTGATTTTGATGAAAACGGGAGAGTTTGGAGATGAGGATTTGATGAAGATGAAGATGAAGATTGAAGCTTCAAATGTGGTCGATTTTGATGAAGATGAAGAAGTGGACGTGTATATACCATGCAGTATGTTGCGAAGATGAAGATTCATATTTCAAATGTGTCGACTAGGGTTTTTTTTGTTTAGACAACAAGGGTAAAGGTGCAAAGGTCGTATTAGCATAAGGCTAGTACATTTTTTTTTTCCAAATCAACAAATATAAACAAGTTTAAGCAGGTCATTAAGAGGTTAATTCAAATAAAAAAAGATAAACAAGTTTAAACAGGTTATTAAGAGGTTAATATGTGTTTCAACCTATATGGACACGAATTTAATCGTGCCATAAGCATGCCGACCCATTTAAGACACAAAACGTGTTAAACTCAAACCTAAACTTGTTTAACTCTGTGTTGTTTCGTAGGGCTGTAAACGAACCGAATGAACACGAACAAGGCTATGTTCGTGTTCGTTCGTTAAGGAAATTTGGATGTTCGTGAACTGTTCGCGAACACATGACGAACAAAAGTTTATGTTCGTGTTCATTCGTTAAGGATTTTGGTTGTTCGCGAACAGTTCGTGAACACTAACCACGAACGCAAATGAACACAAACAACAACAAATGAACACAAATGAACTTTAATTTTGAAAATTAAAAAAGGCACCTTTAATCTTAAACATTGTACACAACGAAAGTAGTTAAACATAACAATTTAAAGATTGAAGGGATGAATAATATTGGGTTCAATCAATTGGAGATTGGCTAAACGAAGAAGCGTGATATCAAAGAGGGAGAAGGCCAGAGAGAGGGAAATAATACATATGGGGGAAAGTTAAAAAATAATAAAACATTATAAACTTTTAGAAAAATAAACATAAAAAACCGAACAAGAACGGACATAAACGAACGAACACGAACGGACATAAACGAACGAACACGAACGAACATATTACCGAACGTTTACGAACGCAGTCGAACGAACGAGACCTTTGTTCGTGTTTGTTCGTTAAGCTTATCGAACGAAATTTTTTGTTCGTGTTTGTTCGTTAAGCTTATCGAACGAACATAAACAAACTTCCCGCCAAACGGTTTACGAACTGTTCGCTGAACGTTCGGTTCGTTTATAGCCCTATTGTTTCGTATTAATAGTTTCGTGTTTGAAATCATTGTTTTGTGTTAATAGATTCGTGCTCGAAATCACAAGCCTCAATATTAATATTGGTGGGGGAAGCCTAAATGATTGGGTACACGAAAAATATATGCTAGAAATATGTATATATTTTTTTAAATATTTAGATTTGTGCATATGTATATGTTTTTTTAAATATTTAGATTTGTGGTCGTCAACAACTAATCTTATCTTGTATTTTAATAGCTAGCTAAACTAAATATGCACCTCGAAAAAAAGTTAAGTTTATCTTTTCTTTCACAAAAAAGGAAAAATAACATATTTTATATTTTTTTTCTAATATTATAAAACTAAAAATCTTTATCTTGTATTATAAATAGCTAAATCAAACATGCACCTTAGATCTTTTCGTTATCTTATTATCAGATTAAAACTTCAAAGTTTTTGTGTCTAAACAGACGAACATCATGAATTTAATACCTAAAAACTATATCATATAACCAGTAAAAAACTTGGGTAAAATGTCAAAATGGTTAATTAAGCTATTTTTGGTACTTCAGTTTAAAAATAAAATCTTCTATATTTGAGTCTTTAAGGTTTAATTTTTGTTGTCATTTTCATTCAATTACAAACTGAGTTAGAACATTTGTTAACTTCTCCCAATTTTGCCGTTTTATGTCATAATATATTTTAATAAAATGAGGAAAACAAAAAAGAGGAGAAGCTGACATAAAGTTCTAACCTAGTTTACCAATTATATATATATACAATTACCAACCAGAAAACTGTTAGCAACCCAACCATTGCGTCAAAAAAACAAACTGTTACCAAACAATTATAACGTTCCGTTTAGCAACTTCCGTTGCCTTTAACGCGGCGTTTCCGGCAAACCATCGTATCGGTTCATCAATAACCGCTATTTTCAAACATCAACAAATAACCGATGTCAAGATAGCGTACAAACATCACCAAATCCTTTCTTCCCCACATTCTGTTCTCCAATCTACAGAAATAAAATCCTTTCTTCCCCACCCACCCATGTTTTGACATCTCCACCTTCACAGCCGGTCTCAATCACCGTTCGATTTGATGTCGGATCTTACTTCCCAAGGGTCACCATCGTCGCTGCCACTAACTCCGCTGGAATGGCGGCGGTAACGTTTTCAAACCCCCCGTCTGACGCTCTTCGAAACGTGTATGTGCGGATGAGCGATGAATGGGTGGGCGTCCCGATGGTTTGCACAGACGGAGGGATAGTTTGGACCCTTTCGGCTTTCCGGCGAGGTAACCGGCAATATTTGTTTATTATTGATCGATGATTGAATTTTTTTTGTTATTGATCAATGATTGAAAAAAATTAATTCAAGTTAGGGTACTCGAGAACGACCTTGATTTATGGATACTGGTTGTTTAAGGGTTTGTTTATGTAACGATTAGGATAAATTGGAAATTAAAAATGCCGAAAACCAAACAAACAAAGTTGTGATTGAAGCCAAAATTAGAGAAATAAGTAGAAAGGAGGAATTTGTTCATCGGAATTTCTTTTTTTCTCCCAAAATAATTTTATATTCTCCTTAACTTGAATTGGTTATACCATTTAACAGGTTCCGCTCAACCCTCATAATAGTATGTTCTTAATTAGTGTAGCCCCGATTTCTTTAATTTGGCTTCAATCTTTCATTAAATTTTAATCTTAAGTATTTTTAGTAGTGCCTTTTAAAGCTTTAACTTGATTGTTCAGACATACATCGCTCATCATTTCTTGGGGAATACGTTTTTTTTTTCCTTAGATTTAGAATGTGTGGATGATTGTCTTTGAGTTAGGGCTGTTTTTTGCTCAATTCGGTTAGTAATCTGGAGTTCATTAATGATAAAAAAAAATGTTCAAATTTTATATAACTTTTGTTGTATTTTAATTTTACAAAGTGGTTTTTGTATGGAAATCATGCATATTGTTTTCACAGGTTACTAGATACTGTGTTATTTAAGGGTCTGATTGCAAAGGAAAGTTAAGTAAAGTTGATGAATAGGATGACTAAATTTAAGGGTTTGACCTTGCGCCGTTGACCATGCGTTGCTCTAAATTGAGTATCTAAATGGGGGTTGCCCAGTCAAGTCAATCTGGCAGGCAACTCTGAGCGCAAATAAGGACAGTTGGGGTTGGGATTTGGACGGGTTAGGGTTGTTTTCACTTCAGTTGGAAGTATGAAGAGTGACATTTATTCGTTGAAATTTATTCCTCTAGAGTATGTATTCTCTTGGTTCTTGGATTAACTGGGTTCCAAAGAAGGTTTCTATCCTTGCATGGAGAGCAAATAGGAATAGACTCCCGACTAAGGATGCATTATTGCTAAGGAACATTTTCGTTAACTCTAATCACTGCCTTTTCTGTGGAGACTACCCGGAACTGCGCGAACATCTATTCCTTTCATGTGCGTTCTCTTAAACAGCTTGGCAGGCCATCTCTTAGGTGCAATGTCCCACCCATTTAAGCATTTTGCCTTGGAGATTTGTTGGATTTACATTGCTAAAGAAAAAGAAGGCAATGAAAGCAGTGGTGTTGACGGCTTTATGGAGTATGTGGAGACTTAGGAATGACATGGTGTTTAAAGGGAGCCAAACTTCCATATCCAAAGTAATAAAGAAATAAAGTCGCTGGCATTTTTACCGGTCTAAAGAGCAGGTTGGTGGTCTTTTAGTGTTTTTGGCTGATTCATGGTTGTTTGTTTATGTTTGGTTCTGGGTTGGGTGAGTTTTGTTTGTTGACTTGGTGATTGTACCGGTACGTCTATTGTCTTGCTAGGCGTTTGTTAATTTTAATAGAATTTTGTTGGTCATAATTTGCTATAATTATATTTAAGTTTTAGTAAGGTTGTAAGGGGCGCTCCACCCGTTGGAGTAGTTCCCTCTACCCCAGCCAATCTTACTCTGCGATGTCAACTCCTCTCTCCACTTCCCATTTTGCACTCAAACATTGGTAGCACTCCACCCAAACATTTTTTTCTTTAAAAAAGTAAAGATAAAAGTGTGATTGGGTGGAAGAGATTGGAATCCACCATTTACCCTTTCTCTCGCGTCTTTTTTGAATGGTGAATACTCCCCTCAAGATTGAGTTTACCATGTGGTGAAGGGGGTTGGCGACGATGTTCCCGCGAGAGGAGTTGTCCCCTTTTCCCCTTTCATCGCATACACCCACTACACCCTAAGAATATTACATACAAATGGAAAATAACTTCGCATAAGAAAGGAATAACCATTGCATATTTTTGCATGAGCATTAAAAGCTTTATGTAGCAGCATCAAATAAGTTTAATTGCAATCATGTTGCGTTATTGTCCAAATGCATTAGAAGAAGGGACAATAAGACATTAATAACCCCTATAAACACATAGTTTACCATATGAACACATAGTTTACCACACAAAGTCAGATAATGCATAAAAAAATAAATTATTAAGCTAATAAGCAGGCAAATCAATATGCAAATTGGACTTCTCTTTAGTGGTCAAGTCAAAACTCAAAATACTCATTTCTTGAGATCCAAATTGTTTAAATTTTGTTAAAGGTATCTTTAAAAAAAATAGACGTTTATGTTTCTCCCATCTTCGGTCATGGTTAGCTATACATTGTCTTCTTTAGAGCCATCTCTCCCGATGCCTTAAAGTACTCATAGTTCCACAAGAAAATTCCCTCCTAACGTAACAAAAAATATTGTTTACACCATATAAAGGTCTATTATATTTAATGAAATATAATGGGTATATATAACACAACGCCCGCCTACACCATTTCACATAACACCAAGTCCAAGGTAACCATTATCAAAAACCTTAACACAATTTTCAAGTAACCATTCTACTTACAAACTATATCATCATGTTCAATATAAAATTTTGGCCACCAAATCCACGCCTTTCCTTAAAGGACTACTGATGTTTTAGGTAAAATATTTTAGTGTTCTATCGTATGCTATTAACAAAGCAAAGGACAAAAAGGTTTTGCATAAACTCGAGAATTTTCGCATCTCATATAGCGCTATTAAAGTATTCATAATCAAATCCCGCCGCAACGCGCGGGTTGGAGTCAACTCGTTAGATAAAAATAATAAAAATGACCAAACTCATAAAATATTTTTTCATTTACTCAAAAGTTTTAACCATCCTTAAATTACATTGCATAAAAAAACTAAAGCAAATTACACTTATCCATTATAATACACACTTTATCATTCCAAAACATAAATTTTACACACTCGTAATATACATCATGCTTATTTCATCATTACTATTATTATATTATCAACCAAACATCATCTCTCAATTATCCTTAAAACAACTCAACCATCAACCTTAGTTGCTCTAACATCTTCACCAGACCCATCTCCCCCAACAATATCAACAACCTTAGCCTTCTGCTTCTTCTCCTGAGCCACTTTCGCCACCTTAATCCTCAACACACCATCTTCAACTCTTCAAGAACCGCATTTATCTTATCCACATCAGCATTCACCGGCAACCTAAACTGCCTCCAAAACTTTCCACTCGTCCTCTCCGCCCTGTGCCACTTATCCCCGTCATTTTCGGCCTCCGGTTTTCGCTCTCCGCTCACTCTCAACACCCGGTTCTCCTCCACCTCGATCTTTATGTCCCCTTGCTTCATCCCGGGCACATCCAGGGTGATCACGTGATGGGTTGTGGTCTCCTTCCAGTCGGCACGTGCCAGGTTGATTGTTTCTAGATTTTTGGGGAGATTGAGTGGGGTTTGTTCTAAAATCTTGAATGGGTCTTCTGATGGATGCATGAGTTCCCATAGAGGTGTTCTGTATGGGATTAGAGCATTGGTTTTTGTGATCATGAATGCTAGTGTTGTTGTTGTTAAGAACATGAACAAGAATGCGAGTGTTTTTGTCTTTGAGATTGCCATTTTTGGTGGTTGGTTTATAGATGTATAAGAGAATGTGTATGTGTGTTAGTGATGGTGTAACTGTGTGAATTTAATTCTTTGTGTTGAATTTGAAGAGGGTGTTGTTGGGTTTATATAGTATGTGGGAGTTAAGGTTGGAAGGGGGGTTTCTGGAGCATTCTACGGGATAGAAGGGTCGGTGAGTTTCCAGATGTTGCTTAATTACGAGAAGAGAAAACTGATCTCGAAGGTTCGAGGCTAGCAACAAGTTATGACACTTCATTGTATTTTTTCTCTAAAAGATCATTGTAAAAATGCTAATATAATAAATTAAGGCTGCACATCCAACGTGTCTATTTTGCATTTACACACTTTAGGATTTATGGACTTCATATGTATGTATAGGTTTATACATGGTGTATAGGGTTGCATAAAAATTAGTGTCTAACCGGTGCCAATTCTGGTCTGGCCGCTCCTATACGCCGCGTATAAGCCTATATATATAAAAGTTTATTTTAAAAAAATGACATATTTTATACAATATTAATCGTTTTAGCAAAGTTTTATAGATGTAGTTTTGGTCCCGTATAGGCCACGTATAGATGTAGTATCGTATCGTATCGTATCGTATCGTATCGTATAACGTAGTATAACTTAAGTCTCGTATATTTGTAGTATAATATAGTATAGTAGGAATACACAAGACTTAGGGGACTTATACGAGACTTATACTACACTATAGGATACGATACGATACAACACCGGTATAGGCCTATATGTATAGTATAGGTCCTGTGTAGGACTATAGGTGTGGTTTAGGTTCCGTATAGGCCTATAGGCATATACAAGATCTATAAGAGACCTATACGAGACTTATACTATATACTATACGATACGATACAACACCTGTATAGGTCTATAGGTGTGGTATAGGTCCCTTATAGTACTATAAGTGTAGTTTAGGTCCCGTATAGGCGTGTAGGACTATACAAGACCTATAGGAGACCTATACGAGATTTATACTACACTATCGATACGATACGATACAACACATGTATAGACCTATAGGTGTAGTATAGGTCTCTTATAGGACCATAAGTGTAGTTTAGGTCTCGCATAGGCCTATATGGGACTTATACAAGACTTATACTACACTATACGATACGGCATGATATAATACGATACGATACGTCGCGTATAGGCTTGTATGAGGTGTATACATGGGGCAAGTTTGGTAAAAGAAATATCATATTACCCCTGGTTTAGGGCTATACTCAGCCCAAACCAGAGGTAAACAGATCTTTTTGCCCCTTTATAAACGTCGTATGGGCCTATACGTATATATAGGGTGGGGTCTTTTAAGAAACTTTTTATACATTATGACTTGAATCATAATTCATTATTTGCAATGTTATGGTGTCTTATATACGTTCATGGTGTTTTACTGTAAAACACAACGCCTTAAATCACAATACAATTAAAACACCAGACAAAACACCATGGACTAAAACATCCGATCGAAACATAATTTTTTTCTCTATATAAATATAACAATATGGTACTCATATTAAAGATTAAAAAACACTCGTTATTATGATGTATTTTTTAAGAAAAACGTTATGTATAAAAAGTTATTGACATTTAAAAAAGAAGGGGATAATTTCCATGTGCATTGCATTTGGGTTTCTAAATTTAAAAATATTAAATTTACCTTTATACCCTTAAACTAGAAAATTAATTATTCTAATGGTAAACACTATTTATAATTTTGTCATTATAATCTCAACCATTAGATTATATGTAGATTTCTTCATACATTTCTCACAAAACACACTCTTTTTACAATAACTCTACCCGGTATAATAAAAATTACAATTACATTTATATGTATTATTTTATTTTTCTCATATTTTAAAACCGTACTAAAATTAAATTTAAAATGTATAATTTTTGTTTATTTTCTAATATTTTTATATGTTTTTTTATTAATTAAACATAAATTGTTAATACTTCAACCCCTTCTCACATATTTTTTTTTATTTTAATGCATTTAAAAATAAAATTAATCTATATAAAATAAAATAATTCGAGCAGTTCGCAAGCTCACGAGCCGAGCCAGGCCTAGCTCGGGCTCGACTCGTTTACAAATCAAGCTGAACTGAGCCGACTCGTCTACAACCAAACATTTTTTCAGCTTTTTAAACACCCCTAGCGCAGGAGAAGCATATTATGACCTGTTATGTTATTGATTGTTATGCGCTTAATCTTTGGTCCTGTAAATTCAAAAGGAAAATAAAAACACACTTTACCAACATTAGTACTAAAAAATGTTAGTTTTATGCCTCATTTGATGTAATTTATATGTTGCATTTTACACACATCAAATACCCCCACACCTGAATCTTTGCTTTTCCTCAAGCAAAACTCTTTTTTAGTGACGACATCAGATTCCTATTTTAGTTTGTGAACCTTACTCATTTTTTACTCTCTGATCGAGGTTCTCGGCATTGAAAAATCTAATAATAAGGAATGGTAAATATAGACTTGTAACACCCCAAATTTCGTATGTCATAGTATAATAATTTAATCGCGATGCTCTAATAATAAGGAATGGTAAATATAGATTTTTACCATTTTGAAAGTTTTATAAATAATAGTAAGTTTAAAACCCTTTTAAGTAAATGAAGTTAACCAAAGGAAAGTAACCAAGTTAGTATAGAAATTACAAATATGAGCATACTCTAAAAGATGAAGGGCTTAATATGTTAATAAGGGATAAAGTTTGATAAAAAAAATTAGCCAGTGCTTTCCCCTGGGCATGTGCGATCGAGAGAAAGAGAGGGCAGGGGAAAAACTTTTCTTCTCAAAACCTAGCAAGGAAAATCATCAAATCAAGAGGCTTAGGGGTCGAAATTGCTATGCATGAGTTAGGAATTATAATCACCTAAGTGTTCTTGACATCAAGTAAGTTTAATTTCATGTTTTTATGAAATTTTATGAAGTGGGTTATGTGAAATTTATGATTTTTGTATGAAATCGAACCTAAATGTTAGATGATATGAACAAATAGAGGTTATATTATGTGCTATTTTTATTATATTGGTAGTTTGGGGTAAAACCCACTTGAAATTGTAAGATAATGAAGTTTAGTAAAGTTATGGATGAATTGTGTGATGTTGATGTTAAACTCATGTTATAGAAGGTGTCTAGATGGGCGATTTGATATGAATCATATGTAGTATGGTTATGATATTGATTGTGAAAGATTAGGTTAACCCATTGATGAATTTAGGATGAATATGCTATAATTACTTGTACATCATGCTTCATAGATAGTACGCATGCTATGTGTTCGATGAAATGCATAGAATGATTTAGTTGAAATTTGACATGAATTCTTGATTTAATGGTGATGTAAATGAAAATGGATATGTGTATAATTATGTTAAGTCATGACGAATAAATCAAATTGCATATGTGAAGTAATGTTTATAAAAGCTAAAAGTATGAAGTTATAACGTATAGGCTTGAAGAAAGAAGAAGGCACATGTCACTTGAAGTCGCAAGCATCGCAAATCACGGTAAGTTCATATGAACTTAATTCTCCTTTCATGTAGATCTACGAATGATAGTTTGGTAATTAAAAACATTAGTGTTGAGTGTATGTTCGTTCATGGTAAAATTTGTGATATGTTGTAAGTTGGAAAACGGATAAGTACTACACTAGTATCGGATGTATAATGACCACTCAAGTGGGTCAAGATTGTTTGGAAAGTAAGATGTGTAATGGTTAGGAAATGACTTGTTGATAACGGGTCAAAGGGATAGAAGTATGTCAAAATGTATGGTGTGTATCGATCCATTACGGATGGGTCGAAAGGTCTATATGTTGAACGTTTCCGAAAGGAATGTAGAAGAGCATAGAGAAAGCTATGTTAGAATAAAAAGAATGAATTGAGATATGGTTGATGACAAAAGGACAATTTTATTGTTAATCGGTTGAATAATGTATGTCGAACTAATAAATGTTTGGTGTTGTAAATGATAGGTAAATCTCATGTTTGATGACGGCGAGCTTGGAACGAACACGCTACATTTTGTGCCCCTTTTTGCGCTTCCGGTTAATGTCTTCTTTTGTGAATGGGTCAAAAACACTTTTATAATGTAAATATTAATTTTATAACTAGGATGTTCGTAAGTAGTTTGGATTTAAATCTTCTTTTGGGTAGTTTGGTCAAAGCACTTGTGATGAACCTGGTATGGTCACAACTTTTATATCTTTTGAAAAGTACCATTGATTTTATTTTGAATGATGTTTGTTAAAAGCAGAGAATTGTTTAATCTACAAACGGGTTATGCCCAAATTTTGTTAAAGATTTGTATGTCACTATTATATTTTCGAATATGAAAAAGTGAGCGTGACAAGTTGGTATCAGAGCCGAGGTTTGAGGGATTCAAGTATTAGAGCTAAAATGCTTGAACTCAAACCGAAAGCTCGTATGAAGGTGTGTTCGTTCCGAAGCGCTATGCAAGTAAGTAAATCGTAAATTTGATTACGCTTATAGTTAGAAATGAAAAGGGATTTATAGATTATTTGTTTATAAACCGAGTTTTAAGGCGAATGACGATGTTAAACGGGTCTGCATTTAAATTACGGACACGTAGGAAAAATAATCAAGTAAAACGGACTAGTAGAATTAAAGATTTGAGGTTTTAAAGTTAGGATTTTGGAAAATTTGGAGCTGGGTAAGTGCAGCAACAAACAAACATAGAGTCTGTCGAAAATGGGGCGTCGCGTTGTGCGACACCCACCCGGTATCATCGTCGCATCACGCGACCGTGGTCGCGGCCTGCGACATACAAGGGGGTATGCCCTCGCGGCCCGCGAGAGCTCAAAATACTGGCAAATTTTTTTATTTTGTTGTTTTGATTATGGGACTGGTTTTAATCGGTTTTCAAGGCCTTGTAACTAATGTTTATGGTGATTTTGATATTAAAAATATTGAGGGAAAGTACACATGAAGGATGAGAAAGTAAATCGTTATGATCAAAGATTATGATCTACATGATACAACATGATCGTCAGTGACGATAGTGCGTAAAGTATGAATTGTAAATTGAATGTAGTATGATAGCATGCGTTTAAATATGATGAAGAAAAGTATGAAAAGAAATCTAATGAATGAGATGAATGTTTTATGTAGATGGCGGACAATGTAAATGTGAATGATAATGCAGCGGCACAACAAGATATGATAAACGAAAGAATTGTGGAAGAAGTAGGAGAGGCAATTGAGGCTAGCATTCCCCGACTAGCTCAAGAAGTAGAACGTCAAGTATTGGGGGTAGTTGATACCTTAGTGACGTCCAAGATTGAAGAATTGAAGGGAATGATTAATGAACTACAAATGAAGAAAAGTACTCGAAGGTGCACGTTAAGGAATTCATGGCATGTAACCCCTTGCCATACAAAAGGGAAATTGACCCGATAGCCTGTCAAAGATGGATTTCAAGTACGGAGGCCGTGTTTGTAAGGAGTAGATGCGAAGTGGAGGATCAAGTAATGTTTGCTACGGGCCTCCTCCAACTCCAAGCGAAGGATTGGTGGGACGCATATTCTAAGGAATTGGGGGACGATAAAGTACAAACATTAACGTGGCAAGAGTTCAAGGAACCTTTCCTGAAATATCATTGCCCACAATCCGCAGTTGATAGGATTCAAGAGGACTTCTTACGTCTTCGACAAAAGGATGAGACGATAGATGAGATAACGAATATGTTCCTTGACAAGATGAAGTTTTGTCGGGAGATAGTGGGGACCGAGAGAATGAAGATTATTGGTTATCATGATATGTTAAAGGCTGAATATCGAGAGTTCATAAATCCCTCCAAGTATGAAATGTTAAATGAGTTAATTAACTGGGCAAGAGATAGGGAGATTGAGCTAAAGAGGCAAGTTGAACGAGGAGAGAAAAGGGTGGCGGAGAAGCCTACAAACCCAAACCCATCAAAGAAGTCAAGGTTTCAAGATCAGAATAAGAAAGGAAAGACAAGTAGTGGAATCCCGACTTGTAAGACTTGTGGGAAACATCGCTCGGGTGAATGTTTACTGGGAAAGAAAAGGGTGCTACAAATGTGGGCAAGAGGGACATCCATACTACAAGTGGCCCGACAATCCAAAAACGTGCTACAATTGTCATCAAACGGGGCACATTAAAATGGAATGTCCGAAACTACAACAAGGGACAAAGAAAGACGGAAAGAAGGATGAGCCATCTAAGGCGCGTGGAAGGATGTTTCAGTTAACATCGGATGAAGCTAAAACTAGCCCGGATGTGGTTTCAGGTATATTCTTAGTTAATTCTATACCTATGAATGTTTTATTTGATTCCGGGGCTAGTAGGTCATTTGTTTTGAATGAATTATTATATCACCCATCGTTTAAGCTTGAAAAGATGTTAATACCCTTAGAAGTGGAAGTTGCTGATAGTAAAAGTTATTTACTGCATTATGTATTAAAAATGTAAGATCTTAATCGAAGAGGAGGAATTTAGTATAGATCTTATTATGATGTGTATGGGGGAATTTAAAATAGTTGTAGGAATGGATTGGCTAGCCCAAAATCATGCTGAAATACAATGTGAAAAAAAGTCATTCATGTAGTAACCTCGGCGGGAAAACGGGTAAGTATTCAAGGAGATAGGCTCGTCGAGTCAAAATTTTGTTATATGATTGAAGCTGTCAAGTATGTAATTGTTTTCATTGATGATATACTAGTGTACTCCCGAAGTGAAGCAGAGCATGCTTCACACTTACGTGATGTACTGGAAACGCTCCGCAAGGAAAAGCTATATGCAAAGTTCTCGAAGTGTGCCTTTTGGCTTAGACAAGTACAATTTTTGGGCCACGAAATCAATGCGGACGGTGTCCATGTGGACTCGTCCAAAGTAGATGCAGTGATGAATTGGGTACCCCTGAAGAATCCAAGCGAAATAAGAAGTTTTCTGGGCTTGGCTGGGTATTACAGAAGATTTATCCAGGATTTCTCCAAGATAGCCTCGCCCATGACGAAGTTAACGAAGAAGAGTGAAAAGTTTTTATGGGGCGAAGAACAAGAAAAAGCGTTTCAGACATTGAAAGAAAAGCTTTCAAATTCTCCGGTGTTGACATTACTGGATGGAACAGATGATTTGGTAGTGTATACTGACGCCTCCCGCCAAGGTTTAGGATGTGTATTAATGCAAAGAGGTAAAGTCGTTGCTTATGCTTCAAGACAACTCAAGCAACATGAAAACAATTACCCAACGAATGATCTAGAGTTGGCGGCGGTCGTATTCGCCTTGAAGATATGGAGACACTACCTATATGGGGTGAAATGCACAATTTACTCAGATCATAAAAGCCTCAAATACTTTTTCGAACAGAAAGATCTTAATATTAGACAATGAAGATGGTTGGAACTCATCAAGGATTACGATTGTGATATTCACTATCATCTCGGGAAGGCTAATGTAGTGGCGGATGCTTTAAGTCGAAAGGAGTACCCGCCTCCGATTCGGGTAAAATCAATGAAGATGGTAGTCACTTCTAAATTCCTTGAAGAAATACGAGAAGCTCAAATTAAATCCTTGAATGCCGATGACTTAAAGAAAGAAAGGACGAAAGGATTTATTCATGAATTGAAAGAGAATGTGAATGGTATGAAAATGAATTATGACCGAATCTGGATACCCCGGGAATGCGATGTGAAAGAATTACTTTTGAATGAGGCTCACAAGTCTCGATACTCTGTTCATCCGGGAGCTACAAAGATGTATCAAGACTTGAGGATGAATTATTGGTGGCCGGGGATGAAAACAGACATTGTCAAGTATGTTGCCAAGTGTTTGACGTGTTCTCAAGTAAAGGCCGAACACCAAAGGCCATATGGAAAATTGCAACTGTTGGAGATACCGGTATGGAAGTGGGAACATATAACGATGGATTTGGTGACTAAACTTCCTAAGACAAGGAAAGGGCACGATGCTATTTGGGTAGTCGTTGACCGGCTAACCAAAAGCGCACATTTCTTACCCATTCGGGAAACCTATAATTCAGAAAAGATGGCGGAAGTTTACATGAATGAGATTATATCTCGGCATGGGGTTCCAGCGTCTATAGTATCCGACCGGGATACCCGTTTCACATCTCGTTATTGGAGGAAGTTTCACGAAGAATTGGGGACCCAATTACATATAAGCACCGCCTACCATCCTCAAACCGATGGTCAGTCAGAAAGAACTATCCAAACATTAGTTGATATGTTAAGGGCGTGTGTTTTAGATTTTGGAGAAAACTGGGATGATCATCTACCTTTGGTAGAATTTTCATACAACAATAGTTATCATAACAGCATAAAAATGGCCCCGCACGAAATGCTCTATGGAAGGAAATGTAGAACTTTGTTGGGGGGAAGTGGGTCAGTGCGAACTCGCGTCAAGGGATGTAGTAGCCGAAACGAACGAAAAGATTGACATGGTTAGATCAAGGATAAAAGCGGCGCAAGATATGTGACAACTGTGCTCTGTAATCGATGTATAATGTAAAACAATGTTGAATATCAATAAAAAAATGTGTTTTGGTGTTATTATAAGTTTTTTGGTGTTATTATGTGTGTATTTGTGTTTGATGATTTTACGATTTGATTCGATTTCAAATTTCAAGCTTTAAATCGCTTTCTGGAAGGTTATACGCAAACTGGTGCGTAAATGTAATCAGTTTAACGCGACAAACACTCTGGAATAGTGAAATAAGCTTAACATACCTTAAATAACCTTTACATAACCTAGAAATAAGTTTTGGATGGTTTGGTGTGTTGAAATCAAGTTTGTTCGATCGCAGGGACTATTTGTGTCAAACTATGAAACTATACCGATTTGTATAGTAACGAACATTCCGGAACTTGATCACAAGTTAAACATACCATAAATATCCTTTACATAGCTTAGAAATAGGATTTGAGGTGTTCGGTATGCTAAAATAAACTTTTTGGTCAACCAGGGACTAAAAGCGTCAAAAAGTGCATAAGTTTTCATTTTCGCGCATATCTTACGTTCTGAATATATCCGGGCATCCAAAAATTTATGTAATCAATAAAATATTTTATTTTAGTGATTGGCATGATAAAATTCCATTCGTCGCGCAATTTGGATCGTTTTTGCGTTCGTTACGACTTCCGTCGTAATTACCCGAATAACGCAACCGTACGACTAAACGAACCGACATCCGAGATGTTTTTGAGCACATTTCAAGTTCCCTATACTTTAACATCATTTTAGAGCCTTGAAATGAGGTTAACGGGGCTTAAACGTGTAAAAAATGCATCAAAATACAAGTTTCTGGGCTGCAGGGACTTTTTTGTCAATCTGCCAAAGATGTTCTGGCGGGCCGCGTAAGCTGGGAGCTATTCCTACGTGGGGCGCAATAGACCTGCAGACAGAAACATTGCACCTGGTCATTTGGGCTGGTTTTGATGGTTTTTAACCACTGATTTGGGATACTTTGGGCTAGATTTTGATGGTTTTAAGTGTTCCCATGGTTTTGAAAACCTTGTGCCCAAGTGTAAGGCCAAGATCGAAGCACGAAATGCGAGAAACGATCCTAACGATTTACCAAAATCTATATAAACCCACCATTTCATTTCATTTCTACACACTTTGATCTGATTTTACTCTAAGTTGGAGTGCATACTTCATACCTGAGTAATCTTTAGATCAAAACTTCCTAGCTTGGACCCTTTGTAAGTTTCTTTCATTCTTTTATGCGTTTTCAAGCACGAAAGTCAAACGGTATTTGACTTTCTGCTTTGACCAGGTTATGGTCAACACAAAGTTCGTTTGAACTTTGTAACGTGAGCGTAATCACGATGGTTATAGTCCCACGTGACTATACCTACTGATTACCACATTGACTAGGCATAGTGACGAGTCGTAGTTTCAGTCAAAATGCACATTTATGCGTATTTTGCAACCAAACTACTCTTGGGGAATCAAAACCTGCTTTCTAACTTAACTAAACATGTTTTAACATGTTTAGCTCCTCACTTTTAGTTTAGTGCTTGTGTAGAGTCGTAAGTCAAGCGGACTAAACACCCGCTTAGACTTTCGAACTAGACCCGTTTGGTCGATCATTAGGATCCGACCAAGCATGTTTAGTCACCATAGTTGTATAGGGAATAGCCTTCCGAGGTTATACCTTATGGTCACTAAGTTTAAGTAGTTGTATGATAGGTAGTTTATATGCCTTAGGAAAATGACCAAAATGCCCTTTTCATGCATAATTGGATTTTAAGCATATGTAACTTAAACTTTTGTCACTTAACTGATTATGCAACATGTTTAGTCATATAATACTTGTCATAGGACTAGTTAGACGTCTCGAACGCGTGTTTGCACGTACGACGCGTTAAAGTAGCGTAAGCTACCTTAATGAGTCGTAACGGGTCGAAAGCACTTAGGATAGGTTTTGATTTAGAATGCAGGCTTTGTTAAACCATATCATATGGGTTCCAATACTCATTTGGTTTACGAAACCTCATTCTGTCCGATCTTCCGATTTAGGTGTCGATTTATTTATCTAGTGATTCGATTACTAGGTGCTAGTTGAATTTCCATGGTTTGCCTAAGCTTGTTGAGTTCTTTAGATTGAGGATACATTGCACTTCGATGTGAGTACATAGTTCCCCTATTTTACTATTTTCAATTGTTTTGGGGTGATTCATATGTGTTAATTGATTTCGAGGTTTAAACGATGGTTTCAAAAACGATTAAAATGGTTTATATTAAACTAATAACGATTTCAATAATGTGAACAAACTTGTTGGTTGTAGTTACATAATGAATAACATTCATTAACATTGATCAAGCTGACCAGTATTAGGTTATGGTACCATAGGATCTGACAAATCCCGTTATCAGACTGCACCCATGGTTATGTGTGGGGGTTGTGTGGGTAATGACTGAATCTGTGATTGTTAACTTACCCTTTGGTGGTTTGTTAATTCGAGTTGAACGAGGGACGAGTTGCGAAGGTTTGGATGTTATTAACGAGGCGACCAAAAGTAGTTTTCACAATTAAAACAAGAACGATTTTGGGACGAGTTAAACGATTTGAAACGATTTTGGAAACGATTAATACAAGTTAAACGATTTGAACAAACGATTGGTTTTAGGTAGTGATTAGGTAATGGGACGGGCGTAATATGATAAAAGCATGGTTGATACGCCACTGGTACTTCTTATATATAAGTGTTTTTTATCATATTACATTCCATGTCATTATTTAGTTCACTTGGGCAAACGATTTTGGAACGATGTCACATAACGATGTTTTCTAAATGATATAAACCATACGAGTTTTGTTAACGAGTTTTTACGAGGTGTTTTTACAATTTGGATTATTTAAACAAATGTTTTTGGGTTAAGAATCATGGCTACGAGATTTTATAAACCATAACCATCTTGATTTGAGTTGGATAATTATGTTGTAATACTATACACTTTTCAAAACAAGGTTTTTAACAAGGTATTGCAACATGTAAACGAGCCATGAATCCGATACTCTCATAAAACCTATGTGCTCGCCAACATTTCTTTGCTGACTTTGTTTTACATATGTTTCAGGTGGTGATTGAATGATATTGATTGCTAGGATGCATGTTCACATAGTATCTGGACGAGGCCTTAGTGACATAATAACAATGATAGTTGATATGTAACTTGTTTGTTTGTGTTAAGACGATGTAAATTTCTTAATGAATCAATAAAACGAAACTTTTGTATCCATGGTTGTGAAACAATGATTCTGCCACGACACTCCCTGACGTTTCTGTCACGGCCCCAACCCCGGTTTGACCCGGTCAGGAGCCGCGGGACAGGAACCCGTGGTATTTATAATGCGACAGCGGAAGATTTTTAACAGGATCTTTTAAAACTTCAAAATGCCTGATTATTTTATTTCATAATTCGGGATAACCCCGTAATTTACACTAAGGTGATTTCACTGGGAAATCTTTATTTTACAAAACATGTTTCTTTATTTATTTTGAGCCATTTCCTTAAGCTTGTAGTGCTTCGCGGCACTTTTCCTGGATCACAACAGATCACTTGAAACATGTTTGAAAAAGGTTTTGTCAGTGGGGAAATACTGGTGAATCATTCTTTTTACTAAAAACGACGTGTTTGTTATAATTTACAGTATTAAGAGCGATTACAATGTTTATACATATCAACCATCTACCCACGGTATTTATCACTCGACCACTTATTGGCTATCTCGTTGTCCAATAGTGTCTGTGATTATGGTCATATCACCCCTTGACTAACTCGTTGTCCAATGGTGACGGTTATCAAGCAATGTATACAAAACCCCACATACCGGCTGTAATTTGGTGACTACAAAGACTTAATCCCTGTAATTATAACTTTGAAAACATTTAAGAATTTATAAAGCACTTTGATAAAAAGAGAATGACTCACATTGCATATTTTATACGAGCAGAGTTTAAGCCTACTGTTTAGCCTTGTAACCTAAATTAATAACATGCACACGAACTAGGTCAGTAACTAATACAGCATTTACGATAACTCACGAGATGAAACCTTCACAACGAATGACAAAGCGCGATACTTAAACATCAATCGAATTCACGACGAATGACAAAGCATAACCTTAATGTGGGCATCACTTAAACATCCATTGGATAGTTTTAATCGATCGGACATTGAATCGTAGCAGCGATTGAGTTATTACCCTGTTTTCGCAGCAGAGGTTCAGGACAGTGTGTGTTTTTGTAGTAAACAACGTATAACTTAACGTACGTAAAGAAATTCTTCGTCGAAACATGCAAACAGTTCAAGTCCCAAGCCCCTGTATTTATAGCCCAAATTTGGACTGCCCGCGTGTCACGACAGGATCTCCCGCACCTGTCGCGTGTCGCGGGGGAACCTAAAGTAGGCTAGGCCTGCTTTCTCACCTATTTAGCCCTACTGAGTCGACGAAATTCGATTTTACGTGTTTCATAACCGTTTTTGAAGGATAAACATAATTAGGGAATACCCCCCTTGAGTTTTAGGGGCCCTGATCCTGATTTTAAATGTTCTAAAAATTTTAGGTTTTATGCAGGATCACTTGGGGGTCTCAATTAGGGTTTCCTATTGGATAAAATAAAATAATAAATAATAGTTTTGGTGAGAGTTGTTACATCCTCCCCACCTTAATAAAAATCTCGTCCTCGAGATTCACTGGAATAAATGAGGATATTTCCGCTTCATTTCTGATTCCAGCTCCCAAGTGTATTCTGGTCCTCTACTTGAATCCCACTTGACTTTGACTAGCACCAATCGTTTGTGTTTGAGAAATTTGATCTTTCGATCTTCTATTTGTAGTGGTTTCTCTACAAATTTTAACTTCTCATTTACCTCTATATCTTGAAGAGGTACGACCAGGGATTCGTCAGATAAACATTTCTTGAGATTGGATACATGAAATACGTCATGTACTCCAGCTAACTCTTCTGGTAGTTGTAAACGATAAGCAACTGGTCCTATACGTTGGATTATTGAAAATGGTCCTACTTATCGTGGACTTAGCTTTCCTTTCTTACCGAACCGAACTACTCTTTTCCAAGGAGAAACTTTTAAGAGTACCTTGTCTCCAATTTGGAATTCTAACGGCTTACGCCGATTGTCTGCATAACTCTTATGGCGATCTCGAGCCGTCTTTAGTCTTTCCTTGATTTGAGTAATCTTGTCGGTAGTTTCTTGCACTATTTCAGGACCTGATAATTGACTTTCTCCTATTTCTGCCCAACAAACTGGAGTTCTGCATTTTCGTCCATACAGTGCTTCGAATGGGGCAGCTTCAATGCTTGAATGATAACTATTGTTATAGGAGAATTCGATCAAAGGTAGGTGATCGTCCCTGTTTCCACCGAAATCTATTACACATGCTCGGAGCATGTCTTCCAGTGTTTGTATCGTCCTTTCACTTTGCCCGTCTGTTTGTGGATGATATGCTGTACTTAAATTTAGTCGGGTTCCCATTGCTTTCTGGAAACTTGTCCAGAAGTGGGAAGTGAAAAGACTATCCCTATCCGATACAATGGAGAGTGGAACTCCATGTAAGGATACGACTTCATCTACATACAACTTGGCTAACCTTTCCATGCTAAAGGTTTCCTTCATGGGTAGAAAATGAGTTGATTTGGTTAATCGATCCACAATTACCCAAATCGCGTCATTACCTTTTCTGGTTTTGGGTAACTTAATAACAAAGTCCATTGTTATGAGTTCCCATTTCCATACTGGCATTTCTAATTGTTGTAGTAGACCTGAAGGTTTCTGGTGTTCTGCCTTAACTTGTGAACAAGTAAGACACTTAGAAACATATCTAGCTATGTCCTTTTTCATTCCTATCCACCAGAAATTTTTTCTTAAGTCTTGGTACATTTTATTGTTACCAGGATGTATGGTATATCTAGATTTATGAGCTTCTTCTAAAATTTTATCTCTTAATTCTCCTTGCTTAGGTACCCAAATTCTATTCCTGTAGAATCTCCAAATTCCATCAGCTCCTTGTTCCAATTCTTTTATTCTTCCTTTCATTTCTTCAGCATCATCTTTGATTGCTGTTTCTTGAACATTTCTCAGTTGTTCCATTAAATCTAGCTGTAGATTTAATCTAAGAGCACGAACCCGTCGTTGGTTCTCATGATACTTACGACTTAAAGCATCTGCAACTACATTTGCTTTTCCTTCGTGATATTGAATATCACAATCGTAGTCACTTAGGATTTCCATCCATCTTCTTTGCCTCATGTTTAATTCTTTTTGCCCAAATATGTATCTTAAGCTCTTATGGTCTGTATAGACAGTAAACTTACTTCCATACAGATAATGTCTCCAAATCTTAAGAGCAAAAATTATGGCTCCTAATTCTAAGTCATGAGTCGTATAGTTTTCCTCGTGCTTTTTCAATTGTCTTGATGCATATGCAATTACCTTCTTGCGTTGCATTAGCACACATCCTAATCCTAGCTTTGAAGCATCACAGTATACTTCAAAATCTGCAGTCCCTTCTGGCAAGGCTAGAATTGGGGCATTGGTTAACTTTTGCTTTAAAATCCTAAAAGCTTCTTCTTGTCTAGGTCCCCATTCAAACTTAATTACTTTACAGGTTTGCTTAGTTAATGGTACAACTATTTTGGAAAAATCTTTAATAAAACGTCTATAGTATCCAGCTAACCCTAGAAAACTTCTAATTTCCATAGCTGATTGCGGAACCTTCCATTTGGTGATTGGTTCAATATTAGCAGGATCTACGTGAATACCTTCATGGTTTACCATGTGTCCTAAAAATTGCACTTCCTGTAGCCAAAATTCACACTTCGAGAACTTGGCGTAAAGCTTTTCTGTTCTTAACAATGTTAAGAGTGCATGCAGTTGCTGACAATGCTCGTCCTGACTTTTGGAATAATTAAGTATATCGTCAATGAAGACAATTACAAATTTATCCAAGTACGGTTTACAAATCCTATTCATCATGTCCATGAATGCTGCAGGTGCATTCGTTAGTCCGAAGGGCATGACTGTAAACTCGTAATGTCCATACCTAGTTCTGAAAGCAATTTTAGGTATGTCTTCTTCTTGTACTTTCAACTGATGGTATCCGGAGCGTAAGTCGATCTTAGAAAAGTATCTAGCCCCTTGAAGTTGATCGAAAAGATCATCGATTCTAGGTAATGGGTATCAATTCTTAATTGTAACCTTATTCAGTTCCCTGTAATCGATACACATTCGCATCGAACCATCCTTTTTCTTTACGAACAACACTGGTGCTCCCCAAGGGGATGAACTAGGTTGTATGAATCCTTTACTTAGCAACTCATCTAATTGCTTTTTCAGTTCTAACATTTCGGAGGGTGCTAGACGATAAGGTGCCTTTGCTATGGGTGTAGTTCCAGGAATCAAATGAATTCTAAATTCTACTTCCCTGTTGGGTGGTAATCCTGGGAGTTCTTCTGGGAATACATCTGGGTATTCTGAAACTACAGGAATTTCCTTAAGTTCCTTACCCTTAGTGCTAATGATTACCGAAATCATATACACTATTCCTTGCTTTCGTTCATAACTAGCAATTTTCATTACTGAAATGAACTTCATGGGTTTCGCGACTTATCTCCTGTAATCATGATTACTTCTCCGGTAAGTGCATGAATTTCTATGGAGTTCTTATCACAAAGGATTCGAGCATGGTTGGCTATTAACTAATCCATTCCTAACACAACATCGAACCCAACTAAATTCATTGGTAATAGGTTTGCATGAAATTTATGACCTGAAAGTTCTATATTTTCTTTTTGCAAAACCTTATCTATATTAACAGAATTCCCATTTGCCGTTTCGACTGTAAAAATCTGCCTAAGGTTGGTTAAGGGTAAATTAAGTGCTTGGCAGAATGAAGTATTTATAAAACTTTGGTTTGCACCAGAGTCAAATAATACTTTGGCGTAAACGTTGTGGACTAGGAACGTACCAGCTATCACGTCAGGGATTAGCTCGGCTTCCTGAGTAGTTAACTGGAATGCTCGAACATTCTTCTTGGTAGCTCCGTCGGCTGGTTTGGCTTTATTGTCTGATGTTTTAACCAATTTAGGGCATTTTGGTTTGAAATGTCCTGTTTATCCACAGTTATAGCAGATCCTTGTTTTCTTTCTGTAGTCTTCTTCACGATGTCCTACAACTTTGCAAAAGTTGCAGGTTACATTGCATCTTCCAAAATGCTTCTTTCTGCAATTCCTGCAGAACGGCGGAGTTGAGGATTGTCCCGTTCCTCTTCTCTTGAAGTTGCTATTATTACCCATACGAAATCCTTGGGTAATTTTCTGAGCTAGTTCTTTTTTCCTATTTTCATCTCTTGTGCGTACCAGCTCGTCAGTTAGGGTGTTAGCTAATTCTACCGCATCGTCAATCGTGCGAGGTCTCGCAGCTTTAACGATATTACGGATTTCGCTAATCAATCCCCAAATATAGCGAGAAATAAGTACCGGTTCTGGCGAAGCCAGTGTTTGTACCACTCTCGCATATTCGAAGAATGTCGAAGTATATCCTTGACAATCTACACCCATCATCCGATGATTCAGGAATTTATTCGCCATTTGTTCTTTTTCGTATTCGGGACATAATTTTCTTTCTATTAACTGCTTAAATTCCTCCCAACTCATGGCATAGTCCAAATTTCTTCCTTTGGCTTGAAGTACCGTATTCCACCATTCTAGCGCCCCTTCTTTAAAAAGATTTGACGCGTACATGACCTTGTCTTCTTCAGCACATTTACTTATCATGAGTACTGCTTTAGTTTTCTCCAACCAATGTAGTGCCGCAGTCGCCCCTTCATTGCCTGCGAACTCAACAGGTTTACAGGCAAGGAATTCTTTGTAAGTGCAACCAGACGTTGCAGCTTTCATTTTCTTAGGAAGCGGGGCCTGCCGTGGTTCATTATCGTTGTTAGTATGATTACCGCCTCCATTTATGCTATTACTGAAGTTATCTTCAGAAGTACGTTTGCTAGGAATAATTTGTTGAGGCTCAACAGGTTTCTGGGCAGCAGCAAGGATTGCTGGAATAGCTTTGGCTATTCCTTGAGTAACGATATTTTCTATATCTTGCATAGTCATAAATTGATCCTCTGGGTGTTGCTCAGATTGGTTAACCTCGTTAACTGGTTCATTATTAGCGTTTTTCATCTGATAATTAATATATATAATTTATTAGTATAGAGTAAATGATAATTTACACAAAACACTCATACAAATTTCACAACACACATATAACGAAAATTATCGATTTCTCGATTCCCATTTTATATATTATGCATCATTACACATTGTTATCTTACAAAGGTTTTATTTGTAGGTTATTTACAGACTTATTTTATTATTATTACTATTATACAATCACAACTACGTTTTCCCATCATCCCTTCTGCTGATTTTTCAGAAACGACGCTCCCTCTCGTCGTACTTCCAGGAGATTTGCTCTCCTACCTCCCGAATCCTATTCCCTGCACCTATCAGCTCCTCGCCAAAATGGCGGAGTTCAGCTAAGTTTTCATTGCTCATTGGTGGGTTTGGTATAGGTTTTGGGTCGAACTGAGGGAAAAAGGTATAAGGATTATTTAGGAGGTTTTGAAACTGCCAGTCATTGGTCCACCACTCGTCCATTCCTAGAGGTTGAGTATGGATTAAAGGTTCTGGGATGGCTGGTTCCAAATTTATGGGAAGTTGAGTTTCAGCAGGGTAAGGGTAAAGGTTGGTATGGATAGGACTAATGATATCACAGCCTGCCAGTATGCGATCCAACTCTTCTTGTAATGGCAACTTCTCGACTTGCCTTGAACTTTCCCCAATTTCCATTTCTGTTTTCCTAACACCTTCACTGATCATAATTCCTTTTCCTTTATCTATGGGATTCTCTATTTTGGGAATCTTTCTAGTTGCTGGTTTCCTCCTGCGTACACGCCTCCATCCTACAAATCTTCTCCTTTTCTTAGGCTTTGATTTTTCCGATGGTGAAGCGTTGAATTCCATAGGTTCTTCTATATCGAGTATGTAACTATTAAAGTCTCGGGAAACTTCTATTTTCACCAGATAAAGATTGAGATTCTGAAGGGCTTCAGATAACTCATTCATGTTGTTTAGCATATATGAAAAATGCACACAAAATGCTAAGTTAAGATTTTTATACAAAGTTTTACAGATAAACATTCAAGTATTATTGCATCCCGTGTAACTAATGTAATACAAAGAACAACTGTCAAATTAAAACATACTAGGGTTTATTGTAAATTATTTATTTACTGGGAAAAGTTTTCTTTAGAGTTTCTGGATTGTAGATGATATGGGTGCTAATACTAAGTTAAAGTATTTTAAAATTTTGCATTCACTGCTACAGTGGCTAACATATAAAGATCAGCCCATTTTTCATCTAATTGGTCTTCCCATGGTGGGTGATTATCTAGTTTCTGGGTTTCTTGGTTAATCTTCACTTCTTTTGGTTGTGACTTCTTTACTTTCTCCTGACTTTTCCTAATAATCAAACTTCTTTTATTAGGAGAAAGTGGTTCCTCATATTGTGCCTTTCGAACAAATATTCCTTCCTCAGTATTTGTTGGGCATTTTGAGGATGAAGTTCCTTTTTCTATTGGTGAAGTATCTAATTTATGATAGATATCCGATAGTCTTTGCTTACCCATACTGTAAACAATTATTCAAATAATAAAACACGTAATCATCAAAATAGCAATTAGTAAAATTAAGTATTTTCCAAATACTTAATTGGCTAAAATCAGTGGCTCTGATACCACCTTTTCCTGTCACGGCCCCAGCCTCGGTTTGACCCGGTCAGGAGCCGCGGGACAGGAACCCGTGGTATTTATAATGCGACAGCGGAAGATTTTTAACAGGATCTTTTAAAACTTCAAAATGCCTGATTATTTTATTTCATAATTCGGGATAACCCCGTAATTTACAATAAGGTGATTTCACTGGGAAATCTTTATTTTACAAAACCTGTTTCTTTATTTATTTTGAGCCACTTCCTTAAGCTTGTAGTGCTTCGCGGCACTTTTCCTGGATCACAACAGATCACCTGAAACATGTTTGAAAAAGGTTTTGTCAGCGGGGAAATACTGGTGAATCATTCTTTTTACTAAAAACGACGTGTTTGCTATAATTTACAGTATTAAGAACGATTACAGTGTTTATACATATCAACCATCTACCCACGGTATTTATCACTCGACCACTTATTGGCTATCTCGTTGTCCAATAGTGTCTGTGATTATGGTCATATCACCCCTTGGCTAACTCGTTGTCCAATGGTGACGGTTATAAAGTAATGCATACAAAACCCCACATACCGGCTGTAATTTGGTGACTACAAAGACTTAATCCCTGTAATTATAACTTTGAAAACATTTAAGAATTTATAAAGCACTTTGATAAAAAGAGAATGACTCACATTGCAGATTTTATACGGGCAGAGTTTAAGCCTACTGTTTAGCCTTGTAACCTAAATTAATAACATGCACACGAACTAGGTCAGTAACTAATACAACATTTACGATAACTCACGAGATGAAACCTTCACAACGAATGACAAAGCGCGATACTTAAACATCCATCGAATTCACGACGAATGACAAAGCATAATCCTAATGTGGGCAGCACTTAAACATTCATTGGATAGTTTTAATCGATCGGACATTGAATCGTAGCAGCGATTAAGTTATTACCCTGTTATCGCAGCAGAGGTTCAGGACAGTGTGTGTTTTTGTAGTAAACAGCGTATAACTTAACGTACGTAAAGAAATTCTTCGTCGAAACATGCAAACAGTTCAAGTCCCAAACCCCTGTATTTATAGCCCAAATTTGGACCGCCCGCTTGTCGCGACAGGATCTCCCGCACCTGTCGCGTGTCGCGGGGGAACCCAAAGTAGGCTAGGCCTGCTTTGTCACCTATTTAGCCCTGCTGAGTCGACAAAATTCGATTTTACGTGTTTCATAACCGTTTTTGAAGGATAAATATAATTAGGGAATACCCCCCTTGAGTTTTAGGGGCCCTGATCCTGATTTTAAATGTTCTAAAAATTTTAGGTTTTATGCAGGATCACTTGGGGGTCTCAATTAGGGTTTCCTATTGGATAAAATAAAATAATAAATAATAGTTTTGGTGAGAGTTGTTACAGTTTCCGCCGCAGTTTCGTTGTTTTAACGCGGTCAGGGTGTGACAGAAGAGTTGGTATCAGAGCCAATGGTTATAGGGAATTCGGTTATTAGCAATGCTTTGACCTAGACTATAACTTTCTAGGACCCTAACGCGAGTCTTCTTGCGTTTAGATCTAAAACAAAACCGTCACCTATCCTTAGGTGATAACCCCAATGAGAACAGAAATTTCAAATCCGTTTTGAAAACTAATCATTTCTTCGTAAATGATTTGTTATAAGGTTTTGAACCCTCTAAGTTTTCAAAATCTCGTCAAAGTTTGGGTCTTATAGTGCGAACACGTGCAAACTGGAAGGGTGAATGCCTGTACCCTGAGTTTTCTGTCTAAGGCTATAGAGTGTTCGTGCAAATCCGCAGTATCGGACCAGTCACTCTTACCTGAGAACTCTTGGGGTGAGTGTTCACTTATAGGCGAGCATGTCTTCGCGATACATTATATTGACCCATTTACTTTGATTAGTCACTGCGTGTCGTTTGTTTGTTCGAGGTAATGAATGAATGATCGCCTTCCTTGTGTTTTGTCGATGTTTTCAATACCTCTTTTGTTTTTCCCAATTGTCGATCTCACTTGTTTCTCATGTTTCCTTGTTCTTTTAGACAATGCCTCCTCGATGTGATGCACAACCTTTAACTAATGAAGAAGTCGCAGCCCTTGTCGCTCAACAAATGGCTGCAGTGCTTCCGAACATAGTAACCCAGATCCATCAGTTATACAACAACAATAATAACAATAATGCACAGTGTAGTTTCAAGAATTTCAATTCTGCTAAGCCGCTAAAGTTTTCTGGGTCTCAAGGAGCAACCGCGCTCCTGCAATGGTTCGAAAGTTTGGAAAGCACATTCAGACATGTGCAATGTCCGAATGAGCGTAAGGTTGAAGTTGCATCCAGTGTATTCGAGAAGCGTGCTCTTACATGGTGGAACGGTGTGATGCGTGATAGGGGTGCCGATGTGGCTATGGCACAAACTTGGGAAGAGCTTCGAGCTCTCATGTTGAGAGAATTCTGTCCCCGTCATGAAATTCGAGCTTTGGAACTAGAATTCGATGATTTGAAACAAGATGGGGGAGAACACCGTGCGTATACGGATCGTTATGAGGAGCTAAGTTTGTTGTGTCCTACTATGGTTACCCCGTTGGAGAAAGCAATAGAGAGGTATATCGATGGTTTACCCGATTCTGTGCAAGACATTGTGACTGGCAGTAATCCTACCATTGTTCGTCAAGCGATTGAATTAGCTGCTACCCTGACCGAGTCTCAGGTCAGAAAAGGTAAATTGACCCGCAAGGGTGATAAGAAGAAGTCAGCTGATTCCACACAAGAAAAGGGTAAAGGTAAGGGTAAGAAGAAGGGTGAGTCTTCTAAGAAGTCGAGGAAGCGCAAGGCTTCCCAGAACTTTGCAGTTACTGCACAGAACCCTCAGAACCCACCAGCACTACCTCCCGTGAAGAAGCAATATGCTGGTACTGCACCTCACTACACTCGGTGCAACGGTCATCATGCTACCCAACAGGCGTGTAAGCAGTGTACTACGTGTGGTAAACTTAGGAATCTGGCCAACATCTGTCATTTGGGTCAAAATCAAGCTGTTCAGAATCAGGCTCCAGTTCAAGGGAATGCTGCTAGATTCCTACGTGGTTCGTGTTACAATTGCGGAGAGATGGGTCATTTCCGCAACAACTGTCCGAGGTTGGTGAATGCGAATGCGAATCCGAATGCGAATGTAAATGCGAATGTGAATTTCGCTCGTGGACGAGCGTACAACTTGAATGCAAACGAGGCGAGGGCTGACAATGAGGTTGTCAATGGTACGTTCCTTGTTAACAATCGACCTGCATCTGTTCTTTTTGATTCTGGTGCCGATAGAAGTTTTGTTTCGTTATCTGTTGAGCCTTTGCTTGCGAAACCTAGAACTAAACTGAGGAAACCCTTATCTGTCGAAGTTCCCACTGGTAAACCTCTTGTACTCGATTCTGTTCTTCGTGATTGTCAGTTGAACCTCGATAACCATCTTTTTCCTATTGACCTCACACCTATGCAACTTGGGAGTTTTGACATTATCGAGGGGATGGATTGGTTAACCAAACATCATGCTGAGGTGGTTTGTTTCGACAAGATCGTTCGTATTCCTCTTTCGTCTGGCGATGTTCTGGAAGTTCGTGGCGAGAAACCATCTGGTGGATTGAAACTCATGTCATGTACGAAAGCCCAAAGTTATTTACGAAAAGGATATGTTGCTTTTCTGGCACATGTCACCGAGGAGAAAGATAAGAGCAAGAGTATTCAGGATATTCCGATTGTTCGGGATTATCCAGAGGTATTTCCTGATGAACTGCCTGGTTTGCCTCCAGTTCATCAAGTCGAATTTCATATTGATCTTGTACCCAATGCCAACCCGATTGCGAAAGCACCTTATCGTCTTGCACCGTCGGAGATGCAAGAATTATCGAAACAACTTCAAGAGTTATCTGATAAAGGATTCATCCGTCCAAGCTTTTCGCCCTGGGGAGCTCCTGTCCTGTTTGTGAAAAAGAAAGATGGGTCTTTTCGAATGTGTATCGATTATCGTGAACTTAATAAGCTTACCATCAAGAATCGATATCCCCTACCACGAATCGATGATCTCTTTGATCAGCTGCAAGGTGCTACATGCTTTTCCAAGATCGATCTGCATTCTGGGTATCACCAGCTTCATGTTCTCAAAGAAGATATTCCCAAAACTGCATTCCGTACGAGATATGGACACCATGAGTTCACTGTCATGCCTTTTGGCTTGACGAATGCCCCGGCTATCTTCATAGACTTAATGAATTGGGTCTGTAAATCTTATTTAGATAAGTTCATCATTGTGTTCATCGACGACATTCTTGTTTATTCGAAGTCTCGAGCCGGTCACGAGCAACACCTTCGTTTGACATTAGAACTCCTGAAGAAGGAACAACTTTTTGCTAAGTTCTCCAAGTGCGAATTCTGGCTTAAAGAAGTTCAGTTTTTGGGTCGTATAGTCAACGAGTAGGGTATTCATGTGGATCCATACAAAATTGCTGCAATTAAGGATTGGAATACACTGACAACACTTACAGAAATTCGTTCTTTTCTTGGTCTCGCTGGATATTATCGTCGGTTTATTTCGAACTTCTCGAAGATTGTGGTTCCTCTCACTGCTTTGACTCAGAAGAATAAGCCTTTTGAGTGGGGACCCAAGCAAGAAGAAGCGTTTCAAACGCTGAAACAGAAGCTCTGTGATGCTCCTGTTCTATCTTTGCCTGAGGGAAATGATGATTTTGTTGTCTATTGTGACGCGTCGAATCTAGGCCTTGGTTGTGTTCTTATGCAATGAGGTAAAGTCATAGCTTATGCGTTAAGACAACTGAAAGTTCACGAGAAGAACTACACCACTCATGATCTTGAGTTAGGGGCTGTGGTTTTTGCCCTAAAAATCTGGAGACATTATCTTTATGGCATGAAGTGTGTGGTTTTCACAGACCACAAAAGTCTCCAACATATTCTCAATCAGAAGGAGTTGAACATGAGGCAACGACGTTGGGTTGAGCTCTTAAACGATTATGATTGCGAGATTCGCTACCATCCTGGTAAGGCGAATGTCGTAGCCGATGCGCTTAGTCGAAAGGAGCTAGTCAAGCTTCATTCTGTTCGAACACTATCTGATATTCAAACTCGTTTCGTTCAAGCTCAACAATCTTGTGTTTCACAAAATTTAATGGGTAAGGAATTACCGCATCAACTTAAGCTTAAACTCGAAGCGAAAGGCGATGGGTTACTCTACTTCAAGGATCATTTGTGGATTCCGAAACAAGACGATATTCGCACTTTAGTGATGGACGAATCTCATAAGTCTCGATATTCTATCCATCCTGGTGCTGATAAAATGTACAAGGATCTTCGTACTCAGTATTGGTGGCCTGGTATGAAGAAGGATATTGCCTTGTATGTATCAAAATGCCTAACTTATCTCAAAGTCAAGGATGAACATCAACGACCATCTGGTTTGCTTGTACAGCCAGAAATACCGGTTTGGAAGTGGGAGAACATTGCTATGGATCTCATCACTAAATTACCACGTACATCTAAAGGTCATGATGCTATATGGGTTGTTATCGATCGATTAACGAAGTCAACTCATTTTATTCCGTTTCGCGAGGATCTATCTGCAGATAAACTTGCCAAGATTTATGTTGATGAGATAGTATCTCGACATGGTGTTCCTTTGGATATCATTTCTGATCGTGATGCTCGATTTTCATCTCATTTTTGGAAGACCATGCAATCTGCTATGGGAACCCAACTAAATCTAAGCACTGCTTATCATCCCCAAATAGATGGACAATCTGAGAGGACGATTCAAACTTTGGAGGATATGCTTAGAGCATGAGTGATTGATTGTCACGGCCCCCGTCCCGGTTTTAATCGGTTCAGGAGCCGTGGGACAGAAACCCATGGTAATTATTATGTTGGCAGCGGAATTTTTTTTACAGGATCTTTTAAAACTTGAAAATGCCCAATTATTTTATTTCATAAGTTGGGACAAACCCCGTAATTTACAAGAGAAGAATTTCACGCGGAAATTCCCTGTTTCACAAAACATGTTTATTTATTTAACTGAGCCACCACTTCAAGCTTTATTAGTGCTCCGTAGCACTTTTCCTTGATTCACAGTAGGTCACCTGAAACATGTTTTAAAAATATTTTATCAGCGGGGAAATACTGGCGAGTCACTCAAATTTGATAAAACGACACATAGTTATAAATTACAGCATAAGAGCGATTACAATGGCTACTATCTTATTTTTATCTGTCGCCGTGTCACACCCTGGTGACGATGGTCATACCACTATTGGGTCCTGTCACCCAAGTAGTGATGATTATCACTGTTAGGTTTGTTTACCTAACCGTGAGAAATTAGTAATGTGCACAATACCCCATTAGCCAGTGATTCAAGATAACCACGACTTAATCCCTATAATTATAACTTTTGAAAATGATTTCAATATTGTAAAACATTGTTGATAAAAAGAGAATGACTCACATTGCAAGTTTAGTCGGGCAGAGTTTAGCCTACTGATAAGCCTGTTAACCTAATTAAATAACAATGCACACGAAAACTAGGTGAGTAACTTAATACAACTTTTACGACAACTCACGAGATCAAAACCTTCACGACGAATGACAAAGTATAGCCCAGATACGGGCAGCAATTAAACATCCATCGTATTGGTTTTTATCGATCGGACATTGAATCGTAGCAGTGATTGAGTTATTACCCTGTTATCGCATCAGAATGTCGGGATTTTGATTGTTTTGAACGAAACAGTGTATAACTATGTGTAGGAAACGGATTTTTACATCGAAACAACTGTGCCATGCAAGTGCCAAGGCCCTGTATTTATACTGAAAAACAGCCCCTGTCGCGTGGCGCGACGGTGCCCTTTCTAGGGTAGGGTAGCCTCGTGTCCACCTAGCCTGGGTGAGTCGACAGATCGATTAAATTCGAATTTTACAGCAAGTTATGAGGATAATCGTCAAGTAGGGGATAACCCCCTGAGTTTTAGGGGCCCTGATCCTAATTCCAACTGTTCTGAAAATTTTAGGGGTTATGCAATATTTCTTGGGGGTCTCAATTAGGGTTTTCTATTGGACAAAATAAAATAAGAAATAGAAATTTTAAATGAGATTTTTTACATCCTCCCTACCTTATTAAAATCTCGTCTTCGAGATTTACTGGAACAAGTAGGGATACTTTCGCTTCATCTCTGATTCCAGCTCCCAAGTGTACTCAGGTCCTCTCTTTGAATCCCACTTGACTTTGACCAGCACTAGTCGTTTGTGTTTGAGAAACTTGACCTTTCTGTCTTCTATCCGTAGAGGCTTCTCAACAAATTTTAACTTTTCATTTACCTCTACATCTTGAAGAGGTACTACCAGGGATTCGTCAGACAAACATTTCTTGAGGTTGGATACATGAAATACGTCATGTACCCCGACTAATTCTTCTGGTAGTTGTAAGTGATAAGCAACTGGTCCTATTCGCTGGATTATTGGGAATGGTCCTACGTACCATGGACTTAGCCTTCCCTTCTTCACGAACCGAACTACTTCTTTCCAAGAGAAACTTTCAAGAGTACCTTATCTCCGACTTGAAATTCCAGTGGCTTGCGTCGATTGTCTGCATAACTCTTCTGGCGATCTCGAGCAGTTTTCAGTCTTTCCTTGATTTGAGTGATCTTGTCGGTAGTTTCTTGTATGATTTCGGGACCTGATAATTGGCTTTCTCCTATTTCTGCCCAACAAACTGGAGTTCTGCACTTTCGTCCATACAGTGCTTCAAATGGGGCAGCTTCAATGCTTGAATGGTAACTGTTGTTATAGAAGAATTCAATTAAAGGTAGGTGGTCATCCCAGTTTCCACCAAAATCTATTAACATGCCCTGAGCATGTCTTCCAGGGTTTGGATTGTCCTTTCACTTTGTCCATCTGTTTGGGGATGGTAAGCTGTACTTAAATTTAATCGCGTCCCCATGGCTTCTTGGAAACTTGTCCAGAAATGTGAAGTGAAACGACTATCTCTATCTGATACAATGGAGAGTGGAACTCCATGTAAGGATACTACTTCGTCTACGTATAATTTTGCTAACCTTTCCATGCTAAAGGTTTCTTTCATGGGTAGAAAATGAGCTGATTTGGTTAATCGATCCACAATTACCCAAATCGCATCATTACCTTTTCTGGTTTTGGGCAACTTAGTAACAAAATCCATGGTTATTAGTTCCCATTTCCAAATAGGCATTTCTAATTGTTGGAGTAACCCTGAAGGTTTCTGGTGTTCTGCCTTAACTTGTGAACAAGTCAGACACTTAGATACATATCTAGCTATGTCCTTTTTCATTCCTATCCACCAGAAGTTATTTCTTAAATCTTGATACATCTTATTATTGCCAGGATGCATGGTATACCTAGATTTATGGGCTTCCTCTAAAATCTTATTTCTTAATTCTCCTTGCATAGGTACCCAAATCCTCTTCTTGTGGAATCTCCAAATTCCATCAGCTCCTTGCTCTAATTCCTTTATTCTTCCTTTCATTCCTTCAGCATCATCCTTGATTGCTGTGGCTTGAACATTTTTCAGTTGTTCCATTAAGTCTAATTGTAAACTTAATCTAAGAGCACAAACTCACTTTTGCTTTTCGTGATACTTACGACTTAAGGTATCTGCAACTATGTTTGCTTTTCCTTTGTGATATTGAATATCACAGTCGTAGTCACTTAGAATTTCCATCCATCTTCTTTGCCTCATATTCAATTCTTTTTGCCCAAATATGTATTTTTAACTCTTATGATCTGTATAGACAGTAAACTTACTTCCGTACAGGTAATGTCTCCAAATCTTGATGGCAAAAATTATGGCTCCTAATTCTAAGTCATGTGTCGTATGGTTTTCCTCGTGCTTCTTCAATTGCCTTGAAGCATACGCAATTACCTTCTTGCGTTGCATCAGCACACATCCTAATCCTAGCTTAGAAGCATCATAGTAAACTTCAAAATCTTCTGTCCCTTCTAGTAAGGCAAGAATTGGGGTGTTTGTTAACCTTTATTTTAAAATTCTAAAGGCTTCTTCTTGACTAGGTCCCCATTCAAACTTAACTGATTTACAGGTTAGCTTAGTTAATGGCACAGCTATCTTAGAGAAATCCTTAATAAAGCGCCTATAGTATCCAGCTAAGCCTAGAAAACTTCTAACTTCCGTAGCTGATTGCGGGACCTTCCATTTGGTGATTGCTTCTATCTTGGAGGGATCTACTTGAATATATTCGTGATTCACCATGTGTCCTAAAAATTGCACCTCCTGTAGCCAAAATTCACACTTCGAGAATTTGGCGTAAAGCTTTTCCTTTCTTAACAAAGTTAAGAGTGCATGTAAGTGCTGACAAAGCTCATCCTGACTTTTGGAATAAATAAGTATATCGTCAATGAAGACAATTACAAATTTATCCAAATACGGTTTACAGATTCTATTCATCATGTCCATGAATGCTGCCGGAGCATTTGTTAGTCCAAAAGGCATAACTGTAAACTCGTAGTGACCATACCTAGTCCTGAAAGCAGTTTTAGGTATGTCTTCTTCTTGTACCTTCAACTGATGGTATCCGGAGCGTAAATCTATCTTAGAAAAATATCTAGCTCCTTGAAGTTGATCGAAAAGATCATCAATCCTAGGTAATGGGTATCGATTCTTAATTGTAACCTTATTCAGTTCCCTATAATCGATACACATTCGCATCGAACCATCTTTTTTTTCACAAACAACACAGGCGCTCCCCAAGGGGATGAACTGGGTTGCATAAATCCTTTACTAAGCAATTCATCTAACTGCTTTTTCAATTCTAGCATTTCGGTGGGTGCTAACCGATAAGGTGCCTTAGCTATCGGTGTAGTTCCAGGAATTAGATGAATTCTAAATTCTACTTCCCTATCTGGTGGTAATCCTGGTAGTTCTTCTGGGAATACATCCGAGTATTCTGATACTACAAGAATTCCCTTAAGTTCCTTTCCCTTAGTGCTAATGATTACTGAAATCATATACACTATTCCTTGCTTTCGTTCATAACTAGCTACTTTCATTACTGAAATGAACTTCATTGGTTTACGCGGCTTATCCCCTGTAATCATAATTACTTCTCCTGTGGGTGCACGAATTTCTATGGAATTGTTATCACATAGGATTCAAGCATGGTTGGCTACTAACCAATCCATTCCTAACACAACATCAAATCCAGCTAAATTCATAGGTAAGAGGTTTGCAGAAAATTTATGACCTGAAAGTTCTATCTTTTCTTTTTGCAAAACCGTATCTATGTTAACAGAATTCCCGTCTACCGTTTCTACTGTAAAAACTTGCCTAAGTTTCGTTAAGGTTAGCTTAAGAGTTTGGCAGAATGAAGTATTTATAAAACTTTGGTTTGCACAAGAGTCAAATAATACTTTTGCATAAACGTCGTGAACTAGGAACGTACCAGCTATCACATCAGGGATTAGCTCTGCTTCTTGGGTAGTCAGCTAAAAGGCTCTTACGTTCTTCTTAGTAGTTCCTTCGGTAGGTTTGGCTTTGTTGTCAGCTGGTTTGACCAGTTTAGGGCAGTCTGGTCTAAAATGTCCAGCTTCTCCACAGTTGAAGCAAATTGTGGATTTCTTTCTTCTGCAGTCTTCTTCTTGATGCCCTGGAATTTTGCAGAAATTGCAATACCCTTTGCATCTTCCAAAATGCTTTCTTTTACAGGTACTGCAAAATGGAACAGTGGAAGATTGCCCGGTGCCCTTTTTCTTGAAATTACTATTATTACCCACACGGAATCCTTGGGTAATCTTGTGGGCCACTTCCTTCTTTCTATTTTCTTCTCGCGTACGTACCAGTCCGTCCGTTAAAGTGTTGGCTAATTCCACTGCATCGTCAATTGTGCGAGGTCTAGCAGCTTTAACGATATCACGGATTTTGCCAATCAAACCCCAAATATAGAGAGAAATAAGTACCGGTTCTGGTGAAGCCAGGGTAGGTACAACTCTAGCATATTCGAAGAATGTCGAAGTATACCCTCGACAGTCTACATCCACCATCCGGTGGTTCAGGAACTTATTTGCCATTTGTTCCTTTTCATATTCGGGACAGAATTTTCTTTCCACCAGACTTTTAAATTCTTCCCAATTCATGGCATAGGCCACATCGCTTCCCTTGGCTTGTAGTACCGTATTCCATCATTCTAGCGCCCCTTCTTTAAAAAGATGCGACACGTACATGACCTTGTCTTCCTCGGCACATTTACTTATTTTAATCACCGCCTCGGTTTTCTCCAACCAACGCATTGCAGCAGTCGCCCCTTCGTTGCCTGCAAATTCAACAGGTTTACAGGCAAGAAATTCCTTGTAAGTGCAACCAGGCGTTGCAGCTTTCATTCTTTTAAGGAATGGGGCTTGCATCCCATTATTATCATTATTATTAATGTTGCCGCCTCCATTTACGCTATTACTAAAGTTCTCTTCATGAGTACGTTTGCTAGGAATAATTGGTTGAGGTTCAACTGGATTTCGGGCAGCAGCAAGGATTGCTGGAATAGCATTAGCTATTCCTTGGGCAACGATATTTTCGATATCCTGCCTATTCAGAAATTGATCTCCATTGTTTTGCTCAGATTGGTTAACCTCGTTAACTGGTTCATTACTAGCGTGTTCCATCTGGTAATTAATATATATAAGTGATTAGCATAAAATAAATAACAACCAAACACAATAAACAATCGCACATAAACACGTATAGCCAAAATTGTCGACTTTGCGACGTTGATCTTTTTATATATTAGTATGCGTCCGTACACACCGGTTATCTTACAAAAGTTTTATTTTGAGTTATTTTACATAATTATATTATTATTATTATTATTTTATTATTATTAAACACACAACCACACAACCAACAACCACAGTTAGCTGACATCTCAGAAACGACGTTCCCTCTCATCGTATTTCCATGAGATTCTTTCTCCCACCTCCCTAATTCGGTTTCCTGGATCAATCAGCTCCTCGCCTTAATGACGGAGTTCAGCCAAGTTTTCTGCGCTCATAGGTGGGTTTGGTGCAGGCTCGGGGTCAAACTGTGGGAAAAAGGTATTAGGGTTATTTAAGAGATTCTGAAATTGCCAGTCGGTGGTCCACCATTCTTCCAGCTCTTCTGGTAGAGGTCGGGGGTGGATAATCAGATCTGGGATAGCAGGTTCCAGATTAACTGGAAGTTGTGCTTCCGATGGGTAATTGAAGAGGTTTTTATCGGCAGGTCCGATGAGGTCACTAAGTTCCAGTTTACGATCCAGCTCCTCCCATGATGGCATTTCCTGGGCTTGCCCTGAACTTTCCCCGATCTCTTTTCCTTTGCCTTTATCATTTGGATCCTCAGTCTTTATAACTTTCCGTGTTGCTGGTTTCTTACTGCGCACACGCCTCCAGCCCACGAATCTTCTTCTCCTTTTCGGTTTGGGTTTCTCCTGGGGTTGGGCTTGGAATTCCATAGGTTCATCAGTGTCGGCCCAATAACCGGAAAAGCCCTCGGAAATTTCCATGTCAGCAGAATGGATAGTGATATTCTGAAGAGCTTCAGGCAACTCATTCATGCTGTTAGCATATATGAAGAAACACATAAAAATTCTAAGTTAAAATTTTGTAAACCCATTTTCACATAATCACAGAATCAGAAAAATTAAGTATTTCTAAATACTTAATTGGCTTAAATCGGTGGCTCTGATACCACCTTTTTTGTCACGGCCCCCGTCCCGGTTTTAATCGGTTCAGGAGCCGTGGGACAGAAACCCGTGGTAATTATTATGTTGGTAGCAGAATTTTTTTTACAGGATCTTTTAAAACTTGAAAATGCCCAATTATTTTATTTCATAAGTTGGGACAAACCCCGTAATTTACAAGAGAGGAATTTCACGTGGAAATTCCCTGTTTCACAAAACATGTTTATTTATTTAACTGAGCCACCACTTCAAGCTTTATTAGTGCTCCGTAGCACTTTTCCTTGATTCACAGTAGGTCACCTGAAACATGTTTTAAAAATATTTTATCAGCGGGGAAATACTGGCGAGTCACTCAAATTTGATAAAACGATACATAGTTATAAATTACAGCATAAGAGCAATTACAATGGCTACTATCTTATTTTTATCTGGCGCCGTGTCACACCCTGGTGACGATGGTCTACCACTATTGGGTCCTGTCACCCAAGTAGTGATGATTATCACTGTTAGGTTTGTTTACCTAACCGTGAGAAATTAGTAATGTGCACAATACCCCATTAGCCAGTGATTCAAGATAACCACGACTTAATCCCTATAATTATAACTTTTGAAAATGATTTGAATATTGTAAAACATTGTTGATAAAAAGAGAATGACTCACATTGCAAGTTTAGTCGGGCAGAGTTTAGCCTACTGATAAGCCTGTTAACCTAATTAAATAACAATGCATACGAAAACTAGGTCAGTAACTTAATACAACTTTTACGACAACTCACGAGATCAAAACCTTCACGACGAATGACAAAGTATAGCCCAGATACGGGCATCACTTAAACATCCATCGGATTGGTTTTTATCGATAGGACATTGAATCGTAGCAGTGATCGAGTTATTACCCTGTTATCGCATCAGAATGTCGGGATTTTGATTGTTTTGAACGAAACAGTGTATAACTAAGTGTAGGAAACGAATTTTTACGTCGAAAAAACTGTGCCATGCAAGTTCCAAGGCCCTGTATTTATACTGAAAAACAGCCCCTGTCGCGTGGCGCGACAGGCTGTCGCGTGGCGCGACGGCGCCCTTTCTAGGGTAGGGTAGCCTCGTGTCCACCTAGCCTGGGTGAGTCGACAGATCGATTAAATTCGAATTTTACAGCAAGTTATGAGGATAATCGTCAAGTAGGGGATACCCCCCCCCCCTGAGTTTTAGGGGCCCTGATCCTAATTCCAACTGTTCTGAAAATTTTAGGGGTTATGCAATATTTCTTGGGGGTCTCAATTAGGGTTTCCTATTGGACAAAATAAAATAAGAAATAGAAATTTTAAATGAGAGTTGTTACATAGACTTTGGTGGTAATTGGGATTCTCATCTTCCATTGATCGAGTTCTTTTACAACAATAGTTATCATACTAGTATCAATATGGCACCATTCGAAGCTCTCTACGGTCGAAAATGTCGTTCACCTGTCTGTTGGAATGAGATCGGTGAAGCTCAGCTTACTGGACTTGAGCTCATTCTGGAAACAACAGACAAAATCAAGAAAATTCACGATAATCTTGTGACAGCTAGAAGCCTTCAAAAGAGTTATGCGGATATGCGACGCAAGCCCTTAGAATTTCAAGTCGGAGACCGTGTCCTACTCAAGGTGTCTCCTTGGAAGGGAGTGGTGAGATTTGGAAAGAAAGGAAAACTTGCACCTCGATATGTTGGACCATTTAAGATTGTTGAAAGAATTAGAAAGGTTGCCTATCGACTGGAGCTACCTCCAGAGCTTGGAAATATTCATCTGACTTTCCACGTATCCAATTTGCGAAAGTGTTTCACTGATGCTGATCTTCACATTCCACTCGACGAGATTCAAGTTGATGAAACGTTGCACTTTGTCGAGAAACCTGTGGAGATAATGGACCATGCAGTCAAACAATTGAAGAACAAACGGATTCGATTGGTCAAGGTTCGCTGGGAGTCCAAACGTGGCCCAAAGTTTACTTGGGAATGTGAGGATCAGATGAAGGCGAAATATCCGCATTTGTTTTCACAAGCTTCCTCTAGTAAAAATTTCGGGACGAAATTTCCTAAAGTAAGGGAGATTGTGACAACTGTGCTCTGTAATCGATGTATAATGTAAAACAATGTTGATTATCAACAAAACAATGTGTTTTGGTGTTATTATATATGTTTTGGTGTTATTATGTGTGTATTTGTGTTTGATGATTTTACGATTTGATTCGATTCCAATTTCAAGCTTTAAATCGCTTTCTAGAAGGTTATACACAAACTGGTGCGTAAACGTAATCAGTTTAATGCGACAAACACTCCGGAATAGTGAAATAGGCTTAATATACCTTAAATAACCTTTACATAACTTAGAAATAAGTTTTGGATGGTTTGGTGTGTTGAAATCAAGTTTGTTCGATCGCAGGGACTATTTGTGTCAAACTGTGAAACTATACCGATTTGTGTAGTAACGAACATTCCGGAACTTGATCATAAGTTAAACATACCATAAATATCCTTTACATAGCTTAGAAATAGGCTTTGAGGTGTTCGGTTTGCTAAAATAAACTTTTTGGTCAAAATGGGACTAAAAGCGTCAGAAAGTGCATAAGTTTGCATTTTCGCGCATATCTTACGTTCTGAATATATCCGGGCATCCAAAAATTTATGTGATCAATAAAATATTTTATTTTAGTGACTGGCAAGATAAAATTGCATTCGTCGCGCAATTTGGATCGTTTTTGCGTTCGTTACGACTTCCGTCGTAATTACCCGAATAACGCAACCGTATGACTAAACAAACCGACATCTGAGATATTTTTGAGCACATTTCAAGTTCCCTATACTTTAACATCATTTTAGAGCCTTGAAATGAGGTTAACGGGGCTTAAATGTGTCAAAAATGCATCAAAATACAAGTTTCTGGGCTGCAGGGACTAGTTTTGTCAATCTGCCAAAGATGTTCTGGCGGGCCGTGTAAGCTGGGAGCTATTCCTACGCGGGGCACGATAGACTTGCAGGTAGAAATATTGCACCTGGTCATTTGGGCTTGTTTTGATGGTTTTTAACCACTGATTTGGGATACTTTGGGCTAGATTTTGATGGTTTTAAGTGTTCCCATGGTTTTGAAAACCTTGTGCCCAAGTGTAAGGCCAAGATCGAAACACGAAATGCGAGAAACGATCCTAACGGTTTACCAAAATCTATATAAATCCACCATTTCATTTCATTTCTGCACACTTTGATCTGATTTTACTCTAAGTTGGAGTGCATACTTCATACCTGAATAATCTTTAGATCAAAACTTCCTAGCTTGGACCCTTTGTAAGTTCCTTTCGTTCTTTTATGTGTTTTCAAGCACGAAAGTCAAACAGTATTTGACTTTCTGCTTTGACCAAGTTATGGTCAACACAAAGTTCGTTTGAACTTTGCAACGTGAGCGTAATCACGATGGTTATAGTCCCATGTGACTATACCTACTGATTACCACGTTGACTAGGCATAGTGACGAGTCGTAGTTTCGGTCAAAATGCGCATTTATGCGTATTTTGCAACCAAACTACTCTTGGGTATCAAAACACTTTGTTTTTATATCAAAACCTGCTTTCTAACTTAACTAAACATGTTTTAACATGTTTAGCTCGTCACTTTTAGTTTAGTGTTTGTGTAGAGTCGTAAGTCAAGAGGACTAAACACCCGCTTAGACTTTTGCACTAGTTTAAGTAGGATCCGACCAAGCATGATTAGTGACCATAGTTGTATAGGGAATAACCTTCTGAGGTTATACCTTATGGTCACTAAGTTTAAGTAGTTGTATGATAGGTAGTTTATATGCCTTAGGAAAATGACCAAAACACCCTTTTCATGCATAATTGGATTTTAAGCATATGTAACTTAAACTTTTGTCACTTAACTGATTATGCAACATGTTTAGGCATATAATACTTGTCATAGGACTAGTTAGACGTCTCGAACGCGCGTTTGCGCGAACGACGCGTTAAAGTAGCGTAAGCTACCTTAATGAGTCGTAACGGGTCGAAAGCACTTAGGATATGTTTCGATTTAGAATGTAGGTTTGTTAAACCATATCATATAGGTTCCAATACTCATTTGGTTTACGAAACCTCATTCTGTCCGATCTTCCGATTTAGGTGTCGATTTATTTATCTAGTGATTCGATTACTAGGTGCTACTTGAATTTCCTTGGTTTGCCTGAGCTTGTTGAGTTCTTTAGATTGAGGATACTTTGCACTTCGATGTGAGTACATAGTTCCCCTATTTTACTGTTTTCAATTGTTTTGGGGTGATTCATATGTGTTAAATGATTTCGAGGTTTAAACGATGGTTTCAAAAACAATTAAAATGGTTTATATTAAACTAATAACGATTTCGATAATGTGAACAAACTTGTTGGTTGTAGTTACATAACGAATAACATTCATTAACATTGATCAAGCCGACTAGTATTAGGTTTTGGTACCATAGGATCTAACAAATCCCGTTATCAGACTGCACCCATGGTTATGTGTGGGGGTTGTGTGGGTAACGACTGAATCTGTGATTGTTAACTTACCCTTTGGTGGTTTGTTAATTCGAGTTGTACGAGGGACGAGTTGTTAACTTACCCTTTGGTGGTTTGTTAATTAACGAGGCGACTAAAAGTAGTTTTCACAATTAAAATAAGAACGATTTTGGGACGAGTTAAACGATTTGAAACGATTGGTACAAGTTAAACGATTTGAACAAACGATTGGTTTTGGGTAGTGATTAGGTAATGGGACGGGCGTAATATGATAAAAGCATGGTAGATACGCCGCTGGTACTTCTTATATATAAGTGTTTTTATCATATTACATTGCGTGTCATTATTTAGTTCACTTGGGCAAACGATTTTGGAATGATGTCACATAACGATGTTTTCTAAATGATATAAACCATACGAGTTTTGTTAACGAGTTTTTACAAGGTGTTTTTACAATCTGGATTATTTAAACAAATGTTTTTAGGTTAAGAATCATGGCTACGAGATTTTATAAACCATAACCATCTTGATTTGAGTTGGATAATTATGTTGTAATACTATACACTTTTCAAAACAAGGTTTTTAACAAGGTATTGCAACATGTAAACGAGCCATGAATTCGATACTCTCATAAAACCTATGTACTCGCCAGCATTTCTTTGCTGACTTTGTTTTACATATGTTTCAGGTGGTGATTGAATGATGTTGATTGCTAGGATGCATGTTCACATAGGATCTGGACGAGGCCTTAGTGACATAATAACAATGATAGTTGATATGTAACTTGTTTGTTTGTGTTAAGACAATGTAAATTACTTAATGGATCAATAAAACGAAACTTTTTGTATCCATGGTTGTGAAACAATGATTCTGCCACGACATTCACCGACGTTTCCGCCACGGTTTCGTTGTTTTAACGCTATCGGGGTGTGACAAGATAGACAAAAGTCTTATGCGGATCGGTGAAGGTGACCAATTGAGTTTCAAGTGGGAGATTATGTGTTGTTAAAAGTCTCTCCATGGAAAGGAATAATTCGTATTCATAAACGCGGAAAGTTTGGTCCTCGATACATCGGACCATTCAAAATACTCGCTTGGGTCGGGACAGTGGCATATAAGTTAGAATTACCACCCGCATTGGATGGAATTCATAACACTTTTCATATGTCGCAACTGCGGAAGTGCCTTGCGGACGAAACAACATACGTGCCTTTGGATGATATTGAAGTGGATGAGAAGTTAAATTATGTTGAAAAGCCCGTTGCAATAAAAGATTTTAAAGTGAAGCAACTCCGCAACAAATCCGTTCGACAAGTGTTGGTCCAATGGCAACACCGAAATGGATCGGATCTTACGTGGGAAGCGGAGGATGACATGCGAAAGCACTACCCGAGATTATTTGGTACGTATTCAGGTTTCATGGACGAAACCTTCTTTAAGGGGGGTAGACTTGTAACACCCCAAATTTCGTATGTCATAGTATAATAATTTAATCGTGATGCTCTAATAATAAGGAATGGTAAATATAGATCTTTACCATTTTGAAAGTTTTATAAAGAATAGTAAGTTTAAAACCCTTTTAAGTAAATGAAGTTAACCAAAGGAAAGTAACCAGGTTAGTATGGAAATTACAAATATGAGCATACTCTAAAAGATGAAGGGCTTAATATGTTAATAAGGGATAAAGTTTGATAAAAAAATAGCCAGCGTTTTCCCCTGGGCATGGGCGATCGAGAGAAATAAAGGGCAGGGGAAAAAATTTTCTTCTCAAAACCTAGCAAGGAAAATCATCAAATCAAGAGGCTTAGGGGTCGAAATTGCTATGCATGAGTTAGGAATTATAATCACCCAAGTGTTCATGACATCAAGCAAGTTTAATTTCGTGTTTTTATGAAATTTTATTAAGTCGGTTATGTGAAATTTATGATTTTTGTATGAAATCGAACCTAAATGTTAGATGATATGAACAAATAGGGGTTATATTATGTGCCATTTTGATTGTATTGGTAGTTTGGGGTAAAATCCACTTGAAATTGTAAGATAAAGAAATTTAATGAAGTTATGGATGAATTGTGTGATGTTGATGTTAAACTCATGTTATAGAAGGTGTCTAGATGGGCAATTTGATATGAATCATATGTAGTATGGTTATGATATTGATTGTGAAAGATTAGGTTAACCCATTGAAGAATTTAGGATGAATATGCTATAATTACTTGTACATCATGCTTCATAGATAGTACGCATGCTATGTGTTCGATGAAATGTCTAAGAATGATTTAGTTGAAATTTGACATGAATTCTTGATTTAATGGTGATGTAAATGAAAATGGATATGTGTATAATTATGTTAAGTCATGACGAATAAATCAAAATACATATGTGAAGTAATGTTTATAAAACCTAAAAGTAAGAAGTTATAACGTATAGGCTTGAAGAAAGAAGAAGGCATATGTCACTTGAAGTCGCAAGCATCGCAAGATCATGGTAAGTTCATATGAACTTAATTCTCCTTTCACGTAGATTTAAGAATGATAGTTTGGTAACTAAAAACATTAGTGTTGAGTGTATGTTCGTTCATGGTAAAATTTGTGATATGTTGTAAGTTGGAAAACGGATAAGTACTACAATAGTATCGGATGTATAATGACCACTCAAGTGGGTCAAGATAGTTTGGAAAGTAGGACGTGTAATGGTTAGGAAATGACTTGTTGATAACGGGTCAAAAGGATGGAAGTATGTCAAAATTTATGGTATGTATGGATCCATTACGGATGGGTCGGAAGGTCTATATGTTGAACGTTTCCGAAAGGAATGTAGAAGAGGATAGAGAAAGCTATGTTAGAATAAAAAGAATGAATTGAAATATGGTTGATGACAAAAGGACAATTTTATTGTTAATGGATCGAATAATGTATGTCGAACTAATGAATATTTGGTGTTGTAAATGATAGGTAAATCTCATGTTTGATGATGGCGAGCTTGGAACGAACACGCAACATTTTGTGCCCCTTTTTGCGCTTCCGGTTAATGTCTTCCTTTGTCAATGGGTCAAAAACACTTGTATAATGTAAATATTAATTTTATTACTAGGATGTTCGTAAGTAGTTTGGATTTAAATCTTCTTTTGGGTAGTTCGGACAAAGCACTTGTGATGAACCTTGTATGGTCACAACTTTTATATCTTTTGAAAAGTACCGTAGATTTTATTTTGAATGATGTTTGTTAAAAGCAGAGAATTGTTTAATGTACGAACGGGTTATGCCCAAATTTTGTTAAAGATTTGTATGTCATTATTATATTTTCGAATATGAAAAAGTGGGTGTGACAGTTGACATTTAGGAGATATACAGTATAGAAGATTATATGCGGATTAGACACAAAAAAGTAACACTAAAAAATTGGCTACAATTTAAGGAACGTGTTTAGTGTCGGCATCAGATTCCTGATTGATGGAGAAAGGTTTGGTGGCAAGAAAAGCTGCTTCCAGGAGGTTGTTAAGTATGTTTTCGCTCGACGATTCCATTCTTGGGTGGTTGGTTTGGCCCTTGTTCCTGTAACTCGAATCCTAGCCCGGTATATCCCATTTTAGTTTTACACCATTGTGAATCTTACGCATTTTTTACTCTCTGATCGAGGTTCTCGGCATTGAAAAATCTTCGTAAAGTAAATCACACGTGTATATGTTGATATTTAAGAGATACACAGTCAAGAAAATCAAGAGCAATGGTGATATATATGCGGATTAGACACCAAAAAATAAACACTAAAAAATGGCTACAATTTAAGGAATGTGTTTAGTGACGGTATCAGATTCCTAATTGATGGAGAAAGGTTTGGTGGCAAGAAAAGCTGCATCTAGGAGGTTGTCAAGTGTTTTTGCTCGACGATTCCATTCTTGGGTGGTTGGTTTGGCCCTTGTTCCTGTAACTCAAATCATAGTCTAGTATATCCCATTTTAGTTTTACACCATTGTGAACCTTACGGCTTTTTTACTCTCTGATAGAGGTTCTCGGCATTGAAAAATCTTCGTAAACTAAATCACACGTGTATATGTTGACATTTAAAAGATATACAGTCAAAAAAATCAAGAGCAATGGTGATATATAAGCGGATTAGACACCAAAAAATAAACACTCAAAAAATAGCTACAATTTAAGGAATGTGTTTAGTGACGACATCAGATTCCTAATTGATGGATAAAGGTTTGGTGGCAAGAAAAGCTGCTTCCCGGAGGTTGTCAAGTGTTTTCGCTTGACGATTCCATTTTTGGGTGGTTGGTTTGGCTCTTGTTCCTGTAACTCGAATCTTAGCCCGGTATATCCCATTTTAGTTTTACACCATTATGAACCTTATACCTTTTTTACTCGCTGATCGAGGTTCTCGACATTGAAAAATCTTCATAAACTAAATCACACGTGTATATGTTGACATTTAAGATATATACAGTCAAGAAAATCAAGAGCAATGGTGATATGTATGCGGATTAGAAACAAAAAAATAAACACTCAAAAAATGGCTAAAATTTAAGGAATGTGTTTAGTGACAACATCAGATTCCTAATTGATGGAGAAAGGTCTGGTGGTAAGAAAAGCTGCTTCCAGGAGGTTGTCAAGTATTTTCACTCGATGATTCCATTCTTGGGTGCTTGGTTTGGCCCTTGTTCCTGTAACTCGAATCCTAGCCCGTATATCCCATTTTAGTTTGTGAATCTTACGCCTTTTTTACTCTCTGATCGAGGTTCTCGGCATTGAAAAATCCTTGTAAACTAAATCACACGTGTATATATTGACATTTAAGAGATATACAGTCAAGAAAATCAAGAGCAATGGTGATATATATGCGGATTTGACACCAAAAAATAAACACTAAAAAATGGCTACAATTTAAGGAATGCGTTTAGTGACGACATCAGTTTCCCAATTGATGGAGAAAGGTCTGTTGGCAAGAAAAGCTGCTTCCAGGAGGTTGTCAAGTGTTTTCGCTCGACGATTCCATTCTTTGTTGGTCGGTTTGGCCCTTGTTCCTGTAACTCGAATACTAGCCCAGTATATCCCATTTTAGTTTTACACCACTGTGAACCTTACGCCTTTTTACTCTCTGATTGAGGTTCTCGGCATTGAAAATTTTTCCTAAACTAAATCACACGTGTATACGTTGACATTTAAGAGATATACAGTCAAGAAAATCAAGAGCAATGGTGATATATATGCGTATTAGACACCAAAAAATAAACACTAAAAAAATGGCTACAATTTAAGGAATGTGTTTAGTGACGGCATCAGATTCCTAATTGATGGAGAAAGGTCTGGTGGCAAGAAAAGCTGCTTCCAGGAGGTTGTCAAGTGTTTTCGCTCGACGATTCCATTCTTGTGTGGTTGGTTTGGCCCTTGTTCTTGATGCGTGTGTAGCGTTATACGTTTTATTGTATATTTTTAGCCCGTTTTAACACTTTAGTCAAGTTTTAAATTTATAAAACACGATATTTTACTAACACTAAACACACATATGGGCAAGGCACCCACCGTGAGCGTAGTATAGCATTGGTAAGATACCGAGGTCGTCCAAGGACATAAGAGCTTTTAATACCGGTTTATCCACAACGTCTAATCAAATCAAAATTTTGGAAAAATGTTTTAAACATGAAAATAAAAACTTAAAATGCTGAAAAATAAAAATAAAATAAAAACAGATCGACAAGATGAATCACTTGGATCCGACTCGCCTTTATTGTAACCTTTGATTATTTCCACACTTTTGCACTTTTTAAGAGATTATCTTAGTTATAGTAGTAGGCCCCTCTTTTGAAGGTGACGTTACCCTCAACCCAGTAGTTTGAGTCAGCAAGGATACAATCCTAAAGGGTTGGATTATTAAAAGATAATTAATTAAGTTATTAATGCGTAATGCGGTAGGCCCCTCTTTTGAAGGTGACGTTACCCTCGGCTATGTAGTTTGAGTCAGCAGGGATACAATCCTAAGTAGCCGGGTTAATGTTTTAATTGTAGTTTACATATGAGGGGATCAAGAAATTCGCACCCCCGCCATCCAATACCTGTGGGTATTGAAGGAGGTCCTACTATGCTTGACCCAGGTCCTTGCAGGATCTATACACTGAACAAGGCAAGAACCTTACCAAACCATTCCCTTAACCCCCGACCAGGTAGCCAACATATCTCTATATAGACCGTAGAGATATGAATGGTGTAAATCTTTTATTTTATATAGGCAGTAAAATAACGTCAAGACACCACGGACAAATGATAAGGAAGTTTCACCTTCAACATAAGAAATTAGTTATTAAAGTCATTAATACATAACCAAATAAAAAGTGCAAAAAGATTAAAAATAAAAAAGTATTACACTAAATGCTTCTCTTCACCAAGTGATGTAAGAGACTTAGGCAAACATGGCCTTTGATTGTCAAGAACTCTTACTATCAATCTTGGATCCCGAGACTACTACACACACTCTATGATGGATGATGGATGATGGTGGTGGATGTGGGTTGTGATGGTGGTGGAGGGTGGGTGAAGTGTGAGAGAGGTGGTTTGCCAAGGGATGCCTTTGAAGTGAACCAATCACCTCTATTTATAGCCTGCACAGAAGCCCGAACACGGCCCTGTGTCCATCCACTTTCTCTTTCTTCATTAATTGCAGTTTGTCTGCATTAGTTGACCACGCCCCCGTGTCCGCTGGGCACGGCCCCGTGTGCAGAAGCGTATCTGTACTATCAAGATTTGCTTGGATTCTGCGAATCTTAGCGTTGCCCACGGCCCCGTGTCCGCTGGGCATGCCCCCGTGTTGGGAAATAGAAGCTTCTACAACTTTGTCTTTTCTGCAGACACTTGGGCATGCCCCCGTGTTCAATGAGCACGGGGCGTGTTCAGCCCTCTGATCTCTTGTTTTTGCTTGGGAAGATGCTGTCGAGGGGTCGAGCATGCCATTTTTATTCCTTTTCTTGTATTATTGTTAGAATTGGCTGCATTTTTGCTTCTTTTGTTCATTTAAGCTCATTTAACCCTGAAAATACAAAAGGAAGACAAAAGCACACTTTTTCCAACATTAGTACTAAAAAAAGGGTTAGTTTTATGCCTCATTTGATGTAATTTATATGTTGCATTTTACACACATCAAATACCCCCACACTTGAATCTTTGCTTGTCCTCAAGCAAAACTCTTTATAATGTGGCTTACACTCCCAAATGGAATGGGTTGAAGAGAAGGTTTTGGGCTTGTCTTGAGTGTCGGGATTCCAAGATTTTTATTAGGTTTTATTTTTATTTTATTTACAATCCTATTCGTTATGATTTATTTAGAACACATAAGAGAAATTACTTATTTGGGCATAACATGCCTCTTTAAAATTCCATTTATATACAAGTTCACAAACCTCACGGGAGATCACTCAACACTCGGCCGAAGATGTATTTTTGTGAAACACTCGGGACCGCCATGGAACCTACTTCTACCATATGCTTGCCAAGCAATCAATCCTCCTCCTTTTTAACTATACACCTTTGTAAATATCAAGAGGACTTTGGGGAAGGGTTAGGCTTGGGTTAAAGGTATGTGGTTTTGGGTTAGTGGTTAGTAGAAAAGGGCGAAAAGCGTAAAAAGCGTCGGTTTTCGTAAAATTTGTATTTTTGTGACTTTTTATTCTAATGAAACATTTTTCAAACAAAGTTCTTTTTGATGAACTTGTTTGTTTATTGCTTGACTTCATCATCATTTTTTTTTATAAAGAATGTCACATGAAAGCCGAGCTTTTTACTAAAATAAAGGGTTTAAAATGAAAAAGGGTTTTGGTGGGTAAAAGGGTGTTTGTTTTGTGGGTTTAGAAATGAAAATGTTTAGGCTCAAAGGGGTTAACTAGGGGGATTTTGGGTAGGTGGTAAAAAAAAAGAAAATAATGGTGTTGAAAGAAAAAGGGTTAGTCCTAATGCCTTTATCATTTACTTACTTGGGTTTAAGTTGGTAAGGACCGGGAATGTATCATCATGGCAAGTTCTAGAGTTGTAAGAAACCAAGCGGCTATTCACACAAGAAATGAAAGATGAGCATTTAGTTTAAAGATGTGTATTTGTATGCTCAATAAAGGGTCAAAACTCACTTTTTGTGGGAATGGGTTTTTTAAAGTGATCAAGTATATATAATCAAATTTTAACTAGATTTGTCATGCCGTTTCATAATTTTCTAATGATGGTTCTTTTTATCACGACGCTATCGGTTGTAAATTTGTAAAAACATAAGCTTTTTAGGACTTGTTATTCCCAAATTAAACCAAGACAAGTAAAAAAAATGAAAAGTGTTTGAAAAAATTTGGGGTGTTTAGCGGTTCCAATAGAGTTTTGTGTAAGGCTTGTAATCAGGACTTGCAAAAATTCAAGGTTTTAGCATCCCCCCCCCCCCACAATTAAATTACACATTGTCCTCAATGTGTCCCAAAAATAAGTTTTTAGATTGATTGAATGTGTAAAAGGTGCGTTAAAACAAAATTTTATGTTACTGGGCATCTGGGCACGGCCCCGTGTCAGATAACCACGACCCTGTGGTCAGATTGCCAGTAACGAGGACTTACAGAAGGTGGACACGGGGGCGTGTCTGGTGAACACGACCCCGTGTTGAACAAAAGTCTGCAAAATTTTGACAATCAGCAGGTCTGGGCGATGGGCACGGGAGCGTGTCGGCTGAGCACGACCCCGTGTGGATAAACTGCAAAAATATAAAACAGGTTTCTGCCTTCGATTTTGCTTCCCTGGCTTTATTAGCGCTAATATCTTGGTGCATAAAGCTTCGTAGGTACCTGTTTTACTAATAAACACCACACCAAACAACATAACAAACATCCTAATTTACCAAAGTTTAATCATCCACACCACAAGTTAAAAAGAAAAGAAATGCAGAAAATAAAAAGTGTTAAGGAAGTAAATTGTTCAACAAGTGGCACGCAGGCCATAAATTCTTCATGAGATAAGAGGGTTAACCTGAGAGACCTCCAACCGTGTGATGCTACCTCCAACTCCTCCCGCTCAATCCATGTCCTTGTCTTCATCATCATCACCCCCTCCGTGGCCCGCCATATACTCCCGGATGTTTCCAATGTCATCCTGCATGTCGGAGATGTTCCTTTCTATCACTCCGACCCGGGCGTATGTGTTGCTGGCCATGTTGTAGGTGTTCCTGGTGCACATAAGGTTTTCCTGCAATAAATCATGTAAGCTTTGAAAGTTAGGAAAACCACCTCCTTGGGAGGAGGATTGACCCAGATCACCATGGTGCTGGTAGTGGTACTGGGGAGGAGGACGGATGTGTGAAACGTGTAGGACTAGAGCTTCTTGAGGGTTCCATGCATGCCCTTGAACCGTTTGAAATATGATCATCCTGTCATCTGCTTCATAAATCAGGTTCATGGAGCGGCAAATGACCATGTCGACTCTTCCCGACCATGGGCTCTTTTGAAAAGACCTCGGCATCCTAGCAACAAAGTGTTTAAAAAGGCGGTAAATCCACCCTCCAAAGAAGATAGGAGTCAGGGGAGTAGCAAGTTGGTTCCAGTGCATGTTATAGAGTAGCAGGTATGGAACATAAAGGTTGACACGTTGTGGATGCAATGGAGGACTAGCAGATCCCGTAACCCTACAACACCGATGATGTCGTGTCACTGGCTAAGAGAGTAGGTGAGGACCCTGTGGATGTAGCGGTAAAGAGGGTCTCTCAACTGTGTGCTCTTAGTTCGGCTCAGGTTATAGTTGCCATCCCCTATTTGAGCCCAAGCAGCTTAGCGTTGATTTTCTCGAATCCTAGCCCAGTATATGCCATTTTAGTTTTACACCATTTTGAACCTTACACCTTTTTTACTCTCTGATCGAGGTTCTCGCCATTGAAAAATCTTCGTAAACTAAATCACACGTGTATATGTTGACATTTAAGAGATATACAGTCAAGAAAATCAAGAGCAATGATGATATATATGCGGATTAGACACCAAAAAATAAACACTCAAAAAATGGCTACAATTTAAGGAATGTGTTTAGTGACGGCCTCAGATTCCTAATTGATGCAGAAAGGTCTGGTGGCAACAAAAGCTGCTTCCAGTGTTTTCGTTCGACGATTCCATTCTTAGGTGGTGGGTTTGGCCCTTGTTCGTGTAACACGAATCCTAGCCCGGTATATCCCATTCTAGTTTTACACCTTGTGAACCTTACGCCTTTTTTACTCTCTAATCGAGGTTCTCGGCATTGAAAAATCTTTGTAAACTACATCACACGTGTATATGTTGACATTTAAGAGATATACAGTCAAGAAAATCAAGAGCAATGGTGATATACATACGGATTATACACCGAAAAATAAACTCTCAAAAAATGGCTACAATTTAAGGAATGTGTTTAGTGACGGCATCAGATTCCTAACTGATGGAGAATGGTCTGGTGGCAAGAAAAGCTGCTTCCAGGAGGTTGTCAAGTGTTTTCGCTCGACGATTCCATTCTTGGGTGGTTTGTTTGGCCCTTGTTCTTGTAACTCGAATCCTAACCCGGTATATCCCATTTTAGTTTTACACCATTGTGAACCTTACTTCTTTTTTACTCTCTGATCGAGGTTCTCGACATTGAAAAATCTTCGTAAACTAAATCACACGTGTATATGTTGACATTTAAGAGATACACAGTCAAGAAAATCAAGAGCAATGGTGATATATATGCTGAATAGACACCAAAAAATAAGCAACAAAAAAATGGCTACAATTTAAGGAATGTGTTTAGTGACGGCATCAGATTCCTAATTGATGGAGAAAGGTCTGATGGCAAGAAAAGCTGCTTCCAGGAGTTTGTCAAGTGTTTTCGCTCGACGATTCCATTCTTGAGTGGTTGGTTTGGCCCTTGTTCCTGTAACTCAAATCCTAGCCCGGTATATCCCATTTTAGTTTTACACCATTGTGAACCTTACACCCTTTTTACTCTCTGATCGAGGTTCTCGGCATTGAAAAATCTTGGTAAATTAAATCACACGTGTATATGTTGACATTTAAGAGATATACAGTCATGAAAATCAAGACCAAAGGTGATATATATGCGGATTAGACACCAAAAAATAAACACTCAAAAAATGGCTATAATTTAAGGAATGTGTTTAGTGACGGCATCAGATTCCTAATTAATGCAGAAAGGTCTGGTGCAAAGAAAAGCTGCTTCCAGGAGGTTGTCAAGAGTTATCGCTCGACGATTCCATTCTTGGGTGGTTGGTTTCGCCCTTGTTCCTGTAACTCGAATCCTAGCCCGGTATATCCCATTTTAATTTTACACCATTATGAACCTTACGCCTTTTTTACTCTCTGATCGAGGTTCTCGGCATTGAAAAATCTTCATAAACTAAATCACACGTGTATATTTTTGACATTTAAGAGATACACAGTCAAGAAAATCAAGAGCAAAGGTGATATATATGCGGATTAGACACCAAAAAATAAACACTCAAAAAATGGTTACAATTTAAGGAATGTGTTTAGTGACGACATCAGATTCCTAATTGATGCAGAAAGGTCTGGTGGCAAGAAAAGCTGCTTCCAGTTGGTTGTCAAGTGTTTTCTCTCGACGATTCCATTCTTGGGTGGTGGGTTTAGCCCATGTACCTGTAACTCGAATCCTAGCCTGGTATATCTCATTTAAGTTTTACACCATTGTGAACCTTACGCCTTTTTACCTCTCTGATCGAGATTCTCGGCATTGAAAAATCTTCAAAACTTAATCACACATGTATATGTTGACATTTAAGAGATATACAGTCAAGAAAATCAAGAGCAATGGTGATATATATGCGGATTAGACACAAAAAAAAAACACTCAAAAAATGGCTACAATTTAAGGAATGTGTTTAGTGACGGCATCATATTCCTAATTGATGGAGAAAGGTCTGGTGGTAAGAAAAGCTGCTTCTAGGAGGTTGTCAAGTGTTTTCGCTCGACAATTCCATTCTTGCGTGGTTGGTTTGGCGCTTGTTCTCGTAACACGAATCCTAGCCCATTATATCCCATTTTAGTTTTACACCTTTGTGAACCTTACATCCTTTTTACTCTCTGATCGAGGTTATCGACATTGAAAAATCTTCGTAAACTAAATCACACGTGTATATGTCTACATTAAAGAAATATACAATCAAGAAAATCAAGAACAACGGTGATATATATGCGGATTAGACACCAAAAAACTAAACACTCAAAAAATGGTTACAATTCAAGGAATGTGTTTAGTGACGCCATGAGATTCCTAATTGATGGAGAAAGGTCTGGTGGCAAGAAAAGCTGCTCCTAGGAGGTTGTCAAATGTTTTCGCTTGACGATTCCATTCTTGGGTGGTTGGTTTGTGTAACACCCCGAAAACGGGTTTGGTAATTAAACCCCGTTAATACTAGGAACGGGTAAAATACCGTTAGTGGTAAAATTAACCCGGTGAAAATTAGGATTTTAATAAATAATTTTATGTTAATAAAATTAGAAAGAGAATAAACGCTTTGAGAAAACGAAGCGTATATAAAGCCCGAGTTAACATGACTTAGAAATACTACGGGTTATGACTTCCCCAAACCCATTAAGTAACTAGGGATATCAACCTAGTTGGTTAAGTGTTGTTAAAACAATAAAAGAAACAAGAAATAGATAACCCTTTAAATAACTTGGGTAAATTGAGGGACTAAACCTGGGTAAATGAGATAAAGTTTTATCAAAACAAAATAAATAAATAAAACACACACATACGTGTGTGTATGTCTGCGATTTTAACCAGAGCCAGGAAGGCTCTCTTGCTCAAAACCCTAAAGTGCCAAGAATCACCAAATTGAAGGGCAGAACTAGCTCAAATCAGATGCATGAACACGAATTCATGATCACCTAGTCATGGGGATTACAAGGTATGTCGAATTTTACGATTTGGTGATACTTTGAGATTATGATGAATAATCAAAATCGAAATTCTGGAATGAATGTTGAATCTATGAGTGTTGTTGTGACTATATCTTAGTTTAGAAACAAACCCTAGTAGAAAACATGATGAATTGTTGTCAAAACTAAGGATTTAATAATTAACCTACTATGAGCTAAGTGGGTTTTGATTTTTGTAGTAAAGATGATGATATGTTTATGCTAGAAATCATCATAGTTGATAGTAGAAACAAGGTACTTGAACAAATTAGGTGTTTGGGTACATAAATCATAATTGCTATGAAATGGGTTTAGTTGATTTGAAGAAATTAATGTTACATTGGTGTTTATAAACGCCATACTAACTCGTATGAATGAACTACTTGAACAAAATAGGGATTTTGTTAAGAGTTCATAATTGATTAGAAGTGAGTCTTGACACAAGAATTAAACTCGTGATTTATGATTGAGTTTAAAGAGAAAAATAGTCAAAGAATCATAAGGTGTGAAAGTCATGATTTGGGATGGCTAATCTAACAACCTTGTGAATAATGAATGATAGTTGGCGCTTAACAAGCTAGGTGAAGCTTGGGGAGAAAGCGGGACGAACGAGTCAAGCATAAAGGAAAAGCGTATTCGGGATGCAAGGTAAGTGTAATTTACACACTTATGTAGAATACTCGTTTATTCAATATGTTGTAAACGGATAACGATTGTTTTGGAAATATGGATTTTTGTTAAGATTTCCTTGTAGAGTAATCTAATAATGGGGGAAAAAGGGCAAAAATGGAAATTGGTCAAATGTCGACTAGTGTAAATCAAGGTTAAAAGGATACCCATAGCGTAAGCCGAAATGGGTTGAATTTTGTAAGAAAAGAGTTTAAAGAAAAAGGGTATGGTAATAAAATCCAGGATGGGATGGATGTATAGTTGGAAATCAAAAACGATGTTTTGATTAAATAGATAACGTTGGGCGTGTAGTCCAAACGGGTCGAATGGTGTTGATAACACCATTTGACAATATCGACTAATATGGTTGTCAAGTCTTATGCTAACAGGACCGATTAGCAAATCGGATAATTTCGTCTCTATTGATTGTGTGATAATGAAAACAAGGTATAAATCGGGTCTACTTGTTGATCCGGGCCAGGTACGCATATTCATGTTATAGTTAAAAATGCTATTTTGGTCGAATAAATGGGAAAGAGAGTCCTTCGTAGAAAAAAAGAACAAAATCGACCAAAACGCCCTTGTTGGCTAATTCGAACAAACAACCTTTAAAAGTTGTTTGGAAACGAGTTTTATGATTAGGTAAATACTTAGAATAAGTATAGAAGCTGAAAGAGGTATTATATTTAGTTAAATGGCACTATTTGAGTTTTGCCGTAAAATATTGATTCTAGAGGTAAAATTTGGGTTATATAAGATCACCACAATAAACCCACCTTAAATACAGTCGAGGTGGGATATTAGGGTAAGAAATGTGGTGATGGAATGCTAGAAGCAATCGAAAGCGTTTTTAGGCTCGAAAGTGCTTAAATACCCTTAACGGGTCAAAATAAGCATCCAAGTAAAAATGGGTTTAATTTGAGTAATAAACTGGCGATTAGAATCTAATATGATAGATAACATTAAGTTGAAGAAGTATATGTGATATGAGGGTCAAATAAACACGTTTGATGGTGAAATTACGAACGTGTCAAAAGTTGGCAAAAAGGGTAATAAACCGAAGAGTTAAAAGTCTGAAAAATTATTATGTTGGATGTTGGATTTTAACTCCATTAGATAGAGAATTAAATTACGGACACGTAGGAAAAAGAATCGGGTGAAACGGACCAATAACGAAGAAGTTATGGCCGTTTCCGTAAAGTATAGCGTTGCTGGGAAAATGCAGGTCACAGCTCTGAATCTACTGGAAAAGGCACTCCCCCGCGCCACGCGAAGGGAGACCTGAATTATGTCGCGACACGCGACAGGTTGACGCGGCCTGCGTCATATATCGTTTAAGTTCACGCGGCCCGCGAGAACTATAAATTCCGGAAATTTTGTTTTATTTTGTTGTATGAAGCAAGAAACTTGTTTAAGCTAGTGTTTAAGGTATCAAGACTAACTTTTAAGTTGGTTATGATCACAGGTTAATATCAAGAGTTCCCGGATGAAGATCAAGCAGCGTACAAGAATCGAACACACTAGAATGAAGCTTCCGCACGTTGTTTCGTCGTAAATTTTAAACGACAATTCGTTAGATATTAAATTGTAATATTTTCAAATTGTAAAAGTTTTAATTCACTCGTACTTTGACAGTAATTACTTATAATCTCATAATTGTTTTCGTAATATATACGAAAACCCTTAAATAAATTAGACGGGTGTTACAAGTTGGTATCAGAGCCTTGGTTTAAGAGATTCAAGTATGGCGGGAAAGCTATGCTTGGACTTAAACCTTACGCTCTTGATAAAAATTGGTGTTCGGTTCAAGGCTTGATCGCAAATCCGGTAAGTACATGTATGTTAATAGTTTAGCATGCTAAAGTGTTGTAAACAACAGATAGGGCTATCGTGTGATACACATTACCCCAATTAAAATGATTGAAATAGTTGACGAAAATACGCGCGTTGACGCGTATAGTAGAAAAAGCCTTGTATTATAATACGGGCGATTATTGAAGTTGACGTTACTAACTTTTGTGAATGTTTTAATTGAAGGACACTCGCGTTTGAAGATGATGAGAGTCAAACGAATTATGGATATGATGATAGAACGGTCCGAAGTATGACAAGAGGAGCATGCTCACCGAGAACTAAATCGCGTAACGACCGCGAACAAGGTTAATGGCAAGGAACGCCCGTAGGGGCAAACATTACCAGGTGCACATTTTAAATAATCGCACAAATAGTAATATGCAACAAATAAGTAGAAATTGAAAGTTGCATATGTAGATTAAAAACTTGGAAAAACCCGAATAGAAAATGTATTCGGGATATTGTTTCCAAGAGAAACAAATAGAGGCGTTACTTACATAGGGCGTGATGTGAAAACTATAAAAAGGTCATGTGTATCATGTGTTAATCGCTTACTCTGGCCAAGTAAGTAGTGGCATATGATACCATGAACTTCTTATGGCGGACACGTTTACATCCGATGTAGTAAGGGCGGGGTGAATGGGACTAACTTAAAAGTACCCAAATGAATCAAATGAGCAAAATATTTGATAATAATGTAAACGCACAGCCGGGTGACGGAAGCGTATTACATTAGGATGGTGAGCCTGAGTGAAGGGACAAAGATAAATGTAAAAGGATTAAGGTATGCAATTGGGAGGGGTGTGCTTGCACTCGAACCCGGAGAATGCAAATATGACTCTTAACGGGCCAATTTTGTAAAACGTCAAATTTGAGAACAAAGTAGGAATATAAAAGCGAAACGAAGTCATAATGCATACTGTAAGGGTTGCAATAATAACGACTTCGGTAAAACACCCGGTTGGTGGGTAAGGATTTAAACGCATGCGTAGACTGAGAAACAGGAACGCGAAATAGAAAGTCAAAAGACTCGGAACATGAGTCATGACTAAAAGATGACAAGAATTTTCACAAACATAAATTTTGATAAACAATTGCGTTCGACTAGTTAAAAGTCGAACGGGCCGAACAAAGATTGAAAATTGACGTTCACCAGCGATAAAATTTCACACGAACAAGTCAAACGAATTAAATATATGATGACGCTTGCTAATGTAAGTAGGCGCGGATAGAATAAGTAAAAGTGTGAGATGTTAACTAACCTATGTAAAGGGTTATGGGCGTTAAGAACGTTAAGATAAAAGAACCCGGGTAATGGGTTGTATAGAAGTATAAGTATGAACCAGGAAACGGTAAGCGTAGAACAAACTGACGCGTAAATAACGTTAGAAGTCGCAAAGTCGGAAAAGATGGTCCGAAAGCAAATAAATGAAACCTTAGACTACGGTCAAGGTCAACTAAAGTTCAAAAGAAAAATTTAATAATTCCAAACATAACAAAGGATGTTTTAAAGCTATATATGTATAAATAGACAATGGAATAAAGACTAGAATAAAAGATGATCTGCGGGATCATCATAACTTACGGGACATTAATTAGTGTAAAGGTCTACGGAGCCAAAATGACCTACGGGTCATGAATAGAAGCAAAGGGATCATAAGGGCCTCGTCTTAAAGAGATGAAAGCCTAAGGAAATAGCCTACGAGGTTAAGCGAAGGAAACTACGGGTCAATTGTGAAAGGTGAGGGAATTTGTTACGATTCCCCGCGTAAGACGAGAACGGAAAACAATAAATTATGGGTTGTCAATTTCCTTGATATGAGTAATCAACATAGTTAAAGAGAGAAACGTTAAACTAAAATTCAGTTTTAGTAAGAAATAACGTTTTTACAAACATAAATTCTGATAGGAATTTAAATAATAAGTATGAAAGATACAAGTCTTGACACTGATAATTGCAAGACAATATATATTCGAAAGGTGATATTTTCGAAAATGAAAAGGTTGATATAAAATAAACATGACGTGACACGATCACGGTCAAGAAATGCAATGTGAAGTGGAATCACATTATAACCAAGCGAGCGGCAAAAAGAAACCGGACTAATAAGTCTAGTTAGTGAAACCGGTTAAGGTCAGCAATTCAAGTTAAGAAATTTGGTTTGCTTGTAAGCGGTAAATTCGGTATAACTAAACCGAATAAATAAATTTGAAAATAAAAGGATTTGTTGCTAAAAGTGAAAGATTTCACTAAAGACCTTTAAACGGGTCAAAGTAACGGATTCATAAAGAATTCGATGGTATATGAAAGCGATGAATATCGCTAAGTTGATTAAACTAGTGGAAATAACGAGATTATGTTATTCAAGTCGCATTATGTCATGTAAGATACGTAGACAATTATTAGCCAAAAAGATGTTACCATACTTTTCTGGTAATACTAACAATTGGTTAAAAGTATAAGTAATGTTTAAAGGAATTCTTGGCTCAAATACATTGAGTGTAAACTCAATGAATTATATCATAAAAGGTTTCGAGGACGAAACCTCTTTAAGGGGGGTAGACTTGTAACACCCCGAAAACGGGTTTGGTAATTAAACCCCGTTAATACTAGGAACGGGTAAAACACCGTTAGTGGTAAAATTAACCCGGTGAAAATTAGGATTTTAATAAATAATTTTATGTTAATAAAATTAGAAAGAGAATAAACGCTTTGAGAAAACGAAGCGTATATAAAGCCCGAGTTAACGGGACTTAGAAATACTACGGGTTATGACTTCCCCAAACCCATTAAGTAACTAGGGATATCAACCTAGTTAGTTAAGTGTTGTTAAAACAATAAAAGAAACAAGAAATAGATAACCCTTTAAATAACTTGGGTAAATTGAGGGACTAAACCTGGGTAAATGAGATAAAGTTTTATCAAAACAAAATAAATAAATAAAACACACACATACGTGTGTGTATGTCTGCGACTTTAACCAGAGCCAGGAAGGCTCTCTTGCTCAAAACCCTAAAGTGCCAAGAATCACCAAATTGAAGGGCAGAACTAGCTCAAATCAGATGCATGAACACGAATTCATGATCACCTAGTCATGGGGATTACAAGGTATGTCGAATTTTACGATTTGGTGATACTTTGAGATTATGATGAATAATCAAAATCGAAATTCTGGAATGAATGTTGAATCTATGAGTGTTGTTGTGACTATATCTTAGTTTAGAAACAAACCCTAGTAGAAAACATGATGAATTGTTGTCAAAACTAGGGATTTAATAATTAACCTACTATGAGCTAAGTGGGTTTTGATTTTTGTAGTAAAGATGATGATATGTTTATGCTAGAAATCATCATAGTTGATAGTAGAAACAAGGTACTTGAACAAATTAGGTGTTTGGGTACATAAATCATAATTGCTATGAAATGGGTTTAGTTGATTTGAAGAAATTAATGTTACATTGGTGTTTATAAATGCCATACTAACTCGTATGAATGAACTACTTGAACAAAATAGGGATTTTGTTAAGAGTTCATAATTGATTAGAAGTGAGTCTTGACACAAGAATTAAACTCGTGATTTATGATTGAGTTTAAAGAGAAAAATAGTCAAAGAATCATAAGGTGTGAAAGTCATGATTTGGGATGACTAATCTAACAACCTTGTGAATAATGAATGATAGTTGGCGCTTAACAAGCTAGGTGAAGCTTGGGGAGAAAGTGGGACGAACGAGTCAAGCATAAAGGAAAAGCGTATTCGGGATGCAAGGTAAGTGTAATTTACACACTTATGTAGAATACTCATTTATTCAATATGTTGTAAACGGATAACGATTGTTTTGGAAATATGGATTTTTGTTAAGATTTCCTTGTAGTGTAATCTAATAATGGGGGAAAAAGGGCAAAAATGGAAATTGGTCAAATGTCGACTAGTGTAAATCAAGGTTAAAAGGATACCCATAGCGTAAGCCGAAATGGGTTGAATTTTGTAAGAAAAGAGTTTAAAGAGAAAGGGTATGGTAATAAAATCCGGGATGGGATGGATGTATAGTTGGAAATAAAAAACGATGTTTTGATTAAATAGATAACGTTGGGCGTGTAGTCCAAACGGGTCGAATGGTGTTGATAACACTATTTGACAATATCGACTAATCTGGTTGTCAAGTCTTATGCTAACAGGACCGATTAGCAAATCGGATAATTTCGTCTCTATTGATTGTGTGATAATGAAAACAAGGTATAAATCGGGTCTACTTGTTGATCCGGGCCAGGTACGCATATTCATGTTATAGTTAAAAATGCTATTTTGGTCGAATAAATGGGAAAGAGAGTCCTTCGTAGAAAACAAGAACAAAATCGACCAAAACGCCCTTGTTGGCTAATTCGAACAAACAACCTTTAAAAGTTGTTTGGAAACGAGTTTTATGATTAGGTAAATACTTAGAATAAGTATAGAAGCTGAAAGAGGTATTATATCTAGTTAAATGGCACTATTTGAGTTTTGTCGTAAAATATTGATTCTAGAGGTAAAATTTGGGTTATATAAGATCACCACAATAAACCCACCTTAAATACAGTCGAGGTGGGATATTAGGGTAAGAAATGTGGTGATGGAATGCTAGAAGCAATCGAAAGCTGACGTGATTGTCGTGGTCACGCAAATTTAATCCAAATACAACTATATAGATAGTGGCAAGTGGGTATCGAACACAGGGAGTTTGTGGAAAATGTGTTATTTCAAAGTTTATCTAAATTTTAACTAAATTAATCTAATTGCAAGAGAAATAAAATTCAAGAGTTTATGTGAGTGAATTGGTTTTAGACTAAATTAACTAAGTAAATTGCAAGAGAAAAGTTTGGTTGTAAGCAAATTAGAGACAAATGACCGTTTGGTTGTAAGCAAATTAGAGACAAATGACCATCCTAGATTTCCGGTTTGTATCGACATTCATATTATCATTCCACTAGAAAGAACTACATAGACATAGCTCATGTGTGATTACTTGCAGTGATGAAAGGGAACTAAGTACTCAGATTCCTAGAACGTGAGGTTGTTACCCGATGATCAATCAACCCTTACCCAATCCTAATTATACCCATGATATCTCGATTGCCAACGGCACCAAGAACGTATGGTTTCAAACTAGATTAACATAAGAATTAACAAGTTACTAACAAACAATCACACACCATAACAAACCAACCATAAAGATAAGGATTGCTATTCTAGAAATTCGGAAACCAAATACAAAATGTCTCAAACAAACCTTCAATCTAGGACAATCATAAAGTGTTTAGCCACACATGGCTCGAATCAACATCATAACAAAGATAGTATTGTTCATACGGATCAAAGACACAAACCTAATGTTAGAGATTGTCCAAAACCAAGCAAGAACACCAAAATTCGCCCCTAGTGAGTTCCAAAACCGACCAATGATGAGAAGACTTCAAAAGACACAATCAAAACCAACTTAATGTGGCAGTTACATAAAATCCGCAGACACCACCGTAATTTACGGCTCCACCGTAAATTACGGTGGACATAATATTATTACGGTGCATATAGACTGATTTACGGTGGCCTCCAAACCAAAATAGGTCCACCGTAAATTACGGTGAGACCGTAATTTACGGTATCAACCTAACTTTTGTTCTTTGTTCCTCACAAATGCTGCCGCCAATAGTCACGTGTTGTTGATTGATGTTGTCAGCTCCCAAAACCAAAATAGTAATGATGAATGTTGTTGACTCTTGCTTCTTTGTGATAATGTTGTTGACCAAAAAAAAACCCCCCTAAGACTAAAGGGTATGGAGAGGATGGGCTCGGATGGGTTGAGCCGCCACGTAGGCGCCACGTAGGAGTGGCTTGGATGGGATGAACCTAGAGGGGTGGAGAGGGATGGAGGATGAGGCCCCACAACAATAAAAAAATATAAAATTTTAGAGAGAGATATAGAGAGAGGAGAGACAAAGATAGAGAGAGAGAAGAAAGGAGGCTCGTCTGAATCGGCGTGGGGGAGACGAATGAGCCGGGCCGGGGCTAAGGGGGGCGGTGTGGGGGCTCGGCGCCGGACCTAGCCGGGGCTAGCCGACCCCCATACCCATTAGTCTAAGTCACGTACAAGATTTGTTGAGAGGTGATGTTTATCTCAATTGTTTACGTGATGATGATCATTATTATTCCAACTTCCAAGTGAAAACCGTATGTCTGCCGCCCACTAATGATGATGTTGTTGATTTAACTGTTGACTTTTATGTGATGATCCCTCAATATGTCGGCTCCCCTTGTGATGATAATGATTATGTTGATGATGTCTTATGATGGCCCCCCACGTGATGCCTCCTTCACAAAAGTCCAAAATGTGCCGCCAAGTCCAATTGTCCACAGCCCACATTTGCGCATGAAGTCCAAAGTCAGCCATGATGATGATTTGATATAATTGCAGATGATGTTTGCTGTTGTTTGGCGGCCCAATTATAGGAGTCCATGTGCGGCCCACAACTCCAAGAACATGTGCAGCCCCCCTTCACATGATCGGCCCAATGGTGTGCTTGTTGATGATGATTATTTAAAAACCAACAACAATCCTCCAAGTCCAAGGGTGCTTTGACTTTAGTGAATGGCAAAGCCACGTGATGATGATGTTTTTTTTTATATCATGGTCCAATCAAAAAGTCCCATTCCCATGTGCGCTTCTTTTTATGTCACCGTAGCTTACGTGTTCCAATTTAACCGAATTAAGCGATTAACCTGTAAAATAACAATCTCGCATAGTTATCACATTCGCAATAAATAACCGTGTAAAATATGGGATATGCACGTATTTAGCTCATTTAAGGGTTGTCCTACGGACCACCCGTCAAAAGCGTTTTTAGGCTCGAAAGTGCTTAAATACCCTTAACGGGTCAAAATAAGCATCCAAGTAAAAATGGGTTTAATTTGAGTAATAAACTGGCGATTTGAATCTAATATGATCGATAACATTAAGTTGAAGAAGTATATGTGATATGAGGGTCAAATAAACACGTTTGATGGTGAAATTACGAACGGGTCAAAAGTTGGCAAAAAGGGTAATAAACCGAAGAGTTAAAAGTCTGAAAAATTATTATGTTGGATGTTGGATTTTAACTCCATTAGATAGAGAATTAAATTACGGACATGTAGGAAAAAGAATCGGGTGAAACGGACCAATAACGAAGAAGTTATGGCCGTTTCCGTAAAGTATAGCGTTGCTGGGAAAATGCAGGTCACAGCTCTGAATCTGCTGGAAAAGGCACTCCCCCGCGCCACGCGAAGGGAGACCTGAATTATGTTGCGACACGCGACAGGTTGACGCGGCCCGCGTCATATATCGTTTAAGTTCACGCGGCCAGCGAGAACTATAAATTCCGGGAATTTTGTTTTATTTTGTTTTATGAAGCAAGAAACTTGTTTAAGCCAGTGTTTAAGGTATCAAGACTAACTTTTAAGTTGGTTATGATCACAGGTTAATATCAAGAGTTCCCGGATGAAGATCAAGCAACGTACAAGAACCGAACACACTAGAATGAAGCTTCCGCACGTTGTTTCGTCGTAAATTTTAAACGACAATTCGTTAGATATTAAATTGTAATATTTTCAAATTGTAAAAGTTTTAATTCACTCGTACTTTGACAGTAATTACTTATAATCTCATAATTGTTTTCGTAATATATACGAAAACCCTTAAATAAATTAGACGGGTGTTACAGTTTGGCCCTTGTTCCGGTAACTCGAATCCTAACCCGGTATGTCCCATTTTAGTTTTACACCATTGTGAACCTTACGCCTTCTTTTCTCTCTGATCGAGGTTCTCGGCATTGAAAAATCTTCGTAAACTAAATCTCACATGTATATGTTGACATTTAAGAGATATACAGTCAAGAAAATCAAGAGCAATGGTGATATATATGCGGATTAGACACCAAAAAATAAACACTTAAAAAATGGCTACAATTTAAGGAATGTGTTTTGTGACGACATCAGATTCCTAATTGATGGAGAAAGATCTGGTGGCATGAAAAGCTGCTTCCAGGAGGTTATCAAGTGTTTTCGCTCGACGATTCCATTCTTGGGTGGTTGGTTTGGCCCATGTTCCTATAACTCGAATCCAAGCCCGATATATCCCATTTTAGTATTATACCATTGTTAACCTTACGCCTTTTTTTACTCTCTGATCGAGGTTCTCGGCATTGAAATATATTCGTAAACTAAATCACATGTGTATATGTTGACTTTTAAGAGATATACAGTCAAGAAAATCAAGAGCAATGGTGAAATATATGCGGATTAGACACCAAAAATAAACACTTAAAAATGGCTACAATTTAAGGAATGTGTTTAGTGACGACAACAGATTCCTAATTGATGGAGAAAGGTCTGGTGGCAAGAAAAGCTACTTCCAGGAGGTTGTCAAGTGTTTTCGCTCGACGATTCCCTTCTTGGGTGGTTGGTTTAGCCCTTATTCTCGTAATTTGAATCCTAGCCCGGTATATCCCATTCTAGTTTTACACCATTGTAAACCTTACGCCTTTTTTACTCTCTGATCGAGGTTCTCGGCATTGAAAAATCTTCGTAAACTAAATCACACGTGTATATGTTGACATTTAAGAGATATACAGTCAAGAAAATCAAGAGCAATGGTGATATATATGCGGATTAGACACCAAAAAATAAACACTAAAAAAATGGCTACAATTTAAGCAATGTGTTTAGTGACGACATCAGATTCCTAGTTGATGGAGAAAGGTCTGGTGGCAAGAAAAAACTGCTTTCAGGAGGTTGTCAAGTATTTTCGCTCGACGATTCCATTCTTGGGTGGTTGGTTTGGCCCTTGTTCCTGTTACTCAAATCCTAACCCGGTATATCCCAATTTAGTTTTACAATATTGTGAACCTTAGGCCTTTTTTACTCTCTGATCGAGGTTCTCGTCATTAAAAAATCTTCGTAAACTAAATCACACGTGTATATGTTGACATTTAAGAGATATACAGTCAAGAAAATCAAGAGCAATGGTGATATATATTCGGATTAGACAACAAAAAATAAACACCCAAAAAATAGCTACAATTTAAGGAATGTGCTTAGTGACGGCATCAGATTCCTATTTGATGGAGAAAGGTCTGGTGGCAGGAAAAGCTGCTTCAAGGAGGTTGTCAAGTGTTTTCACTCGACGATTCTATTCTTGGGTGGTTGGTCTGGCCCTTGTTCATGTAACCCGAATCCTAGCCCGGTATATCCCATTTTAGTTTTACACCATTGTGAACCTTACGCCTTTTTTACTCTCTGATCGAGGTTCTCGGAATTGAAAAATCTTCGTAAACTAAATCACACGTGTATATGTTGACATTTAAGAGATATACAGTCAAAAAAATCAAGAGCAATGGTGATATATACGCGGATTAGACACAAAAAAATAAACACTCAAAAAATGGCTACAATTTAAGGAATGTGTTTAGTGACGACATTAGATTCCGAATTGAGGGAGAAAGGTCTGGTGGGAAGAAAAGCTGGTTACAGGAGGTTGTCAATTGTTTTCGCTCGACGATTCCATTCTTGGGTGGTTGGTTTGGCCCTTGTTCCTGTAACTCGAATCCTAGCCCGGTATATCCTATTCTAGTTTTACACCACTGTGAACTTTACGCATTTTTTTCTCTCTGATCGAGGTTTCTCGGCATTGAAAAATCTGCGTAAACTAAATCACACGTGTATATGTTGACATTTAAGAGATATACAGTCAAGAAAATCCAGAGCAGTGGTGATATATACGCGGATTAGACACAAAAAAATAAACACTCAAAAAATGGCTACAATTTAAGGAATGTGTTTAGTGACGACATCAGATTCCGAATTGATGGAGAAAGGTATGGTGGCAAGAAAAGCTGGTTACAGGAGGTTTTCAAGTGTTTTCGCTCGACGATTCCATTCTTGGGTGGTTGGTTTGGCCCTTGTTCCTGTAACTCGAATCCTAGCCCGGTATATCGCATTCTAGTTTTACACCACCGTGAACTTTACGCCTTTTTTTCTCTCCGAATGAGGTTCTCGGCATTGAAAAATCTTCTTAAACTAAATCACACGTGTATATGTTGACATTTAAGAGAAATACAGCCAAGAAAATCAAGAGCAATGGTGATATATATGCGGATTAGACACCAAAAAATAAACACTCAAAAAATGGCTACAATCTAAGGAATGTGTTTAGTGACGGCATTAGATTCCTAATTGTTGGAGAAAGGTCTGGTGGCAAGAAAAGCTGCTTCCAGGAGGTTGTCAAGTGTTTTCGCTTGACGAATCCTTTCTTGGGTGATTGGATTGGCCCTTGTTCCTGGAACTCAAATCCTAGCCCGGTATATCCCATTTTAGTTTTACACCATTGAGAACCTTACGCCTTTTTTACTCTCTGATCGAGGTTCTAGGCATTGAAAAATCTTCGTAAAGTAAATCACATGTGTATATGTTGACATTTAAGAGATATTCAGTCAAGAAAATCAAGAGCAAAGGTGATATATATGCGGATTAGACACCAAAAAATAAACAATCAAAAAATGGCTACAATTTAAGAAACGTGTTTAGTGACGGCGTCAGATTCCTAATTGATGCAGAAAGGTCTGGTGGCAAGAAAGGCTGCTCACAGGAGGTTGTCAAGTGTTTTTGCTCGACGATTCCATTCTTGGGTGGTTGGTTTGCCCCTTGTTCCAATAATTTGAATCCTAGCCCGGTATATCCCGTTTTAGTTTCAAACCATTGTGAACCTTACGCCTTTTTTATTCTCTGATCGAGGTTCTCGACATTGAAAAAACTTCGAAAACTAAATCACACATGTCTATGTTGACATTTAAGAGATATACAGTCAAGAAAATCAAGAGCAATGGTGATATATATGCGGATTAGACACCAAAAAATAAACACTCAAAAAATGGCTACAATTTAAGAAATGTGTTTAATGACGGCATCAGATTCCTAATTGATAGAGAAAGGTCCGGTGGCAAGAAAATCTGCTTCCAGGAGGTTGTCAAGTGTTTTCGCTCGACAATTCCATTCTTGGGTGGTTGGTTTGGCCCTAGTTCCAGTAACTCGAATCCTAGCCCAATATATCCCATTTTAGTTTTACACCATTGTGAACCATACGGCTTTTTTACACTCTGATCGAGGTTCTCGGCATTGAAAAATCTTCGTAAACTAAATCACACGTGTATATGTTGACATTTAAGAGATATACAGTCAAGAAAATTAAAAGGAATGGTGATATTATGCGGATTAGACACCCAAAGATAAACACTAAAAAATGGCTACAATTTAAGGATTGTGTTTAGTGACGGCATCAGATTCCGGTTTAATCGAGAAAGGTCTGGTGGCAAGAAAAGCTACTTCCAGTAGGATGTCAAGTGTTTTCGTACGACGATTCCATTCTTGGGTGGTTGGTTTGGCCCTTGTTCCTGTAACTCGAATCCTAGCCGATATATCCCATTTTAGTTTTACACCATTGTGAACCTTACGCCTTTTTTACTCTCTGATCGAAGTTCTCGGCATTGAAAAATCTTCATAAACTAAATCACACATGTATATGTTGACATTTAACAGATATACCGTCAAGAAAATCAAGAGCAATGGTGATATATATGCAGTTTACACACCAAATATAAACACTTAAAAATGGCTACAATTTAAGGATTGTGTTTAGTGACGGCATCAGATTCCGGTTTAATCGAGAAAGGTCTGGTGGCAAGAAAAGCTACTTCCAGTAGGATGTCAAGTGTTTTCGTACGACGATTCCATTCTTGGGTGGTTGGTTTGGCCCTTGTTCCTGTAACTCGAATCCTAGCCGATATATCCCATTTTAGTTTTACACCATTGTGAACCTTACGCCTTTTTTACTCTCTGATCGAAGTTCTCGGCATTGAAAAATCTTCGTAAACTAAATCACCCGTGTATATTTTGACATTTAAGAGATATACAATCAAGAAAATCAAGAGCTACGGTGATATATATGCGGATTAGACACCAAAAATAAACACTCAAAAAATGGCTACATTTAAGGAATGTGTTTAGTGAAAGCATTAGATTCTTAATTGATGGAGAAAGGTCTGGTGGCAAGAAAAGCTGCTTCCAGGAGGTTGTCAAGTGTTTTCGCTTGACGATTCCATTCTTGGGTGGTTGGTTTGGCACTTGTTTCCTAGAACTGGAATCCTAGCCTGGTATATCCCATTCTAGTTTTACACCATTGTGAAACTTACACCTTTTTTACTCTCTGATCGAGGTTCTCAACATTGAAAAATATTCGTAAACTAAATCACACGTGTATATGTTAACATTTAAGACATATACAGTAAAGAAAATCAAGAGCAATGGTGATATATATGCGGATTAGACACCAAAAAATAAACACTAAAAATGGCTACAATTTAAGGAATGTGTTTAGTGACGACATCAGATTCGTAATTGATGGAGAAAGGTCTGGTCGTAAGAAAAACTGCTATCAGAAGGTTGTTAAGTGTTTTCGCTCGACGATTCCATTCTTGGGTGGTTGGTTTGGCACTTGCTCTCGTAACTAGAATCCTAGCCCGTTATATCCCATTTTCGTTTTACACCATTGCGAACCATACGCCTTTTTTACTCTCAGATCGAGGTTCTCGGCATTGAAAAATCTTCATAAACTAAATCACACATGTATATGTTGACATTTAACAGATATACCATCAAGAAAATCAAGAGCAATGGTGATATATATGCGGATTACACACCAAAAAATAAACACTCAAAAATGGCTACAATTTAAGGAATGTGTTTTGTGACGGCATCAGATTCCTAATTGATGCAGAAAGGTCTGGTGGCAAGAAAAGCTGCTTCGAGGAGGTTGTCAAGTGTTTTCGCACGACGATTCCATTCTTGGGTGGTTGGTTTGGCTCTTGTTCCTGTAACTCGAATCCTAGCCCGGTATATCCCATTTTAGTTTTACACCATTGTGAACCTTACGCCTTTTTTACTCTCTGATCGAGTTTCTCAGAATTGAAAAATCTTCATAAACTAAATCACACGTGTATATTTTGACATTTAAGAGATATACAGTCAAGAAAATCAAGAGCAATGGTGATATATATGCGGATTAGACACCAAAATATAAACACTAAAAAAATGGCTACAATTTAAGGAATGTGTTTAGTGACGACATCAGATTCCTAATTGATGGAGAATGGTCTGGTGGCAAGAAAAGCTGCTTCCAGGAGGTTATCAAGTGTTTTCGCTTGACGATTCCATTCTTGGGTGGTTGGTTTGGCCCTTGTTCCTGGAACTCGAATCCTAGCCCGGTATATCCCATTCTAGTTTTACACCATTGTGAAACTTACACCTGTTTTACTCTTTGATCGAGGTTCTCGGTATTGAAAAATCTACGTAAACTAAATCACACCTGTATATGTTGACTTTAAGAGATATACAGTCAAGAAAATCAAGAGCAATGGTGATATATATGCGGATTAGACACCAAAAAATAAACGCTAAAAAATGGCTACAATTTAAGGAATGTGTTTAGTGACGGCATCAGATTCCTAATTGATGGAGAAAGGTCAGGTGGAAAGAAAAGCTGCTTCCAGGAGGTTGTTAAGTGTTTTCGCTCGACTATTCTATTCTTGGGTGGTTGGTTTGGCCCTTGTTCTCGTAACTCGAATCCTAGCCCGATATATCCCATTTTAGTTTTACACCATTGTGAACCTTACGCCTTTTTTACTCTCTGATCGAGGTTCTCGGCATTGAAAAATCTTCGTAAACTAAATCACTCGTGTATATGTTAACATTTAAGAGATATACAGTCAAGAAAATCAAGAGCAATGGTGATATATATGCGGATTAGACACCAAAAAATAAACACTAAAAATGGCTACAATTTAAGGAATGTGTTTAGTGACGACATCAGATTCGTAATTGATGGAGAAAGGTCTGGTGGCAAGAAAAATTGCTATCAGAAGGTTGTTAAGTGTTTTCGCTCGACGATTCCATTCTTGGGTGGTTGGTTTGGCACTTGCTCTCGTAACTAGAATCCTAGCCCGTTATATCCCATTTTCGTTTTACACCATTGTGAACCATACGACTTTTTTACTCCTGATCGAGGTTCTCGGCGTTGAAAAATCTTCGTAAACTAAATCACACGTGTATATGTTGACATTTAAGAGATATACAGTCAAGAAAATTAAGATGAATGGTGATATTATGCGGATTAGACACCCAAAGATAAACACTCAAAAATGCCTACAATTTAAGGATTGTGTTTAGTGACGGCATCAGATTCCGGTTTAATCGAGAAAGGTCTGGTGGCAAGAAAAGCTACTTCCAGGAGGATGTCAAGTGTTTTCGCACGACAATTCCATTCTTGGGTGGTTGGTTTGGCCCTTGTTCCTGTAACTCGAATCCTAGCCGATATATCCCATTTTAGTTTTACACCATTGTGAACCTTACGCCTTTTTTACTCTCTGATCGAAGTTCTCGGCATTGAAAAATCTTCGTAAACTAAATCACCCGTGTATATTTTGACATTTAAGAGATATACAATCAAGAAAATCAAGAGCAATGGTGATATATATGCGGATTAGACACCAAAAATAAACACTCAAAAATGGCTACATTTAAGGAATGTGTTTAGTGAAAGCATTAGATTCTTAATTGATGGAGAAAGGTCTGGTGGCAAGAAAAGCTGCTTCTAGGAGGTTGTCAAGTGTTTTCGCTTGACGATTCCATTCTTGGGTGGTTGGTTTGGCACTTGTTCCTAGAACTGGAATCCTAGCCTGGTATATCCCATTCTAGTTTTACACCATTGTGAAACTTACACCTTTTTTACTCTCTGATCGAGGTTCTCAACATTGAAAAATATTCGTAAACTACATCACACGTGTATATGTTAACATTTAAGAGATATACAGTAAAGAAAATCAAGAGCAATGGTGATATATATGCGGATTAGACACCAAAAAATAAACACTAAAAATGGCTACAATTTAAGGAATGTGTTTAGTGACGACATCAGATTCGTAATTGATGGAGAAAGGTCTGGTGGCAAGAAAAACTGCTATCAGAAGGTTGTTAAGTGTTTTCGCTCGACGATTCCATTCTAGGGTGATTGTTTTGGCACTTGCTCTCGTAACTAGAATCCTAGCCCGTTATATCCTATTTTCGTTTTACACCATTGCGAACCATACGCCTTTTTTACTATCTGATCGAGGTTCTCGGCATTGAAAAATCTTCATAAACTAAATCACACATGTATATGTTGACATTTAACAGATATACCGTCAAGAAAATCAAGAGCAATGGTGATATATATGCGGATTACACACCAAAAAATAAACACTCAAAAAATGGCTACAATTTAAGGAATGTGTTTTGTGACGGCATCAGATTCCTAATTGATGCAGAAAGGTCTGGTAGCAAGAAAAGCTGCTTCCAGGAGGTAGTCAAGTGTTTTTGCACGACGATTCCATTCTTGGGTGGTTGGTTTGGCTCTTGTTCCTGTAACTCGAATCCTAGCCCGGTATATCCCATTTTAGTTTTACACCATTGTGAACCTTACGCCTTTTTACTCTCTGACCGGGTTTCTCAGAATTGAAAAATCTTCATAAACTAAATCACACGTGTATATTTTGACATTTAAGAGATATACTGTCAAGAAAATCAAGAGCAATGGTGATATATATGCGGTTTAGACACCAAAATATAAACACTAAAAAAATGGCTACAATTTAAGGAATGTGTTTAGTGACGGCATCAGATTCCTAATTGATGGAGAATGGTCTGGTGGCAAGAAAAGCTGCTTCCAGGAGGTTATCAAGTGTTTTCGCTTGACGATTCCATTCTTGGGTGGTTGGTTTGGCCCTTGTTCCTGGAACTCGAATCCTAGCCCGGTATATCCCATTCTAATTTTACACCATTGTGAAACTTACACCTTTTTTACTCTCTGATCGAGGTTCTCGGCATTGAAAAATCTTCGTTAACTAAATCACACATGTATATGTTGACTTTAAGAGATATACAGTCAAGAAAATCAAGAGCAATGGTGATATATATGCGGATTAGACACCAAAAAATAAACGCTAAAAAATGGCCACAATTTAAGGAATGTGTTTAGTGACGGCATCAGATTCCTAATTGATGGAGAAAGGTCAGGTGGAACGAAAAGCTGCTTCCAGGAGGTTGTCAAGTGTTTTCGCTCGACGATTCTATTCTTGGGTGGTTGGTTTGGCCCTTGTTCTCGTAACTCGAATCCTAGCCCGGTATATCCCATTTTAGTTTTACACCATTGTGAACCTTACGCCGTTTTTACTCTCTGATCGAGATTCTCGGCATTGAAAAATCTTCGTAAACTCAATCACACGTGTATTTGTTAAGATTTAAGAGATATACAGTCAAGAAAATCAAGAGCAATGGTGATATATATGCGGATTAGACACCAAAAAATAAACACTCAAAAATGGCTACAATTTAAGGAATGTGTTTAGTGACGACATCAGATTCCTAATTGATGGAGAAAGGCCTGGTGGCAAGAAAAACTGCTATCAGAAGGTTGTTAAGTGTTTTCGCTCGACGATTCCATTCTTGGGTGGTTGGTTTGGCACTTGCTATCGTAACTCGAATCCTAGCCCGTTATATCCCATTTTCGTTTTACACCATTGTGAACCTTAAGCCTTTTTTACTCTCTGATCGAGGTTCTCGGCATTGAAAAATTTTCGTAAACTAAATCACATGTGTATATGTTGACATTTAAGAGATATATAGTCAAGAAAATCAAGAGCAAAGGTGATATATATGCGGATTAGACACCAAAAAATAAACACTCAAAAAATGGCTATAATTTAAGGAATGTGTTTAGTGACGGCATCAGATTCCTAATTGATGCAGAAAGGTCTGGTGGCAAGAAAAGCTGCTTCCAGGAGGTTTTCAAGTGTTTTCGCTCGACGATTCTATTCTTAGGTGGTTGGTTTGGCCCTTGTTCTGATAACTCGAATCCTAGCCCGGTATATGCCATTCAAGTTTTATACCATTGTGAACCTTACGCCTTTTTTACTCCCTGATCGAGATTCTCGGCATTGAAAAATCTTCGTAAACTAAATCACATGTGTATATGTTGACATTTTAGAGATATACAGTCAAGAAAATCAGGAGCAAAGGTGATATATATGCGGATTAGACACTAAAAAATAAACACTTAAAAAATGGCTACAATTTAAGGAATGTGTTTAGTGACGGCACCAGATTCCTAATTGATCCAGAAAGGTCTGGAGGCAAGAAAACTGCTTCCAAGAGGTTGTCAAGTGTTTTCGCTCGACGATTCCATTCTTGGGTGGTTAGTTTGGCCCTTGTTCCAGTAACTCGAATCCTAGCCCAGTATATCCCATTTTAGTTTTACACCATTGTGAACCTTACGGTTTTTTTACTCTCTGATCGAGGTTCTCGGCATTGGAAAAAATTCGTAAACTAAATCCCACGTGTATATGTTGACATTTAAGAGATATACAGTCAAGAAAATCAAGAGGAATGGTGATATATATGCAGATTAGACACCAAAAAATAAACACTCAAAAAATGGCTACAATTTAAGGAATGTGTTTAGTGACGGCATCAGATTCCTAATTGATCCAGAAAGGTCTGGTGGCAAGAAAAGCTGCTTCCAGGAGGTTGTCATGTGTTTTCGCTCGACGATTCCGTTCATGGGTGATTGGTTTGGCCCTTGTTCCTGTAACTCAAATCCTAGGCCGGTATATCCCATTCTATTTTTACACCATTGTGAACCTTACGTCTTTTTTACTCTCTGATCGAGGTTCTCAGCATTGAAAAATCTTCGTAAACTAATTCACACGTGTATATGTTGACATAT